>MTQE01001141.1:15477501-15521853 GCA_014337955.1 Aspidoscelis marmoratus
AAATGTAAACATTCAAATTGAATTTCAAATTTTGGATCTATTTGTTTGAAATATCCGGACATTTGTACATGACGCGCACTTGAAGATCTTTCCTGCATCTGTACACATTTGTATGGATCCATACAGGATGAAAACGGGTTGCATGCAGTATAACTACAGGATGCATATGGACGTGTATGGAAGATGCGTACGGCACATACAAGTATTTTCGGCATTCATAGGTGCAATTCAAATAAAAAATTCAAACAAATAGATTCAAATTTGGCAAAAATGAATTGAATCTTGTTAAACTTGAATCAAACAGATTTGAATCAAATCAAATTTGGGGGTATTCGATTCTAATAGAATGTCAAAGAACATTTGTGCACATCCCCACTGAATGCCACATGGTATTTTAAACTTGCCATAGATTAGTAAGTTATGCTGTTCAGAGAGTTCACAAGTTAAGCACAGATGTGAAGCAAGTTCTCTCAAGTTCTTAAGCCAGTCCTATTGATGTAGCAGAGAAGAAACATGGTGATAGAGGGATTTCTTTTTAAGTTCCTGCTTTTTACCCAATACCCAATTGTGGGCATTTTAAACCCACAAAATTTTGATTTTAAATTTTCTTTTTCCACACACAGATAAGCTCCCAGCAGTGACTGTTCTCTCCTTCAGCTGCTACAGGAAATCATCTTGCCTGAGGAGAATAGAGAAGACTCAGCAGGCCAGAATTGCCAACTTAAAGGTTTCCCTCCTAAATTTAGAGGCAAATTTTTGATTTAGGAGGAAGATTAGGGAACAAATATTTTTCAGGCTTTTTGCCTTAAAAAAAAAAGTCTGATGGAATTCCTTCCCCCATGATTTGGGGGAATGATGCTATGAAGTACAGTATGTCATGATGTAGGCCTGAACTTGAACATTTACTAGTAGACCTTTGCCCACAGTACTACAGTTTGGTGCCATTTTTTCCTCCTAGGGCGAGTTCCCACTCAAGGAATAAAGTGCTATATACAACGCTATTTACAATGGGATTTACACTGATATGTAAAGTGTGTTAAAAGGAAGCACACAGCATCTGGCAAATGGATTCAACCCCGATTTTCTGTCCCCACTTAAAATGCTTCCAAAAACGGATTGGGGAAAGCGATTCTTTCCCCTCCTCTCCCCATGGCCCAGGGCACATGGTGGCAGCAGCAACTCAAGCCCTGTTAGCCCGCTCACCTCCACTGCCACCATCCCCAGCAGGGGTTCCCTCCAAAAAAAGCACCCTGGCTTGCTGGCTCATTCTGCTGCCGCCACCTGTGCACGCACACACACTTAAACATACACACATCTCCCAGATCCTGCAGCAGTTTCCTCCCTTTCTTTTTTTAAAGGTCAGAAATTTTAAACAACCAGAATTGCGCAAAATTGCAACATTGTTATCAGGTGTGAAGTGGGTGGATTGCTACAATGAAACCAGCTACTGTACATTTTAACTGAAAGGGGCTGACCTGCAGGGTGAAACCCCATCCATTTCATGATGTATTTGCCCAAATACTGCTGTAGCGTTCCAACAACAATAAGGAAGAAGCATTTTAGAAGCCAAAACTGGAAAAAAACACCTGAAAAATCAGGTGTTTTATTCTGTTTTAAAGCCAAATAATCCTCAAAATACCCCTAAAACTGATTGCGAATGGGGACGACGAGGATCCAAACTGCAGGAACGACAAGGATCCAAACCATTTTAAAGCAGTTTTTAAATAGTTTTAAGTGGTAATGGGAACACGGCTTTAGTGAGGCAAAATGGACTACTTTGATTTTAGCTTAGTAGTATGTTCTGTATTTTATACTGTGATTAAAGCCCTGCAGGGAGTTCTCTATATTGACTTCCCAACCATTTATTTTGAATTCAATTCAATGTCTTCCTCTCTATCTGTCTTGGCAGCTTGATGACAAGTAGCACATTATAAATTTAATTTAAATCAAAGTTATCTGCATACTTAATAGAGCTCTGTGGCTCCATGAAATATGAAGGCTTACTATTAGGAAAATATATTTATCATGTTGGTATCAAACTATCACAGGTTGGCTCATGCCTTTGGGAAAATCAATTGTGATACAGCAGTATTTTTCACTTTCCAAATATAATGCAATCTGCCAACTCTAATCCAATGTTGTGTTTGATTGTCCCCAGTAGTAGGAAAAGGTGAAGCTAATGTCTGATAAACAATGCTAGACATCACCCTCCATGAAATTTTATGTGACAGTTGAAAGGTGTTGAATTATCCTCAGATAGTCTGGGGACCTCACAGCTCATTCATGGAGGCAGTTTAGAACAATGGAAATATCCTTCTGTTCACTCCACTGCTATCATCACCTTATAATTGTAAATTGGATCTCAGTCAGCACAAAGATGTCAGCTCTTTATTGTGGGCATTAGAAAGCAAATATTTGCAGGGTCTATCCTGTTGGGCTTTATTTACCAGTTCTGAGATAAGGGTCCCATTGGTAGCTAGAGGAAGAGCAGACTGAAATAGCAGAAATACTCTGGAGATGTGAGTGATATGGCACTGAGACAAAATGATCCATTTGCCTCAGAGAGACACAGTCACTCCAGTGCCAAGCACAGCATAGGATTGGGAATCTTCAGTGGATTCAAGAAAGGAACAGGCTTGAGAAAAACAAGATCAGTACCATGAAGAGACACATCTATTTACCATGGCCTTCGGCTGAGAAAGCAGCTTTCCTTCCCCACATTTCAGGCACAGTTATCATTTCAGTGTGTTCATTTTATACTTCTGTTTCTTATTGTTGTAACTGGCCCTAAGACCTTCTGGTACAAGGTGGGATAAAAATGCAAACATACCAACAAATAAATAGAATTTAAAATTAGTTACAACCTGAGGCCAATTCACACAGGCCTCTGGTAAGCAATTAGTACAGCTCTGGTGAAGAGCGTACGCAGGTCCAGTAGACTGCTTCAGCCTAGAAGTGTGCCCACCCTCACTAGAGATGTACTAATGGCTGATTAGCTGTGGAGCATGATTTCATGCTCCATGCCTATACCAACCTTTACCTCAGATTTACCGTGAGCATCTGACAGTGCAACCATTCTCTCTTTGTCCAGCTTGCTGCGTGCAGTGGGAGGGGAGCACGTCATTTGTGCATGTGTGGCCACATTGTTGGTTGGGATCGATTCCTGGCATCTTGTGCAAGCATGGCCACATTGCTGGCAATGATTGGTTGCCGGTGTCTTGTGCATGTGCAGTGTGGCCATGATTAGGCAAATCTCCATGGACCAGTCCCACAGCAGCAGGCTGACTGGGGACTGATCCACAGGGGACACTGGGACACCCCCTCCAAATATTGCCAGGATCGCTACACCTCTGCATCTGCCTGTTGGCGCATCATGAACCATGTGACACGGCTGGTGGTGGCCAATGGAGTCAGTGAGGAGGCAGGACCCCAGCTTTCACAGTGGTGGTGCAGGCCAGTCCACAAAGGACCATTTGCATTTCTGGCAGGTGGGAATGTCCCTCACTGGCCAGAAATGTGAATGGTCCTCCTGGACCCCTAGTGCAAGGCAGCCTACAAAGGTAAGTGCAGAAAGGACTCTAGTCCTCAAAATACCACCTCAAAAGTAAGCTTCTCAAAACCAAGATGGTTTCTGAAACCACAAGTGAAACTTGGGGAGAACCAGAAAGAATCTACAGGAGTCACAATTTATCCCTGGTTACAAACTATAAGAATGATAATGAAGGGCAGGCTGCAGGAGGCAACATTCTCCACATAAAATTCAACATTGAATCAAGCTACCATGGGATTCTGGAAAGGACTGATACTTCCACACAAAAATAAATAAGTATCATTGCCAAGAAACCCACTTGGTTGTGTAGTCAATAAGAGTCGAACTCAACTTGAAGGTATAGCTAAGTGCATACATAGTAGAAGGAAGGAGCCCACACGGAAGGAGCTTTTCCTGGTTAGGAAATGGCTCCTACATTGACTACTGGGCAACAGCCCAGCACCTGGTGGAAATTGCCATGGCTGTTGCTGTGTGAATCTGGATGGTTCAGATGGGACTGGATCATCTCACTTGTCTGGTGGTCAGGCTGGGGAGTTCACCAGCACTTCAATTGCAGATGGGTCACACTTCGCCTGAACTTCAATTCTCTGGAATGGTATACCATTCCATAGAGCAAAGTGTGAACAGTCTGTATGACTCCACTTACTACAGAAGATACCTCAGCAAGCCATGAGAGGTAAAGAGTCTCAGAACTTGGCACCATCAGCTGTCCTCCACAGTGTGCAACATCCTCTTGAAATGGCTGAGGTTAAGGGTGCAAAAAAGGACATGGAGGGTGGGTACTGTGCCTTGCATCCTTTTTGGACACTCTCACGCAAAAGTGCTGGTGGCCGGGTGGGGGAAGAATTCTTCATGGGAGACCCATGCCCCCAGGTGTCTGCTCCTGCAGTAATAGAGTTATAGCTAGAGTTTAAACACATTTCTAAGCTACAGAGTAGTGTGTGACCTTACCTCAAGGAGTTCCCTCCAACAAGTAAAAACTACCGTCTTTGCTAAATTATTTCTTTTCCAAATAACTTCCAACCTGAGTTCTTTGACTGTATAAATGCAACAATTTTTCATTAAATTTAGATCCTTTAAAATCCTTCAAAATCTCTGTTGATGTATTCTGTAAGTTACAGGCTTTGGTGCATCCTATGTTATTCTCAAGGCTTTCAAGGAAACTACATAGTAGTATATGAAATGAAATTTGATTTATTCCCTGTTTGTTTCTAACACTATGGCACAGACAACATCCATTGTGCCTGCATTCCCAGCAATAGCAATGATGATGATTTTTCTTTGGGCTGGTGTTGTGAAGAGAGAACTGAGGAATAACCTTATATACAGTATGTGCTCTGTCCACTGTTCATTCATTAGAGTCTCTCTTGGCTCAATGTGGTTTCATTTTCCACCTTCCTGCTTTTCCCTAGATATCAATTTGGCTCCCCGTGTGGTCCATGCCTAATCACTCAAGAGCCCATTGTGTGTGGGTGTTTTATCTGCTTTTTGTGAATTTGTTTGTGTGTATATGTGACTATTTTGTCTGTAGCTACTCTGAACATTACATTTTTCTTTGGAGGACTAAGTGTTCTATTATCTTGTTTTATCTGTATTTTAATCTGTAGCTGTTCTTAATTTGTATCTTGTTTTAATCTATTTTTACCTATTTTTACCGGCCCAGAAACCTTCGGGTATGGGGCGGGATAGAAATGTAAATAAATAAATACGGGTGCACGAATATTAATCAGGTTTGCAATATATGCGAATTTGTATGCATCCGAACATTAGCATTCAAATCAAATATTGGCTGTATTACAAGACTGACATTCGAATGTGAAGCGCATGCTTTCGTGCATTCATTCAAAGCTTCATTATATTTGCAAAGGTGGGGAGGTGGCAAAGCAGCAGCCCAGTCACATCTGCAGTGGATTCAAAGAGGATTCAGAGGGGATTTGGGGGGAGATTTTGTGAAGCAACTGGCAGCAGGGATTTGAAGCAGATTCAAAGATCATTTGAAGAGCATTCACTGTGGGTTCGTATCCTATCATATTTGAAGTGGTTCTATTTGCACAAATGCAAATTTCCTTCATACGTGCTTCAATGCAAAGCAAACACACACAAAAGATTTGTGCTCGTCCCTATTTCAGATTTCTGAATATATAGCTTAATTCATAAATGTTGAAATTCCTAATTTCTGAGCTAATTCTTCCTGTGAACAGTGTCAATGTGATCTTATCAGCACAATCAGTTTTTCATTTGTTTACAAACTGGTTTTTTAGATAAACAACTGAGAAGTTCATGATACGCATCCTAGAGGTGTGCACAAATATTTGAAGGTATTTGAAATTCGATTGAATTCATCCAAATTTCAACACAAATTCAAATCAAATGTCCTAAATTCAACTTTTAACATTCAAATGAATTTTGAATTTTGCATCTATTTGTTCAAATTACCTGGACATTCACAAGTGTAGTGGGTCATACACGATGCTTACCTGCACATACACATATTTCCCGCATCTGTATGGGACAAAAACGGGTTGCACATGGGATAACTATGGGGTGCATATGGACATGTAATGATGTGTATGGGCACATACAAATGTTGTTGACATTCTTAAGTGCAAATTCAAATGAAAAATTCAAATGATTAGATTTGAAATTGCTTAATTTGAATAGACTTTGGTTGAATTCGAATTTTAAAGATTCGAATTGAATTTGATTTGAATCGAATCGAATCCCAAAAATTGCATTCTTGGACATCCCTAGTGCATCCAGAGGTAGCCCTGGCACAGTTATTTGTAAGCTACAGAACTGTGTTTTTTCAAGAATGCATGATGCACCCAGAACTCACAAGAATGACTGCTATCTCACATATATATTGTCTGCCAAAGGCAAAAAGACCACTGAAAAACAGCAAGGTAAATCATGCAAATAAGTTCTGCTTTCTGCAATCTGTAACTTATCAATTCTGAAGAGTAAGTAAGCATTAATTGTAAGAAAAGCTCTTGGATGAATTTCACAAATACTAAAATATGGAGGAGGAGTATTTCCTGAGTTATTTTACAAGCACTCTCTGGGTTTATTAGTAGCAGTTGGATTGCATGCATTAATAAGCTGAATGCTTATTTTTGGGACCCTTTGTGGGCAATCATGTACTGTATGATTGTGTGCATGCATATGATGTCACTGTGCATATACAGAGTGCAGATGTCATATGCAGGCACACCATCACCTACTATAAGGTTCCCTACACAAAGAGCCCTATAGTGTGACAATGAGAGCAGAAATGAGAGTAGCTTTTCTGCTTCACAGTCCTATGTGCAAGTTAACAAGTGCGACCAATTACAGCTAGGATTGTTAGTGAAAGAACTTAATGGTCCTGGTCTTTTAATATCTGTTTGCATTTGTTGAATGTGTGTTCAGCATACCCCTAGGTCACATCTTCCATTCCAAGTTACAGTCTTGTAAAGCAGCCACAGTAGCACTACAGAAATTTGTCTGGTTCCAAAGAAGATTATAACAAGCTTCAGGGCATAGGTTAGAGGTGGCCAGCCTATTTTGGGCAGCAACTCAGCACATTTGGAATTGACAGGTCACGTTGTGGACACCA
The DNA here is from genome assembly GCA_014337955.1 of Aspidoscelis marmoratus. Lineage (NCBI taxonomy): Eukaryota > Metazoa > Chordata > Lepidosauria > Squamata > Teiidae > Aspidoscelis > Aspidoscelis marmoratus. The sequence goes on from MTQE01001141.1 coordinate 15,484,647, forward strand.
TTTGCTTGTGTCTGCTTAAGTTTGCCCCCACTTCCAGCTAGAAGAGTCGAATTCTCCCCATGATTTATTGCTTTTTTGTAGTAGGAGTTCATAAAAGTAATATCTAGTGCAGTTATCATGGATTCATGTTCTGTGATTTGGTAGAGGTTGGAAAGCATTTGAAATAATGCAGTGTCTTTGAAACACTTGTTTAGTTCACTATTATTTTTGAGCCTGAAAATATATCCTACCTTTAACATCACGATGGGGAAAAAACTCAGAACTCTTGTGTGTATAGTCCACACTGGAGTAAATCTCTATCTAGCTATGTTCTGTAGCTCTGAAGATACATTTTCATGGAGCAGCAAATCATCTTAATCAGTGGTAGTTGGGGGAGCATGGAGGTGATGGGGCACAAGGCAGCTGTGATCAGACATGAGTCAGAAAGGCTGTTGAGCTGGACCAAGGAGGGTCATGGAAGTGGTTTCCTTATTTTATTATTTCCTTCCATGGAAGTACAATTCTTGCCTCTTAGTATTTGGATCAGAACAGAATCATCTGGTTCAAATATCCTAACCCTTAATCTGAAATTAAGGCCTGCAAAATCCTCTTTTGGATCTCATTGGTTCAAATGCTAGTGTGGCTCTGTGAAGCCCTACCTCTCACTGGTCCATTTCTTCTGCATTAAACAAATGTGATCCAGATCAGGGAGGCCTTGATCAGGCTCACTGGAGATCATTTGATTGGGTCTATTGGCAGACCTGATTGGGACTATTAGTGCGGGAGGGGGGGCATTCTGATGGTGCAGCGAAGTGCACTGCCAAAATGTCTTTATTGGTGACTTTGGGCCAAGGTAGGAAGTGCATGAATATTCAAAAATTCAAAAATCCTATTCAAACCCAACAAATATCAACATTTGAGTCAAATTTAAAAATATTCGAATTTTGACATTTGAAAATCCGATATGGATACTCGAAAGATTCAAATGTATAGATCCGTATCTATTGCATGAAAATAATACGTATTTGAACTTATAATACAGGATGAAAACAGGATGCATACAGGATGTACACAAATTCATAAAACCAGTATGAATGTTGTTCACATTCGTATTTTTGAATACGGATTGGATTTACGGATTTGAAGAATCCAGATTCAAATTGGATTTTCGAATATCTGGATTTTTTAACATTGGAGTTGAATTGAATTTTCAAATATTCAATTTGACTTGAATTCGAATGCGAAAAATATATTCGTACACACCCCTAGGCCAAAGAACAAGAAGCTCTAGCCCAGCAGTTCTCAACCTTCCTAATGCCATGACCCCTTAATGGAGTTCCTCATGTTGTGGGGACCCCCAACCACAGGGGCGGAGCAGCTGGGAGGTGGGAGGGAGGGGTGGCGGGAGACTCGTTGCGACCCCTCTGAAAGGGTAATTCGACCCCCAAAGGGGTCCCGACCCCCAGGTTGAGAACCACTGCTCTAGCCCTTTGGATCCTGTCTTGAAGCTCAAGTGAACTTTGTGGCCAGCTAAGGGTTGTTCTGGACGAGTAGGCCTGGCTGGTCCAGACTGACGGATTTGCTCCATGTAAACGTAAATGCAGAAAAGACCAAGAATTAAAATATAATTTTAAAATATAATTTCTCAAAAAAAGAGGATATGCCTGGTGATTATTTTGCAGTTAGGTATCCAGATTGACTTCCAAGTAATTGCCACACCACAGAATGCAATGTACTGTTTATTGCATAGAATACTCCTGGTCAAAAATGAGTGATTTGGGCCAGAAATGAGGCGATGCACACCATACATGCTGATGGTCATCCTGTCCTGTGGAGGAAGGCATGACTTCTTCTTAGCGGTCTGTTCCTGGATTTGGGGGTGGTTTGAGGGAGAAGTAGTATTGTGTTTGGTCATCTCTCCTAACTGCCCTTGTATAAAGTTTAAGTCCTGGATGTTTTCTTTTCTTTTACTTTTTACTTTTTCTGTGCACTTTGTTAGTTAGGAAGGTTTATAAATCGCGCTTAACTGTGCTGCCTGTTTTTTGTTTTTTGCTTTCTAGCTGCTTTGATTATGTACATGACCAGGCATGCAGAGCAATATAAATGTGAGCTCCGGCATCCCGATGCCATCTGGGGAGGAGTCTCACCTGCCATTTCTTGCAGTGCTTTCGTTTGTTCTGGAATGAACTACTTTCCAACTCCCTGCAATTGTGTCTTGCCCACTCTCCTTCACCTTGTACTGCAGAAAGGGCGAAGCACACAGCTGAACACTGTGGACTTCACATTGCAATATTGACTAGGGATGTGCACGAATGCATTTTTTGCATTCAAAATTTGATTCAAAGAGAATATTTGAATATTCAAATTGAATTGAAATTCAAAAATCTGCTTTTTTGAAAATCCAATTTGGTTCCAGATTATCTGGATCTGTATTTTTGCAAATCCAGTTTGAATTGAATGATGTTCGTATCCCTTTTTTTTTTTGCGTTTGTGTTCCGTTTGCATCCTGTTTGCATCCCGTATCATATGCACAAATAGACCCGATATTTGGATGCAATGTACAATGTCGAATTCAGTTGAATCATTCGATTTGAATAGGATTTTCAAAAATCCGATTCAAATTTGAATGACAATATTCGTCAAATTCGAATTGGATTTTCAAATTTTTGAATATCTGTGCGCATCCCTAATGTTGCCTGCGGGTCTGCACTTCTGTCGTCCTGCATCTGTACTCAAGATCGCTCTCCTTTTCCTTTCCAGACACAGAAAAGCATCTCTGACAGTTCTCTTGAAAATGGGGAAAATGGCTTTTGTTCTCAATTCCTCTCTTGGTGACCCGCAACCATGCTCATCTCTTGCCCAGTCAACTGTATAATTTCCTTCTAATTGTGAGATAATGGTAGCAATTCCTCCTCCGTCCTCCCCACTTCTTCTCTTAATCTATCCTTCTGCTTTCTCTAGTCATCCTCCCCCTCAACTAGGTTCACTTTTTCTAACTTTCCCTTTGTCTGTAGGAAGGCTGGCTGCTCCTATCGTAATGGTCTGCATTGCAACTCCCTTTACACCTCTCCTCGGTTGCTTGGAAACCACAGTGCCTAGGAATGGTTGGTAAAGATGGGTGAATTACTGGTGGTCTTCCAAGCGACTGTTGTTATGCAGTTCTGTGACATGGAACAGACAAATACCATTTTCTTTCTTTCTTTCTTTGGAAAAAGTTCATAGTGAAGATTTTATGGATGAAGCAGAGAAGCCTCAAATGTGTGGAAAAGCACTTTTATGATAGGGATATTTTTTTAAAAAAGTTTAAACTGATTAACCCTGTGAGGGGCAGGACAGATAGAGATTTGGGAAGAAAATGGGAGGGGACAAGTAAGAAATGATTGACAAGGAAAGGACCAATCAACAAGAGAAAACAGGAGAAGCTAAAAAATGCACAAGAAGTGGGAAAAGCTACTGACAGAGGACAGAAGAAACTAGTACTGTGTGGCCAAATTCCCCCTTGGCAATTTAATCCAGTTTTAATCCAGAGTTTTTTAAAATCAGCAGCGAGGTCTGTTTTTTTGCATTCCTACTGTTACCTTAAAATGCAGACTCACTCTCCATTCTTCAGTACTGGGCAGAGGAGAAACCACCTCCCCACTCTCCTTCCCTCAGCAGAACCCCCTCCCCATGCAGTCAGCAACTGGACACCATTATACCTTGACTTCATTGGGGTGGGCAATTCAAACCCCACAGTCTATATAAACCTGGCTCCACATCAGATCATGGAGTCCTTTGGCAGCAGTTTTTGTTCACTGCTTCTTTCCCCACCATAGCACAGCTTCTTTCTCATGTTAAGGCAGTAGAAGATTAAAGATCACTTTCCCTCCTTATAGTGGTGTTTTATGCTAGGTTGGTAGATCAGAGCAGTGCGAAATGGCAGGGAGTGAGGCAAAAGGGGTTGATCGCAGAGACAGTCAAGGAAGGGAGGGAGGGAGGAAGGAGCAGGCAGCCTTTTCCACAAAGCCAACACAATTTGTAACCCCACAACTGAAAGCTGCTAAAGTCTTATGCCTGCCAGCAAGTCCCTCTTATTGAAATCAGGTACTTTAACTTACTTCCCTCCCTGCTACAGGATCTGATCTCTTGTTACATTGTGTCTGCCTGAGCTACCGCAGGCTCTGTTCATTTTTAACCTCCTTCCCCTCCCCTTTCAGCCAGCAGTAGATTTCCTTAGCTCGTAAGGAAGAGGGGACTACAGCAGAGGAAATCATGCCTTCTCATTGAGTCAGGGGAAACTTAGGAGAACACCCCTAAAGTATGGTTCCCTCCCCACAAAACCCACTTGCATTCCCATTTTGCTAAATAGTGGAGTATTTCTAAATCTAGCGGCGAGACCTCTTTTGATTTGAAGATAGATAATCTGCATTTCGGAACCTTTAATCCTCAGAAACAGTGGATTCTTTTAAAACTTTGGGAATGGTTAGCACTTGGAATGGTCTCAAAGCTCATTATAATCTGTTTAGGAATGCACCCCCTGAGTATTATTTTGTGTGCATGTGAAAAAGTCCAGGCCTGTATTAATTTCTCCTAAGTTCTGTATGACAGCTCAGAAAGAGGACACAGAGGTCCCTCTGCTGCTGTGTGTCTGCATGGTGGTGGCAAGAGTGCTTCAGGGCATCAGGCCCAAACAGGCCATGGCCACACCTTCACTTTAAACCTTCTTCAGTCCATCTTCAGGTCTGACTGCTCACACCTTTCCCTTTCTATCTGTTTTGCTGTGCTTATGGACTTTCCACTCGGACAAGTTGAAATGGAAGGTGGAAAATGGACAGAAATTACAAAGTGTGAGTAGTCAGACCTGAAGATGGACAGAAGGAAGGTTTAAAGTGAAGGTGTGATCACAGTCTCCTCTTATATTCTTATGTTCTAATTCTAGGATTGGTGGAGGAGGCCTGGGTAGGTAGCAAGTGCCTCAAACTGAAGGGAGTAGCTGCCCATGGTGCTAATGTGATGAAGCTCAAAGTGGTTGGCAATGAAGCCATTTTTGCCCAACATGAAAAAAGTCTTGGGATGTTTCTTGGTGAGTGAAGAATAAATAAGAATACTTTATGTGGCCTGCCTCCTCTCCTACTTTGGAATGAGTTCTTAGTGAATCAAAGATTAGATTTGCTAATCATATTTAGAGTTAAGACCAATTTATCTAACTGTAGGTTGGGCATGTGTCAAGCTATCAAACTAGATTGTGATTGACTAAGGACTAAAATGAGTAGAAGTGTCAGGGCAATCAGAAAAGGAGGACTGCAGGCATACGGGCAGTAAACCACTGAATGAACATATGTATCTGTCATCTCGTATAAGAGGGCTGTCAAGGGATCATTTATTATGGTTTTCACCACCCACCTTCTTAGAAACCTGACATATCTGAGACTGATAAAATAACATATTTCTGTCTGGTTGTGAAATTGCTCTGAATTAGTTTGTTGTACTTCTAATGTTAAGCATCACAGAAATTCATCTGCAACTCAAGTTCATAAAATCAGGAACTTTTAGATTGTATCTTGCTTTCCTGATCTTCTGCTATTTGGTAACTTTATTGTGTAAAATGATTGCAGTTTACAGAGGATTACTGTAGTTTCTGGCGTATAAGACTACTTTTTAACCCAGGAAAATATTCTCAAAAGTCGGGGGTCGTCTTATACGCCAGGTGTTGTCTTCTTATATGGTGAGTATATCCCAAACTCTATATTTTAACTGAAAAGTTGGGGGTCGTCTTAAACGCCCAGTCGTCTTATACACCGGAAAATGTGGCAAATAAATTTTATCCAAAAATGTTAAAGTCAATATATCTTAGAAAATGAATAACAACAAACACCAAAAATTGAGGTTGTATAATTAATAATTATAGAAAATATTTATCTATGCCCATTAGAAAAAAATAATATATCTATTTCTCATATTAATGTAGAAGACCAAGTTGCACTTTATATCCTGGTTTTCTCACCCATTTTAAGGGGACTCAAAATGGCTGACAACCCTTTTGTTCTTCTCCTCACAAGAGACACCCTGTGAGGTAGGTGGGGCTGGGAGAACTCAGAGAGCTGTGAGTAGCCCAGGCTCACCCAGCTGGCTTCATGGAGGAGTGCAGAATCAAACCAGGAAACTACCAGATAATAATCCAACACCCTAACCACAGGACCCAACTGGCCTTGTAAACATCCATTATTCTAATAATAACCTTCAACTTTCAATTCCAAATTCTATTTGTATATTATAGCTTGAGTGGGCTGATTTAATGGAGCACAATTCTTGCCTTTGTAATACTGCTGATCATCACCCTCATTTCATCATTTGCTTATTTGTATACCACCCTTTCATTGTGCATGCAAGGTGATTTACAAGCTATTTTAATCAACATTCAAAGGAATTATTACATTAAAAAACAATACAAAATCAGTAGTCTATTAGATTTATCAGCTGCCTGGTAGAGCCTTTCCAAGTTCTGCACAACACCTTAATGGGTTTTTGAATGTGCCATGGGGGTGCAGTGTCTGCACAGCACTCCTGCCTCATTGAGTACTCAGTGGATGCTGCACTCTTCCTGCACTGTGACTCCACAGGCATAGTTACAGCCCTTTAGAGGCAGAGTGGTTTAAAGAGCTTGCAGAATTCTTCAACCACTCTCCTTGCTGTCAGTTTCAAAATGAAAAGCAACATGCATCTGAAATTGACGGCAGGGAGTAGAAGCAAGTGAACAGTAGCCTCTGCGTTATGAATAGTGCTACAGCTACATCTGCCACACCATTAATACAATAGAGGCTTCCCTGCTTCCTGTGCTAATCCTGCCATAAAGATGCTGCTGCGATCCCCTAAGGAAAACAGTAGTGGAACTCTTGGAAGCTGCTCTACTGGGTGCTGACGTGGACATGACTTTTTATAGAGAATATAGTGAAGTGTTTAGTGCACCATCTTGTTTGATTTTACAGAATCCATTTGAGGCCTGAGGTTGTGGATGGGAAGCTTGCAGCTGTCCAGCCACAACATGCTGTCTAGATTCTTGTCGATTTGGGTTTGTTAGCGTTAGCTAGGATGGCGTGACTGGTGTATCCAGGAAGCAGTGAATGCATCTTTGCACAAAGGAGTGCCCTCACCAGGGGTGTTTCTATGCTTGCCATCCCATCCGTTGAATGGGAAAGGTGTAGAAGAGACTAACGTGTACTAGTGTTTACACTAGGGAATGCTAGTACACGGTAGCCTAACCCCCATTTGTCTGAACACTTAACTTGTTCCAGGCGCACATCCAATCCCCCTCCAGGGTGGCGCCATTTTGATTGTGGCATCCTGAGTGGCTGCACATGTGCATGCTTTGGTTCTATGACAATGATGATGCTCTGTGCATACACAGCTGCATCAGGGCTCATCTGTGGTACCAGTGCGCTTGCACGGTACCTCAGATGACCCCTCATGCCAGAAATGGTGGAAACGGTCATGCTGGGGATGCTACAGGTAGGGCTGCAGTCACAATTGGGGATGGTTGGTTTGCCTGTGGTGCACAATTTCATGCACCACAGCTAGTGTGCAGTAGGTTAACATCTGGGCAGACAGGAGGTGTTTCTAGGCTGTAAATGCCTCCTGCAAATGCAGACGCACCTGCCCAGATGTTAACCTATTGCTGCAAACTAAAGGGCCAAGTGTGAATTGGCCTCAGCTTTAAAAGAGACTGACCCAGATCCACAGTTTTATTCTCACTACCACACAGACACAAATATTCTCTTTTGTGATTAGCTTGTCGAAAGGATGGCAGCTGTGTAATTGAAAGCACATACTTAAGCGAAACTGGTTATATGGACTGATTTCAATCTAGGTTCAGGGCTGTTTTGGGAATAGAACCAATTTTGGTTTTCTTGATGGATTGCCTCCTCTGGAAGGAAAAAAGAAGTGTGACTGTGCTGATCTTTCTTGATCTCTTAGTTGCTTTTATTCCATTAAAATTGGATCCTTTTGGATTGCTTCTGAAGGATGAGAATGGATGGCATTATGTTGCAGTACCTCTGCATCTACCTACTGGGAATAGAGTTCAGTCATTGTGCTTCCGTATCCTGGCTGTGGGAACTTCAAAGAGAAACCCACTTGCCAGTGTCCTGAAAACTTGCACTTATCTTGGGGGCTACTACTAATAAGACCATGGCAGAACAAGTGTCTGTAGAGTCAAACTGAAATGCTGCTGCTGACTGCCACCCCATTATCTTTCTTTTTCTGACAGAACTGCCTACTGTTTTTAGCTACCACTGCAATGCTACCTCTCGTGTGCACTTACCTTAGTGTGCAGTTGGCAGATGAAACTACGTGACTCTGTGTTGGCAAATACTGAAGGAACATCCCCAACTGGGAACATTATAGTTGGGAAACTTCATCAGGATCTGCACAGGCACCCTCTGGGGAATGCCTTGTCTGCGTTGCAGATTGGTCTACTGGAAGGCCAGGCCTAGCAACAAAAAGCTGTGTCTGCATTGTATGTGGTGTTAGAGCATAAGAGGAGCCCAGCTGGATTGGACTACAGTCAGTCTAGCCTGGTATCCTGCCTCACACAAAGATCCACCAATTGCTTCTGGGTATTCTCAAGCAGAAGACAAAGGCAAAACCTTCACCTGCTCTCGAGTCCCTGCAGATGGCTTTAGAGGCACCCTGCCTGTCTCTCTAACCTGGATTTACTACTTAGGCATACATTGTATTAGCCATTGATACATCTGTTCTCCATTGATTTATCTAATCCTTCCTAAAAACTATCCAGGCTACTCGCTGTAACCTCCTCTGGTAGTAAATCCCATAGCCCAGTGATTCTCTGAGTGAAAAAAACCTTCTCTTGCACGTCCTAGTTTTCTGCACCCCAATGAGAAAATGGTTCTGAAAAACCCACTCTAAAGGGATATCACTTTGATGGGATACTGCCAGGATTGCCTAGTAGTAAATGTACTCAGTTGCTTGAGCCTGGATGGCAGCAAGCAGGTGGGCTCCTAGAAGCAGCCCAGGAACTGCACCATTTCTGGATGCCTAACTAAAAGAAAAAAGAAAAAAGCTGGCAACTTCAGAAATTGGGAAACTGTCTTTCACTCCCAAATTTCAATGTATTACTACTCTTGCAGTTGGCAGTGGGGTGACTGAAGAGCACTACGGCAGTGATCTCTGCTTGCAGCCCTATAATAGACAGGCTTTGCTGCCATGTGGATCCTGGTTTCAATCCAGTGACAGTTCTAAACGTAATAGAAGTATAGCCTGAACACAGCTTTACAACCTTTTGGGGGCATTTTCTTGTTTGAACTGGAAAATCTACGAACCTTTGCATGGGTAGAACATGAGAGTTGATGGACTAGCATTTCAGAGAGAGAACTTTCCCAGATTATGTAGGTTTTTGGCCTCAGTGAGAACAAGGCCTCAGAATTTGAAGGTTCTTGTCCTTTTGTAGTTTGAAATGGAGACTCTTTGCCTTGAGGCCCTGGTTAGGGCACTTTTGCTGCATAATGGAGACACAGGCTGCCTTAGGCCCCTCTTGTTTAATAATTGCCAGAACATTCCTTGCTGTTAACACCCTTGTAATCCTTTGTCTTTGTTCCACAAAGTATTAAATCTAATCATGATAACCCAATACTAATTTAAAACATCAATTGTGTTTTTTAATGCTTGGGGCTGTGCAGAAAATGGAGCAAATAGGCAGAAAGAATATAAAACATGTGGGCCAATTTGCTTCCTCCACCCCCATGAGAAGTAGCGGTGAAGAATGTTTTCTTGAGCTTTTAATGTATGTTTTTGATGGCTGCATGCTACTTCTCTCCTCCACTTCTGCAGATGTATAGGAGAACAGGAGGATTTATAGGACAACAGGAGGGAATACAGATGTTGGCATCACAAATGCAAGATTGACCATTAGGAAAGCTAAGAAAGATTTTGTGGAGCACATTGCTAAAAACATCAAAAGAAATAAGAAGAACTTCTATAAGTATATCAGAAGTAGGAATCCAACCAGGAGAGCAGTTGGACCATTAGATGGTAAAGGACAGAAAGGGATAATTAAAGAAGACACGGAGACTGCAGAGAGACTAAATGAATTATTTGCCTCCATATTCACAAAGGAAGATAGAGGATATATGCCACTAGCTGAGCCTGTATTTTCTGAAGAATTAAACTGGACAGAGATAACCAAGGAAGAGGTCCTTGTATGTCTTAATAAACTAAATGTTAACAAGTCACCAGGACCAGATGGTATTCATCCAAGGGTGTTTCCACACTAGCTGCGGAAACTGGTTTAACTCCCCCCTTAAGTAAGATTTAAAACACTTACCTTAAATGGCTTCCGCACTGCAGACCTGATTGGAGACTCTTCACAGATACTGCTTCCGCATATCGGTGTGCAAGACCGTTTTTTAAAACCGGTTTTGCCACTGAAATCCGGATTAAATGTAAGACCTGAAAAATCAGGTCTTACATCCGTCTCTTCGCCTGGATGTGTGCAGAAGCAGGACGCTTCTACACAAGGCCAGGCAAAGGGACGGCTGTCCCTCTGGGTGCCATATTGGGAAGGGCAGAAGCAGGACTGCCTGCTTCTGAAGCCCCTCCCCTGCACACTGGCCGCTACCAGAAACACACGGTGACTGGCAGCTCACCACTCCAGTCCCGCGGTTCCGGGGGCAGTGTTGGTGGCGCGAGAGAGGCTGCCTTCGGTGTGGGAGCCATCTGCCTTTGGCCATGGGTGCTGCGGCTTCTGCACAGCACCCAGGTGATCTGCTCCTGCAGATCTGGCCTCCCCACGCGTGTGTGGATGCGCGGGGCCTCCGAGGATCAGTCTCTATTTGAGACGGATCCTTGGGAGCCCGGATCGCCGGGAAATGGATTTTGTTAAATCCGTTTCCTGATGGCAAATGTGGAAGCACCCCAAGAGTCCTTAAGGAACTCAGTGTAAAGTGGTGGAAACCATCATTAAAGACAAAATTAGTGTGCACATGGAGGAGCAAGCATTGCTGAACAAAAGCCAGCATCGCTTCTGCAAAGGTAAATCATGCCTTACAAACTTGTTGGAATTCTTTGTGAGTGTCAATAAACACGTGGATAAAGGTGAACCAGTAGACATTGTCTATCTGGGCTTTCAGAAGGCTTTTGACAAAGTCCCACATCAAAGGCTACTGAGTGGATGGCCTTGTTCCACTCCAGCCAGGGACCCATTCTATTCGCAGTGGCTCCAAACTGGAGTGATCCAGCCTTGCAAATAGAGAAATGGCCTAGATTTAAATTTGCTGTAATTTAAAATAGCCTGCATTCAGCAGTGCAAATAAAAAAGGACTATTTTGGTGAGAATGCAACATCTGCTAATCTACACTCCTTTATTCGGAATAACAGCTCCACTCCCACAGTTTATGAATCAGGATAAAAAACAACAACAGGTGATAGCTATGGATATTTTGGAACCATCTGATGCACATGGAAACAATTATTTTATTTTGATGGCAATCAGTTCAAAGTTCTTGGAGATAATGTTTCTCAAATGAGAAGTGAAAAACATATCTAAATTACTAGTTTGAGGTTCAAGAAAAGATCTTTTGTTTTATGAACATGGAAATGTATGTTGTTTCCATAAACTTTGTCAACATTTATCCTTGTCTTGTATTGAAAATAAGGATGTTTGAACCCAGGAGAGGGACAAATGATGTATTTTAACACAAATAGTTTGAGAAATAAAACAGTGGAAATCCAGTCAGAAGGCCTATCATAATGAGAGCCTAGAATCACAAATTCCAAACTAATTTTTAAAGGATTTGGTCTTCCAACTACTTGAAAATCTGACAACTACTTCCATTGCTATATTTTCTTAAGGATTGTTTTTCTCACAACAGTGCCAAAAAAATGTTTGGGCCAGAAGGCAATTTTGAGGAGACTTGCTATTAAAGATTAACTTGTGTTCTTTCTAGCAAAAACTTGAAGGTTAGGTAGTTCATGCCTGCCTGGCTTTCATGCAAGATGAAAAGTGAAATTTCCAAGGTTGTAAGGAAGACCCTGGAAGCCATTAATGCATTAAGATATTTATCTTCATTCCTAGGAAGAGAACTTCCTTTTAAAGGGGAGACTGAGGGAAAGCTCAAAAGTTCAACAGCTTGGTCGGTCAGTGGCCAAAGGGATTCCCCAGGGAAGCCCACAAACAGCCCAAGAGCACAGCTGCAGCCCTTTGCAGATTCCTGCCAGACCCATCCATCAGCTTTGAAAAACACCACAACTCCCTGTTTGTTGAGCGGTAGGAGGAAGGAAAGGCAAAACCCTAATACTTTTTGCTGATATTAGATTATTTCACCTTTGTTCTTTTCTTTGTTTTAATGTATGAAAAATGGTTAATGTATGGGAAACGGTTCAAATTTTCGCTTGAAATTTGCTCCTATGTGTCTGAAATGGATCATGGAAATTCAAGTTTAGCCATGTGCTACATGGGTTGTCAGGTTTCACCCGACCTATTGATTGACAAGAGAGGGGAAAAAAGAATGTAGTTGTGTGGCTTTGCTTTATGTGTGAAAGGATTAATAACCTTTGCTGGGATTGCAAGTTGCTGCAAGGATTTTCCAAGGCTATATTCAGACATAACAAAATGGATCCTCCGAGAGACAACAGTGTATGGCCCTCGTGTTCCCAAGCTTTCTGTAATCCACCTTTTCTAGCACAGAGTGTTTAGGAGAGATGCAGACTGGTGTGTGAACACTTCCATCTCAAAACCTTCTCTAAGGTCCCTCACAGGTACTTTTTTTGCTGTGTCTGGTCACAGCCATCATCTTGAGTGCAGCACCCTCCGCAACTGTGCATGCGTCAGCACCATCACCATGACGATGCTGACACCCTGCGCAGTCCCAATCGTGTCAGGAGGGCAGCAGAGCTGCCATCGTGCTTGCACAGCAGCAGTGTTGACTTTCTTGTCCAGATGAAGAGCAAATGCTCCCCGGATGGACACAATCAGGTAAGTTGGGGTAAGGGTTGGGAAAGGTGTGGAGCTGTTTTATATATATGGCTCTATTTTAACATGTCTGTTTTTAAATGCTGTTACCCACCCTGAGACCTTAGGGTATAGGGCGGGATAGAAATGTAAATATAAATAAATAAATAGTCAAGAATTAGGCAACATCTGGGAAGGCAGGGGGTGCCTAGAGGCTGTAAGAGCCTCCTCTAGGTGCAGATGCTCTCCCCCAGATGTTACTAATTCTTGACTGTGGGCCAAAGTGCGAAAAGGCCTCATGACTGCATCAAGCATTGAAACAAGGATAAGAATATGAGGCAGGATATTTTGGCTGCAGTCACAAAGTGCTTTCAGTGGCCCCAGGAATGTAAAGAATCCCACAGAAGGAAGCGTATGTGTGAAGCTAATGACTGGTGGTTACTCAACTCAAATGTTGATGGAAATGTGGGGGCAGTGGCCAGAGGAATAGGGAGACTGTTTGTATGAATGTCACATTCCATTTCTCATCAATGCTATGCTTTCCACATCTATGTATTGCCGTAACAGTAAGGCCGCATCCCCATTAGAAGCTTAATCCAGTTTCCCTAAATCGAAATAACAGAACGCGAATTTGCCTGATCCCATTACTTTCAGCCAGAATCGCATTCAATCCGGATTCTGAGGACGTACGTGACTCAAGGGGAGACTCAAGTGGCTAGTTTTTAAAAACCGCTTTTTGGGGCTGCCCTGTCCTCTTCCTCCCGGAGTGAACGCGCCACCCATAAGGGACCCCTTCATGGAGCCTGGCTGGGTGGCTGCTGCTTGCCTGGATGGAAGAAAAACAGCAGCGGACAGCCAGCAATTCTTTCCCCTCCTCTCCTCATTGCTCAGGGCACGCAGCAGCAACGGCAACTCAAGCCACCTTTGCCTTAAACATACACACATCTCCCCAAACCTGCAGCTGCTTTCCTTTCTTTTCCCTTTTTTAAAGGTCAGAACTTTCAATGGCAAGATCGTTATCAGGTGTGAAGTGCTTGGATTGCTACAGTGGATTGCTTGGATTGCTACTAGGGCTGCTGCTTTAAGGGGTGGATTCTTACAGCAAAATCACTATCTTTGGAAGCAAGCTATTGGGGGAGGGAAACTCTCATCCCTTAACACTGAAGGGTTACCACAGGAAAAAATGTAAAACATTTCAAGTGCACAAACCGGAGTGAGACCTGTTGAAATGAGGATTAACATTTACGATGCTTTGGGGTGATTTAACACTCGGAAAGTGTGTTAAGCCAAACTGACGTGGGGTCTGCGAGGATTGAAAATGGTTTGAAATCAAAATAAGGTTGTAATGGGGATGGGGCCTAAAACTCACAGGAAAATGTCTCAATGCAACTGAATGGGAAAAGATTAAAGGTGAGCTCTGTGGCTTGGGTGAAAACGCTGGGCTTGATGTTGGTATTCTTGAAAGACAGATTAACAGCTAGGTCAATGAGAGCATGGGGTACCATGATTAAGCTAAGCCTGTGGGATTTTGCTGTTTTGATTCAGGAAGCTCACAAGACTCATCTGTGCAGTGACACACACAAACAGCCACAAGACCAGGATCCTGCAGTACCAGTGGCTCTGTGAAAATGCTCCATCTGGAAATGGTTCCACTGGACTATGCTTAACCGGATATGGTAGCATCAGTTCACAACTGGGCTAACATTGGTCAGCTATATTCTTACTCTTCTTCCCCCCTCCCCCCACACACCAGCAAGCCTGGAAGTCCCTTAAATGGCTTCAGTTTTAGACCACCAATGGTTCCTTTTTTTATATTGTCTTAAGTAGAGCCTGAGTTAACTGTCCGTAGGTGACACCCACTTATGCCTGCCAAATCTGGCGGGAGTAGTTGGGTTCATAGGCTATCACAGGGCAGTCAGTGCATCTTTGGGGCAAATAAGTTTTGCTTGATGAGACTCACAGATACAATTTGCCAGGATGGGTAATACTGTATGTGCTTGGCCACAGTTGGTTTCTCCTCTTGGTTTCTGAGCTTTCTTCTCCCAGGACCAGTCTGCACTGATTCTGGGGAGAGAGCTGTGTGTTCATGCAGCTGAGAAAGGGGATGCTTCCAAGAGGGAAGGTCATTTGGACCGCTGCCAGAGAAAGCCATATCTGGTCAGTAGAACACTTTTCGGGAGGCTGTACTTCCCATGGAATGCTCTGCTTGTTTGGCCTTTACCATGAAAATTGCGCTGGGAGTCACTTCAGTGGGACACAACTTCAAAGTGGTCTCCTGAAAAGTTCCTGGGCTATGGGCTGCCCTAACTGTCTATCATGCAGACAGATGGAGCAGTCCAAGTGGCAAGAATGTTTGAAACATTCAAAATTCGATCAAATTCATTTGAATTCGGACATTCAAATTCAAATTGACTGTCTATACGTTCATTTTTTAACGTTCAAACAAATTAAAATGTTTTGAATAATTCGTACAAATAATTTGGACATTCGTATGTGTACAGATACGTACACATTACATACGTATCAGTACACATCTTATTCGTATATGTCTGGGATGAAAACGAGATGCATATGGGATAAAAATGGGGTGTGTTTGGGTGTGTATGAGTGCGTATGGGTGCATACGGATGCGTACACACACATGAATGTTGTCAACACTCATATCTTCAAATATGAATCAAATATTCATATTAATAGATATGAATATATTTGAATTGGATTCGAATTTGAATACATTCATTTTTCTCTATTTGTTCAAATTCAAATATTTGAATATTCTATTCAAATCAAATCAATTCCGAAAATTGCATTCGTGCACACCCCTACGAGTGGCTCATAGAGCCCAAAGACATTTTGCTGGGCTATGGAAATTACCCCACAAATAGGCAATTTGCACATTCTCTCCAGCTTGCAACTTCAGTGACCTCTGATTAAGACTGGGATGAAGTTTTGACAGAGAAGACAGCCCTTGGCATGTGCTTCCACGTCCTCCTATGGTCTTGGCTCAAACTGAGCAGTCCAAGCCAAGACCAACCTCACTGCCATAGTGTGCAAGCCATCTCTCCTTAGCAAGGAAGAGGAACTTGGGTAGGGGATACGAAGGTTTTTATACCTGCAAGTGGGTTACTGTGGAACTGCAGCCAAACTTAGATTTTGTTTGCTTTAAGAAAGAAAATTCTGCAGTGTACTTGCAAGATTGGGACAGACTGAGATTTGCTTTGGGAAAATTTCCAGATACAAAGATGAAAGAATAGTTAAGGTTTTTAAAAGAAACACTGACTCTTTCTGTGTTCACATTGTCACTCCCCATCACACCTGTGGTTTTCTAACAGATAAGTCTTTTAGAGTGGATATTTCTGTGCAACTGGGCAGGGTTGTTTTTAAATCTTAGGTATTGCCAACAGCCTCTATTTGCATTTCTTTTTCACACCATGAATGCAAAGACATGTGAGTGAAGATGACAACAGGTAGGGCAGGCTTTGATCTGAGTCTCAGTGCCTTCCATCATCAGACTCAAAATGCAAGACTCAAGCATTCTTTCCTGCTGCCCTGCAGAGACGCATCCTGAATTGCCATTAAGGAACTTGGCTTCTTAGGGTCTTTTTGCTTTCACCTGTGGTCTTTTATATGAGGGTGACCAGAAAACTCTCTTCTGCCTACTGATGTGGTATAAATTAGGCCATGCCCCCTGTCTGCATTGGATGGAGCATTGACTAGATTGGTGACCCAAAACGGCCACCTAATTTGGTTTGCTAATAGACCATTTTAGTCTAGTTGTGGTCTAGTGGATGCTAAACCAGACCATGAAATGGTGGGGAAGGCACAGTCTTCCATGTTTTGGTTTACAGGGAAACTGATTTCAGCAGTGTAGCAAAGCATGCAACTGAGATGGGTCCTAAAGGGACTCCCATGTCAGGAACTTTCATTTCTGGTCATTGGAACTTCCAGATCCAGCTGTAAAGATTGCCTTGATCAGCCATTTGAATGGAGACTGCCTTGTTCTGGGACACTTGGACTACTCCAGCTGGTGTACTGGTCCAGCTGATCTGGTCTCATGGCAATGATAGCTGGCAGGGGCATTCACAGCTTAATTGAAGCTAACTTGGTAAATAAAAATTAACTTGCTTATTGTTCTCTTAGCATAGCCAGTTAAATTCATAGCTTTTGATAGCTGTGTAAAAAATGCAGGACCATTTATACATCTATCCAGACATTGAAGGCCCACATAGCTTATCATCATGAGAACCTGAAGTTATTTGTAACACAAACAACCTATTATCTAGTACTTTTTGAAATGTTTGGTTGAACTTGCATCATCCATCAAGAATTTGGTTCAGTTCACAAAATTGCATCTGGTATAATGCCCTGTTGCTGGACGTTCCCATGACTGGAAGTGGCACTTCAACCTATGGTGGCCTGTTGCAACTCTACCTAAAATGCACCAAGATTTTTGGGATGTATTTGCTGAAAAAGAAGCTGATTTGTTCCCTCACATTGACCTTATGATGATGCCATGAAGACAATTTCATGTGAGGACCTGTTTGCATGCCATCTATATCACATATCAAAGCCTGAACTCAAGGCATTACAGGAGTTCTTTATTTCAAACTCCTGTTAACGAGGCCTCATCTGACTGGAAAATGCTAAACAATTCACCAAACTGGACCTCCAAGAGGCCTATCATCAAATCATTTAAAAGGGGGATGAATGGTAAACCACATTCCATACTTGGTAAGAACAACTTTAATATTTAGCAATGGGTAATTTTAGGACATGTAGTTTTTTTCTGTATTTTAACAATGCCATCCTCAGGGACTTGTAAGGTAAATTCTTAATTGACTGTTTCAATGATTTATTGATATTTACAGCAAGTATGTCCTCCTAAGTGGAATATATTTGTGTTGTTTTACAAAAACTCCAAAATCACAAGCTGTATGCCCGGCTCCTTAACTGCACAAATCTTAAGAAATTGGACCTTTTAGGCTATTATAAATCAGCCCATGAGTAATGAGATCTACATGGGGCTACGTTTAAACCTAGTATGGAAGATGAATCTAGGGCAGAACGCAGTAGCCTGACTGCCAATAGGAAAATCTGGATGAATTCAATCCTGAAAAATTAGCAGCAGTTGCTTAATCACTATTAAGTCTGGTACATTCTGTTGACTGTTACATTGTTGTTACTGGGTACCATTGAGTCATGGCTGACTTAGTCCTAAATAATTTGGGCTCCAAATATCTGATGGAGAGTCACCTTCAATATAGATTTGCCCAGCTATTAAGGTTGCCCTTCTCGTAAGTGAGGGGTGGCAGTTAGGGATGTGCATGAATGTGGGTTTTTTTTTGCATTCAATTCATATCGAATCAAATGTAAGAAAATTTATATTCATTCAAATAGATCCCCTTCGAATGCGGTAGGATTCTGTTCGATACAAATATATTCATACAAATGTGTACAAATATCCAATATGAACGCATACGTATCGGATACATATCCTGTAATGTATCCGCTCTGAAAGTGTCAAATCCTCCCTGAATCCACTTTGAATCTGCTTTCAAACCATGTTGAATGCACTCTGGATCTGTTGCAGCTGTGACTGGCACAGCAGCTTTCCCACCTCCCTGTTTCACGAATGCTGCTTCTTGATGCTTCATGATGCACGCCAATTAGCTTCTTGGCCTCTCTAGGGTTTCTCAGTCTGTTTTTGTCTGTCTCCACCTCTTGATAGGCATACAAGCTGTAAAATTTCTGTCTTTCCATTGTCTCCTCCCATGAGAAATTTCCCCAGCCAAAGCACCGGTATTCCATCTCCAGCGTAATTCTCCTCTTCTCTCCTGCAACAGTTGCTGAGAAGACTTTGCTTGAGGTTTGTGTGTGTGTGTGTATGTGTGTGTAAATGATGTCATGCCCCCCAAAATAAATTGTAATGTAACTTGGACTGGGATTAACCGCGTATAATTGTTGTTTCTGTATCTTCCCTTGGGCATTGAAGCAAGCATTGTTAAAAAACGTTGTTTATACCCTGTTTGGAATCTGGGATTCTGGAAGCGCTGTACTGCCTGAGAAAACAAAGGGCAGAGTAATAAAGTTGTTCACTCTGCTAATTTGATTGATAGACAAGGCAGGGGCTGTTCAGTCAGTTGCCTGAGGGGAAAAAATCCGATAAATGTTGTTTCTTTTCAATTTAGTTACTGCTGCCATCTAAAAAGTATACAAGGTTGCTCCCTGGTGGTAATTGTGTAGGAGTATGAAACAGAGAATGGGATTAAACATATTAAACAGAGTTAAATCAACCCTTTTAGTTAAATCATATAAACACACAGATGTGGTTTCTTAAAACATTGCTTTAAAGGACAGGTAAAATATATACATTAAAGGTTTTGTGAGTGCTGTTTGCTCCAAAGTTGATAGTGGGATTAGCATCCACTTTACGCATAATTTAGGAGTTATCAAGCAGATTTTGTATTTTTGAACTGGAGCCAGTTGAGTCGCAAATCTTCACATATTCAGGCTCCTGGTTTTCTACTGGGAATCAGGAAGAAGAGAGCCAGAGGTGAGATTTATTTTTGGGCAGGGACCACAATAGTAGTTTTGCAATAGCCAAAGGAAGGATCTTACAAGAGAACAAAACTTCAAGGCAGTTGTAAAGGATTGGAGCCATTGTGTACAATCACATGCAGATTCACATGCTTCTAATCCTACTCTGTTCTTCTGCATTGTCCAAAGGCCTAGATGGCTATGGAGGAACCATGGAGCACTCTCTGTCTCCATACTATTACAGGATTCAGAAATTGTGACTCTCCTTGATTTATATATCCCCATTTCCAGCCCAAACCACCGTTGGTTTCCGTTGAATTGACTGATCTGCATGCCTGACAACGGTACTGATACAAATGAGGAAGTGGCCTATCAGTGCAAATCAATGGAGGAAAGGAAACTCCATTTGACTTGCATTGGGTTGACTGACTTACCTGGAATTTTCTTCTCTGGGAAAAAGATAAGAAGAGGACAAATCCGTTGGTTCTCCTTAATCTCCCAGTGGCTTTTTACACCATTGACCATACTGGTATCTTTCTGGAAAGGCTACAGAGTTTGGGAGTTGGAGGCATCATATTGCAGTGGTTCCAGTTCTGTCTCCAAGGCCAATAGCAGAGAGCAGTTGTGGGAGATTCTTGTTCACCTCTACTTTGCTCCTCTCCAGTAAGTATCCTGCAGATCACCTTGGTAACAGTCTAATGAAAACTACTCTGAAGCAAGTTGTTACATAATGACTGCCTTGCCTATCAGGTATATCTTGCTTGGGAGCTTTAAACCAAAACTGAATAGCTGCACTTAGAAAAAATAAAAATCTCAAAGCATTCTGCAGATACGTTCCAAGAGGCCGATAATGATTAACAGCAAAATAGAAGTAACAAGAAATGCAGAAACATCACAAGATCAGACCATTAATTAACTGTGCTAAATAAGAAATCAGACAATTTACAATTCAGCTGGTTCAACAGAGGATGTGATGCAAGTCAGTCCTGTGAGGCAAAAGCCACATTTAAGCTCAGAAATAAAAATGTTGGCTAGGACAAGCAGGGATAGTGAAAGAGGCTTTGGGAAGGAGAAGGACAGAGAAGGGAAGCTCAGAAAGCTGAAGAAATGAGAGACACCCCACAAGGCTAGTCTCTGTTCTCACACAACAGGTATTTCAGCACTCATAGGCCGCATCCCCATTACAAGCTTAATTCGGTTTCGAAACGGTTTCAATCCTCGCAGACCCCACGTCAGTTTGGCTTAACACGCTTTCCGCATGTTAAATCGGCCCAAAGCGTTGTAAATGTTAACCCTCATTTCAACAGGTCTCACTCTGGTTCGTATGCTTGATACATGTTACATTTTTTACTGTGGGGACCGTACCGTTTTAAGGGATGAGAATCCACGTTTAGGATTTCCCTCCCCCAATAACTTGCTTCCAAAGATAGTGATTTCAGTGTAAAAATCCACCCTTTACAGCAGCCGCTACACTGTAGCAATCCAACCACACCTGATAACAATGTTGCAATTTTGCGCAATTTTAGCTCTTTGGAGTTCTGACCTTTAGAAAGGGAAAGGAAAGCAGCTGCAGGTTCTGTGAGATGTGTGAATGTTTAAAGGAAGGGGGCATGAGTTGCCACAGCTGCTTTGTGCCCTGGGCAATGGGGAGAGGAGGGGAAAGAATAGCTGGCTGCCCACTGCCATTTTTCCTCCATCCAGGCAAGTGGCATCCACCCAGCCACCCAGCTAGGCTCCGTGAAGGGGTCCCTTATGGGTGGCGTGTTCAGGGCAGGAGGAAGAGGGCAGGGCAGCCCCAGAAAGCAGCTTTTAGAAAGAAGCCACTTGAGTCTCCCCTTGAGTCACGTACCCCACGTATGATCCTCAGAATCCAGATCAAATACGATTAAGTTGAGAGTAATGGGATCAGGCAAATTCGTGTTTGCATCCAGTTCTATTATTTCGGTTTAGGGAAACTGGATTAAGCTTATAATGGGGTTGCGGCCATATTTAATCCATATTAGGAGGTCTCATAGTCAGCTTTTTGGGCTGCATCAGTTTGCACATTAGTGTAGATCTGTTTGTATGCTCCACCCACGCTGGATGGAGTACAATCCCAACCAAGGAGAGGGGATCATTAGTAGACCTTGACACTGAGGTCTACTGGCAGGCCAGCACAGCCAAGTCCAGAACATGAAAGCACATAAAACACACTCCTCCATCTTCTAGGCTAGTGGGGAACTCACTTCAATGGAGCACCAAAGACTGTTGCTGAAATGGGTTCTCCAGTGGCTCCAATGTTACAAATTTTTGTTCCTTTGGAGTGTTTGGAGGCTGGCCCAAAGCTCTTGTGAGCTTTGAGGCTGGAGCTGGTCTAGATCAGCAAGCGTTGTTTCAGTCCACACCTTTCTGTGGTTTGAACCATAGGCCTCGCTGGTCTGGATCCACCAGTGCAGAAAAACCTTAAGACGAGGGGTGTTCAGTTACAATTCATATAATTTCATGGGAATGTATTTGAGCACTCCTGCATGAAGATGTCTTATTTCCAAGAGTAGCATCCACAGGGGTAGAAAAGAACATTGGTGAAGGACCATGGGAATAATGTCTTCCCATCACTGGCATCCCAGGGTTTGTATTCCCAGAAGCATCCTGCCCCAGAGCAGAAAGAATGACTAAAGGTACTGGCAGCCAGCAGATGCTCATTTCATCTCCATTAAGGTGGATGGAAACCTACCTGTGCTGTACTCTGCATGGCTGTATTTTGAGATGTGCCCAAGCTAGCTGGGTCGCTTCTGGTATGTCCCAAACAAGGTAGTGCTGTAACTTCAAGACCGGGTAACTTTTTTTCCCTGGCTTTGAATTGTGTGAAGAGGTGACAAGCACAGAGTGAAGACAACTCACCCCTGCCTCTGAGATTGCACAGGTACTCTGGCCCAGCAGGTGGCACCAAACCCTCTTGTAGGGATGCAGCCAAGCCTGCTTCTTATACAGATTAGGTTTTGTTCCATCCTAAAAGTGCTAAATAATCAATATTATTAGAAGCCTTCAGGGAACAGGAATACCATAAAATTGAGAACCAGTCTACACATCATGATTGGGTTTAGTGAACAGTGCAATAGCAAAAAAGAGAGAGTATTTTTTATGACCTTATGCTTCATCTCTGAAATTGTCCCTTTTTAGTTCTAATCATGAGTTTGGGAAGAACTGAGATTCTGTGCAGAGTTTGAACCTGGTTTCTTTCTTTTTCCTTTTTTTATTTGATTCTTTCTAGTGAAGGGAGGTCACTTTAGACAGTCCAAAATATCAGTAGACTTTTGCCATGACACATCAGGAATAGGGGTGTGGAATATTTTGCTGCATCTGCACACAGTAAAAAAAAGTGTCTCAGAAGCAGCTTAGAGGTGGTACAGTTTGTGTCCTAATGCTTATTGTGTGGATTAGGAGTGGGATGGGAATACTTGTGTCTGCATGCTGCTACTTGTAAGCTGATTTAGGGCTGCTTTTTTGAAGTTTGTGAATGCAGCCATAGGCTGCATTCCCTGGGCAAAGGGGAGAGGAGGGGAAAAATCGCTGGCTGCCCGGTGCCGTTTTTCCTCCATCCAGGCAAGCGGCAGCCAGCCAGCCACCCAGCTAGGCTCCATGAAGGGATCCCTTATGAGTGGCGCGTTCACGACAGGAGGAAGAGGGCAGGGCAGCCCCAAAAGTGGCTTTTAGAAAGTAGCCACTTGAGTCCCCTCTTGAGTCGTGTACGATCCTCAGAATCTGGATTGAACACGATTAAGTTGAAAGTAATGGGATCAGGCAAATTCATGTCAGCATCCGGTTCTATTATTTTGGTTTAGGAAAACCATTTTAAGCTTGTAATGGGAACCGGGCCATAGAGTCGTGGTATTGGAAGGGACTTCTGAGGTCATCAGGTCTAACTCCCACCTCAGTGTATGACGTACTAGATAATCCCTGACAAATGACTAACCAGCCTCTAGTTGAAGACCTCCAGTGAAAGTCAACATGTCAGTACATGAGGGGACCTATTCCACCAGTTAACAAGTCTTAGTGTTAGGAAGTTCCTGCTAATGTCTAACCTGTGTTTACTTCCTTAAGGTTTGAGTCCCATCTTCTGGGCAAGTCCAGTTCCTCTATACTACTACCACCCTGCAGATTTATCCTCCGTTGGGCTTCCCATCTTGTGGCTCCCCTGCCCCTAAGCAACTCAGGCTGTGTCTTCACGGCAACCTTATGTCGGATTCAAAATGTTTTGAATCCTCGGAGTCCAGATGGCAGTTTGGCTTAACACACTTTCTGCGTGTTAAATCGCCCCAAGGCATTGTAAATGCTAATCCTCATTTCAACAGGTCTCACTCCGGTTCGTGCGCTTGAAACGTTTTACATTTTTTACTGTGGGAACCCTTCCATGTTAAGGGATGAGAGTTTCCCTCCCCCAATAGCTTGCTTATAGCAAGCTGTAAAAACCGCAGCAGTCCGAATAGCAATCCAAGCAATCTACTGTAGCAAACAAGCAATTCACACCTGATAACCATCTTGCTATTGAAAGTGCTGACCTTCTAAAAAGGGAAAAGAAACAAAAAGCAACTGCCGTTTGGAGAGATGTGTGAATGTTTAGCAAAGGGGCTTGACTTGCTGCTGCTGCTGCATGCTCTGAGCAATCGGGAGATGAGGGAAAAGAATCGCTGCCTGCCTGGTGCCATTTTTCCTCCATCCAGGCAAGGCAGCCACCCAGCTAGGCTCCGTGAAGGGGTCTGTTATGGGTGGTACGTTCACGCCAGGAGGAAGAGGACAGGGCAGCCCCGAAAAGCGGCTTTTAAAAGGTAGCCACTGGAGTCCACCCTTGAGTCATGTACGTCCTCAGAATCCGGATTGAACGCGATTAAGCTGAAAGTAATAGGAACAGGCAAATTCGCGTTTGCATCCGGTTCTGTTATCTCGGTTTAGGGAAAGCGAAATAAGGTTGCCGTGAAGACACAGCCGCAGTGTTGCCCATTTTGTCACATGTGAATTGAGTCCAAGAAACAGTGAAACCATATTGAGGATTATCCTAAATTAGGAAAATTCACATTACAATTTTTGAACTACATGGATGACTTCTTTATCTCCCCATATATAGGAAGGACCTACACATGGAGCAATATTCCATGCCATGCTGGGCCAATCTTCAGCCAGATCAAGTGCTCTTCTCTGCATTACAGAAAGCCCATGTCTGTTCCACTTCAGAGGCTGGGAATGAAAGTTGTGAGGGTCAGCTGTTTTAGCCAGGAATTCAGAAGTGACTCACTTCTGGGGCTGCATCCAGGAGCCTGGTGAAATGGTGCCATAAGTCATAGTTGTGGATGCAACTTTCTATGAGGAAACACCACCTTCTAGTAGACTGATCCGTAATGTGGATGAGGTATTCCACATGAACTACTGGACCAGACCAACAGCCCCTTAGAGATGCAACCAAAATATCCAAACATTTCACACTGAGAAATGTGAAAAGAAATAATCTATCTTGGGTCCTGTCCAGATGGGTCATATTTGGTCCTTTAATGCCTGCACTATGGTGGTATTGCCACATGTGTCTGTAGCAACCCTGCCATAGTCCTGCTATATCCCCCCTAAATCTCACTATAGCAAAAAGACCCCAAGTCTGATGCCAACTTTTTCCTGTAATGGTGCTATATCCTACCATGTAGAAGGAGATTCCATCTGGACGTGGCCATTGTACATGTGCACAGTGGTGGCAATCATACACTTCTGGATATTCCACACCAGTGAAATACCTGGATGTGTGGGTTGCTAAAATGTGCACAGACAGCACCAGCTTTCATGTTGTCTAGACAACAAGTGATAATTCCGGAGAGGCTATTTTCCAGAATTTCACTTGTTAGTGAGATATTTGGCCAGTGTTTGAAGCTGGCCTAGGGTTCATTCTCCAAAAGTATCTCAAGTCTTGCTAAAGTAAGGTCCTTAGCAAGTGTATGAAGCTGAAGGACCTCAGGTTGGTTTATGGACATCTGGCCCTGGCCCACATGGATTCATAAATATTATATAAAACAAAAATAGGTAATTGGCTAGCAGCAGCAATTTTCATCTAAACACTTGGGCAATCGCAAGGATGGAAAAGTTCTCAGGTCTCTGCAGGCACAGAGACTATCAAGCACAGATAGACTCATAGTATATTTACATATCTTCATTTTAATTGGTCAAGATTAACTTCCTATCAACCAATTTTACATGTTCTTCAAATAAAATTATTTTTTTCCAGAAATAAGGCCTGCTAGATATATATTTTTTGCATTCTAATCTATTTTTACAGTCCCTAAAAGAGTACACATACCTTCCTCATTAAAATTTGTTTTTAGAGCAATACTGTGAAGAATTACTCATGCCAATTTTCTCCTTGTAGAGATGATAATTTACAACACTCTAAGTACATTTCCAAGTGCTTAAGGAAATTAGGAGGATTCCAAGTGCCCTTTGAGAACATTGATTAGCAATCTAACAAACAGCCTTTTTATTGATTTGGCAATTGAAGGCACTTTTGTCATGCTTTAGCAGTTAAGAAGAAGAAGAAGAAGAAGAAGAAGAAGAAGAAGAAGATCTGTGAAAGTGTGCAATAACAAAGTCTATATCTGCATGCAGGGATCAGGGTAGTACTGGGATAACAGGAGGATGTTTCCACCACAAGAATTGCTTACACTGTGACTTTGTTCCATCCTAGAGATTCAGGAAAAGTGTCCTGCCAGAAGATTAGGGCTCTGTTCAGACATGACAAAGGGGGCATTTTAAAACTGCCTCAGTAAGTGTGTGGATGTCATGCTCCCAGGCCTTCTCTAATCTAACCTTTCTGGCACAGAATCTTCAGGAGCAGGGCAGACTTGTGTGTGAACAATCCTACCTCAAAATCATATCTGAGCCACCTGAGAGATGCTTCTCTTAAAAAAACCAAACAAACCCTTGGGGCATCCCCATTGGGACTTTTTAGAGTGTTCAAAATGGTTTGAAAACACTCTGAGTGAATTCCCACTCATGGTATAAAGTGGTTTAGAAACAGTTTGGATGCTCTTCGTCCCCATTACTAATCAGTTTCAAGGGTATTTTGAGGATTATTTAGCTAAAAAAATGGAATAAATAAACACCTGTTTTTTCAGGTTTTTTTTTTCATTTTTGCTTTTAAAATGCTTCTTCCTTATTGCTGTGGGAACGCTACAGCAGTATTTGGGCAAATACATGATGAAATGGGTGGGCTTTCACCCTGCACAGGGTCCAGTCCCTTGCCAGATTTGTTAAAGTGCCAGATCCATATTCAGCAGAGAAGTAACAATTCAACCTGATAAGATGTAGCAATTCACCCACTCCACACTTCACACTAATAACAAAGTTTCATTTTACACTTTCTCCTTGCTGGGAAGCACACACTGGAGGCTCCTTTTTTCCCTTGCGGTGCCCTGGGAAGGAGAGAAGCACTACTGTGTTTGTGTGTGCGTGTGTATGTGCAGGACTGGCTAGACATCTTTTGCAAAGGTATGAGGGGAGGGGAGAGGAGAGGAGGGGGGAGCTGCATGCTCCACTCTCCGCCACGTCATTGCGGGATCCAATCAGCAGACAGGGGTGGGGCCCCGGTTGGCAAGAGGGCGGAAGAAAAGATTCCTTCCCCTAATGCGATTCCAAACTGTTTTGGGTGGGGACAGCAGAGGGGTTGATAGCAATTTAAAGTGATTTAAAGCCACTTAAGTTGGGACTGCCAGAATTCATGTTTGAATTGCTTGTTTTAAAAAACTGTTTTAAGAGGCATGAGTGAAAACAGGGCCTCTGTCCAGATTCCAAATTGTCATTCAACATTAAAAACAGGTGTAAAGTGCAAAAATTGAATTAAATAAAACCCCACTTCAAACAACTCTCGCTCCCGTTTTTTAAAATGAAATGCTTTATGGGGCGTTCCCACTCGGATCAGAGTGTTTTAAAACCATGTTTTGAAGCCTGCCCACCTGCCTGCTCGCCACTGCCTTGCTTGCCCAGGTACTTGCCTGCCCGCCCTGCAGCCTACTGTTTCCGCTGCTGCTTCCTGCCATTGTGGCTGCCGTCGGCCACTGCTGCTACCCTGCTTGCTCGCTCGGCTTCCTACTGAGCAGCCCTGGTGCTCCTGAGGCGCAGGAAGGAGGAATGGAAAGTGGCAGGTGGGCGGGCAGGTGAGCGAGCGAGCGAGCGAGCGAGCTCCCCACTCCCTTTTGGGTGCTGCTGCTACTGCCATGCCACTACCATGCTCCGCTTTAAAGCGGAATTAGCAAAAACAAATGGGAACACAAATAATTTGCATTTGCATCTTTTTTTTTAAATTCTGCTTTAACAGAGCTAAGTGGGAATTCACCCCCTGTGTCTGATCACAGCCCAGGTGAAGAGCACCGATGGCACATTTATGGCATGGAGAGCAATAGGATCAGAATGCACTGCAGCTGAATGCATCTTTCTCAGGATGGACTTGCCTGCCCTAGCAGACGTAGTAGAAACCAGTAGGTTTTTCTATCTGCTGCAACCTGTCCTGATGTCTTATAGTTTAGGGCAGGATATACTGTATATGTTACCTTTTTACATTTGTTCACGTTAAACAACATACTCAGTTTTGATGCCCAGTCTTCCAACATGGAGAGATTCCTCAGAGTGCCTTTTTGATTTCACCATCCTGCTGTTTGGTGTCATGAGCAAACTTGGCTATTCTGCTGGTCACGCCTGACTCCAGATTATTTGCTATATCTACACGTTAATGTTTATATTTTAAATATTTTATATAAAATAAATATTAAGGCTCAATGGTTTGAATATATAAAACATAAAACATAAATATTAATCTTCATGCTCCTTAGATAATTGCTTTATTTATTTCTAAACATTTGTACCCCACCCTTCACCAGCTGGTCTCTGTGCAGGTCTCAACATTCTATAAAATAATGCAAAACATAGTTAAGTAAAACCATAATTAAAATACTACCCTCCCACCTTTATCCACAATGTGTTATTTTCCATGATTGTCCAAGTGAAATGTGAAGTCCATGTAGACATCTACTGAGACAAAATGACTCAGGGCGAGCAACCTGTGCTCATGTTAATCTCTTGGCCAAGTAGCAGGACTTCTCTGGATTTAGGTAGGTAGGTAGGTTGCTGATACCATGGCATGTGTACTGTGCATCTGTTATACTGCAATGTTAAAACATTGAGCAGATTCATACTTACCTTCCAGGTGGAGGAGGTTTGAATGGAGCATGCGACTGGGCAATGCTGGCACAAGTGCCTTGATGCCATTGTTGTGGCACTGCAATTGCCTCCGTAGTGTGGATGCCCAAACCATTCCACAACTTTGCCTCCCTGGGATGTTTTCCCAGGGAAGGTGGAGTGCAAAAAGGCCTAAGGATTAATTTATACTATGCAAACTGCTGCACTCATTATATGCAATGTATATATGAGATTCTTATCTTGGCTTTGCACACTCCTGTTAGCTAGGGCTAGATACCAGCATTTCATTCATCAGCCAAATTTTTAAAAAAAGATCAAAGAAGTAGCTGGTTGAACTGAGTTGGACCGATAAGGTCAAAGCTGGACTGCACCACAACTTTTAGGGGACAAGATCTTGAGAATGGGTAGGTAGGAAGGATGTAAAATGCTATCCTTGGTGACTATAAGAATCAGCTGCTGAGGTTCAATGAGAGAGAAATTGTGAAAGATCAGTGTCTGATCACATCTAGTCCAGGAAACATAAAAGACTTGAGACAGTTAAATACAATGTTCCCTGCCAAATGCAGATTTTGCCTTAGCCAACACAGACTGCTTGACCCATCCTTGCCCACAGAGTTTATTGCAGAGCTAGAGAAGGAGTAAGAGGGAGACAGAGGCAGGCAGAGATAATAAAGTCATCTTTCCAGGATTGTCTCAACTGCCCACCTGCTGTTTGACAGCTTTACACAAGTGTGACAGGTAATAACATCAGCAGCCGTCTTCCCTTATCATCCATTTCTTTAAACATTTAAACTGACATGTCTATATGTTTCTCAGGAGGGAAAAATGTGGGGGAAATTCACATTTTCTTTCATATCTTCTTTTTATCTCCTTTTTTGCAAAGCTATGGTTCAGTGATTTTTCTTTCCATTCTTTGCCTTTCTAGTTTAAAAGGCATCCCATTTTAAAAGCTGTTATTATAATCCTCCAGATTGGAGCTCCAGTGCAGAGCTCCAGTTATGCAAAGAACTGAACAGGGGTGGGTTAGCCAGGATGTGCCATATCATGTAGAGCAAGGCTAACTAAACTCCAGATGTTGTCGAACCAGCCTGGCCAGTGGCTAGCTGGAGCACGCCTTGGACATTCTCATGTTAGATTGTCCAACAGACTTCATCAAGCATGAATCTGCTGGGTAAATATAATTCTTTGGGAGGAAAAGAACTGGGACATCTTTTCATGAGCCAGTTTGGTCTAGTGGTGAGGGAGCTGGACACTTATCTGGGAATACTGGGTTTAATTTTGCCCTCCTACATGAAGCCAGTTGGTGACCTTGGGCTAGTCACAGCTCTCTTCTGAGCTCTCACAGCCCCACCTACCTCACAGGGTGTTCTGTTGTGGAGAACAGAAGCTTTGCCAGTGAGAAGAGCGGAGTAGAAAAGCCAACTCTTCTTCTTCTTCTTCTTCTTCTTCTTCTTCTTCTTCTTCTTCTTCTTCTTCTTCTTCTTCTTCTTCTTCTTCTTCTTCTTCTTCTTCTTCTTCTTCTTCTTCTTCTTCTTCTTCTTCTTCTTCTTCTTCTTCTTCTTCTTCTTCTTCTTCTTCTTCTTCTTCTTCTTCTTCTTCTTCTTCTTCTTCTTCTTCTTCTTCTTCTTCTTCTTCGTTCAGTTTCTTAACTCCGCAGTATTTTTCAGGCCATCAACAGAAAAATCAATTGGCAACAGGATATGGCCTAAATAAATAAAAGCACATGAAGTCGGAATCTTCCTGAGGCAAATTCTTATCTTGAGTGATTTTACACTGGCTGGTATACTGGGCCAGTAGGCATACTAGGAGCTTCCTTTCCACGTGCTGTTGTGGTCTAAGGGACGCCCCAACTAGTATGTGACTTGTGGCAAGCATGCACAAACTGCCCCTAAATCAAAAAGGCCGGTGAGCCAATGCTGTGCACCTCTCAGGCCCTTAAGCCTCACAGGTTTCTGGTTGACCCCATACTAGTACCAGTCTGGAAATGACCCGAGAAGTTAGCCATTCTTGATCCAATGCAAAAGTAGCTTGCCTGAAAACTGGAACAACAATTCACCAGCTCCCTCCTCTGTCACTGTCCATGGAGGAGAAGGAGACACCTTGGGGACTGACAAGGGACCTGAAAGTAATCCAACCAGCACTACCAGTAAGATGAATCCCAGGACAGTTGGAGCAGCCCAGGAGGTGCTTGGGGGCAGGTGCATGTAAAAGCCCCATTCTAGGGCCACCCAGATACTGTATTTGGATGCCTCACTTAAACGTCATAGCAGCACTCTGTAGGCAACTATGTGGCCCATAGCCACTGCCTGGACAGGAGAATTTTGCTTGGTGAGAGCCTCAAATGGTATAAAGAAGTGAGATTGCTCCCTCCCACTTCTGCAACTTGTGTTTGCAAGTCCTCTTGATGCCCTTCAGCAGTGACCTTCAGAAACTGCTGACCATTTCTGGCTGCTGTTTAAGAACATAAGAACGTATGAAAAGACCTGCTGGATCAGGCCACAACCATCTAGTCCAGCATCCTGTCACACACAGTGGCCCACCAATTGCCTATGGGCATCTCGTGCAGAGACAAGGGCAAACCTTCTCCAGATCTCATATCCCAGCAAATGACCTTAGAAGCATCCTGTTTGTCCCCAGCCTGAAAGATGTACTTAGGCATCCATTCTAGTAGCCATTGATGCATCTGTCATCCATAAATTTGTCTAACCCTACCTTTAAGCCATCTAGGCTTGTAGCTGTCACCACCTCTTCCGGCAGCACATTCCATAAGCCGCTTACCCTCTGGGTGAAGAAATTCTTCCCCTTGTCTGATCTGACTCTCCTACCCATCAGC
This sequence comes from Aspidoscelis marmoratus, assembly GCA_014337955.1. NCBI lineage: Eukaryota > Metazoa > Chordata > Lepidosauria > Squamata > Teiidae > Aspidoscelis > Aspidoscelis marmoratus. The sequence goes on from MTQE01001141.1 coordinate 15,516,140, forward strand.
TTTGCAGAGTGCCCCCTGGTTCTAGTTTGGACAGCTCCCCCCTCCCCAAGTGGAAACCTCCAGAAAGAATGTCCCCCTTCAAAGTCAAGGAAGTCATGTTTCTTGTAATGTGGGTTGGGAATTGACCGCTGGTTCTAGCTGGGGACTGTTTGTTGGCCCTGTCTGAGTTTCTTCTCTTGTTCTGTCTTTACCAGTTTTCAGAAAAAGAGCGCTGTGAACACATGCAAACAAAAAACAAAATGAAAAAACAGAATTGTCAGGGTTAGGGTTTTAAGACTGACAATTTTTCTGCAGGGAAGAATTGCACTGTTCTGTGTCTTTGAGAAATTCCCCCTTCCAGGGTTTTGTATTTATATTTTATCTTATTGAACTTTATAAGGTATATTGATATTTGGGTCTTGTATAAGCAAACTGTGGAAGGGTTATAAAGAAATAAATTGTTGATGATGATTATGAGATTGATGTGTGCAGAGGGTTAGACTTGATGCTGTGATGCTGGCATTGTGTCAAGATGTGCCCCCCCCCCATGCAGAATTGCCTGTGCATGCTTCAAGAAATAAATGTAAGAAGAGAAGAACCTCTCCAGATAGACAGGCTGTTTCGGCACAAGGTGATATTCTGGATTATATCCTGGACATAATCCTGCCCTTCATATAGCAAACTACCCTTCATATGCTGGGGTAGTCTATGAGAGGTGGGGGCTGCTGTTGTTTACACTAGCATACAGATGGCAGGTCAGTATTCCAAGATATAATCTGTAATAAGGCCCAGTGCAGAAGGGGCAAAAGTTTCATCTCCTATAAGCCTCAGAACATGAAACAGCATAGAATACCTGTCTCCTCATTTGTCCAGAGAAGCAAACAAATTGAACAGTTTTATCAGATCGCTTCTTCATTAAGGTGAGTTCCATTTATTTTTTGTGACCAAAGCTGAGAAAACCGAATTTGTACAGATTCCAGCTGTTTCAGTGACCCATTCCCACTCTCTGTCAGAGAGAGATTCCCCTAGGTGGAATCCAAACACGGAGGGATGGGCACTTAAAGCAGAGCAACTTTCTCCTTTTGCATTGAAGAAAAGCAATTCCTCCATGTTGAATGTGCAATGAGGATACACTTTCATGCAGACACTATAATCTCAGTACACATTTATGCCGCCATAATGGTGCTTGTGCAGGATTGTACCCTATGCACTATTTTCCTATGCTTTCCAAGGTCAGTTGAAAAATAATCCTTGGTGGATACATTATATTGGCACTAGAGGGCACTGTGGAATGCTTTGACTGAAACACAAGTTTTCTGTTTCTCTCATTAAATATTGTACTAGCAGAAGAATCTAGTTTGCTTCTCCCCCCCCAGCTCTCGAAGAAAAATGCATTTCTCTGTATATAATATTAGATAAGAAATAGTAACACAGACTACCGATAATGTAATTTGTACAAGGATTGGGAAGCATAGACTATTTTAATGTAGATTTCAAGGGGACTTTTAGAATCCTCATGATCAGTAAATAAACTTTTACAGAAGTCTTGGTTTTGTATTCCATGCTCTGGTGAGAAAAAAAAAAGTGATACAAACTTTGAGGCAAGGCCATACACAGAGAGACTTTTTTATGATCCCACCTTTCCCAATTTGTGCCGGTGTATATAGAGGTAGTATATAGAGTTTTAGTTGCTTCCTCATCTGCATTTGAACCAAATAATTGACTCATTAAATATAATTTAATGAGGCCATTTCCAAACCCTCGGTGCAGAAACTGTTTTAAAATATTGAAGGACATATCAGATAAAATGATTTTTTACTGCTATTGGCAGACGGTATCTGTATTAAACAGATTGCTGGCTAATTAGTCCGGGATGGTTGGTTGATGTTTTCTCAGTGTGAGTCAATGTGTAGGAGACTGCATCCCCATAAGGGGGGGGGGGAAATCACTTGCTCTTGGGAGAAAGACATGCTCAGAGGTTCACCTTTAACAAAATCGGATCCTTCAGTTCAACTACAAGTATATGTAAGTGTTGAGGGAAAGGTTTTTCACTGAAGCTGCCTCCAGACAGCAGCATCAGAAAGCAAGATAATGAGGAGTCTTGCTCCTCTGCTATTATTGCTCCCTATCTAGACAGTGTTGTGTTGGCCCCAGTGCTCTCTTTGCCCATTCTGCTGATGTGCCATCTGGGCAATTTGGCTCCTGTCAGATTCCCAGATGTGCACATGGCCACCTCCACACATGCGTGGTTCGCTGTTTCAGCCTCCATTCATGCATATAGGATGGAGCTCTGATTGCTGCTCTATGCAGAAAGGTAACTGCATCCCCCCAAAGCACTAAAGCTCGAGAAGCTGCTACCAGTGCTGGGTTTTCCAGCAACACTGAGGCTGCATCCCCAAACGACTTATTTGGCTCTCTAGTTTCCCTCTACCGTCACTCTATTCAAGCGGACTTTAAAAGTGCCGTGCAATTCCGGAATAAGCGTCCGCATGAGGCTCAGCAAAATGCACATTTAAAACGCACCTTCCGTCCCCATGGAAGTGTGTTTTCTTTGTCGGCGTCTTTTTCTCTCCGCCCCCTCTCTTGTTGATAGGGTGCTGGCAGGAACGGGGAGGGACTGCGCTCTGCGTGGCCACAACCAGGAAGAAACCCCCAACAAGTTCAAAGGAAAAATAGCCATCGGTTCTCTGTTCGTCTCCCAGATCTCCGCCCCCCCAAAATGGCTTCCCGTGCTGGCAAAGGCAGCATCTGCAGCCATCAGCTGCGCGATCATTCGCTCATTCACTCTCAACACTTTTACAGATCACTGTCAAAATCCACCTGGTAGAGCAGCGGTGACTGTAGCAATCCACCACTTCACAACTGATACCAATTGCAACAATGTTGCAATTCTGCGCTATTCTGGCTCTTTGAAAGTTCTGAGCTTTAGAAAGGGAAAGGAAGGGAAGCTGGTGCACTTCTGGGAGATGTGTGAATGTTTTATGGCTGTGTGTGCAGGCGGCAATCCCCGCACCTTTTGCAATGGAGCATCCCCATGGTAAATGCTGCCAGGAAAACCTGCGACTTCCAAAAAGAGCACTGGAACTCTTCTTTAAAGTGCACTTTTTTTGTTGTGGATTTTCCTCCTTTTGTAGTGCTGGAAGCTCATTGAAAATCCAGGCATGGGGGCGCTCAGAGGCAAAAGAAGATTTTTAGAGGGCTTTAAATTGCTTGGGGATGGGGCCTAAAAGGCGCTTTTTAGGGACCAAAAAACAAGGCTATGGTGGGATGGCCTACAATACTATTTTCATCCAGTCTGGATCCACCCCAAGCTATGTAACTGTTATTAATCTTGGTTATTTTTGTTGTATTTCAGGACCAAGTCTTAAGTTTTATTGTGATCCACCCCGAGGAAAATGAATAAAAATGTTTCTGGCTCAAACTAAGGAAGAAGAGTTAGCTTTTCTACCCTTGATCTTCTCACCCATTTATGGGGACTCAAAGCAGCTGACAAAGCTTTCTGTTCCTCTCCCTACAACAGATGCCTTGAGAGGTAGGTGGGGCTGTGAGAACTCAGAAGAAAGTTGTGACTAGCTCAAGGTCACCCAGCTGGGTTCATGGAGGAGTGCAGAATGAAACCCAGTATTCCCACATAAGAGTCTGGCTCCTTAACCACTAGACCAAACTGGTTCACCAGGAAAAGAGGCAGGGAGAAAGACTAGGATTTGACAGTATCTACTCAATTTTTACTGCTCTCTGGCAGAACAAGGGTGGAAAATAAGGCAGTGGGTGCACTGAGCTGGTAGACTAACACAGGAGGCAACTTGGACCCTGTTGTCTGGACTACAGAATGGTCTGTCAGGAGGCCATGCCACGTGGTAGACTATTTTGTTCCCATCAGGTGAGGTGATGGAGTGGGATTAGGCACAAAAATGGTGTAGTTCATATTCAGAGCACTTTGCACTGAACTGAATATGAGACTGTTTAAATATCAGGAAATCTGATCAAACCAAAACAGTACCCTGCTTGTGAACATTAATGATTCTATTGAACAGTTTGTGTTTGCTTTGTTTTTGTTCTTGAAAAGGACTTTTCAAACTGAAATATATGTATTTTTTGTTTTTCAACTAATTCAAAACAGATGGTTCTCTGTCAAACCAAACAGATGTTCATGCACATCTCTGCCCAGTAAAACAATCCTGTACTGAAGATTTGTCTGGCTCATCTGGAACTCTGCTTCTCAGGTTAGAAGCTGTATTGCTGAGACCTTATCCAGGCTCTGCCTTATCTGATGGCCTTAGAAAACTTGGCAAACTCTCAGTTTCTGTTAGAAACTCAATTCGATTCAGAGGGCCAGTGACATTTCAGAAAAGTATTTGATGGCATTTGGAACATTTCTATACTTCAGATAAATATTAAGACCTTTCCCCCCTTACCTGCTGTTAGTTGGGATCAGTGGGTCTGGAATAGCCCATCAGGGGAAGCCATAGGCAGGATCAATCCTTGTGTGAACTGCATGCCCCCCCCCGCCAATGCCTTTGAGTTCTCACCCTCAGGGACTCCTGGGTGCCTTTTTGCAGTGATTTATGGTGCAGTGCTCAAAGGCACCCCCAAATACAACAGGAATGTCATCTGCACAATTAAATGGATTTACTAGTCATTCAGATTAAGAGTTTCACTTCGCAGGTCTGGTTCTGCACTAATCAGGGGCCATTATGTGAATGTAGGCAGCTGAATTTGACAGCTGAAGGGAGCCTGCTTTCAGTTCTGCTTGTAACTGTGTTGCAAGCATTAGTTATGGAGAGAGTGAGCTCCTTTCAGTTATGCTTGTAACTGATTTTAACTCTTGGCAGCCAAGTAAAGAGGTGATCTCTGTTGTGTTCTGGACGTTTAATTGAGGTTTTTGCCTGTCATTGCTGCAGTGGGTGGGGGGTGGGGGTGGGGAGAAAAAGATGTGGGCTCACAAAAAGCGGTTTGCATGGAGACAGGAAAGTATGTTTTAAATCCGTGTTGCCACAAACCACATGGGGATGCTTTATTTTGAATTACAACCCGCATTTTTAAAATCCGACACAAGAGAGAAGCAAAAAGAGACCATGGAGACGCACCTCTAGTGTTTCCATCCTATCCTTAATTCACACTAAAGGTGAGTAAATGCACTTCCAAAGTCTGTTAGAGGTGGGTTAGCAATGGGATGAGAACATTAGTTGCCATATGCTCCAGCATCTAAGGCAGCATCTGCGTGGCCAAAAATGGCAGCATAGAGAGGCCTCATATCCATCAGCCTCCAGCCCACGTCAACCAGGCCTTAGTCTGCTTTCAGAAGCAGTTTCCTGGAGACATGATGGTGGCAGAAGTTAATTACCTGCTCTTGTTTTCTGACTGGCTCTATTATGGGATGGACAGAAAATAACCCACTTTCAGGACCATTCCATATGTGGCCAGCTGGAAAATTTGAGGCTGGGTAGTTTGTGAGGCCAGGAGGTGGGGTGTGTGCTGATGCCTTGCCTCCCACTTCTAGGGCCGCAAGATGTGATCTGGACCAGAAGAGGCTTTCTTCAGCCACACTGACGAGGTACCTACACATACCTTTAAACTGCTTGTTTTGTTGAATGTGTTTTTTTAAAGTTGCTGAAAAGTGAATTAGAAGTGGCAGCATCCACACAATAGTAGCCTTGATGTGAATATATTAAAGATCAGAAAATGCACTTAGGGCGCGTCTTCATGGCATGTGTTATTTCAGTTTAAAGAATTCG
>MTQE01001141.1:15532648-15545567 GCA_014337955.1 Aspidoscelis marmoratus
CCAAAATAACTTAATTTTGGGGTTGAGGGGTCCTAGCGGTTATCACAACACCCAATTCTGGGATTAGCAACCTGTCCTAAGCTAGGATGGGTTGCTTCTGTCAAGGGACAAGGCCTTCTGTACTGAGGCAGCTCCCATACTGGCTCTGAAGCCCGTGCCAGCTTTGGAATTCCCAGAGAGATCATTTTGGCACCAAAAACCGTCCTTCAAGCAATATTAAACTATGGAGATGTTCCATCCGTACTCTTCCATGGTTTGGTATATGACCCCTAGCAAGCCATTTCAAGGTCTAACAGTAAACTGGGATAGGGCATCATTTTGAGCACCCTAGCTCAGTGGGGACAGAATGCGCTACAAAAGTACAGGGCCTCTCATAATCTGCAATAGCATATGGAATGGAGGCATCATGACCTCTTCCTATCATGCAACAGTTTCCTGTGTGGAAAGGGCCTGTGGTTTTTCTGGGTTTGACCTCCCTGAAACTTTCTATGGTGGTCCATTCTAGGCCTCTGTCTTTCACACACTAGTGTGAAGTAGCAAGAGCCCTACCCCATCATGCTTTGTCTACACTGGACAAAGCCTGGACCAGGTTTGTGTACTCAAAATGGCTCCCTAGCTTAGTGTAGTGGTAGACCTCTCAACACTGAGATCTATGATGAGTCTAGAGGTGATATACTTCCATGATCTGAAATACTGTTGGGGGGCGGGGGTTGACCATACTCCAGGAAGCACTTTTGGAAGTGGATCAGGCCCCAAACACTTCTTTGTGGGCCTATTTTCCTGTCAGTGATTTTCCGGCTTTGCTGCAAGTATCAGGCGAGCTCATCTTTCCTAGCTACCCATTTTCCAGTGGGTCACAGAGCACGACTTCAAGTGAAGTCCTTAATATATCCTGGCCACAACAAGCCACCCAGGCTTTTAAATTTCAAAAGCAACACTTCAGCTTCTAAAGATAACCAGTGTAGGCCTGGCATCGTAGTCACACCCGATTTATGATGCCTCATTCTGGAATGAACTTTCTTTGGTGCTTCATTAGTATGAGGAAATGGGATGGAACATTTCAGCACTCTCTCTCCCCCTTCCCCGCACCCCCACAAGCTATGATTTGATGAAGCAGAAGCCTCAATTCCATGAGTTTTCTCTCTTCAGCTTGCACTCACGAGTATATTTATGCTAGAACTCAAATCCCTTTGAAATTAATGGGGCTAATCAAGAGGCTTAGCCTATCATTGTTTAGGAAAGTAATTGTGCATGTAATTAATTCCCTCTTGAAGGATGCAAAATAAGCCTTGCAGCAGGATGCTAAGTAGAAGATGGAGTGTAATTCTATATAGGGGATAGTGCAGTTTGCTCAATTATGAACCTCAGACAGATGAAGTAACAAGGGTAACAAACTGAGAGAAGAAGTAGATCAACTTTAAGCTGGGAAAAGGTTTGGGAGATGCTTTATGCAAACGTTGCTGGCCGAAAGGGAAGAAGGTCATACTGAATGAATGAGGGAGGCTGGAGGAAACACCCATAGGAATGCACTTGGGCTCTTTCTAGTGAACCACTTCAGTAGATGACATTGGGGCTCTTGGGTGGAGGAATAAATGCAGTAAATCTGGCATATACAAAGACTATGAAAATATTCCTAAAAACACATTAAAAATAAGATTAAAAAATTAAAATGTAAGCCTTCAGCCATACAGAGCCTGAAAGGGGTTGGGAACTGGGGGTGAGGGGGGCACTGGGGTGTGCGGGAATGAAAGAAATATTACTATGAGCAAGCTGCTCACAGCTGGGCTTACTACCAGGAGTGCCATCAGGGTCCTCATCCCTTGAGTTGTCCCTTCTCCACCCTCCATGCATCCCTTCCACATCCTCCATGCAAGAGGAGAGAAGGCAGCTCATTCCAGCTGATGTGACCTTGGAATAGGCTGCTTCAGTGGGGTTTGGCATGGGTACCAGTAACATCTGGATGCTCATGTCCAGGTAGCACGATGGATGCCTTAGGTACTTGTATAGATGGTACCTTAGTGAATCTTGGGGTGCTTCCGCACAGGCCCTTTAACACCCATTAAGCACACATTGCTTAATGGGTGTCCGCACACGGGTTTCTGTTTTGGACAATTCCGGTGAGGAGTGTCCACACAGCAACATGCATTTAACACACTTTCGAGTGTGCGCATCCGCACACTCGGACCTATTTAGCACACTTCTGGTGGGGTGCGGCTGCACCTATTTGTACCTAAAGTGTGCTAAATGGGTGTTAAATACACACCACATATGATGTGGTGTTAAAGGGTGTTAAACTGTGAAAATGCATCCATTTAGGATGCGTTTGCACAGTTTAAGTGTACCTAGCCAGGGCCCTCCCTTGGAGCCAAGCATGGCGAGCCGGGGGACCTCACTGCCGCGGCTCGCCTTTGCCCCAGAAGCGGCGGATCGCTGCTTCTGAGGCCAGGGCGAGCTTCTCCGAAGCCCACCCTAGCCCACCCGGGGGGAGCGCACAAAATCCCCTCCTTACCTGCTTGGCATTGCCCCGATTCTGGATGCAGGGACCCAGGATGCAGCGCGCCTGCGTCCTGCGCGCCTCCTGATTGGCCGGAGCTATTAGATGCGTAAGTCTAATCCCCGTAAGTCCGGATCTATCAGGCATCCGGATTCAGTAAAACCGGGTCTACTGGAACCCGGTTTTACTAAATCCGGATGAGGTAGATCTGGATTTACTTAGGCATGTGCGGAAGCACCCCTTGTCTTCTGCCTCTCCTTCCTTCCTTCCTCTTTTTCCATCTTGTCTTTCTTTCAAGAAGCTCAAAATCACAACTGTTTTGTTGTATTGAGTCAAGAAATATGAATTGGGTTAGGGTAAGATTGACTACCATTTATCAATTCTAGACCCACCCATGGCTGCAAAGAGATCTGACCCAGGTCTCCTGGTCCAAATCTAGCGGACTGTCTATTATAATGATATATGGATGCCTTGTATCTATAACAACTTTTCACAGATCCATGGAGAAGAGAAGAAAGATAAAATGATGATAGAGGCTAGCACCTGCAAGAAAACTAAGGCTGTGATCACATGTGGGGGTGGGGTGGGAGGGGGAGAGAAGCATCTCTGAGGTGCCGTAGGTAGTATTGTTCACAGGTTGGGTGGATTATAAATGGGATGCGAAGAAGACAAAGGAGAAGAATTGGCTGTTATACCTCCAGTTTCCTCACCCTTAAGGGACCTCAAAGCGGCTGACAAACCTTCTGTTCTTCTCCCTACAAGAGATACCCTGTGAGGTAGGTGGGGCTATGAGAATTCAGAAAGAGAGCTGTGACTAGCCCAAGGTCACACAGATGCTTTGTATAGGAGTGCGGAATTGAACAGGGAGACTACCAGATAAGAGTCCGACACTCTAACCACAAGAACAAACAAGGGTCACACACTACTGTTTCTTATGAGTCTCTTTTTATATCACATTTGAACACAGCCTTTGTATTCTTAAGTTACTGCAGTAGAAGCAGGATTCCACAGTAGGATGAGGACTGCTCTAATGGCCAAACCAGGAGCTATGTGCTAGAGAAGAAGAAGAGTTGGCTTTTCTACCCAGCTTTTCTCAGCCCATTTAAGGGGACTCAAAGCGTCTGACAAAGCTTTTCTATTCTTCTCCACACAACAGACACCCTGTGAGGTGGGTGGGGCTGTGAGAGCTCAGAAGAGAGCTGTGACTTGCCCAAGGTCACCCAGCTGGCTTCATGGGGGAGGGCGGAATCGAACCTGGTATTCCCAGATAAGAGTCCGGCTCCCTAACCACTAGACCAAACTGGCTCACAAGAGATCCCTTGGGACAGGATGGGCATGGTTTTCCCCTTTCATTCCTGTCTATATTTTAGTCTTGGAGATGGGTGTGAAAGGCATGGGAGACATGACATTCTCTGAGAGAAACTAAGGCATTTTGGCTAATACGGACATTATCTGTGGGGCCTATGAGCTTTCATGCCACCCTGAAATTATATCTGCATGGATAATTAGATTTTGTACATCACAAAACACCAGGAGCCTGCCCTGCCCTTCATTCAAGAAAATCAATGACAGGATCTGGTCAAAGACAGGACATAAGACAGGACATATTCTCACCTTCCTTAGCTATTTCCATTAGGGTAGGCCATTCTGTACCAGGACAGGCAATGTGTCGCAAGTGAAACAGATTGCTTCTGGTGCAGAGCAAGGTAATCTGCATTGGGACAGTCTGTTCTGTGCCAACTCCATGCTGGCTCTAAGATTAGTGCCAACTTTGGACTGGTGTGAGCATTGGGTGGCATCTGGACGCTCTGAAAGTCAGGAATAAAAGTTTCTTCCCTTTAGAGCTCTTGGGGAGGGGATTTTGGCAGTGCATTTTGTACTACCAAAACGGGTTCTAGTGTGGAAAGGACGGAAGTTTCTGCAGATATAGGATTTAGCTGGGTGATTAAATGAAGGATAAATGACAGGATGAAGAAGAAAATATGATTTGTCCATGTGCCCCTTTAAATAGTTTCTCTTATGTTTTCTTGCATTCATTAGAAGGCTGTTCTGTGTGTGTGACAAAACAAACATTTTTGCCAGTTCACTTCTTCCTCATCAGATCAGAAAAGATAGCATTTATGTTTCTAGCTGTGGAGAAAAGCTGACAAAGTTAATAAAACATCATAATGAGTGGGTACTTAGCTCAATAAATAGCAAGTCAACAAAGATGATGTGATTGGATTTCTTCTCTCTTTTTTTTTTTTTAGAGATGGGAGCTTGCTTTAGGCTATAGCTATTCTGAGATGTAGATAATTGTAGACTTGTATTTTGTTTTTGCTTTAGAGAAACTGCACAATTTGCTAAATGCCAGTAATTAATTCCTCTCTACCAGCCTCAATGATGCCACTTCATTAAGATATCATAGTAGTTAAGTGATCACTTTAAAAAAATGTAATCCTTCATATCCATCTGATGGATGTTTAAGACAACAGAAGATGTAATTAACTTGAGGGAAGAGAAAGAGCTTGAGTGGATTTTTAAGTATCAAAAACAGTGTCAGCCACCTTTCACCTCTATTAGGGATTACTTAATAGCCTGTTCCCCATGTGGCCACTCTAAATTATTCTCTTGGGGAGCAACCTTAAATATATTTAACAGATATTAAATCTGAAAGAAAAGGGACAGTTCTGAGGACAAATATATATGCCTGCTCACACAATTAGCCTCTGATCAAGAGCTCATTCTAAAGGCTTTAAAAATAATTTCCATAACACAGTTATATTATTTCCAGAATATGATGCTACCATGCAAATAAATGCTTTGTTAAAATCTGACTTCCTATTAAGGGTGTTCAACTCAGTACTTGGCAAAGTAAGCTAAATAAATTAATCTGGTATTATTGTAAGCCAGGATGCTAAAGAATGGAGTGGATTGGGAGTGCCAAATTTAAACTTGCTAATTATATATCCTGGATTGTAAACTGTATTGATTCCCCATGTGATATATTATGACTTACTGAAAGTTTTTAAGTTTGATGTAGGTTTACATTCTCTATTATAGAGCAAATGCAGGAAAAGTGTCCATTGACAACCTAGGGGCTCATTCCCATTCAATTGACTTTGTGCTCACATCGGCAGCACATATACTAAAACTAGAAGATACAGAGAAGATTAGAATGGCCTATGCTCAAGAGTGTCACACAAATTTGTGAAGTGTTCTATATTATTTTTTAAATAAAAGGAACCATTTTGACTTTTCAAAGTTCCCACTTTTTTAAAAGAATCCCTACCTTTTGAGGAGTAAAGCTCCCGAAAAGGAGATTATGGGTGCATCCCCAAGCAATTTAGTGTGCTAAAACTCTTCTTTTGCCTCTGAGCGCCCCCATGCCAGGGTTTTTAACGAGCTTCCAGTGCTAGAAAAGCAAGAAAACCCGCGACAAACTATGTGCCTTTAAAGAAGACTTTCATTGCTCTTTTTGGAAGTTGCGGGTTTTCTTCGCAGCGTTTACCTTGGGGATGCTCCATGGCAAAAGAGGCAGGGACTGCTGCTTGCACACACAGCCATAACTGCAGCAGCTATTTTGAGTCTGTGTTATAAGGTAACAGTGGGAACACTCAGAAATCAGTTCTCACTGCTGATTTTTTTTTAAAAAAAAACCCTACTAAAACCTGATTAAACTGCTGAGTAGGAACTCGGCCTTAAAGACACTACATTTTAAGAATATTGAAGAAATGAAAAAAATCATTTCAGTCCACCGATTTCCTCTTTGGCATCTATGCTTAATCTTTGTTTATAAATGGATGGCTTGACTTCAGTAATTGGGCAACAGAAACATTTTTGGTCACTTCCAGACATCACTTATTTATTCTTCAATTTATCACCTTACTGGTATAAAGCACATCAAGAACTATTAGACATAGTCAATACATTAGATCAATGCTCCAGATTTTAGCATTTTTGGATCAGGGTACTGATGTTGCAGCTGCAATATTTTCTTTCCACCTGACTTACCCCTCCCAAGAGTATCACAGGAAGTACTTCTGGGTAGTAACAACTGACACCACAAGTCCTGATGTTCGTCTTGCACAGAAATCCAGATATAACTGCAATAATGGAATAACAAGATATTGCACCATGATAGTTTGTAGTAATCTCTAGGCTGCACAGCTTTTCCCCTGCCTTCTTTTTCTTCAGCCATCCATTTTACAAACCTTGGAATAAAAAGCAACAGGAATTCTCCTCCTGCCCCTGCATGACCTCGAGCCATCTATTGATCCATGCTGAATGGGTTGCCGAGAAGCTGTGAGTGGAGGTGATCCAGACACACAGGATTGATCTTGGCAGCTTTGTGTGCAGCTGCCCCTAGGCTATAATGGAGTCCTTAGCCACATGGTTTTAAAAGCACAGCTTCCTTCTCTTCCTGTTTAAGGATTTTCCCTGCCTCTACCTAAGGATGTGGCACCAGAAGGACCTCTGACCCTCCAGGCACCAGCTTTCCTGCAATCACCTCCCGTGATGTTGCTTTGATGTCATTTCCCCCATGCCCCTTCTTTTTGCTGTATAAAAAACCCCTGTACCATTAAACTCAGATTTTGTCTTGACTTACAGATTTGCATAATAGAAAAACTCTGGAAAAACATTTAGAATGGGATGAAATTCAGAATTGGTAACAGTATTGTATGTAACAGGCTCAATGCATACAGCAGGTCATACCCTTGACCTGTTTTTTGCCACAGAGAATGTTGGTGAGGATCCGTAGGTAGGAGGGCTGTTTATCAGCACGTCGGCATGGATGAATCATTCGCTGGTGAGATTTACAGGGTTCTTCAGTCTGCTTCCTCAGAAGTCATGGAAAGATTACATATTGTAATCCACACACCGGGCCAAATATGCACTACAGAAAAACCCAGTGTTGCACAAACCTCTTTTTTTATGCTTCATAAAATTTACAGAATATTTTATGGCCAGTTTGGTATAGTGGTTAGGAAGCTGGACTCTTGTCTGGGAATAGCGGGTTTGATTCTGCACTCCTCCGTGAAGCCAGCCGGGTGACCTTGAGCTAGTCACAGCTCTTTCTGAGCTCTCACAGCCTCACCTACATCACAGAGTATCTTTTGTGGGAAGAATAGAAAGCTTCGTTAGCTGCTTTGAGCCACCTTAAATGGGTGAGAAAAGTGGGATAGAAAAGCCAACTCTTCTTCTTCTCCCTAAAACCTGGGACAGTTTTAAGTGTTATGGATGACCACCCAGAACACCTGTGTCCTTCCCATTGCTTTTACAGATAGAAACTCTGTGATACTAAAGTAAAATCTTCTTATAATGGGATGCCTTGTGCATTGAGTGTAATTAACCTTCACTCTTTGTGAATCAACACTGATTTATTGATTTACTGTGTGTCTCCCTAAGAAGAATTATCTCTTGGTTACCGAAATACGTGTACAGATCTTAAGTTGTAGGTAAGTAGGCCAGTGCTGAACAAAAGCAAATGGATTGTCTACTACAGGTGGGAAACTGGTTGTTTTTACTGATTTGGTTTTGTTTTCATTAAGAAGAAACACCAATTAAATAAAACAGCATTGGATTAGAAACTTGAGGACGATGAAATAATATGGACAATGCCAAAACGTCCCTATAAGAAACATCAAAATGCACAACTCTGGATACATTCTAATAGACTGAAGGTTTGATCAGCAAGGTATGAAGCTGGTAATCTTGTGTTACCGGCTGAGAACATTTCCTTCTGGTTTGGGCCATTTGGCTATCTGTATGCTGCTGCTCTTGCTTCAGGCACACCTTGAATTGCTGCTTCAAATGATGCCTCTGAGCTCTGACATGGAGATGCGGAAGTGTCTTCCAGAGCAGTGATCCTGGAATCTACTTCCCCAAGATGCTGGAGCAGGAATTGTCTCAGAAGTCAAGAGGAAACCTGGGCCTAGGGTGGTATTTTTAGTGGCTTTAGATTTCACTTACAGGAGGGGCTTGGGAATGTGCTCACCTGCACTGGCAACACCTATTGATTTCTGTGTATGTTGATTATCTGAAAATTTGGTTTTGTGCTGTGCTCAGATTCCATTCTCTCAAAAGAAAACAGAGGTTCTGGTTATCCCATCACTGGCTTTTTCCAGGGGATGAGAGCCATTTTTTTTTCCAGACGAATATATAAAAGACAAAATAGTGTCTTCTAGCTTACAATTCTTAATGAAATACAACAGTGAAGTATGCCATATGCCCTGCAATGTGCTCAACCTCATGCTTTTGTTTTGTCAGGGATTCAAAAAGCCACAATAAAACTGTTATTATGTTTAATCAAAGCAGTGATTTACTTCCAGTACACCATATTTAGAGTCAATCAGAAGGAGTAAAAAACAACATTATGTACCTGAAATTAGCAAGTATTGAGTAGTTACTTTGAGACCAATTTCTGTAATGAGCACTCTGATCACTTTATACTATGGAGCTTTTTCTCTGGAGCTCCAGTTTCTCTGGAAAAACTACACACCAGCTAAGTGCAAATTGCCTCCATTAAGGTGGTGATGGCAGCGATGCAGCAGTGGTGTCAATGTGCATGCATGGCACCATTGCCATGGTGACCAGATGATGCAGCACACAACCGCGCCTGCACTGATCACACATTCCATTCAAACCTCTTTCACCTGGAAGAGCTATCCTACCCACAGGACACTCCAGCACACGCTGAGACACTTCTAGTTTAGAAGTGCTCTGCCTAGGAGTATACCTGGAATATCTCTTTTTGCCAAGTGCAAAGAGGCCCATAGTTTCATGCATAGCAAAGAAGTCTGATGTTCACATCACTGAATTTTTTAAAAAATTGCTAGGGCAGGTTGCCACTATTATAGTTTTAAGATCCAATTATAGAAGACTGTAGCAGAACAGGACCCCCCAAAATCTGGGCAATACAAACCAAACATAGCTCTAATATGGTATCTCTATTCTGAAGAACCCCCAAAGACTTTGTCCACAAATACTGCAAAAAGAGCCACCCAAACAATTTCCCAAGAATGTGTAAATTTTGAACTGGAAGCCAGATAGGAACTCCGAACCCCATCTATTCACATAGCTCAATCTTTTTTTAAAAAAGGCCTATGATGAATTAACAACAAACTGAGTACACAACACAGGTTTGGATAATTATTCTGTTTCTTCCCAGGAAAAGAATTTGACTTTTTATTTTGCAGAAAATGAGCTTTTTTTTGGCTGGAAATCTGCATTGAGATCCAGGACTTGAATCAACCAATTGTAATCTTTGGTTTTACATATCTGTCTTGCTGGGAAATTGAGCAAAAGAGCTTGTAATTTCTACAAAAAGAAAAGGAATTTGCAAAGTTCCAAGGTAGATTCTTTTCCTGGAAAGAAAAACACGCCCTTTGATAATACTTAAAAATAAAATCTTCCTGTTTAGCACCATATTTGGGGGGCGCGTGCGCGTCCTCATACACTTTATACTCCGAATCAAATCTGAATTTGACTCAGAGCATCCCCATACAAAGCTCCCAAACCAGACTTCGTGCGGAACAAATCGCCCAAATCCGTGTTAAATAAACTCCCCTCGCAAACTGTTCTCTCTGTGCTTTGGGAGGCAAGTCCGGGTTATTTTGGAGGCTTGGGGACACTCCCAGATTATTAGGGGAGGAGATTTATGCTCACATCATTAGCAGGCGGGTTTCACGTCCTGTGCTCGCCATTCTTGTCCAGTGCATTTTGGATCGCAACTGCTGGCCATTTTAAAAGACCAAACAGCATAAAAGAACTGATTGCCCCAGTTTGAGAGGTGAAGATGCAGCAATGGGGGGGGGGGGGTGTCATCTGGCCACGAGCTTTTTCCTGCAACCCTTATTCCACCCCTGCTCCCCAATTGCCAGCAAGCAGCTTCTGAAGTTAGAGGCAATTTAGCTGAGAAGCAGAAAAGCGGTTCTCTGGTAAACTGCCTCTAAACATTGTAGCAGCTTTGGTTAGCTTTTTAGCAGGCAGGCAGGCAGCTTCTGAAGTTAAACTGCCTCTAAACATTGTAGCGCTTTTGTTAGATTTTTAGCTGGCAAACTTCAGAAGCTGCTTGTCAGGAAGCAGGGGTGGAGCTACAACGTTTAGAGGCAGTTGACCAGAGGAGTGCTTCTCTGCTAAACTGCCTCGAACTTCAGAAGCTGCTTACTGGCAATCGAGGAGCGGGGGTGGAATAAGGGTTGCAGGAAGAGGCTTGTGGGACAGCAAGGGTCAGATGACCCCCCCCCCTCATCGCTGCATCTTACTGGGGCAATCAGTTCTTTTACGTTTGCCTGGCGATCAGATTGCAGAGAGAAGAGGCTCATATCTGTTTGATCACTGTTTAATGCCCAGCAGTTGCGATCGGGGAAGGGGGACTGGGTGGGATTTCCCTGCCCTCGCTCCTATCAGGAGAGAGGGGGCGGAGAGAAAAAGATGCAGTTTCCTGATGCAGGGGTTTAGCACGGTTTGCATGGGGACAGGTGTTTTCAACTTGAGCCCACACTTTTGTCAATCGCATGGGGATGGGTCATTTCAAACTAGACTCCGTATTGAGAATATCCCGTATCCAATCCAAAGTAAAGGGAGTGCATGGGGACAAACCCATAAAAGAACAGAAGCACAAAGTTGATCTAGTATGGCTTGCAGTTCTCATTTTTTTGTCTGCCTTGAAAGAATTCTTGTAAAGAGCCACAATATCATCAGGAGAAATGCTGCATCAGCTGCTATTATGTCTGCTGGCAAAATTATGAATTATTATCTTCATGGCTCGCTTTTCATGACTCACTGTCACATGACCAGGTAGCAGGATAATGGAGTACTCTGAACCCAGAGAATGTTCCAAAGCTGAGCTTTTATCTGTGTGAGACAAGATGCTAAAGTAGATGGGCTGTGGCAGGTTTTCTCTCTTAGGTTTTTATATTCTTTATGTGTTATTTGTTGCTTGAGGAAGTGGCCAATAGGCAGACAGGGCCACAGTTACTTTTTCAGTTATTTTTTCTTCTTTCAAGAACAAACTTCAGTGATAGAAACTACGTTGTGAAATGAAAAGAAACACTTGAGGAACGGGACCAGTTGCCTGCCAGCCCCAGGACCTCCATGCCAATTTTTTGGGCTCCAGATCAGGTTTGCACAAGTTTAGCTCTGCTAGCCTTCCTCATACTGTGGAAAAATCAAGGCGCATCT
Source organism: Aspidoscelis marmoratus (assembly GCA_014337955.1). Taxonomy (NCBI): domain Eukaryota; kingdom Metazoa; phylum Chordata; class Lepidosauria; order Squamata; family Teiidae; genus Aspidoscelis; species Aspidoscelis marmoratus. Next base: position 15,544,308 of record MTQE01001141.1, read on the forward strand.
GATTGCCCTGATCTTCTTAGAGCTCCTAGTTGAGACCCCCATGCCTACTTTGGGATCTCCAGTGGAATTCTGGCCCTGCTGCCCCTTTTGCTCCCTTTTATTGTTACCCATGAGAAAGTTTGTCAAACATTGGAACCACTTTCAACCATTTGAAGTTTGATTTGAACAAATTTGCAGTTCATGTGGTTTGGATTGAATCGAACTGAACTAGAAAAAATGTTTTGTGCACATATCTGTGCTGCAATTTTGTTGTTCTTAAGCCCACAAATAACACTGCTATGCTTTGTGGCTGAAATAAACACTTCCCTCTCTTCCGCCTTCCTTCTCCCACCAAAAGAGCAGCAAAAATTGCCACACTGAGGATTTACACAAAGGCTGAGTGAATTTGAGCATAGCCGTTGGCTACACTGAGGAATCAGGCTTGGGGAACTGTTTTTGTTTGTGAGTGCGTAATTAGATATTAAAGTTTCTTGTGTTTATACCTGAGCAGTACTAAATTAATCATCACAACAGGGCCAGATATTTACTATCAGGTCCTTCTGGATCTCATTTGTTTATTCTGGAACCCTGTATCCTTGGCAATTTGTGGATTTTGTCAAATAACAACGATAGAAACTATTCTGCAAAAATTCTGGCATTCCAGGCCACATTTTAGTAGATTTATTTGTTTTTTGGGGTGGGGTTGGGTTGGGTTGGGGGGAGGGGGCTAGATATGCTATTTTACATCTCCATGGTAACTCCTTCTGCCTCTTGAGAGCAGGATAATTTTCCACACAAAAGATTTGTTGTCTTGCTGTGCCAGAAGGAACAACAGGGTAGCTTGAGATAATACTGAAATATTCATGTCTTTGATGCCGTACAGATGCTTTATATGTTGTTACAAAATGATGTCTATATAGCCTTGTCAATAATGGCTATATACAATTTATTTATTTATTTATTTATTTATTTATTTATTTATTTATTTATTTAATATTCTGCCCTACACGCAAAGGTCCCAGAGCAGAACACAATAAAAATAAAAACCATAAAGTGTATAAAACATAAATTAAAATAGAAGCCTTCCTGGCAGGACAATACTTAGGCCCTGGTCTGACACAGGATTTAGTCAGGCTTGAGGTCAGCTCGAGATCTCCTCATCCCGACAGTTTCCAAGAGATCAGCTATTTCTGTGGGTTAAAGGCCACAAAACGCGAACTATCCCTATTCATGGGTGTAGAAGTAACTATTTAGCAGTGGGAACAGAAGCATTGGGGGGGG
>MTQE01001141.1:15571097-15581346 GCA_014337955.1 Aspidoscelis marmoratus
CTCCAACTCTACCATTCTATGATTCTATGATTCTATGATTCTATGAGGTCCACTAGGGAAGCTCTGGGATGCTCCCACACTGAGCACCCACACTGCTGCTGCCATTCCAGAAGTGGCTCCACATGTGCCCGGCTGTATGTTGGTGGAGCACTAAAACGTGCTCCACAGCTATACTAGCCGCATCTATTATGTGGCTAGTATCCTATGGCACACACCGTTTGCGCCTCTTATTAAATAAATTTAAAAATAAGGCACAAGCAGAAGGAACCTTATTTTAGGTATTTAAACAGCTCCCATTTGAGTTAGTGTCACTTCTGCGCTGACAAATCAGGTTCTCTTTGCATTTCCAAGTTTGCTTAATATGGTCGTGATGATATTGCCTCCTGCAAGAAGCATGCATCTGTACTAGCAAGCTGTCTGTGCTAAAATAACAGGTTGCCCATTTCTTGTTTGAATCCAGATATCAAAACCTAACGCTTTGCTTCCCTGCCCTGCTATTGTTTCTCAATCCTGAAGCTGCCATATCTATTGCATTGGTTACATAGGAGCTCTCTGGGTTGGCATTAGTTGTAAAATTCATTTCTGTTGGCTGTAACTGAGATATACACAATCCTGGCAAAGCTGTTGTACCTGCTGTGCTGAAATTCAGACTGGACGCAGCGCTGGCCTTTCATGCATCATCTTGACTGCAGGAATGAATGAGCCTGATTCATCACTGTGATTAATTATGATGATTTGCCAAATGCAACTGCTGTGTCTATTCTGGATCTCAGGACAAAGTGTTGTGCTGAAAAAATGGTGAATATTGGTATGCAGGAAGCTGGGGGTGCCATGCTGGAATGTGCATCCAGATCAAGCATACTTATAAACTTAATAACAAATGTAAGGAAATCATGAGACACACCATCCTCAGTCACACTCATAGGCTGTGAGATCATTTATGTGCCATTTGCATAGCAGTTTTACACAGTACAGTTCTGTTCTCAGTGAAATGTGATCTCCCCTTTATAATCCAGTCTAAGAGACTTCCACAGGACCCACACAGTGCTCAAAAGGTGCCTGGAAAAACCCAAGGGGGCACAATGACCACATGTCACTGCACTCATTACAGTTTGGTCTAGGGGTTAGGGAGCTGGACTCTTATCAGGGAAGACCAGGTTTGGTTCCACACTCCTCCACGAAGCAAGCTGGGTGGTCTTGGGCTAGTCACAGCTCTCTTCTGAGCTCTCAAAGTCCCACCTACCTCACAAGGCATCTATTGTAGGGAGAAGAATAGAAAGCTTTGGCCGCATCACCATTACAAGCTTAATTCGATTTTGATACGGTTTCAGTCCTCGCAGACTCCACATCAGTTTGGCTTAACACGCTTTCCGCGTGTTAAATCGGCCCAAAGCGTTGTAAATGTTAACCCTCATTTCAACAGGTCTCACTCCGGTTCGTGCGCTTGATACGTGTTACATTTTTTACTGTAGGGAACATACCGTTTTAAGGGATGAGAATCCATGTTTAGGGTTTCCCTCCCCCAATAGCTTGCTTCCAAAGATAGTGATTTCAGTGTAAAAATCCACCCTTTACAGCAGCCGCTACACTGTAGCAATCCAACCACTTCACACCTGATAACAATGTTGCAATTTTGCACAATTCTAGCTCTTTGGAGTTCTGACCTTTAGAAAGGGAAAGGAAAGCAGCTGCAGGTTCTGGGGGATGTGTGAATGTTTAAAGCAAGGGGGCTTGAGTTGCCGCTGCTGCTGTGTGCCCTGGGCAATGGGGAGAGGAGGGGAAAGAATCGCTGGCTGCTCGCTGCCATTTTTCCTGCATCCAGGCAAGCAGCAGCCACCCAGCCAGGCTCTGTGAAGGGGTCCCTTATGGGTGGCGCATTTACGCCAGGAGGAAGAGGGCAGGGCAGCCCCGAAAAGCAGCTTTTAGAAAGTAGCCACTTGAGTCCCCCCTTGAGTCACTTACACCACCTACGATCCTCAGAATCCGGATCGAGTTGAAAGTAATGGGATCAGGCAAATTCGCGTTTGCATCCAGTTCTATTATTTTGGTTTAGGGAAACTAGATTAAGCTTATAATGGCAATACGGCCTTTGTCAGTTGTTTTGAGTCCTCTTAAATGGGTGAGAAAAGTGGGGTGGAAAAGGAGGGATAGTGACTTTTGATGTGTCCTTCATGCAGAGAGTGTCATTCTTCCAAGCTTGGGTGACCTGCAGGTCCCTGAATATCCATGGTTGGAAACTTCTAATAAATTCTAACTTTGTTAGAAACTTCAACATTAACATGATAAGGGGCACCCATACAGCATGCCTCCTGCCTCCAGAGTTGCAACAAACACTCCAGCCTGTCATCTGTCATTGTGTAGATCCTGCTTTTCAATAATGTTATTTGGCTTAACAGGTGTTATTGACTTAGGGTGCATCCAGACAGCTTAAAGCTGTCTTAAAGCTCTGAATTCCCTGTGCAGCTGCTTGGGACAAGGGAAAGCTGCACAGGGTGGGTGGAGCTCCTGTGGATCCACTTGCCTAGATCCAGACGGGACAACTGAAACTCGGCAATATCCTCTCTCCAGGCAAAGGAAAGCATGAAGTTAAAAGCTGCTGCTGAAACTGCTGATTGATGTCACGTGACCAATCTGCCGCTGCCTGGAGGCACCCTTGTATTGGCTTACTGGACTACTCTTCTACATTGATTGGTTGGGACTCTATATACATACACACTGTCTCTCTTCAGCATTTATATTAAGCTATTGGAAGAGGTCATCTGGAGTTGTGAAGTGGGGTGCCACCCTTCTGAATCAGGGGAGGTGGCTGGGGTGTTTGAGTGCTGACTGGAGGCAGTATTGAGATGGTTGTGAATGAACAGTGTGTAATTGCTTCCATTTCTCCCCTCTTTATTTGCCAGGAAATGATGGAACCATGACTTTGTTTTTTTAACATTGAACTTCAAGCCAGCTTTTGCACTTTCCTCTTTCACCACCATTAAGAAAGTCCTTGGTTCTTCTTTTCTTTTTGCCATCATAGCAGTATTGTTTGCATTGAAACTTGGTATTCTTAAGTAAATTAAGTTAACAGTGGTAGCTTCCATGTAGAATCCTTTAAGAATTCTAACGTAGTTCTAAAAAAGACCATTTAGAATAATCAAGAATCCATATATGAAATGGCCCATGTATGCCTTCTTTTTGCATCCGCCTTCCCTTGTATAACAATAATTTGGTTCCCAAGAATTGTTTTATAATGCAAAGATGTTGAATGGAGGGACAAATACTGAAGCTGAAATAAACTTTGGTCACATAATGAGAAGATGGGGCACATTGGAAAAGACCCTGATGCTGAGAAATATTGAAGGCAAAAGGATAAGGGGATCCCAGAGGATAAGATGGATAGATAGCGTCACAGAAACAATGGGCAAACTCAGTGAGATGGTGGACAAAATGGTGTGTTATGGCCCATGGATTTGTGAAGAGTCAGACACAGCTCAATGACTGAACCACAACCACCAGAGGCCTTTTCGCCCACGAAGGCTAGGCCACACAGGGACACGTTTCCCTTTCACATCCAGGCAGGTAAGGAAGGCATGGGCACACATTCCTACCTTCCTAGGTGTGAAAGGAGAATCTGTCCCCATGTGGCCTAGCCCAAAAAGGCTGGCATGTGGGCGGGATGCTCTTCCCAGGCCTGCCGCCATTGGGTCAGGTTTGACCCAGGGGCTGGCAGGCCCATCTTACCCCTTCCCTGGTTCCTGCAGGCCCTAGGTGACCTGTGCACATGACTTACCTTGTCTTCGCTGGGTTCAAAGTGGTGGATCCGGCCAGCGGTATTGTGCGTCGGTGTGTGCCGCTGATTCTGATCGTGCACCGCTAGGCCCCAGCCCGAGGGGAGGATTTTCTGCAGGCTGTAGGTGACCTGATTGCATCACCTAGAGCCCGTGGAGGCCAAAGATCCATCCTGGTGTGCTGGCAGCTGGGGCGGCCCGGATCGGCCTGCCCCAGATGTCAGGGCCCCCTAGCTGACCACTGGCACCTGGGGGGGGTGCCCTCCCCCCGACCGCGTGACCGCTTACCTTGTGATGGTGGCCATGTGGCTGGCAAGGGCAATGTGTTGCTCCTTGCGGTACACCGGCCCCATGCTGTCAGCACCTCTGTTCCAAAGCGCTGACAGCTTGGGCCCCGTCTACCAATAGCGGCAGGTGGGGGCAGGGCCCGCAGGTGTTCCAGAGGATGTGTACAAATGCTCTGGGCTGAGTGCAGAGCGCGATTTCATGCTCTACACCTGGAACGTGAGTGGGCGCCCTGGGACAGGCTGGGGTGGTTCCAAACAGAACTGCCAGTCCAGCAGAGCAAATGCTCTGTCCCAGGGAGTCCTAACCCCGTTCCTTAGGACCTCGTGTGAATAGGCCTCAGGTTCCCTAGATAGTGGTTGTAGTGGCAGAGGGAATTGAAAAGCTGGAGTCCCAAATTTTATGACTACATTAGAAATAACATGGCTATTTCACTGGAAATTTTCAGGGTTAGCACTTAGACATGATCCTTCCAGGGAAAAAAAGACTGGCAAGGAAACAATATTCTGACAAAAATTGGTATGTAAATGAACAGCACAATCTGCATTCTGGCATATGCATGCCTCACACAGCAGCTGGTGGCACCGTAATGAGCATATATATTAAAAAATAATTTATGCAGGAAGGATATTTCTTTTCACTTGCAAGGTAAGTAAGCAGAGACTGTTTGGAATATTGATAACAGAGGAGTTAAATGAGATTAAAAAGCTAACATAGTTAGAGTTGCATTCGTCAATTTTATCAGCGCTGCTATTCACACTGGGCTTGAAAGATCAAATGCCCGTGTGATTTGGTGTAGCAGGCTAGCATCATTCATTCTTCAGGGCCTGCAATTGATGCAGCTGCACACAATTGAAGTAGGCATTGCAAACTATCTTGAGCAATGCATAGAAATGTGGATAAATGCATGACTTTCTGGCTTTCATATATCATGAAGAAGATTCTGCAGCAAATCTTTTGATGACTTAATCATGCACTCCTGCTCAGGGTTATTGAATTACTTTTGAATTTCAACTTTGCTAACTCTTACATATACATCCCAAAGAGGAAATTTTATGTTGTTCTTGGGACAAATGCGTGATAAAATCTCACTAAACCAACAGGCAATTAAATCAAAAATTAAAGGCCATATCCGCAGAGGCTGTTACTCTGTCCCACAGAGGGGTCCAGAAGGCTGCCTTGCTAGCAGTATTCTGGGGTGATTTCATCCTTCCCTTCCCATCCTGTGGATGGGAAAGTGCATGATGAACTAACATTGACTGGCACTCGCACTAGCTGATGACAGCCCAGCCTCTGTGTCATTCACCTGTATCCAGTTGCCGGGCTGATCCTCTGCAGGGCACTGTTGCTATGGCAATGCTGATGCTTTGTGCAGTCACAGTCATGTCAGGGGGTCATGTGAGGTCCCAGAGCGCTTGTGCAGGACTGCAGATTCCATTCCATTCCATTCCATTTTTATTTATATACCGCCTTTCCAAAACAAACTCTTGCCCAAGGCGGTTCACAACAAATGGAAACCAAATACAAAGCAAAATATAGCCAATATATCAAAATACAAAGCAAAATACAGCCATTACATTTTTAAAAAAGCAAATATAATCAACAACTTAAGTCAAGACAATTGTTCCCAACGGCAATTTACATAAGCAAACAATATATAGCATAACTATAACAAATAAAACATTATATAATAGTTAAGAAAAAAAGTATTGTCTGGATGCTGGCTAGTCACACACACGCACGCACGCACCCAAAATTTAAAACAATATTAAACAGATGACCTCCTAAGCCAGCAGAAGTGCAGATGGTTACCAGCTGGACACTTCCAGGTAGGTTCTGGTCACATAGGGTAAAAGTTAGACGGTTGTGGTGCACAAGTGCAGGAGGCACTTGTAGGCTGTATGCGCTTCCTGCAGGTGCAGATACACCTGCCCAGTTGTTGCCTAATCATGAAGTATGGGCCGAAGTGCAAATTGGCCTCTGGACTAATGGTAAATCCTGACAAAGTGGCCTGTAGGGAACTCTGTCAGAAGACCAGAACACGAAAGCCATACGGAAAGCATGGTCTTACGTTCTGGTATAGCAGCCTGTTCATCTTTTAGCACTGTAACTGCCCCACTCCTGAATACATGGCTGAAATAGCCCCATCCAGAACTGTTGAATGCCAGGAACTTTCATGCCTTGTCTTAATCTGAAGGTTGTGCTCAGCCTTCAAAATCATGACCAGGGATTCCCCCACCCTCAGGACTGGAGTGGAGGAGTTCTCAGCTTTGAGTCCGAAGGAGGTGAGGTTCAAACCATACGGAATGATTCCATGAACAACCAAACACTACTAAGAGGACCATGATGCCCCCCCCCCCGTGCCCTTCTCCAAGATCTATTCAAAGTGCTTTGAACTTTGCAGTAAAAGCACCTTAATAGCACTTGTTGCATCATGCTGGTGTCAGTGTGCCAAGTCTGTGGAAACACCACATGCTTCTTCCTTACTGGATATGCAACAGGGAGGCACTGATAGACACTGTGCAAATTCATGTCTTTATTTGTCTTCTTTAAGGGTGGCAATGATCCCCAAATGTTCTCATATCATTTTTAGGCCTATTTGTCCCCTCATCCCACAGTCATATAACCAACAGAAAAGAACAAAAAAGATTGCTGAGTTGATTCCTTCATTGACCCTCCTAATATAGAGTGATTGACAATTTATGTAGAGACAAATCTAGGTGGTGGTGGTGGTTTTGTGCACCTGTATGAAATGTCTGTTCTGCCCCAGGTAAACTTAAGCTTATGAGGTCTCTCTGCACTATGACCTTGGGCAAAGATCTTGAACAAGAGAAACTCCTTGCACTTTGAAGAATCCACAAGTCTTTCTTGATATAAATGAATTATATTATTTATTGGAACAATATAACAAATATAACAACTTTTCTAGTAAATAAGACCTGACAGTTTCCAATGCAGCTTCTTAAATCTTTAGGTCTCAATTCTTTGTGGCTTCTCCAGTTACTTTCTTTTGTTAAGGCACTGATTGGCCTGTAAGAAGTTTCTTTCTTTCTTTGTTGTGGCACTGGCTGGCCTGTAAGAAGTTTCTGCTTTTCTCTTGCTGTTGGCAATGGTTGGCCTATGAGGAGTCTCTGCTTGTCTAAGAAAGGAACCTCCTTCCACTCTGACTGCAGACTGAAAAAGTGGAAGTAACTCTTCTCTGTAAGCTCTAACGCTCCACCCTTCTTACTCACAAACCCACTTCTTAAAGAGACAGGCTAACATTATCTTCCGAAACTTCCAATAAACAAGACTTAGTACTCAAACTCTAATTAACATAAACAAACTTGTTACAACTTCTCTTTAAATTTTGGGGGTTTTGTGATCCAAATAATGTGATCCATTTCTATCCATTTTATCTATGGGCGTTCCATTTAGGAGGAAAGGGAATTTCCATGAACCTCCTTTTCCCCACTGGCAGTAACCCCCCCCCCAATAAAAATAACTAATGGTAAGCTGCCCTCTTATGACCCTACAAAATCTGCTACTTGATGCTCTTGGTTTTCTCTGGCCAGTGACAGAACGAGGGAAAGAACAGCCAACTCTTTGCCTTTCCTCACAACCACTGACTCTTGACTTCCTCAATTCCCTAGGTAGTTTCCTGAATTCTTGCAATAACTGCAAGCTCCTTCTCCATGTTTTACAAAATTGGGAGGTGAAAGGTGGAGTCAGGCAGAAGAGGCTGGTTTGGGTCAAGCGACATCCAGCATGAACGTGATCCGTCCTATTAGAAATGGTTAGGCGTTCCAAATGGGAATTAGAACGATGGTCTTCATGGACTTTCTTCTTCCCTTAAGCATTTTTTTCTCTTCAAGGCTCTTTCACTCTCTCTCTTTCACTCTGTGTGTGCGCGTGCATGCACATGAATGTCTTAAGACCAGATGTTTTAACAGCAGTTACACAAAACAATTTATAACCCTTTAAAGCCCCTATTACATAGCAAGGGCCTAATGGTATATCATAGGAATGGACCCATTGTTTCTCTCCCCAGCTGTCACTTTGATTGACTGGTTTGGTTACTCTTTCCTGCCATTAAGTAGAAAAGCACAACTGCCCTTTTATGTCATCCAATGACTATAATCTTTGGAACTAATTTGAGCCACTTGAAAATAAAGGTCACCAGAGGCGGCTGCATTCCTCAACAGTCAGGAGATCTGTGCTGAGTTCTCTGCAGCTTTTGCCTGGCTTTCCGATAACTCTGTGGGTGAGGAAGAAGGTGAGGGAAAGCTGCTGGCAATTTGACTCGCCGAGCCCTTCTCCCGATGCCTAGACCTACAGCAGCTTTTGCGCCATTTGGCTTCTTCAAGGGAATAACTTGTAAAATGAGCTTTACATTTCCACAGCAGCTGCTTTGCCTTTAGCTGCCGCTAATTATGGCTGAGGGGCCTGTTCTTTTCAACACGTTCTCCCTTTAACGGGCTCTTGGCACTTTGTTTCTGCCTATTTTATGGGAATAAGTACTTTTAATAGCCCATAAATTGCAAATGGGCTCTGGCACCATCTGACTTTAAAACAGCAGTGTGAGATGTCCAATGTCAGCTATCTTTTCCAGTGATCATTAGACTGTTAGTGCCCTCGCTGGAGAAAGCCATTAACTCAGTTTGTGCTGGGTTTGGGGCTGAGAGTGAATTTGTCACCAGAGAATGTCTGGACAGTATCGCTCACCTGCCTCCCAAATCTATCATTTGCAATTAGGTGGCTGTAAAGAAAGCCTGTTGAAATGTGTTTTAAAGTTCATTGTCAGCCATGCCAATTGGAAACATTCCTGCTGGTGAGCAAAATGACAATAGTTTTATTTAGTTCTTAGGAAATTTAAGGTATGTCTTTATTTAGCCTGCTAGACACCTGAAGGGGCAGTTTTGGGCATCAGGTCTCCATCATCTGGAGTCAAACCGGAAGACCTTTTTCCAGGCTCTGGAGAGCTTGTTTTGCACTCTGGGGTGCCTGGAAGGAGGCCCAGGACACCACCAGAGTGCATCCAAGAAGGTATGGGGGCATGGGGGAGGAAGACCACGGGGAGGGAGGCCATGGAGCATCTAGTATCTGTAGAAACTTCAACTGAAGCTTCTACAAATACCAGATATTCCAATTTGTGGATGGATAGGTTGCTACGAGTAGGGCCCTATTTGATCTGTCCTTGAATCTCAGAATTCATACATATTCTGAGTGGCACGATAATTCATGCACATCTCCAGCTACATGCATTTCATTTTGGATTCTCTTGAATTATTCAACACACTTCTGTTTTTTGCCATAATGTTTTCGGTGGCAAAACTTGCTCACCTTCACTGAATTGCAGCATTCTTAAATTTTGCATTTATTTTTGACAAACGAGGTGCCAGAACTCAATTTTACACAGAATTCTAGCTACAAATATGTAGACTCTCTCTTGCTGCAATCAAACATGCTGAAACGGTTGTGTTTTTTTGCATGAATTTGAGACAGGAGCACCAAATATTTTACTTCTGCGTGTTCCTTATCTCACCATAAAGTCTTGGGTCATTCTTTTTTCAGATGGAAAATCTTAAGACTGAAGGTGGCATGACTTATTCATTAAGTTGCATTAAGAGGACAGGCGGGTAACATAGCCAATATTGCAGTGTAGGAACAAATACTGCTGGCCAGTGACCTATTGAAACCTGGAAAATTGAGCTGTTAACAGCCAATTAGTGGTGAGTATTTGTTGCCAGTCTTTGAGGCAATGGAATGAGATAGAGTTTGAATGCCTGTTTTTGTTTTCTTCTTCAGAAGGGGTTCATTTTTTAAAGGGGCCTTTGAAAAACTCTGTTTGATCATACTCTCTGCATTTTTGTAATAGATGAGTAATTTTGCATATCAGTAAGACTGAGCCATATAGCAACTAAAGCAGTCTCCACAGATGAATTCTAGCTCCAAGACGTTCTTACGCTTACCTTTTTGAACTGCTTCTTCCTGCTTTCATGCTTATCCTCATCTTCTACAAATGAAAGTAATGCAGGTACATAGAAGATATATAATTTCTATATAGAAAGCCAAATACAGAATGCAAAAGTGGTGCTTGCTCAATCTGACTTAGTTGAGCACAAAACTTCAGACAGTCTAGGGCAGTGGTTCTCAACCTGTGGGTCGCGACCTCTTGGGGGGGTAGAATTACCCTTTCAGAGGGGCCGTGACAA
>MTQE01001141.1:15592533-15609481 GCA_014337955.1 Aspidoscelis marmoratus
AAAAAAAAAAAAGACCTCTCTGCTTTGAAAATACTGTCTAGCTAGCAAGCCACAGGTGTAGACCACATGAGAAACTGCAAAGCATAGGAGAAGATGGGGGGAGTGTACAGATGGTGTGATGACTGTATTCTAGTTATCAGATATTTTCCTTTGAGAAAGTCCTATGGGAGTTACACGTAGGTGAACATGGTTACACCTAACATATGGAGGACATGTTAATAAGGAGATATGTGACAACTTGACAAGTGTGCTAAAAGATACTCTCTGTTTAAATAATGAACGGCGCATGAGGCATATTAATGGATTAGCAAGCTACTGCCATTCCTTCTTAGAGGGAGATCGTCTGTTGCTGGTTGTGGTAGAATTCCAACCGGTTTTCTCATGCACTGGGATGGGAGAAGGAAGACACACATGGGCTAACTCTGTGAAAGCTTTTAGGATGCAAAAGCTGTATTGGCAGGTACTCTCTTGAACTGCAGACTTCAAAGCCTGGTGTGTGTTCTCTTTTTAATTGTGACAGGCAGGCGGATCAACATACTTGTTTACTCTGGCTTTAAGCATATTAGCTGAAGCAGCCAGCCTTGAAGAATTCTGGCAATTGTCTATTCAAGCTTTTCTTATCAATGTGTCCTGGGGGTAGGAGTGGGGCACGCAATTATATTTTGGCAAACAGGAGTGTTTCAAATTAGGTTCTGCTATTTTAAGCAAAAGAAATGGTGTTTGAACATCCTATGGGCTTCCCAAGTTGGATAATGAGGTTTTTTTTTTCCCTCTTCCTTTTCTTCTTTTTTATCCACTGGGTAATTCAGTTTGCTTTCTGCTCCATTAATATCCATTTAAGGCTCAAGAGTGACTCATAAGCACCAGAGCAGCAGCACAGGGAAAGAACATCTGAGAAGCAATGGATGCAGCTACCAGAGATGGACACATAAGACTAACTAGTATCTCTGTGTATGTGTGTGTGAGAGAGAATTATGTCTGCTAAAATGTGATGCAGAATTTATTTATATAGTCATTGACCAGAATAAAAACTAAGATGTGTAATCTCCAGTACGCATCACTTCCAAAGTGAGTAGTTTGCAGCTTCAGTCAAACATCATCATCAACCCACAGCTTCTACTACACTAAAAGAAGGGCCTTTCCTGCTACTAGAATGGCTTGAGGTCAAAATGAACAGGTTTTGCTTTATTTTGAATGAGGCAAATAGATTTTTGCTTTTTGAAGAGGGTTACTGATCCATGTCCAGCAAAGATCAAGAGTCATAAGAGAAGTGAGGAAGGGTAGGGGCCTTGTGGTTACCATCAGCACAAAGGGCTCCTGGCTATGATGAAACATATGCAGCAGTTAAACAGTAAGAATTACTTTAAAACTAGTATATGGAAAGCTTTTGGCGAGTTCGGTCTTGTGGTTAGAGCGCTGGACTCATATCTTGTGGTCACTGGGTTTGGTTCTGCCCTCTTCCACGAAGCCAGCTGGGTGACCTTGGGCTAGTCACAACTCTCTTCCTGAGCTCTCACAGCCACACCTACTTTACAAGGTGTCTGCTGAGGGGTGTAGAACAGGAGTTTGTCAGCTGCTTTGAGTCCCCTTAAACGGGTGAGAAAAGCGGGGTATAAAAGCCAACTCTTCTTTTATATTTTTATTGGAGATGCAAAGGCCTACAGCTGTAAGAAGACATCAGTGAATTACTCTTTATGCAAATCTCTGTCATCTTTGTTCTTCCTTTCAGTAATGCGTAAATAGCCACGCCAATATCGAATCAGCCTCCATTTGCTATTTAATGTCCACTTGATAAACTGTAATTTATCTAAGGAAAAACTGGTGAAACGCAGGGGCTTTGGGATGGTAGCCAGACACAGGGAAGGGAAAACACCAAGTGAACAGATGCGTTGCTGCCCCACTGCTTGCGTTTGAGTTCAAGGAGGGCCAATGAATTAAAAATGGAAGTGTGCCAAGGTGAAACTGCTCTTGATATCTGATTCTCCTATGGGTGATTTGTTCTGGAAAGAGTTTCTTTGGCCCAGAAGCTGTAGTTGTGTGGTGTGGAGGTATTTCTGAGTCCAGAATTTGGTTTTGAGCCTCATTTAGCCTCAGGCTTATACAAGATCTTATGTCTCATTGTCATGGCCCATCATAACCCTCTCATGAGGTTACATACTTTATTAACTGCACAATATGCAAACAGAAAAACACTGTGAGTGAATCTGTAAACTATAACCATGGTACCTGCAGATAAGCATACAAGTCTTTTTTGGAGTACCTGCCTTGTATTATTGTTTACAATATTTAAATCTCTAAATAGTTTGAGATCCAGTGACTTCTAAGAACACCTCCTCTCATGCTAGTCTGCCAACATCCTCAAGGTAAGTAGGGATGTGCATGAATGTTCTAAACGTTCAAAATTTGATTGAATTTGAATGAATGTGGACATTTGAATTCAAATAGAATGTCTTCACATTCAACTTTAAACATGCAAACAAATTTTGAATGTTCTAAAACATTCATTTGAATGATTCAAAACATTTGAAAGTACAGAGACGTATGTATTACATATGTATTGGTATGAATCTCATACGTATCTGTATGCATTTGCGTTTATAATACAGGATGAAAACGGGATAGATATGGGATAAAACAGGGTGTGCACAAAATGCATACAGATACGTATAACACAAACAAATGTTGTTGACAATTGTATCTTCAAATATGAATGTTGATGACATTTGTATCTTCAGAATCACATCTAACATCCCAATGAACAGTTTTGAATGTATTCAGTTCAAACATTCTAAACATTTGAATCAACTGCAAAAATAAAAATAAGAAAAAAATCATGCACATGCCTAAAGGTAAGGCTTTTCTCATTGTTCTGCAGATATTAAAGAGGAGGAAAGAAATTTCTGTTCTTTTCCTTCTTGTGTTTGGATGAGTTCCTAGTATTCAGTTTATCATTGTTGGATATATTTTTATCAACTCACCTTTCAGACTTAGAAACAAAAGTAGCAACATAGGCTGAAAGGCAATGAATGGATCATAAACCAACTTCCTATTTTGGAAAGCAAGATTCCTGATCTGTCAACAACTGAAAGATCACCCATACATTCAGAGGGTGCAATTAAAAATTTAGATAAATTTAATTAGTATAATTTGCACATCATTTTTATGTTCCTGGCAAAGGCCTGATGGTGGGCAAATTGGCAATGATGGGCACCCAGAGACTAAAGAACTCTTAACCAAGATATGACTCTTATTTTGTAAGTCAAATGGCTGTAAATAAATATCTATTCCCATGGAGCTGAAGGAAACTGGAGCAACAGGTTATGGAGCCAGTTTGACCTAGTGGTTAGGGAGGTGGACTCTTATCTGGGAATACCGGGTTTGATTCTGCACTCCTCCATGAAGCCAGCTGGGTGACCTTGGGCAAGGCATAGCTCTCTTCTGAGCTCTCACAGCCCCACCCACTTCACAGGGTATTCTGTTGTAGAGAGAAGCTTTGTGAGCTGCTTTGAGTTTACTTAAATGGGTGAGAAAAGCCAAATCATCACCATCACCACCACCACCATCATTATTGACATAAAACAACAGTAACACACAACAAACAAGATATTTATACTGGTTTTGGTAATTGTTATCACTAGTCGAGCCCTTCCCAAGCGCCTAGGACTGAGTGTTGTATCGGCGAATGATATGAGCAGATCCCAGCAACGTGGCTTTCTGTAGCTGCCAGATGGATATTTTGTTGATGCCAAGTGCCCACTAAGATCTTTCGGCACTGCCCCCAGTGTGCTGAGACTGGGACCACCTTTGCTGGTTTATGCCAGAGTTGCCACAGTCCTATTTTCAAGTCTTCATATCTGGTAAGTTTTTCTGGAATAGCAATATCAACGATAAAAACTTTGTCTTTCTCCATGAATCTGATGTCTGGCGTGTTATGTTCCAAAGTTAGATCAATCAGAAGTTGGAAGTCCCACAGTAGTTTGGGTTTTTCGTTTTTGACCACTTTTTCTGATTTATGGTCCCACCAGTTCCTTGCCACTGGCAGATGGTAGTTCTGGCATAAGTTCCAGTGTATCATTTGTGCCACTATGTTATGCCTCTGTTTATAGTCGTCTGTGCGATCATTTTGCAACTGCTCAGAATGTGGTTGATGGTTTCATCAGCTTCTTTACAGAGTCTGTACTTGGGGTCTTCCGTTGATTTTTCAATTCTGGCTTTGATGACATTTGTTCTGATGGTTTGTTCTTGTGCAGCAAAAATTAGTCTCTCTGGCCCTTTCTGCACATGCTGCTGGAAAACGGATTTGAAAGATCCATTTTCTGGCAAAACATTTTTAAAAAGAATCTGGCCCAAAGAGGGGCAGATTCTCGGAGGCCCCGCACATCCACCCATGTGCGGGGCGGTGGCAGCAGGGCCGGATTGGAGAAGGTTGGATTTTGGTGGCAAAACCGGTTTAAGAAACCGGTTTTGCACACCGACATGTGAACGTGGCATCCTCAAAGGGACCCTAATTCTGTTCCCTTTGAGGAAGCCATGTCTTAATCCCTCCGTGAACAGCCTCTAAATCCGTTTTTAGAGCCTGTGCAGAAAGGCCCTCTGTTTCTTTCTTCAGTGTTCCATTTGTCAGCCTCAACCAGGTCTTTTCTCTATCCACTTGGTCTTCAATTTTCTCCAAGAACTGTCCATGCAGTACCTTGTTGCGCCAACTTTATTATTATTATTATTATTATTATTATTATTATTATTATTATTATTATTATTATTATTATTATTATTATTATTAATGTAAAAACAGTAGTTAGACACAGCAAATGAGATCACTATGCTGGATTTCATATTATATCACTAGTCGGGCACTTCCCAAGCACCTAGGACTGCGTGATGTATTGGCGAATTATGCAAGCAGACCCCAGTAAAGTGGCTTTTTGTAGTTGGCAGATGGATATTTTGTCAATGCCAATGGTTGTTTATCATCATCATCATCATCATCATCATCATCATCTCACAACAGCAATCAGGACAAATCATCTTGTTAAGTGGTGGACCTGGCTATTTTAATGATTTGGTATTGTCCATCAGATCTGACTGATGCTGGCACACTAGCCAGTTTTCTCCATGTGGTGACAATTAAGATCGAAGATCAGTGCAGTCCAGTTCATTCTTGATTCCTCCTCTTTCCATTCAATAGTTGTAATTGTACTCAGTATTACTGTCTCTCCTGCCTTTTGAAAAGGCGTATAGCACATAACTAGCTGATTTCTCACATTTATCTCAGTTCTGTTATTTTGACACAGTTTGAGCTCAGGAGAATACCCTTCAAAAGCTGAAATCTTATGTTCATTAGGGATGAAGCCCACACTTCTCTTCCTTCTCCTTTTCCCTTTCCCATGCTGCTTCTTTTTTATTTTGAAAACTTTTGTTGGGACTCAGAGCATGATGAATTGCAGCATTTCCATGTGTTGCAAAGGGCTTATCTCACATGGATCTGACCAAATTCTTGCTGCGGAGTCCAAACTCATTTCCTTCCTACAAGGCTTGGATTACAACGTAACTTTTGAGAGAGCTCTTGTCTAAAACACCCACATAAAGTTACTAGACCAAAATCTTGGCTGGAAATTGGAGCTTAGCATGGTGCCATTCAAGATGACTTCCTACATAGTGAATGCATTCATTCTAGAGCTGTTTATGAGCCAGAGATTCATTGTTCCAACGAGGAGTTTTTTCCCTCTTTGATTTTAGTTTTCAGTCCAAAGCTTGTTTCTGCTGTGACGTTTATGGTATTTGGTGTTCTTCTATGCTACATTTTAAGGCTTTGGCACATGGGTTTTCTAGGTGTTCCAACTTCCAACACATGATAGTAGGCAAACCAGATTGTCTTACAATGTATTTCTTCCTGATTTCTTCTTCTCTGTGACTACACTGATTAAAATGAAGTCTTGGTAGTAGGACTGCACAAGGACTGAATTCACACTTCAGCCTGTAGTATGTAATTAGGCAACACCTAGGCAGGTGCATCTGCACTGTCAGAACTGTCTGCGCTGTCAGAAATGCCCCCTGCCTTCTCAGAAGCTTCCTAATTACATAATAGCTGTGGAGCATGAAATTGTGCTCTGCAAACTCACCAACCCTTACTTCAACTTACCTGAAAGCCTCCAGCTGGTGAGCATTCACACCTCTGCCATCTGGGAAGGTCATCAGAGCTGTTATGCGAGTGTGCTGGCAGCTCCGATGCCCCCCTGATGTGACTGTGACTGCACAGAGCATCAGTGCCATTATGGCAACAGTGCTGATGCCCGTGCAGTGGCGGAGGGCACCACACTCAAGATGGTGGCATCCAGAAGAGGACCAGCCCGGGGATCGATCACAGGTGAGTAGTCGATCACTCGGGGCATAGAACAATGTGGACTAGTAATCGCAAGAGCAAACACTAGTCAAAGTTAGTTGATTACACACCTTTCCCATCCACAGGATGGGAAGGGAAGGGCTAAAACGCCCAAGGAGGAGGAGTTGGTAGAAGAAAAAGTAGCCAAACTGAAGTAATTTGCTGTTATCAAACCATGCAAAGAGCCCTGGGAATGCCAGGTGCTTTGTTCTGCAAGTCAAACATCTCTATGGCAAGGAGGGCAAGGAGAAGATGAAGTATGGGCACAGGATCATGATGGAAATGGAGGGGGGATGCAGCTGCTCCTCTTTCTTCTGCTGCTCGTTGTTACTTCTTGCTTCCTAGGGACACTGGATCCATGATCACACATAGTAAGGAAACAAAATACCTTGATATGGCAGATGGGATTGTTCCCAGGCCAGTCTGCCCCTCTCCTTTTCTCAAACATTCATTGTAAACCCAATTGCCATATGGTACTGTCTATAAGGTGCATCCGAGCTGTTCTTTTGTTACTTGTGAACACTGGCATAGGTGGAAGCCATGGGTAAGCACCTCGGTGGAAATGGCGCACCTCCATGAAGATTGACTGTGAGACTTGGGCAGAAGGGAAGAGAACTGAAAAAAATGATGCTTTCCTCCTGTTATTTTTGCAGCTGATGACAGCAAATCTAAGGCTCTCAGGGGAGTGTTGACACTAGCACTGGTTCTCCTCCTTTTCTGACAAGTAAATGTATGACACCATCCAATGCAAGGGAATTTTCTGCTCACTGAATGGCCTGTGAATGTGCCATCCAGATACAAGAGTCCTCTATTGAAAGGAGAACCTCACACTCCTGTAAGGAAGCTTTAGAAGAAGTAATATTAGACATACTGACTATAACAGTGACAAAATACAGGCCATTACATTGTGAATACAGTCCCCTAAACACAATATTCAAGAACATTGACAACTTGCCCATGTGGTATCCTCACTCTGTATGGCTGTTGCCTGATTGGGCAGTAGTGAAAAACTGGGGAAAAGCAGCATGTATGGCTGACCTTTGACAGTCATGATTTACCCATGAATGGAGCACCTCAAGGACATTGAAAGAAGGCTCCGTCTGAAAGTCTTCCAATAGTATGTCTGAAATACATTTTGATTTGCAGTGATTTGGGGAAGATCAAAGAGCATATTGCAAATCTTTCTCTTACTATTGTGGTCCCAGTTCATGGGCTACTGCTGCTCAAAGGAAAGATTTTGGCACTGGTACCACTTACATCAGAACCATTGGGATGGTGCACTTGATAGCGGGTTCTAACTGGACCCGTCCTCTAATTTCTCAAAACTGCCTTTTGTTTCATTGCTAATCTTGCAGAGTTAGGAGTATTACTATGAGCTTCAGTCTTCTCTTAACACCATCTTCCTTAGAATAAAGAAAGATAATAAAATCAAGTGAAAGGACCCATAACTTGTGAAAATGAATATCAGCAGGCTCAGGGTTTTTCTGCACTCATCTTTATTCCAGGATAAATCCTGGAATAAGGTCCTGCTGTGCACATGATAGCATGGACTAAGACTGGCCCTGCTCCCCAACCATGGTTCTTGAGTTAGCAGTTGCAGGCATATGAACATATGAAGAGCCCTGCTGGATCAGGCCACAACTCATCTAGTCCAACATCCTGTCTCACACAGTGGCTCACCAATTGGCTTCTGGGCATTCTCAAGCAGAATGATTGGTCTCACTGATCCTGATTACATGGAGCCCACTTATTGGAAGGCATGGGCCAGATCAGCACCATCTGCACTGGCAGCACTGATCTTGTCCATGTTTCCATGAAGTTGCAAAGCTTGCACAGTTCCTAGCCTTAGAGTCTGGTATGTGTGTGTCTTTCAGCAGTGCACTACAGTGTACTGCTGACAAGCACCCCCTGGTGGTTCTGGATCACAGAGGCATTCTGTCTGCATACCTCCCATGATCCAGAACAATTGTCCTTGGTACAGATGTAGATCTGATTAAATAGATTTACAACAGATTTGGATTATGGGCTCCATCTGGCTCCATCCAACCAAATGAAGCTGGACCAGTGGTCTAGTGGTCTAGTGGTTAGGGAGCCGGCCTCTTATCTAGGAACACCAGGTTCGATTCCACCCTCCCCCATGAAGCCAGCTGGGTGACCTTGGGTCAGTCACAGCTCTCTTCTGAGCTCTCACAGCCCCGCCTACCTCACAGGGTGTTCTGTTGTGGGGAGAAGAATAGAAAAGCTTTGTCAGCCACTTTGAGTTCCCTTAAATGGGTGAGAAAAGCAAGGTAGAAAAGACAACTCTTCTTTATCCACAATAAAGTGCAAAAGTCTCAAGCTGGATGCCAGTGAAAATGTCCAATATGAAAGCAAGAATAAAATCAATAGACAGTGTAAATAAAACAAATCCTCTTTTAGCTGAGGGAGGGAGGATGGATTTGGCACAAGGTGGATGAAGGGCTTCAAATTTAAGCCAGGTATGGAGGGCATGCCACTTTATTTCATGCAGCATACAAATAGGCAGCCAAAGACTTTTGCCATACCAACTTAACTATTATCTACATGTGATCATCTTGTTGCATAGCAGGAAACAAATTCAATAAACAACATCCCCATTATAAAACAGTACAGCTGAGGATGAAAGGAGTATTGTATCTAATGGTAACCTGAGACTGTGTCTTATAAACAATCATAGACCATATATTAAAATATAAACTGGTGGATAAGAACAGGGTTAATCCAAGATTTTCACAGATTTCCTCCAGTATCTTAAGTACTTAGCACAAACATTTGTTTGTTTGTTTTTAAATGTTCCATGCACACAGGAGCCTACAAGTGTTAAATGTTTTCACTGTTGAGGCAGAAAACTGGCAAGGTCAACCTCAGCTAACTTTTGTAGCAAACCTGCCTGAAGTGTAGGTTAGGTCTAACTTTGAAAAGATCTGCATGTCAGTAGCTACTATAAACCATCCAGACACCATTTAGCACTGCCCTGTGGGCTGAAGAAATAACCTCTGAAGTCGACCCTAAGCCCTTGAACAAGAAAAGTGAATTTGCTTGTGAACACTTGATTCTCTATGATGTTCTGAGATTGCTAAATGTTCTCAGTCTTTCCACAGTCTTCTCTGAATTGAAAACATCTCAGTTCAGTGGCGACGAACATCCAGTTGTCTTTGCCACTGAAATATGGAACTAGTCAGGATATGCTACATAGCAGAATGATCTCTGAATCCAAGGCAAACCATTTCACATCACAGTAATCCAAGTCTATGCCTCAACCCCTGAGGCTGGAAAGACTGAAGTTGACCACTTATACAAAGACCTACACAACATCTTCTAGAACTAGCACCAAAAAAAGGGTGCCATTTTCATTACAGGGAGTGTCATTAGCAACTCTTAAAATACAGGACTTAGTGTTCACAGTTTTTAAGAAGAAGAGTTGGCTTTTCTATCCCGCTTTTCTCACCCATTTAAGGGAACTCAAAGCAGCTGACAAAGCTTTTCTATTCTTCTCCCCACAACAGAACACCCTGTGAGGTAGGTGGGGCTGTGAGAGCTCAGAAGAGAGCTGTGACTGACCCAAGGTCACCAAGCTGGGTTCACGGAGGAGTGTGGAATCAAACCCGATATTCCCAGATAAGAGTTTGGCTCCTTAACCACTAGACCAAACTGGGAAAAAGCCTATGGAATGAGCATCTGAAAACTCTCGGCACACGCAGCAGCTGGCTGATCAGCCTCTGAAGCCAAAACTAATTTATTGTGTGATGTGAAGCATTATCAGTTTGGAAACATATCCTCTTCTTCCACTTGGGTTTTAGAGAATGTAGTTTCCATGCACATTAATAAAGAGAAAAAGTTTGCTGACAGACCTGATCAAACCCATATGTGCTTAAAAAGCTGAGTAAATCTCAGAACTCACACTACATGTATCCCTTACCTGCCTTCCAGAAAATACACTCTGTATTTCATTATTTTAAATATTTCATTTTGATTGCATGGTTGGGGCCATGAACCACTAAATAGCAGTCTTATACCCTCTTAAAAACACATGCAAAGAAAAACCTGGACCCTAGACCCCAAAAGCTTGTGAAGGTTTAAGTGCTCAGACTTCGAAAAACTTTGGAGTAATTCTGTCCAATTGCTTGGGTAATTGTGTTTCTAGCTTCTCTCATTGCCTAAACAAGTGGCAATTAACTATTTTTTCTTTAAATAGGGGTCTTAGGTAGATTTATAGAAGAATTAAAATCTTCATGCTGAACACACAGTGGGATGCAGTGCTCTTAGCACTCTTCTTAAAGCAGCAGTACCCATGGTCTCCATCCTTCAAAATGACACATGATCTGGATGGGCGAAGGGCAGTCCCCTGCATGTAAAAATGCAGCCAGGGAATGGCTGGGTGTGATATCAATGGGCATCACCCCTTCTGAAGAGCAGCTGATCTTGATTTAGGAGAAGTAAAAGGCAATCTCCCCTTGCTGTCAGGATCACAGCCAGGAATCTTCAGCTTCAGTCTTGACAGCAAGAAGACTACCCTACCAGTCAATATTACAACAGCAATCTCAATGGGTGGAACAACCTGGCCTCCTGCTCGAAGGTGAGGAACCCTGGCTCTGAACATGATGGGGGGAGGCTGGGCTCATGAAACATGAGACGTACCCCCATGGGTATGAGTTCTTCATTTCACTCTAGGGCCCTGTTCCCACTTGACTTTTTAAATCCAAATTGAATGTGCATTCTGCCCATTCCCATTTGTTTGAGTATAAATCACAGTCAACCCAAATTTAGTCATTCCCACTGGAAATACTCCATAAAATATATTGGGGAAACAGCATCTTTTCCTCCTTGCCCTTTACCATTTGAGGTTCCCACCCCTCTCTCTGATTGGGCTCTCTCCCCACCCACCCTCTCTCCTGATAGGAAGCTGGGTTGCTGTCACCATAACCATCCCGCCTGCTGCAGCAATGACAGGCAACCACCTCCATGAACACAAAGATCATTCCTTTCCTTGGCAACCACAGTTAAAAGCATAACTAAAAGCAGACCATTCCCTTCCTTGGCTGCTACAGATTAGCGGAGGTGCGCACATGGGCATGACAATGGGCACCCCCCACTCGCAACCAGCTCAAAATTTTCTCCCAATTCAGGTCAACTTGTCTCAATCACTTTCAGATCAACCAATCCTGAAGGAGGGGAAAGCCTTTTAATTTCACTACTATTATGAGGCTTAACAGTCAACAGATTGCCAGGGTTTGATCGCAGCGGGCATGGCAGGAACAGGGAGCAGAGGCGAAACCCTGCCCTCTAATACTGCGGCTGCCAAGCTCTGCCCCAAATAACCCGGGAGTGTCCGCATGACCCCAGGACAATAGGTGCTAGCCCCTTATTTCAGATGTAGTACACTTGTTAAGTGGGTTGTTTTTTTAAACACGTATTACCTCACAAGTAGCCCGTATTAGGGCTTTTCATGGTGCCGCTCCCAAGGCGGACTTGGAATTATTTTAGAATGTTTTCAACATGGGGACGGGCTCTAAATTATGTATAATTACAAGCACTAGACTCACAGCTGTCCTGAGTGGAATATCCAAGATGTGAGAGCCCAGGTAACTTGCTTCCTGCTGGGACATTTTTCTTAGTGCACTATAAGAAAGGGTTTAGGGGTCTTCCTTCCACAAGCTGCCCCCCTCTACTATGCTCTGTCTGCACAGGATAGACCGTAGACTGGACTAACAGCCTCAAATGATATCCTAGTGTGATTTACTGGTGAAACTCAATGTTGAGGTCTACTGGTGCCCTGGGGCAATATATTGAACTAGAGAGGCGTACAGACTGCAAACCTCTATGGTCTAGTATACCCTGGGGGAGCCATTTTGGTGACCCAACAAGGGCCACTGCTGAAATGGCCCCATGGCAGCTCCAAAGGCCAGGAACTTACATTTCTGACCCTCAGTATTCAGAGAAACCCACCCCCTGCACTAGCTTTGAAACTGGCATGGGGGGGAGGGGCTTACATGGAACAGGATGTCCCAATGTGGACAGCTTTGTTCTACACAAGGGGCAGCACTGTCTAGCTTGGTACAAATTGCATATCTCAGTATGTGACAACCCACCTGTACCTGGATAGCCCAGGTAAGGGCAGAAACAGGACTTGATTAAAACTGTGTGGAAACTAGGGAACAGCTGCTGGGAGCCAGCTGGACTGGCTACGCTGTGTTTATCCTGGAATGCAGCTTTTCAGACAAGAATGTGAAACATTTAAATTGGACTCATCTGTTCAGCTGATACAAAGATAATTAAGGCTGTTGTACTTTATCCATTTGAATCAGGGATGGAATAAGATCTTAGCTTGACTCTCCCCCTGCCTGGCTTGGATACTGTCGTTGCAAAATGCCTCCTTTAATGAGCTACATAAACTTTGAATGAATACAGTCTGGAATATCAGAAGCCTAATCCCAATTGAAGGGGTTGTTTTTAGAAACCTAGGCACTGCTGCTTGTGGTAACTGTGTATTTGAACCCAAGTGCCCTGCAATACCCTAGAGAAAAAACTGTGAACTAGGAAATCACGATGAGTCCAGATTTCACCCTGGATATGAATTTTTCGTCGGCAAACCTCAGCTCTTCCAGCCAAAGTTCACCTGTAATATGAGGTTTATGGAATTACTATAACATATTAATTATTATTATAACTACGGATGACAAAGGAAGTGTATGTGCTGTTTAAATCCATCATGCTTTCTTACATATTATGATATAAGAGGGATTAGGATTGATTCTTGTTAGTTGCCCTGACTTGTTTCAAAGTACCTGGAATAGAAATACACAAACAAACAAGATGGGGGGAAATTTTATAATTGCAGAGCAATAAAATTGATGAAAAATAGCTATATTGAAAAGACTATAATGCACTGAATAAGGAAGAAAGCAAAAGAAAAAACAGCCTATACTGTAATTGTACTGCACGGATGTAAATTCACCCAGCTTTGACACCTTTAAGTAATTTTGTGAGAGGGGCTGTAATATCATCAAATCTGGGGATAAATTTATAATAAAAATGGGCAAAGCCCAGGAAGCCCATTTGTCTGTTAAGAGTAGGGTTGTTTTTTCCCCAATCTAAAATAGCTGCAGCTTTGTTGGAGTCCATCCCAATTGTATGGTCAGAGATTCAGTAACCCAGAAAATCAAGTTTGTTTAAGTAGAACAAATGGAAACTCATATTTAGAAAGTTTAGCATTCAGTTTGTGCTCTCTGAACCTATCAAGGACTGTCTGCCCATGGTCCATGTGAGTGCCCATATCAGATGAGAAAAATCAAATCATCCAGACAGGCTATTAGAAGCATGTCAATCATGTCTTTAAACATACAATTAATAAAAATCTGGAAAGCCTCAGGTCTGATTCTGAGACCAAATGGCATACTGAGATATTCAAACTGCCCCTAAAAGGTGTTTAAAATGGTTTTCTATTCATTTCCCTCTTGTATTCAGATTTGGTGATAAACTTTCCACAAACTGAGATTATTAAATACTTTTGTTTGCCAATAAGTCACTACTGAGTAGCAGGAGGTAACTTTTTTTTTACAGAGATCTTGTTCAAAGACAGGTAGCCAGTGTAAAGCCTTAATTCACAATTTTAAGAAAAAGAACTGGTGAAGTCATTGGGGAAGAGGAGGCATAGATAAAGTTATACACCTTTTTAAAAACCCACTAAGTCCTTTAGTACTTTTAGTTCAGTCATAAAGTAGAAGTGGCTCACTGAGAGGTCCACCTCAGGAGCAACTTGATCATACAGTCAAATGGTTGATGTTGAGGCAGAACATCCGTCTCAGCATCTTGAAAAATCCTCATACTCCATAGGTAGCTAGTGGGTTAGTCATTCATGTATAGTAGTGCAGAGTGACTTTCTGTTATCACTGCTAATAAAATGCCTACACTTACAGTGGAGAGCACACTTATCAAAATCAAATAATGGATTGCTTATGGTGCAGAAGTCATTCTGTTCCAAGCAAAACAGAGAGGTAAGAAGTTTGGGCCACCAGAAGCTGTAAATCTTCTCTATGGTATCTATATGATCCTTCAAAGGAATATGATAGGATTCCCCAATGGGAATAGCCTCTCCAGCTGCGTGGACAACTCTGGAAGGCCTAGTTGAGCCTTTGAGAAGGGTGCATCAGTGGCAAAAGGTAAGTGGAGGGGAAGGGAAGGAGGAGATGGGAGATTCCCTTTGCATGCAAACATTTGACAAATGTTCATGAGCAAAGAAGAAGTCCCCCACATTCTGGAGAGCTTCACACAAAGCCAAACATTCCTCCCCCCCCCCTTTGATTTGAATCAAACTGAATGGAGGAAGAGTGCTTTGTGCACTTGCCTACACACACACACATTTGTGGAGCAGCTAGTATAGGTGCAGCAGCAGAATTATTATAATGCTGCATGCTGCATCTGCACCTCTTCTGAGTGGAAGAGAGGCAGGGGGAGCATGGGACTAGCAGTGCAGACGTGACTACATGCTGCATTGCCTGGTTGCCCCAGGAATGGCGCTGTGCATGCACACTGCAGCTGTCACTGCAGCAAAGTGATCACGACTGTAATGGTGGCGGTTTGCACTTACCCGGCACCTCGTAAAGCACCAGCTACATTTTGAATGGTTTGGGCATTTGTAAGTATAGATGTCCAAAGCACTTGAGTACAGAACTTTGCCTCACTGGGATGGAAGGTGAAGTGAGAAAAGGCCCAGTCATCACCTGACTTATCAAGAAACCCACTACTGCTTTAACCAGGGCTGTGGTCTAGGGTGGGGCATGGAACCAATTTCCACATTCTATTCAAGGTGGAAATATTCCGCTCTAGCCGAATACCGCCCCCCCCGGATGTGGGGGTATTCGTATCCATGCACAGATATTTGTAGAATATCTCCCCAAACTTCTCCAGCCATATTCCAAGAAACAGGCAGTCATTTGCCCATTGTATTAAGGAGCAGGAGCATATTTTTTGTTATATATTTTTAATGTTTTTTGATAGAATGATTGATAGTCTTACTCGCCTTGGACCTTCAGCCAAGAAAAAGGCAGAATATATATTTAAGCAAGAATTTTAATTTAACCGCCAGAGGGAAAGCTGAAATCTCTGGGATGATATTTGCAAGGTCTGAAAGTATCTATGAAAGGGACTGATGTTGTGTTGGCTAATATTTACATGCTGCAAAGCCAAGAAAAGCAAGAACTGGCATCCTATTGCAGCAGAGATATTGAAAGAGAGGAAGGCCAAGCCAGCCAACTGGAGCTTGTCACCTGACTACCTTCTGAGCTCAGAGACTTCCTAGAAACAGAGATCATTATGTTCTCGTCCTGTGGCAGTACATGATTGGCCTCCATTCATGGATAGGGACACAAAATAATGCATAAGTCTGTTCTTTTCTGAAACTTCTTCAAAAGGGATTTTTTCTTCTTCCAGCCAGTAGATGAGCACTTTCCTTGTTATTGCTTTATTTACCCTAAAGTATTATAATTTTCCATTATAAAATTACCTGGAAGTAGTTTATAATGAAAGACATTTGATTCATTCTTCCTGCTGCCCTTCCCACGATGACTGGTCCTTCCATGCTCTTGCAACAGGAAAAAAAAAATTCTCCCCTCTCTCCAGCACAAAACTTAGTTTTTAAAAAACCCAATGCAGAGAGCACAGGAATACAGGTGCCTAGAACTCCACTGGTGCTCCTCTGCAAACACATACAAAACTATCAGCACTGCTGTGCAAATCCAGCATTATTTTTTAGTGGTGCTCCATGACAAAACCTGCAATGAAACAACAGCAGCAACAGCAAAAGTATAACGACCAGAAATGACTGGCTTATGCAACCAGGGAGGAGGGAGTGCTTTTTCTTCCTCCCCTGAAACATCCCTGTTTAGCTTCTATGCTCTCTACAAATCAGCAGAATAACTGCACCACAAAAATGAAATGCCATCGTGTGCCAGGCTGTCCTGATCGCCTCGGTGCGGATAGGCCTGATCTCTGAAAGAAGGGAGGAGAATCTGTTTCCTCAGCCAAACAGTACAGTAAATACAGTATGCATGTCTTTACTGATTTCCTGAACATATGACAGCAATGTGCCTGGCACATTTCAGTGGGGAGATTATTCTTAGTTTAGGGGCTACCACTGAAACGGCCTCAACCCAGGTCCCCACCCCTTTAACTACTGAATGTGGTGGTACAACCAGGAGTGGGACCCAAGCCATTTAAGAAGAAGAGTTGAAGAAGTGTTGGCTTTTCTACCCCACTTTTCTCACCCATTTAAGGGGACTCAGGGGGAATCCCCACAGCAAGCTTATTTCGCTTTCCCTAAACCGAAATAATAGAACCGGATGCAAACGCAAATTCGCCTGTTCCCATTACTTTTAACTTAATCGCGTTCGATCCAGATTCTGAGGATCGTATGTGGTGTACGTGACTCAAGGGGGGACTCAAGTGGCTACTTTTTAAGAGCCACTTTGCACGGCTGCCCTGCCCTCTTCCTCCCGGCATGGATGTGCCACCCATAACAGATCCCTTCACAGAGCCTAGCTGGGTGGCTGGGTG
>MTQE01001141.1:15611210-15630314 GCA_014337955.1 Aspidoscelis marmoratus
GAACGCGTTCCGTCTGGAACGCGATTCAGTGCGGAAATGCCTCTGTTCTTTTAGGACTGGTGTGATGTGTGTCTAGCTGGCAATGCCACATTCAAGACCAGCTGCAGCTTTCAAGGTGCTTTCATTCAGCTACATCATAGCAAATCAGAGGCTTTGTAGTACATCAGAAGTGCAATTTGATCAAGTTGCCTGGAAATACTCATAGGGATGTGCACATTTTTTTTCCTGTTCGCTTCACATCAAAGCGAATGGGACCGAGCTTCACATTAATGTGAATCGAGCCACTTCAGATGTGCTAGGTTTCAAAGTCACTTCGAATTTGCTTTGAACCCCTGCCACCACCAGTTGCACCTTTGAGTTCACTCTAAGTCTGCTCCAAAGCTTCAAACAAAGGCAAAAACAAAAGCTTTTGCTTCACATGCAAATACAGTCTTTGAATACAGTCAATATTTGACTCAAACGCAAAGTTTTGAACCTTCCATCCCTAACTTGGAGCATTAAGCTAACACTGTGAAGTGAGCTTGTCAGCCAAGGGCCCAATGAATGTTATGGCTAGCAGGCAGGTCCTTGGCCTTGTAAGTCTTCTTCACTAATGTTGGTACACAAATTCCTTTTGTGTTTCTTTTTCCAGGCATAGGCACTTCTGTTTCTCTTCTCCCTTGACATTTTTACCCTCCATGAAATTTGCGTCGAGTGAAGCCAACACAAGAGCTCCAGAAACTTGATTCCTCATGAAGCAAAGCAATGGCCTGAGGCAACATGTTTTCCAAAAGGAGTGCTGGGGTTCTCTGCTTTCTTTTCCTTCAAGAAAATAAAGGTACTGGAGAAGATTTTCATTTCCCCCGTTATGTGCCAAAATTTCCATGCGTCAACACAAAAAGAAATGGACTTTACTACTTAGCTTTGTTCCTGAGCATTTTCAAGCACCAAATAATTGTCATGATTCTGGACAGAAAAGATTTATAATGTCAGGCTACAGTCCTTGGCACTCCCAAGATGAATTAAATCCTGATGAGAGTCTCCTGTTGGAGAAATTTTGGATTTTTAGGTAGAAGAGTTCAGGAGATTGCGTGCTGGAAGGAGATGCAGATTAAAAGGGAAGCTATGATTGTACAGGAAAATCAGACTGAAGAAAGCGTTTTGAGAAGGATTAGGGATAAAATAGCAGGAGTTACTCAGTTGGCTTCACAGAGGAGTGTGGAATCAAGGTTGGTGTCTACGAGACTTGAGTCCATCACTCTAGCCACAAGACCATTTTATTATTTAAAATGGGCCTATGATTATAATAAACTGTTTTGAGTTTGAGTATTTATTATTTACTTGAATTTCTTGCCCTATATTACCTGGTCTTAGGGCTAGTTACAATAGCAGGAGCTGCCAGAGAGATGACCTACAGCCCATCCAAGTGCCTTAGGGTGTTTTTCTGAGTTTTCTGGCTATGCATCTGGATCAGTGGGTCTCGAATGATGGCTCTGATCTGCATTCAGCCACAATGTGGCTGTGAAGTTGTGTTCCTATGCCTCTGAAAGCTAGTAAGGAAAGTTCCTAGCCTGGGAAGGGGCTTCATCGGTGCTGTGTTATGGCATGCTGCCTGAAAAGCACCCCTCCGGTGGTTCCAGAACACAGAGTCATGTCATCTGCATGTATCTCATGTTCCAGAACAAGATCCTGGCACCACTGGTGAACCTCATTAAACAGTCCAACCAGAGATCCAGATTAAGAGCCTCTTAATCTAGATCCTGCTCCATATAATGCAGATGGAACAGGACCAACAGGCCAGGGCCACCTTGATCCACATTAAGGTGTGGATGAGGAGGCCCAGAATGTAACCTACACAAACCCTTGATCCGGATCAAAGATAAATGCAGAGATATGAGGCCTTTTCGCATGAGGGGATTTGGAATGCATGGAGAACATGCGGGGATGCGGAGGAGGGTCTTCAGTCTGAATGGGCTGAGTACAGTTCCCCATCTGCACGAGGGAAAGTAAAGGATGCATTTGGAACACATCTTTTACCTGCCAGTGTAGATGGGGAGCTGCTCTCAACGTGTTCGGACCGAAGCGTTCCAAGGTGTCTTCGCTGTAATGTGAAAACGCCTATGGTTTACTCTCAAGACCCTCACAAGGCAGTGAGGCTATTTTCTCCAAAGCTAGCAGGCCCCAATAAGCTTGATGAATTTGTACGCTTCCCGTAGATTTCTGCAAGCAACTAAAGACTTCTTCCAGTATCTGTTGCCCTTATAAATATTGTGTATCTTTATTCAATAATTTTAGGCAGGTAATTCTTTGAAATGTGCTTACTATTTGTATTTAAAGGGATATAAGTGCTTTAGAAATCAACCAGGCCCCAGCAATGCATCCAAATTATTTTAAATGTCAGATTTTGTTTTTGAAGACATGTTTGGAGATTCTTTAGCTGCTAAGATGCTATTAAAAAAAAAAGGAAAGATTCTAGCTTCCCTATTTATTATCTTTCCAATAAACATTCTAAAGGGAAATGCTGAACTGGTCATTTGATCTTAAACATCTTTCATTCCCAAGTCCCCGTCCACAGAAGCTTTCAAATAACAGGTGGTATGGTATTTCACTGTCTTGTTAACATTTGGGGGAGCAATGATAAAGGTTTATAGCTCTCTGACCTTTTGAGAATCTTGATGTACTTAAAATAAAAAAAATAGTTCTGCAATGCCATCCTGCCTTAGTAGCTGTGTGGCAAATGACTCCATTCTGCAATAATACGAAGCACATATCTTCAGAGAGCTTAAGGAGGAAGAAAATGAATTGGCATGAGCTATTTATCAGCTTACAAAGGGAGTTTTATGTAAGATTTCAATTTTCTTTTTCATAACATAATTCATAATGGAAAAGAAATAGCATGCTTGGCCCATTCTGCTGGAATTAAAGCTAAGGGTTGACATATCCCAGACTTCTAATTTAAGGGGGGAGGGGGAATCCACAAAACCTCAGATCTGCAGTTGAGAAAATATATTTTGTCATTACATAACAAATTAGGTGCTAAGCCTGTTTGTGAGCACTTGGGCAGCCTGTTTTGGGTCAGCCCCTTCACCATACCAAAGTTCGCATGAGCTTCAGAGCCTGATGCAAAGGTTGGACAACCAAGGAACTAAAGCTTCTGGCCTCAGAGGCCTAAGGAACCCATTTCAGTGGCACAATTTACTGTATTGCTGAAATAGAACTCCCTGCTATACTGGGCAGTGGAGGCATGTGTCCTTCTCCACACACCTTTCTGGCTTCCCCTGGTCCACTATTAGACCTTGTAAAACTAGCATATCCTTATTCTGATCTAGGTGGCAATTCTGGCTGCCTAGACTGGACTAAACTGTGTCCAGTGAGGATGCAACAGCCTTCCAGGTGTAGTGACCTCCCTTGTTGTGCTGTACTGGTCTATAGGTAAGTGCAGAAAGGTCAGCTGTTTGGTACCTGGTACCTGGTCCCCTGCTCCACTGGTCTCCGTGAGCATCAGCTTGCCCCTGCTATGGTGAAGCAAATGCTTTGCTTGTGTTTCCTTCTCCCTTCTGTCATTGTGGTCCATGTTTTCAAGTAGAAGCAAAGGTATTTGCAAAGAGCAATGAAACTTATTCTTCCTGTCAAGGCAACCTGAACTGATATTTCTTCCCACTAATCCAGCTGTAGCTGGTTTGCTAGCTGGGACAGAATGTGGATATCAAATGTACATCCCATTGAAAAGAACATTCCATCAGTGGGTGGCACTGCCATTCAAATGATTTCTCCTCCTCCAAATGTGTGGGGCCGCATCCCCATTACAACCTTATTCAGTTTCAAACCGTTTTCAATCCTCGCAGACCCCACATCAGTTTGGTTTAACATGCTTTCCGCGTGTTAAATCGCCCCAAAGCGTTGTAAATGTTAATCCTCATTTCAACAGGTCTCACTCCGGTTCATGCACTTGAAACATTTTACATTTTTTACTGTGGGAACCCTTCCGTGTTAAGGGATGAGAGTTTCCCTCCCCCAATACCTTGCTTCCAAAGCAAGCTGTAAAACCCACCCCTTAAAGCAGCAGCCCTAGTAGCAATCCAAGCAATCCACTGTAGCAATCCAAGCACTTCACATGTGATAACGATCTTGCCATTTTGAAAGTTCTGACCTTTAAAAAAGTGAAAAGAAAGAAAAGCAGCTGCTGCAGGTTTGGGGAGATGTGTGTTTTAAAGGCTGTGACGGTGATGGGCGAAGGGGGCTTGAGTCGCTGCTGCTGCTGCGTGCCCTGAGCAATGAGGAGAGGAAGGGAAAGAATTGCTGGCTGTCCGCTGCTGTTTTTCTTCCATCCAGGCAAGCAGCAGCCACCCAGCCACCCAGATAGGCTCCGTGAAGGGGTCCATTATGGGTGGCACGTTCACGCCAGGAGGAAGAGGATAGGGCAGCCCCGAAAAGTGGTTTTTAAAAGGTAGCCACTGGAGTCCCCCCTTGAGTCACGTACGTCCTCAGAATCCAGATTGAACATGATTCTGGCTGAAAGTAATGGGATCAGGCAAATTCGCGTTTGCATCCGGTTCTGTTATTTCGGTTTAGGGAAACTGGATTAAGCTTCTAATGGGGATGCGGCCTGGGTGTTTTTTAAGTGTAGATTTTAATTTTTTTTCACACATACATCTTATTTTAATCACTGCTCCTACCTTTTTGGCAGCAACATCTTTTGTTAATTGTCCTGGGACTCAGAAAGTGGATGGTGAAAATTGACTAGATGAATAAACAAATAAATGAAGTAATTCAATGTACACTGATCCTATCTTCCCAGACTGCATTACTTTTACTAGGCTGTGGCTTTGGATGGACCAATGAATGTGCATCCATACTCTTGGCCAAATAGTCACATGAAGCTACATATAACAAGAGCTGGATCAGTACTGGCAAACAATGGCAATGCTGCCAGTGACATGTACTGAAGCAAAGAGCACTGCCCAATTAACCAGGCAACAGGTAACAGGCATCCATATCACCTCCCTTAACTGTCTCCATTCTGGAGGAAGGGAGGAACAATAGATACAGAAAGGGAAAGGCAGCAAATATGTCTTAACATCAGTAGCATGCTAACTTCACCAATATTTTTCTACTCATTGAAATATGACCTTTCATTGAAAATACCAAACCTTAGGAGGGATCCAGCACAGAGCAAGCATGATTGGCTCCTGAATGCCCAGATGCTCTAAACAGTAAATGATCAAGGATAGCTAAGTAGTGCAAAATGTTTGTGGAGATTGCATGGGAAACCTTAGTCGAAATCTCTTATGCCATAGCTGCACCTTCATTTCAAACCTTACGATCACAACAACCACACTTTTTCTTTTCTATCTATTTTATTTGTGGACTTTTCACCCTGGAAAGTCCAAATGGAAGTGTGTCCAACATAAAAGTGGATAGAAATGAAACGGTGTGAGTGTTGTGATCAGAAGATGGAGTGAAGGTTCAAAATGAAGGTGTGACCACAGCCTTACACATCCAGGTCCACTTCGTATGAATCACAGCATGGAGACTGGGTGCTTAAAACCCATGATTTCCCAGGACTGTATTGGGTAGGGGTGTGCACAAAAGCAATTTTTGGGATTCGATTCGAATACCTGAAAATTTGATTCAATTCAAATCTTTAAAATTCAAATTTACCCAAATTCGATTTGAATTAGGCAAATTTGAATCTATTAGTTCAAATTTTCAATTCAAATTTGCACTTATGAATGTTGACAACATTCATATGTGCCCGTACGCATCGTTATGAATCCCGTATGTATCCATACATATCCGTATGCATCCCGTAGTTATCCTGTATGCAACCTGTTTTCATCCCATATGGATCCGCACAAATGTGTGCAGATGTGGGAAAGCTGCGTACAAGTAACTATGTATCATGTACAAACCCGTACACATACGAATGTCCAAATAATTCAAACCAATAGATTTTAAAAATTGAAATTCATTTGAATGTTTAAATTTTAATTTATGGACATTTGATTTAAATTTGAATGTCAAAATTCAGACGAATTTGATTGAATTTTGAATGTCTTTGAATATTTGCGCATATTCCTAGTATTGGGAATGCCAGATGCAATTATGGCGTTCCTAATACAGTCCTAAATTAATGAGACAATAATCCACAATAAAAGTATTATGAAAAGGGGATCAGCCCCAGGATTGGCCCCAGGTGAGTGATGGATTGCACGGAGCTTGGGCTCACAAGTACAAGCACTAGTTAACACTGAGTCATCCCACTCCTTTCTTGTCCAGTGGATGGGAAGTGTGAAAACGCCCCAGGTTGCTACAAGTGGAATTATAGTGAAATAAGCCAGCAGACACTAGGTAAGCTCATTTTTGCTTCCCACATCTGGGGACAGGAGCAAGAGGCAATTGCAGCATCTTCTTTGGATTGGATGTACAATTACTTCTTATTGTCTGGAAATACATGTACTGTATCTATGTAGATTGAGAGGAACCCAAATCTGGACATTGGCTGATGGCTGCAGAAGGAATACAATTTCACCATTCCTATGTGGTCCCCCTGGCTGTGCCTGCATAAGTTTGACTCTGCAACCTGGAGGCAGTACCTAGGCATCAATTCTAGTAGCCATTGATAACCCTTTCCCCAAGAATTTATCTAATCCTTTCTTAAGTGTATCCAGACTTGTTGCTGTCACCACCTATACTGGTAGAAAATCCCGTAGACTGATGAACCCCTGGGTGAAAAAATACTTCTGCTTGTCAGCACTAACTCTCCTACCCATCAGCTTCATAAAGTTTCTCCTGGTTCTAGTGCTGTGTGACAGAGAAAATATTTTTCTCTCTTGACCTTTTCCACATTGTGCATGATTTTACATACTTCATTCTGATCCCCTCTTGAACACCATCTTTTAAGGCTCAGGAAGCAACCTTGATCATTCTGGTTGCCCTTTCCCGCGCCTTTCCCAGTATCCTTTATGAGGTATGATGACCAGCATTGTAAACAATATTCCAAATGTGGCCTCATCATAGATTTATAAACAGGAAAAATCACACTTGCTGGATTGTTTTCTATTTGTTTCCTTTTTTCACTGCTGCTGCACACTGGATTGACACCTTCATTGCATCATCCAGCAGAACTCCAAAATTTCTTTCCTGGGGCCTTTCTGCACTTGGCCTGGTAATTAGCTCCCAGTGCGCTCCCAGACAGAGCATCCGCATTGGAAAGGGCCGTTTCCAACTCAGAACCAAACTGCATGCACTTACTGCATCTTACGGTGTGCCCATCTGCACCTCTATGGTGCCTGGAGGGATACGTGATGCACTGCACAAGTGTGTTGGTGTGTCACGCCTCACTGTTCTCCTGGTGACAGCATTGGCTCCAGCATTCAGAGGCCAGATGGTGGTGCCTGGACCATGCATCTGCAGCGTCTAGACCACACATGTACAAATGCTAGTACACATAGGGGTAAGTTCACCATTCCTGTCCTCCAGGTGGGACGGGAAGTGCAAACTTCCCACAGGTCTGTCAAGTTGCAGTGTATTGCCAGCACACAATAATGCAGAATATATCCCTTCCACCGTTATCACTTGCTAGTCAGACAGCACTGGACATGCAGCTGACTTTGCACATTTTAGAGACATTCCTATCTGGGTTGAAGTGCACACTGCCACCACTGCACACACGTGGCCATCAGTTTCAGCCTCCTTGCACATGCAGTGGATAGAGCGACAGTGGCCACTCAGTCCATAAGGTGAGTGCTGGAAAAGCCACCACCAGTGCTGGGTTTTTCAGCAATACATTTTAGTGCATTTTAGGAGGGATATAATGGAACATGGGAGGGGTTGTCACAGATAACATGTGGTAACCTCACCAATGGTGCTATATTCTTCCTATTTGAATAAAGCCTAAATTGTTCAGGGTGGTAAAGACTGAAAGTAATTGCAAAGCCCTCTAGGGCCCTGTCCCTGTGCAAGTTTGGCATGGTTCCAAGCGCGGGATCGGTGCAGTCCATCCCCATGGGTTTTAGTTTTGGTCCACAAAGAGCGTACCAACCCCCCAACCAAACCGTGCCACGAGGGTGCCAAATTTGATACCTGAAAAAACAAGTCTTGACATGCTTTGGGGGACTGGTACGCATTGCTCAGCGAGTCGGGAACACACATGGGGACGATTGTCAGCTAACGAGGAGGATATTTGTGCTCACGTCATTGGGAGGTGGTGTGTGCTTGCTGTCCCTGCCCTGTCCATTGAAGATCATGGCCACTGACTTTTTAAAATGCCAGTCGCAAAGGCAGGCTGGAGAACAGCTTGCTTTTTAAATTTTCTGCCATTTCCATGGAGGTAATTCCAACCCCGTTTAAAAAATGCCAAGGCAGGCGGCATAAGGGCTTGATTTCTGTTCCATTTGCAACCCCAGTTCCCCCCATCTGCAAGGCAGTCATAAATAAGGGCTTGATTTCCAGTTTACAGCTGTTCTTGCAGCCCCCAGTGGAGCGGAGGTGCGCACAACTGCTCAGGCACCTACCGTGCCTCCCACTCCAGTCCTGGCTGTCCGTGCTGCTAAGGGAGGGAGGGATGCAGCACAGGGGTGGTCTGATGACAATCCAGCTGCCAGTGAGGCGAGAAGGGGCAGAAAGGAGGTGGCACTGCTCCTCCATACCAGGGTTCAGCATGATTATCATGGGGACGCCACCATCCACGCCCAACCTGCACCTGTCTTGCATTGCCAGGAATCTCGTGGGGGCGCCCAAAATGCGTTCCCGGTCCTGTGCATGCCCAAACAGTGCCCAAAGAGTGCCAGACGGCCAGCATAGGGATGCAGCCAGATCTCTTTATATCGGGTGAGTGGGAAATGAAGTGGCAGTTGCACTTAGAACACAGATAGTGCAAAGTGATGCACATTGGGGCAAAGTGCGTGATTTATCTTTGCAGAAGCCATGCTGGTTTTCTTGCTCCTCTATGTGTGCAGTAATTTTATCCTTAATAATGGTTCCCATCACTTTACCTGGAACTGATGTTACGTTGACAGGTTTGTAATTTCCTGGACTTTACTTCCTCCCCAGGGCATTGGATGAGGGTGGCTGCCGCATCTGGGGATATGCAAAATATCCCCATTGCTGAAATTCCCATAATAGCAATATACTGGATTTTGTATGAGATAACCCTGAGCGTGGATATGTGTGGCATCCTTTGTGCATTTGTTTAAACACAATCTGCAAATAGGAGTTGGTCCTGTATCTGCCAGTATGAAAGCTTGTACGTCTGGCTACAACTTTTAGAAGTGCTTAAACTGTCAGTATCAGAGAGCAGAACTCAGAAGGGACTAGTGTTGGTATGGTGAACATTACGTATTAGTGGCACTACTAAAGCTTACAGTGATACGTTAAGACAACTTAAAAGTGTAACAAGTTTGTTGTATGTGTCATTCAGTTGACAGCAAAACTCTGAACTTTATTCATCTCCTTGGGTTTTCAAGCTGCCTTTCATGACACTTTCTTACTATCAGGAATACTTTGTTTTTCTGGTGATTTTTCTAAATTCTTCTAGCCTTTAGGATAACTGATTTCTGGTGTGTTTCCATTTCCCCGGAAGGTGACAATTCAGGAGGCATCACCACTGGGTCAGGTTCCTCAGTGTCCTCAGGTGGGACCTGCAAGAAGCTTAAGGTCTTCACTGTTGTTCTCAATTTTTGTCTGCACGGTGACACATTTCACCATGGCAGGAGACCAGCTCACCACACAAGAAGTGCTTCAGAGCTGCTTTTTGTGCACTGAACTTTTTGTATCTTAGGCCATGGTCACACTTATGGGCATTAGTCTGTCTCTGGGATGGACAGAGGATGCAGGCTGTTTTCAGACTCCTCCAACTGGTCACACTTACTGGATCACTGTCATCCTGAGTCCTTGTGAAAGGTAAGCTTCTGCAGCGTTTGTGTGAGTGGTGGGGACTGGGGCTGGGGCATTAAGGAAGCATTGGGGCACAGTGGGAGGCAACTGCAGTGGCAGGGGGCAGGAGGTAGTAGGAGGGCAGCAGAGGATAGCTGGCATTGGCAGGAGGCATTGGGAAGGTGGTGACTGCATTGGGAAGGATGACAGGGCATGGCAGGAGCCAGTGGGGAGGGTGGCTGCATTGGGGAGGGGGGCTGCTGCCTCTGGAAGAGAGGCAGCAGGTGGCATGGGAGAGTGGTGGCTGCCTCAGAGAGGGGGGCAGGGCAGGGGGCAGCTAGAGATGGCTGCAGTGGTGGGGACTTGGTGAGAGTCATAGTTGGGTGACAGGGGATGGCAGGGGATGACTGTGGTAGTGGGGCCTAGGGCTTGTAGTTGAGGAAACAAGGTACATAGGGCCATGCTACCTGCCTCCTTAGATCACTGGCTCTGCACACCTTGTGCCTGGAAAGCTATGCAATGTAAAAGCCATGCATAGCTTCCCACTCCAGCCACTACCATGCACACAGTGGAACAGGCCATGCAGTGCAGAAAGCCTGGCACCATTTCTGAGGCTGTTTCTAGATGCGCCAACTAATTCCCCCTGGCCCCGTTTTGGACCAGGGAAATGTACATTCCCCTGCTCTGAAGGTGGGCTAGGAAAGGGAACCAAAATGCAGGAAGCTGCTGCCACAGTCTGTAGCATTTTGTCCTGTATTCACTGTGATCACCAGAGCATAGCTTTGCACAGCAGATGCCAAATGATGTGGTGCAGATGCTACCCTCCATTTCTGCCCAGAACTACTTCCCTTCTCTCACATATCCCACAGTGCATCTTCCCACTTGCTCACTCATCCACCTACCACGATCTTCTCCCGTGGCTCCCCCACCCAACCACTTCCCTGCCTACCCAACTATCTCTCCTCCCTACCTTTTCTCCTGCTGCCGTCAATGTCACTACTGTTCCTATGATTTTTTTTTAACTGCAACAATAGCTCTGTTGACATTTTTGAAAAAAAAAAACACTACTGAGACAAGCAACTTGTTGCATGTGGATGACTAGTGGGGACCTTGGATACTGCTATAGTGGCTCATCTAGGCAAAAGACACTCTGGGTCTCTTTGAACTTGCGCGAAATGGCCTGTCTTGAGTATGCTCCTACACAGAGCATACACACTGTGTGCTGCTGCTTCTGTTTCGGAAGTGGATCCATGTGTGTCAGACTGTTTCTCGGCCAGGTAGCAGTGGAGCACAAAAACATGCTCCACAGCTATACTACCTGCTGCTAGGGGCCTTTCTGCACTTCCCCTCCCATCCGGGGGAATAGTGCACTCTCACTGGTGTCCACTAGCATTCACATTCACATTTGTGGATGCTAATACACATCAAACCAACCCCCCACATGCCCAGACACTCAGCTGAGTCCAGGCGCCTGTCTGGGTGCCACCATCTTCTCTTTGGGTGCTGGCGTCATCACCAGGATAATGGTGCCACGGGATGCACCTGTGCTGGCTTCCCAGGTCACTTGACATGTCAGCGCACTTGCACGGCACGCTGGATAATCCATAGCATCTGGAAGAGATATGAATGGCTTCTCCAGGGGTCAGGAAAAGTAAGGATTTGGGGCATTCACCACTAATTGGGGGAGCTTCTGGGATGTCAGGAACCCTTTTTGGTGCCTCCTGCAAGTGCGGATCCTCCTCTCCGGAAATTCCCCCGACAAGCACACACTCTTCACACCTCTTCCATGAGAAAGATGCATGGGGCAGGGTGGTGCAGCTGTACTGTGTGCTGTGTTACTCAGTCACTGTGGCAGTGAGACAAATGCTCCTAGTATAGTAGAATTCACACTTACACAGCACTTAGCAAAGTGCCAGGTTGTTTCAGGTGGATCAGGCATTCAAAATGGGAATGCCCAATCCATTCAGATCTTCACATCCCTGGGACATTTCTGAGGGAAGCGAAAGTGTGAATTCATCTTCTATTCCTGAGGTACAGTTTCAAATTATTAAACCATCCAATCACTCCAAGTGAGGCCTTTCCATAATAGTGAATTTACTCACCAGTGGATTCGCCCATCACCTCCCCCTTAACTAATTTGAAGCAGAAAAAGATGCACTTAAGAAGATTGTACCGGAAGCAGGGCCTGCTATGGGTTACTTGAACATAGTTTTATATTCAAATGTAAGCCCCATGGAATTCAGTTAAGCTTACTCCCAGGAAACTGGATACAGCAGTGATGCCTTAAGCATGCATGCCCTCAGAGCACTTAGTTCATAGTATAAAAGTGAACATCTGCACATTTCTTGGGAGTATTACACCTATTGCTAATAATAGGCCTGTTCTATGATGCAGGCTATAAAACTTCAGAATATCAGGCACAATGCCAACAGGAGTCCTGTTCTGCCTTATGATGGATTGTAGCTGGAGTTGTTATAATGGGACTATGTAACCAAGAGGCTGTAATGAAGAACAGTTGACAAGAGCTCGGTTTCATGTTCTGCCACCGGATGTTATCTGGACAAGCTTCCTTGGACTATGTGTACATGTGAATGTGCATATGTGTGGCTGAATTGTCGCTCTGGAACTGACCCATCCTTGGATGCCTGCTGTGATGTACGTAACCCATACAGTGCGTTTTCTTTCTCTGCATCTTCAGCTAAGTGGCATTACAGTCATGGCATTTGGGATGCAAATTCTGGGGACATTCCAAGGGAATTCCATCTGTTTTCTGGAAATAACAATATTTTCCTTTCAGGGAACAAAGGTCTCTCCAGACTGCTGCAATAGACTGGTTCCTGGGGTGGGCTGGGGAAAACAGAGAATGTCTTCCTTATTCCACTGTCTTCTATAACCTTGTTGTTCGATATCACAGAGTCATTGCTGGATCCTGGGGTCTTTTTGCACTTCCCTTCCTGTCCGCCGGTTGGGACAGGAGCGTGATTAACCAATGTTGACTAGTGCTCACACTTTGGTTACCTGATTCCACTGCAGGGCCGTTCCTCTTCTGGGTGCTGCCATTTAGGCTGTGGCATCCTCCGTGATTGCGCGTGTGTCAGTGCCATCGCCATGATGATGCTAATGCTCTGAGCATGTGCAGTCACATTTATGGTCGTCTGAGATGCCAGCACACTTGTGTGGCACCTCAGACAACCCTGGAGCACCAGAAGAGGTATGGATGGCCACTGCCCAGATGCTCCAGGTAAGGTATTAGTCAACATCGGTTAAGATTTGGAGCACAATTTCATGCTCCACACTTAATCAACAATTAGTGAACTTCTGGGGAGGCAGGGCACACTTGGTGGCTGTAGCAGCCTCCTTGAAGTGCAGATGTTCTTCACCAAAAATTCAGTAATCATGCACTACTGGTCGTAGTGTGAACAGGCCCCGGTGTCTGTTTGGATTTTTGTTGTTGTGGGATACCATTGAATACTGGCTGATTCCGGGGCCTATTTGCACCTGGCTTTATTCTGGGATATATCCTGGAATAGAAGAATGCTGTCCACATGCTACTGCAGGCTATAGGATACCCCAAGTGAGACCTGCCAGGATCTGTATTAACATGCAGACAGCAAACCCCTATCCTGAGATATATTCCAGAATACAGCCATGTGTGAATGGGCCCCTGGTTGACTGCATGGACACCTCCATGGGCACCCTGATGCAGTTTTCTTGACACTGGTACAGAAGTGGTTTGCCATTGCCTACTTCCAGGCAGAAGCTGGGGGTTGAATTGTCAATCCTGTTTTCCAGGCAGTTTGCTCTACCCCTGAGTTACAGCAGCTCCTTTGAAGAGTAATTTGCCATTACCATTTCCCAAAGAGAAGCCCAGTATCAAGCCAGCAACCCTCTCCTCCCCAGACAGCTACTCTCCCAATATCTCTATTTACATTTAAGCAAAACCATGGAGCATTTCCATGGAGTAAAGCCAAGAAAAGTGGCTAAAGCTTGCTTTTTTTGTACCCTTTAAGGGCCGTTGATCAACTGGATTCAACAATATAGCACACACACATGGAATACAACGGCGTGTGCTTCTACCGATGTGCCTGGCAATTCTTATTTTTTATTTTGAATAGCAGCAGGGGTGTTGCTGCTGAATAGATAAGCTTCTTTTTAGTTTTTAAAAGCAGCCCATCTCTTTTGAAGCAGAAAGCAAAAAGATAAGCAACGAAAGCAGTTACTTCTCACTTAAGTAGCTTCCGTCTTTGGACACTGGCCAGTAGCAATACCAAGTAGTAACAACAAACCTTACGGTTCTTAGAGTGAGGGGCTGTGCATACTACTTACACAAATCTTTTGGGGACTGTTATATGACTTTATTTTTTAAAATCTGATTTTACATTTCTGCATATTCCTCGCTTCGGCATAGGCATGCATTGCTTTGCATTTATTTAGATTTGCAAGTTAGTATCCAAGCGGCGTATGTTACTTTGGCTGCAGGCCCATGCTTGCTAACCCAGCCCAGAGAATTAAAAGGGGGAGGA
Source organism: Aspidoscelis marmoratus (assembly GCA_014337955.1). Lineage (NCBI taxonomy): Eukaryota > Metazoa > Chordata > Lepidosauria > Squamata > Teiidae > Aspidoscelis > Aspidoscelis marmoratus. The sequence continues at coordinate 15,625,589 of MTQE01001141.1, forward strand.
AAACCAAGCAGACACTTTAAAAAAATGCACACACTGATTGAAATGTAACTCAAAACAATTAAAAGGAATAATAAATTCAGGTCTACCAAGTCTTGTTAGCAATCAGGGAATAATTATGCAGATGACAAATTAATCACTCTATAACCTACTGTTCTGCACCAATAGGTGGCGCTAGCAATTACTACATTTTGCTTTCGCATTGTACATTCTTTCCCCCAAAGTTAAATAAACATAATTTTAAATTTCCATTTTTAAAAAAGACTTAAATATCTGCATATAAGCCAGAATTATCTGTTAAAAAAATCATTTTATTAAAATGATAAAAAAGGTAAAAAAAGAAAAAAGAAACTCCAGCTACCATCTGGTTCACACCCAGCTGAATAGCCAGGAAATTTGTAATGACCTTAGTTATACGGATTTGTGGCAGTTTGCTGAACCAACATCACCCGAGGAAACCATAGCTGAAAGGAATAAGAAACGAGCATCTTATGCCTAATTTATTACTTCTGGAAACCTATTGCGTACTTGTGATTTCAGTTGTAGAATATACAGAATATGTTTTGTTTGGGATAGATAAATCAGCATAGTCTTTATTTAACTTTGATGCCCCAATTAAGCTGTTCATCCATGGATGTTCCAAATGAGTGATGATAGGCAAGTTCTTCTTTTTTCTCTCTCTCCCTAACCAAAAAGGTGGAAACCAGATAACCATCACGTTGCCACATGGATAAATTCATGCAGCCAGAATTGCTCTGCTAGGACTCCAAGCTGATACAAAAAATGTAAAATACTTCTGGAGTTGCAAGCAGTCAATTTGCACCAGCATCCATATCCAGCAAGGAACGCTAAATAATTTTGTTGTTGTTAGCTTTATAGTGTGTAATCTGAAAGCACCCCAAAGTGATGCTCTTTTCTTGGACATCCTTGCACCAGCAAGTCCCAATGTAGCCAGGAAGACTGTAAAGAGCTCTTTTGTGCTTTGGTTTTAGCAACTATTCTTGTCTCCCACCCAAGCCAAGTGTTTGTGTGTCCATGAGATCTTTCTTCCCTTAAGGACCTCCAGATTTTGCATTACTCTTAGAGTACTTATTGATTGCTATCTAGACAACATAGGTCTGTGTCTTCTGAAAGGCCACATCCTCATTACAAGCTTAATTCGGTTTCGATACGGTTTCAATCCTCGCATACCCCACGTCAGTTTGGCTTAACATGCTTTCCGCGTGTTAAATCACCCCAAAGCGTTGTAAATGTTAACCCTCATTTCAACAGGTCTCACTCCGGTTCATGCACTTGATATGTGTTACATTTTTTACTGTGGGGACCCTTCCGTTTTAAGGGATGAGAATCCATGTTTAGAGTTTCCCTCCCTCAATAGCTTGCTTCCAGAGATAGTGATTTCAGTGTAAAAAGCCACCCTTTACAGCAGCCGCTACACCAGTGATGGTGAACCTTTTGAGCTCGGTGTGTCAAAATTCGCAAGAAAACTTAGCTTAATTCGGGTGCTGTGTCACATCTAGATATATCCATAATTTTGTGATATTTGTAGCTCTAGTAAAAAAGTTATATTTTTGATATATGTATTTTATTAAAAGCAAAAACAAATAATTCTTTACATGAGTGACTTTTGTTGCTAAATCTTCAATTGAAAGTTGGTATTTTGTACACTTCAAGAACAAGCAAGCACTACACGCCCAGGTGCCAGGGTGACCAGGTGTGTCACCCAAAAGGGCTTGGTGTGTCACCTGTGACACGCGTGTCATAGGTTGGCCATCACCATGCTACACTGTAGCAATCCACGCACTTCACACCTGATAACAATGTTGCAATTTTGCACAATTCTAGCTCTCTGGAGTTCTGACCTTTAGAAAGGGAAAGGAAAGCAGCTGCAGGTTCTGGGAGATGTGTGAATGTTTAAAGCAAGGGGGCTTGAGTGGCTGCTGCTGCTGTGTGCCCTGGGAAATGGGGAGAGGAGAGGAAAGAATTGCTGGCTGCCTGGTACCATTTTTCCTGCATCCAGGCAAGTGGCAGCCACCCACCCAGCCAACCCAGCTAGGCTCCATGAAGGGGACCCTTATGGGTGGCGCGTTCACACCAGGAGGAAGAGGGCAGGGCAGCCCCGAAAAGTGGCTTTTAGAAAGTAGCCACTTGAGTCCCCCCTTGAGTCACGTACACCAAGTACGATCCTCAGAATCTGGATCCAACGCGATTGAGTTGAAAGTAATGGGATCAGGCAAATTCGCGTTTGCATCCAGTTCTATTATTTTGGTTTAGGGAAACTGGATTAAGCTTATAATGGGGATGTGCCCTCAGAAATCAGCACTCACTAAAGAAGGAACATTCAACTTTCTGAAGCACCTGTCCATTGGTAAAAATTCATTAGAGAAGAGATGGGACCCACACTCTTTAGATAGGAAGCAAAAAGCACCCTAAAGCAAGGGAAGATGGTTTTGCCTCCAGCCCACTTCACTTCTGTCATCCATGGGAACAGCTGGTAGTAAATGGTGCTTCAGAATGGCCCAGGGCCAATTTGTTTGCTGGCTTCATTTGCTGGCCCACCCCATGCGCACTGGCAAATCACCCTCTCATTTGAGATATTTTGTCCAAATATAGGATCTTCTATGCCCAATTTACTTATGTAAATCTAGAAAATGAATCCAGCAAAGCTTAATGAACCAAAATTATACTTTAGGTGAAACTCAGTTGTAATTAGATAGGTAGGTAGGTAGATACTTTTTTGTGGTTTTGGCTGTTAGCTGCTCATATAATGTTGGTTATTTGGTTGCTATAGAAGTCAACTAAGTAGATAAACAAACAAACAAATAAATAAATGCAGAATTCATTTATTTAGTTTAGCAGCACTGAGATGTTTCTGAACTCAACTTCCATCATATTGGGTCACTGGACAGATCTAGCTGAGGCTGATGGGAACAGTAGTCCAATAACATCTGGCAGCCCACATCTGTTCTTTTTGAGGGTCTAATCAAAGAGCCTGCAATTGGCTGAAGGCAAAAAAGCCATACAGATTCATTGCTATAATGACATGCAGGACCAGAGGCTACATTAAGAAATCACAAGCAGGTTGCTGAGAAGCAGCTTGGAGGGTGCGCCATGTTCTTTGATACCATATGGACACAGGTGCATGCTACCAAGTGACTCCGGTTTGCAGCAAAATCTAATAGCATATGAATTATTAAAGAGTCTTTGGATCATTACACAGTTCATGTAGTTAATGATTATAGTTCAGTGTCTAGGTCAGATATAATTAGACATTACATTAAAATATCTTCACACAGCCATTTATTCTGATTTAATTACTTAAAATTATAGTGTAATGAGCAGCAGTTTTGGGGGTGGGAGAAAAGGATCTTTTAATGGGCTCATTTGAGGTTAATATGAGGAAAATTAGTCATTTAACCAAACGTGGTAAAAGACAAGTTCATTTTTAATGATGTTGCTCCAATGTCAAAAGGGTTATCCTAATGATAAAAAAGTGTTGGGTAAGTACACAAATAATAAAAAGCCAGACCTCAGTACCTGTCTGAGTTCCACATTTGTAGTCCTGTGCCCATGTGCTATATCTTTGTTGCTTAACTGATGCACCTTTTAGATTTAGCTTTTCAGTTAGCTTCAGCATCCAGGCTTGTCTCCAGATATTCTCAGACTACAGGCGTTTCTGCACTTGGCCCTGTAGTTTGCGATTAGTTAATATCTGGGCAGGCGCATCCCTGTAGTATACCAGGTCACGCCGTCTGCGTGCTTCCATGGTCCCGTATGGCACATTGAGATCTACAGCTAAACTGGGTTGGATGTTATTTTTGGTACCTCAGCTTGGTTCACACTTCATCCGATGCTGACAAAGTGTGAGAAGCAGTGGGTTTAGCATTGTCCACACTAGTTTGCAAACTGCTATCACTTATTTTGGAATTGTTCTGGAATAACAGACAGTGAAGAAAGGGTCTCAGCTTCCAGAGTATGAGGCTTATTTGCTAGGCCTTTCCCAAGTAAGTTCATGCTGTTTGGTTTCCAGTCTCCAATCTTGTCTTGTACATCCCTCAGGGCATAGGGGTCTCAGCCTACCAAGGTCATGGTCACACCTTGCTGAAACAATCCATCTTATTAAGAAACTAGACTCTAAACACCGACCACATCCAATACCTGCTAATCCTTCCTCAGTTTGTCCAGACATCCACAGTTTGGATCGCTATGCTCACAACTTTCTGTCTTAGTCCCGAGTCTCCTTTATGATACTTTTTTTAGATCTCCCCACCTCTCCACCATTACTACAACCCCTGAGCTCTGATAGGCTAAAAGTTCTGTCACTCACAGTGTGTAACCACATATTGGGTGAAAAGGAAGGGAAATTCATGCAGTATCCACCCACTATAGTATAGTTCAGCCCCTTTCAGTCCTTTTCCTCAGTCACACTCAAAAATGAAAATGGATTAACACTCTATAATGGCTTGAGACCTGTAAAAATCAGGAAAGTGCAACTGAAGGGAAGAAAGTCCACAAATAAAATGGATTGGACTAAAAACATGTAAGTGGTGGGATCTGAAGATGGATGAAAGTGAAGGTGTGGCCACAGCCCAAATGACATCTTCCAATAGCTCCTTTCAAACTACTTTGTCTCTTCCCATCTGAGCTAGATATTCATCTTTTTCACACGTCGCCCTTGACTGTGGTCACACCTAAGGTTTAATCCAGTTTCAGTCCACCTTCTGAGCAA
>MTQE01001141.1:15665331-15684091 GCA_014337955.1 Aspidoscelis marmoratus
AATTGCCCATGGGCATCCCAAGCAGAGACAAGGGCAAACCTTCTCCTGCTAACAAACCCCAGCAAATGACCTTAGAGGCATCCTGCTTGTTGCCACAGCCTGAAAGATGTACTTAGGCACCCATTCTAGTAGCCATTGATACATCGAATGTTTACCACATTCAAAGGGGATCTATTCAAATGAATATGAATTTTCTTGCATTCAATTCGATGTGAATTGAATTTAAAAAACCATTTGTGCACATCCTGTATTTTTACCAGTTATGCAAATCTATTCTCAAATATGCATTTTTGTGTTCACAATTTTAGAAGAGAACAGAGAAACCAATAAAGATGCTAGTATTTAATATTACTGTATTTTCTGGCGTATAAGACTACTTTTTAACCCAGGAAAATCTTCTCAAAAGTCGGGGGTCGTCTTATACGCCAGGTATTGTCTTCTTATACGGCGAGTATATTCCAAACTCTATATTTTAACTGGAAAGTTGGGGGTCGTCTTATACGCCAGAAAATATGGTATATATTATTAGTGTGAAATTCATGCAACAAGTTTTCTCCCAGCTGGAGCATCGTCTTCACAGTTTATCCATGCAACTATCTCTTGGGGTAGGTTAGACTGTGAGGCAGTGACTGGCTGAATGGAAATTTCAATTCTAGTTTCCTTCCTCCTAATTCAACACTTTAATTGCTTCACTGCTGTGCTGGCTCTTATAGTTACTGCAAATACCCTTTGCTATTTATGATCCTTTTGTGCCCCATTTTCTTGACTCGACTCAAGGCTCCAATATCATCATTTCTGTATATTTCAATTGAGAACAAATTTTATGAATCACAAATTATATTCTGTATGCTCTGTACCTGTGGGATTTTACCAGCTGTATTGCTTTACATCATTAGTTTTAGCTAGCTGTCCAATTTAACAAGAGCTCGAAGCAAACCAAGACTTTCCCCAAATATGCAAAGACATAGTGGAGAGTGGTTTCCTGTTAAGTATCTTCAGCTAAATTAAGTCAAAATATGGCTGGTTTCAGAACAACAAGTGCAATATTCCAGCGCCAATGCACAACACCTTTCAGTAGGGATACTTTCTGTTCTGAATGAGTCTCATACCCAATCTTCTGAATCTCTACCCCAGGCTCTCATCGGTGGCTCCTTCTTTTCCCAAAAGCTTCTGAAGAGACCTTGCCTGAACCTTCTGAAGAGACCTTGCCTGAAGGGAGTGAAAAATAAGAAGAATCTGGTGAGCCACTCTCATCAGACTCCCTGTGGTAACTCCTTCTTACCTCAGCTATTCACCCTAACTAATTAACGAAGGAGCCATTGGTTCTTGTGAGGAATGAAAAAGATGAAACAAATTGGTAGAACACTCCTCCATTTATTAAGGTCTCCTGGGATAAGATAATTAAGAAATAGAAGTATTAACAATAGTAATCTTAGATAAGAATTCATCCTACATTTCCTACATATCTTTACATTTTTAAGACAAAACAATAATTTTGAATTAATAGTAGCATTGCTAACAATCACTAAAACAATTATTGCAAAATATAAGAAAGAACCCAAAGATTCGGATATTGAGACTTGATATAAAAATTAATGGGAACTTGTTTCTAAGGAGTACATTGGATATACAAAAATAAATAAATGAAAAATGAAACATTGGAATGAAAGAGAATAATTTAGAATAGAATTAGATAAATAAGGTGAACAAACCAGGACAAATATGGAAACCACCCAAACATTTAATAAATAAGTGGATTATGCCCTCAGGATGATGAATGTTCCCAAGAATGTAATGTTGTGATTGGAATGAAATCTTTATTTGTAAATTGCTCCTATGTAAATATTGGAAAGACTCTTGCCATTGTAATTGTCTCTGTTATAATTTTAAAATTTATTTGCCTTTGCCTGTTGGGAGGGGGGTTAACAGGAATATATACTGTACGTAAAATCGAGATTTGCAAATAATAATAATTAAAAAAAAGAAGTAAGCTTGAGACTTGAGACATGAATGGGGCTGGGGAATGCCTTTGCCAGGAAAGGCAGCTGAAGACGTGGGCTCCATCCAGATAGGAAAAAATATATAGCACCACTATGGTGTGGTTGCCTGTCATGCCCCATTTTGCCTCTCCAGTCTCCTCAGAGGAGGAGGGTGCGGTTGCAACGGTGCAACAGCCTGAGCAGCAACCGGAGCACAGTGCTGCAGACATTGAGGGTCTGAGGCCAGTTTTGGGGGAGCACACAGATAGCTCGGGGTCCGAGAGCTCAGACAGTCAATCCCAAGAGCACCCCTCCCCTCTCCTCCTTTGGCAGCAGAAACAGGTGAGATGCCGGGCACAGCATTTGGCTCATCTGTGCCAGCAAGGGCAAGGTGATGACTCCCCAACTTAATTGAGCTGCACATGGTGAGCCAGTGTTGCAGACAACTCTGATGCAACTCCTGCCTTGCCCTGTATTCTGACTCTTGGGCCCTCTTGTGACTTTGCTGAACTTCTGGAACCCTGACCTTGGACTGAACTGATGCTGACTATTTCTGAGCCCTCAAAGGACTGCCGTAAGCATGTGCATGTGTCTGCCTCCCTGCCCTCGCCTGCCTGGGACATGACATTGCCTCACCAAATCAATCTGATGCAATCCCACCATAGCCCTTGTCATGGAAATTAATATTATAATCTATAATCAATACAAAATAATCAGGCTGCCTTCCTGTCCCCGTATGGGCCACCAACTTTAACACCCTGCTCCCCCCCCAAAAAAAAAGTGCTAAGAACTATTGCTGGGAAACCCAGCACTGGTTGTAGGTTTTCCAACAATAGTGTATCTACCTACCTTCTGAACAGAGCTGCTACAATTACTCCATCCAGCATGCATGTGTCAAGGAAAAATGGCAGAGGATCAATATCCCACGCTAGCGGGTTATTTGGCTGCTGTCTGGAAGTGGCCAAGGGCTGCCTCTAGACAGCGAGAGGAAAATGTGAGATCTTGTTTAGATCCTGAAATTTCCTGTCACCAGCAGAGAAAAACTGTGAAGCAAGCCTAGGTCTTTATCTAATCTGGTGTTGATATTGGGCAATGCCAATACTACCATGGGCTTATTTTGACTTTTAGAGCCTGTCTGTATGTTCAGGAAACTGTTGGAAAGCTCAGCTAGTTTGTTTGCTTTATATAATCACTTCTGGCCTACAACCCTTGTCTTCTGTTATTGATAGTAAACTGAACATGTTATGAGCTGACTCTAGCCTTGTTACTAAGGCCCTGTTTGCACTGAATTGCTTGGAATGATATATCACTCCACTGCAGTTAGGTTCAGGGACAGAGGGCCACGTTGCACTGAAAGCACTGGTGCATCCTCCAGCTTTACCAGCAGGACCTGCAGTGTGGACAGTCTGTCCAGGAGCATCTGAAACTTCATTGCAATGGCCTCAGCAACTTCTGCTGCATGGCCAGCTGTTGCTATAGCAATTGAACCATTGTGCACTGGAAATGCTGCATTCAGCAGCTCATCATCAGCTCTTGGTGAAGTTGTGAAGAAGTAAACATATCTCCACAGCTTTGGAGGATCAAGGCTGCTCCTGGACGCTCCAGGATTCTATGGACAGAGGCAGCACCATGGCATGTGGATGGAACATCCCAGAGAGTTCCTGTAATGGCAAGGCTATGACCGAGCAAGGCTTCCTGTACCAAAAGTTCCTGGTTTTAGGTTTCACAAAAAAACAGGAAAGATGTAGAATTCTTTGGTTTATTAAAATAAAAAGACAAAATTTGAGCAAGTACATAAAATAGCAAAAAAGAAATAGAATCATTAAAGTCCATGTAAATAAAAAGATTTTTCCATGCAGAACATGTGGTTCACCTTCAAAGTTCCATAGAAATTCAAAGAAATATCTTTCAGTGAGGACACGCTTGAGAATAATAGAACAGAAGAAGAGTTATCTTAAAGCTAATACAGGCATGGCTATATCCTAAATCATAACTGCATCAGATGTTACACATAAGCCAAATAAGATGCCAACAAACTTAGATCTTTCTAGGAGGTGAGTGAATAACACCCCCCCCCACCATCATGTGATATGAATAGTGACTCATCTCCTCTCTGAAGCCAATTAGTGTTATCAGCTTTCGAAGTAAATTCCCAGGTGCAACTGGTTGTGGATGGTACTGCTTCAAGGCCAAGCATGCCTTTCTTATTCAGAATCTAGCACAAGCATTTTGCTTTCCCTTCAGATTTTTGCTCCTTGTTAACCCTCTATGGCCAAAATGGAGAGAGTTATAGTCCCCAACAGATAAGTGCTAACAGGCCTTGACTCTGTGCCTGGTGGTGATTCTGACACAAGACAAGCTCCCAGATGTTCAGCCCAGCATTGTGTTGAAGAAACAAGTAGGAGTTTGGCAGCCCACATCCTGGAGAAATGGCTGAGGTTCCTTAAAGAACTGGCATTTCCCAGGGCTGTCTACATTTTGGTTACGCTAGCTCAGTACTGTCGAAAGACTGGCAGCACTTATTCAGAGTGGTTGGTGTGAGAGAGATTTTCCCTGCTTAAATTTCAAAAATTGAACATGGGACCTTCTAGCATGCAAAAAAAGGGATCTTCCTTTGACTCATTCTTAAGCAAAAAGGTTAGTAAGCTTTATTACAACACATCTGCATTTGGATTTATTATTATTATTATTATTATTATTATTATTATTATTATTATTATTATTATTAATTTCCCCAGCCAGTTCTCCTTGTTCAGTGGGACATGACTGCCTATTGCTGCCAGGAATGAAGTTTATTTGCCTCCTTTTTCACAAGCAATTATGCCTGGAATAGCTGTAAATATTTTAATAAATATAAGAATAGGAGGACATGCCACTTTTACCAGCTTCTCTATTGCTATACATTAAGGTTGTAGTGATTTCTTTCTTAAGAATTAAAACGAGGAGGAAAGGATAGAGCTGGCCTTTGCCTGATTTCTGGAGAACAGAAATCAAGAGGAGAGAGAAAGTCTCCTAACATTATTGAATGGTAACTACCGTATTGTAGGCTTCAGGGTTGCTCCACATAATAGGAATTTTCCCACAGGGAATGCCTTCCAAACTACAGAGCCATTCTGATCTGGATTGCCCTCTGTCTAATGCACACAGGACGTATCAGAACGTATGAGGCCCAGAAGCTGATTATAGAAGCTGCTGATTGGGATTAAGGGTAAGTGCAGAATGGGGCTTAGGTAAACAGGCAGGATTCTAGAGAACCCCTAGGTGCAGACACGTTTCTCTGAAACCTCTCCCCCATGCATACAATGGAAAACCAAGCATTCACACATTCGACATCATTCACATACTACTAGAAGAAGAGTTGGCTTTCCTACCCCACGTTTCTCACTCGTTCAAGGGGACTCAAAGTAGCTGACAAAGCTTCCTATTCTTCTCCCCACAACAGACACCCTGTGAGGTAGGTGGAGCTGTGAGAGTTCAGAAGAGAGCTGTGACTAGCCCAAGGTCACCCAGCTGGCTTCATGGAGGACTGCATAATCAAACCTGGTGATTCCCAGATAAGAGTCCAGCATCCTAACCACATGACCAAACTGGTTTTCAGCTGGTAGGGTGTGCAATAGTCTCTTTGTTAGTGCTGTGACAGAGCAAACCACTCATAACACACACAGGCTGTGTTCCCACCTGAGCTTGTTAAAACGCTTTTTAAAATGAAACAAGAAAACCTGATACAAATGTGCATTCTGGCTGATCCCACTTCACTGACTTTAAATCTCTGTCAACCCTGAGTCAGAATCACATTGGGGAAAGCTAAATTTTTCTCTGCCCCACTTTGCCAGCTGGGATGCCCACCCCTCTCTTCTGACTGGATCCCACAATGATGTGGCAGAGGGTGGGGAATCCCAGCTCCCCCTCCCCTCCTGCTTTTGCTGCTGCCTACTTTCATTTGGTAGGGTAAGATATGTCACCTCTCCTGTCCTGGGGAGGATTTTTTTAAAAGCAGGAAAGGAAAGGAAAAGACAGGAATGGAAAGGGAAGGAAGGAAGAATGGAAAGAGAGAAGGGGCAAGGGAAGGGAAATCCACAGAGCCACTTTGAAGTCTTGAGGCTGTGGGAGGCCGGAAACCCCAGAGGGCCTCAGAATTCCCCAGCAGAGTGCCCTCAAGGGCCCCAAAGACCAGCTGTGACCCGGGGAATGAGCCCCAGAAGGAGGTGGTGAGGGAGAGAGCCTTGCCTGGCTACTTGCCTGGCCACATGCGTGCCCTCAGTCACCAGCAGGGCATGGGGAGGAGGGATGCCAGGTGGTGAGGGAGAGAGCCCTGCCTGCCCACTTACCTAGCCATGTGTGCATGCTCAGTAACCGGCAGGGCATGGGGAGGAGGGATACCCACCTGTCTTCCCTTTTGGCCTGTGCTGCTGCCGCTGCCAATGCACTCCCAGGTCAGGGGCAGAGTGAGCTGGGTGACAGAAGCAGTGCTGCTGCTACTTCTCCTGTCACCGAGATGGAAGTGGCTCCGTCCTCCACCACCAGTGGATGAGGAATCGAGGTGGCCACCAGTACCAGCAGCACCTCCTGCCCCACCCCACACTGCCCCACTTCACCTCACCTCTTTCCTTTTCAAATGGAATCTCCCTCCCTATCGGTTCTTCCTGTTTCTGTGCAAATTCTAATGGAGTTCTAAATGGCTGACAGCTCTTTCTCTTTCTGTTTTTCTGAGGTTTGCAACAATGTAATGGCATCATCCCACCCTGAAAGTTTCCTTTTCTCTTTTTGCTACTTCTGATCTCTAGGAAACTAGTAGAGGGCAACTGGAAGGTTCTTACTACTGGCAAGGAGGGAGAAAGAAGGACCCCTCTCCCCATCCCATCCAATACATCCCCAACCACCCCAGGCTTGCAAGACTATCACATCAGAGCAACAAGTGGCCACCTTTCACTTAGCAGTGGTGGCTCACTTTTTCTTCAATCACAGGGGCCCCACCCATTTCATGACCTACCCACAACAGCGACAGATATTGGGCAGAAGGCTATGGAACCCAATACTGCTGCACCGTTCCCAAAGGAAAAAAGATAAAGCGTTTTAGCAGCAAAAACGGGGGAAAACACCTGTTTTTGCAGGTCTCTTTAAAATGCGTTTTTTGGTTATTTACTCCTCAGAAAGTACAGGAAGCCATTCTGTAATGGAAGCAAATGATTTTCAAATTGTTTTAACACATGAGTGGAAACACAGCTACATTCATGCACATCACCAGTGATACCAGGTCACTGATGACATGGGATACACTCCGTGCCATGGGTGCGCATCCTATCTGGGTCTGTCCACAAGGGCCAGAACCAGTCTGAGACCAAGGTGGGAGGAAAGGACACAAGTTAAACAACATCATCATTGACTCACCTACTACATCTTCCTTAGTCCTGCTCCAGTTGCACAACTTAAGTGGACTCATGGAAAGCAGATGTCTAGTTCTGGTAAGGCTAAAGGCAAATACAGATTTTGGAGAAGGCATTTTTGTGTTCTTTGTCAATTGTGGGTGTGAATGTAGGCAATAGGCATGCAGGCAGAGTTATCATAAAATCATAGATTTGGGGCCTCTGCGGCCATCAAGCAAACCCCCTGCTAAATGCAGGATTTCCTAAACCAACCTAGACAGATGTACGTCCATCCTCTGCTTGAAGACCTCCTGTGAAGGAGAACTCACTACCTCCCATGGCAACCTATTCCACTGACTGATCGGCCTCGCTGTCAGGAAATTTTTCCTAATGTCCAATCTATAAGGTTGTCCCCCCCTCCTAGAAAAGAGTGAAATTTCAAGCCCCTGCAACCCCTCATTCCAAATGCTGACGGAAAGAGGCTTTTGGCTTCATTGCTGAAGTTAATTCGGCAGTAAAGCCAAAAGCTTCTTTCCAAGGCTGGAGGTAACAGGCAGCTAATTCAATGGAAAGAGGTGTGCGTATTAATTAGCTCCTTGCTAGGAGGCTGACTCATTGGATCTCACAGGCATTTGAACGAAATTAGCTACCTGTTACATCTGAGCCTTGGAAGGAGGTGCATATTAATCAGCTCCTTGCTCACGTTTCTCTTTTAATCATTAGCAGAGCTCTGCTTGTGCACATGAGAGCTGCTATAAACCCCTGACAGTTGCTCAGCTGATTGCAAGGCAGCTGTCAGGCAAGTGTTTGTGGTAAATCATCCCCTTACCTGGGCGATTAAGCGCTCAGGTAAGGGGGGACAGTTGCAATAGTAGCATTAGCAGCAGGGACAGTGAAACCCCACTCGGCTAATGCTGTGATCGTAACCTGGGAGTATCCCCATGCCCCCTTTATAACCCACTCTTGCCCCATAATTTGAGGCGAGAACAGTTATAAAGGGGTGGTTTGTTCGATTTAAAGGATTTTATCCCTTGTGTAGCCGATTTAGGGCTTTGCATGGGGACAGTTGCGAGGCAAAGTAACTTTCGCCTTGCAATATCCTTGCCACAGGGATGAGCACAAAGTGAGTCCTGGTTACAGTGTTGTGTGATAGAGAAGCTTTCCCAAACACTGTGAAGGTGCAGACTAGGAGATGATCCTTGTGGTCCTTTCGAGCATCACAATTCTATGATGGTGTGGTGAATGTGGTCCTTTCTGCACTGAGGGAGCTGTAGATCTGGACCAGTAGATCCATATTTACCAGATCTAGTGATCTGGATCATGCGGAAGTGAGGGCTGAATCAGTGCTGTCTGCATTGATGGCTCTAATCTAGCTTGAGCCTCCCTGAGGCTGTGAAGATCAAGTGAACTTCACAGCCACCATCTCCCTGATTGTTAAGAGTGAGACATGGGGGGGGGGATTTTCAAGGAATGACAACTCCCAGTAATTCCAAAGCATGAGGGTGTGCCACCTGCATGTCTCCACAATCTGAAATACAGTCCTTAGTCCAATTTGTAGACCTAACATACCAGGTCTACAATAGATCCAGATCAATGACCTCTTGATCCAGATCTGTCTCCATCTTGTGCAGGCAGAGCTGACTAATGGAAGAGGGGTCTCCTTGATCTGGATTAATCTGTGGATCAGGAGGATCCGGATCAGAGGTCCTTTGGTTCGGATTGAGTCATTCATGCAGAAAGGGTCTGGCCTAGTGGTTAGGGAGCCAGACTCTTATCTGGGAATATTGGGTTCGATTCTGCCCTCCCCCATGAAGCCAGCTGGGTGACCTTGGGCTAGTCACAGCTCTCTTCTGAGCTCTCACAGCCCCACCTACCTCACAGGGTGTTTTGTTGTGGGGAGAAGAACAGAAGGTTTGTCAGCCGCTTTGAGTCCCCTTAAATGGGTGAGAAAAGCGGGGTAAAAAAGCCAACTCTTCTTCTTTTAAAACAGTGGATGCAGACATTGCTGCAGAATTCTAATCCCTGAAATGTGGGTGCTGAATCTGCATTCAACACTCACATTCCTATGCTAGTTTGAGTGGAAAAGCGGTATCCATAAGATAATTAATAAGAAAGATAGTTGTTTTCCAAAACTGCCTGAAATGACTTCACTTCATCTGGAGGAAAGAAAGAAGGATTCATTAACCGTGCCGCTTAGACCTGTCTACAAAAACAAATTGGCAAGGAAGTTTGGAGCACGACCCTGCACAGAGTGGCAAGGAGGGAGAGTGAAGTGACAATCCAAAAGGTTAATTATCTGCATGCCAGTTTTTCCTCCTTTTCCTTTCCATTTGGCACTGATGCTCAGAACCCCTGCCATGTTTCTTCCCTCAAACAACGGCAAGAAATCACCAGTCTAGTCCAGGCCTGACAGAGCAGAAATGTGGACAACTGTAGCATGTTGGCACGTTTTAGGTTCTGGCACAAATGCAGGCAGGCGTGATCCGCCTGGCTCCCGCATAGGGCTGCAGCATGAGAAGACTGAACAGTCTGTGTGAAGCATAAAGACGCGTCTCCTCAGTGATGCTGATTGGAATCAGTGGGTGGCCAACTGTGCAGGAGAAAATCAGTCTCTGACATCAAAGCCACAGGGTGTTATGACACTTCTAAAAATCCCCTCCTCCCCACTCCCTGAAACACTTTGCCAAAGTGGGCTCAAGGGAAGCAGTGCAAAGGCGTGTGTCAAGGAAATGAGAGAAAATTAGCAGAGAGCAATTTATCTGGAAGAGAAAGAGAGGGAGAGAAAATTGAAAACCGTGGCCACCATCCAGCCGTCCATGTGCACCGCCTTGGGATAAAGCGTACATAATTGCACTAAGGATGTGCTTGAGCCTGCAACACGGTTCCAGGCTGCTCCTTGTGGGTTTTGTGGTTGCTTCGGTGGCAGCTGGTTATTGTCAGAGATGAGGACATGTGTGGCGTGTTTTGCCAAACCCAGCTGTTCAAATTATCCTGTGATTCAAAGGAAACAACAAAAAACCAATTCTTTGCAGCATATTGGCAAGAGGTTCATGTTGGCAGGAAGAGAAAGCACAGTCAGAGCTAGTCAAGGGCAGCAGCATGGAGGGGTGGTAGACAATTTCACACTTCATTTTCACCCATATTTATTGCTGGAGCATTCTGCTCCAGCAGCTGATCTGAGCAAGTGGAAACTGGACCACTGCTTGGCCACTGTACCATGCAAAACTTGCCAGAACATTGTGCTAGTCAATAGCAAACCAGATTACTTCTAGGTTGGAAAGTCCTAGAAAGCTCCAATCCAGAACATGGCTTATTTGAGACACTACCTATTCTTCCATGGGTGCCTCCAGGGCTGCGGTTACATCTAAGGTTTAATCCAGCTTCAATCCACTTTGAGAATGAGAGATTGCATCAGCAAAGTGACAAGCTGTTTTCTTTCCACATTATCTATCTCAAGGGTGATTTTTGAATTATTTAACGCTAAAAGAACAGCCTGTCACTTTGCTGATGTATCCTTTCATTCTGAAAGTGGACTGAAACTGGATTTAACCTTAAGTGTGACCACAACCTAGGCAGCAAGAGGAAATTGTGGGATCCTGTTTAGATCCTGCAATCACCACTCACCATCCCAACAGCCAGCAGCAGGTAATCTCAGGGCAATACTGGGCTCTTACCGTATCATCATTTCTTCATGGAATCACTGCTGTTGCAAAAGTACCCACCTATAGGAAGCACCTGCACACTTTGTTTTTTCCTACATTTCCTACACACAAGTGCATTCACAAGAGCAGCAATTCCATGAGGAAATGAGAGAAGGTAAGCAATGCAGCATGAGGAAAACCCAGCATCACAGCTGGATTTTCCATCATGCCTATATTGCACCTTTATGGTGCACTATCCCAGTGGGATTGTCATGGGTTTGTGTGGCAATCCCATTATAGTCCTGGAAAAAATGAGGTTTTTAAATTGTCTTTGGAGGCATATCAAATGTGGAAGAGCAAAACTGTAGCATTGGAAGAGACCTTATAGGTCCTGTGTTCTAGCTATTGCAGAAAATCCAAAACAGAGGATATCTTAGGCCATACTTAAAGACTTCTGGGCAAGAAGAGCACACCGGACATGTCAGACCCATAGCTCCAGAGACCATGCTCCACAAGAGTAAAGCTGAATGTTTATTCAGCTACCTGTAGATCACAAGTTTCAGGATTACAAAATATTACCTCAGCAGCACTCCCTTCTGCAATCAGGCACCCACAAAAGAACCTCTATTAACTTGGCTCCTTCTACAATCCCTTGTTGCCATAGCAATTTCCACCCACGACAGTGTCCCATGCTTTAATTTTGCTTTGAAATGGCTCAGAGATGTCCAAGACAGCCACTGACCCTAGTTAACATGAAAGAAGACAGGGAATTTATGGTTACAGAGGAGTTCATGCTCTCATGCTGGCTAGGAGCTGACATATCTGTTCATTTCCTTCCATTCTTTCCTCACAGAACATATTGTTCAGATAAGATAATAAGAACATAAGAGGAGCCCTGCTGGATTGTGCCACTTCCCATCTAGTCCAGCATCCTGTCCCACAGAGTGGCCCACCAATTGCTCATGGGCATCTCAAGCAGAAGACAAGGGCAAATCTTTATCTGCTCTGCTGGGTTTTCCAACAATAATTTCTAGAGCTTTTTAAGGGGAGATATAATGGGGTTATTGTGGGGTTGCCTCAGATACGTGGGGCAGTCCCACAATAGTGGTGCTGTAATTGTGCTGTATTCCCCCTGTCTGGCCAGGGCCTCAGGCTAAACATGTTTAGATCCCTCAATTGCCTCTTGCCAGATGTTAGGGCAAAATCCTGAAGTAAGCCGGCCTTTACTGTCCTAGAACGTGCTCCTGTCATGCTTCCAGTGGCAAAACTGTGCAAGCATAAGCACCCGCTACTGCACTTCCACAATATGTACCAAACATGGTAAGTTATATCTCTATGCAGGAAAACCCGTGTTTGGAGTTCTTTATTCCAACATAGTGATATCCCATGATTTTGCCTCTATATTCTAGGAGTATGTTGGGATTACCAACTCAGGCCCAGTTCCCATTGGCATTTTAAAATGGTTTAGAAATGGTTTGGATTCTCTGTGTCACCAATACCAATCTATTTCAGGGGTATTTTGAGGATTACTTGGCTATAAAAAGGAATAAACACTTTTTTCAGGTGTTTTTTTCCCCATTTTTGCTTTTAAAACACTTCTTCCTTATTGCTGTGGGAACGCTATAGCAGTATTGGGGCAAATACGTCATGAAACAGGTGGGCTTTCACCCTGCACAGTGACCAGACCCTTGCCAGATTTGCTAAAGTGCCAGAGAAGTACCAATTCAGCCTGATAAGAGGTAGCAATTCACCCACTCCACACTTCACACTGATAAGATAACAAAGTTTCATTTTACACTTCTGCTGCTTTCTCCTTGCTGGGAAGCACACACTGAAGGTGCCTCTTTTGCCTTGCTGAGCCCTGGGAAGGAGAGAAGCACCTCCCCTCCATGCCCTGCCGGTGACTGAGCACATGCATGTGCAGCCAGCCGGGCGAGTGGGCTCACAGCTCTCTCTCTGCTGCTGCTGCTTTTTCACTTCTCTGTAACTATGCATTTGCGGAGAAGCAAAAAAGCACCAGTCCTGAGTTTAAGGGTGTGTGTGTGTATACCAGCTGGTGCTGCTGGTGATGGGGAGGGGAGGAAAGCAAAGGGGAGGAAGGTGTGTGTGTGTTTGTGTGTGCATGTGTATGCGCAGGACTGGCAGGATGTCTTTTGCAAAAGCATGAGGGGAGGGGAGAGGAGAGGGGGGGGAGCTGCAATTCCCCACCCTCCGCCATGTCATTGTGGGATCCAGTTGGCAGGCAGGGGGTGGAGGCTCAGCTGGCAAGAGGAAGGAAGAAAAGATTCCCTTTCCCTAAAGTGATTCTGAACCATTTTGGGAGAGGACAGCAGAGGGTTTGATAGCAATTTAAAGCTATTTAAAGCCACTGAAGTGGGGACTGCCAGAATCCATGTTTGAACTGCTTTTTTTGTTGTTGTTTTTAAACTGTTTTAAGAGGCATGAGTGGAAACTGTTTAATAGTGTGGCAATCCCTCTATGTTTCTGGGTTATTTCCAAGTTTTAGAAGCTGTCTGAATCATGGGACAGGGTTAGCAGAACACTCATCAATTTTGTAGGCCTCCTTTGAACCTGCTCCAGTTTGTCAATGTCTTTTTAAAACTGGATCTTGAGTTAGGAGGAAACTTGTGGGGTTGGTGCATATTGGGAACCCCTCTGACTTAATGTTGTAACGCACCCTGAGACCTTTAGGTACAGGGTGGGATAAAAATTCAAATAAATAACTGAATAAGAGGTTGTGTCAAAGAACTAGGGGGGATCATATTGATTACCTTTTGCGTCAGAGGTCCAAGGGAATGACCTCTGTGTGTGTGTGCGTGTAAAGGTGGGAAACTTATCAGATATCAGTGGAACAGAAGAGATGCAATCAGCACATTCATACAGAGGAATAAACATAGAACAGAACAAGAAATGCCAGCTAAGGTCATCTAGATAAAAAGTAAACCAAAAACTAATACTTATATCAAAGAAACACAAAACTTCCTATATAAAATGCTGCATTTAGAGTCTTAAAACATAATGGACCTCTGCCACCATCATATATAAATGCCATACATATACTTTTATATATATATAACTGAATATTTTAACTGCCTTTAATTATGGCTGCATCCAGATGAGCTGTAAGACCAAGGATTATCCAGGGGCTGTGTTGGCACTACCATATATATCTGTGGAAATCCCAACATAGCCACTGGATATTGGGGTGATATTCCACAATAACCTTATCAAATCCCAACTTTATTTTTAGTAAAAAAGGCTTCCTATCTGCTGGATGGGAAAATTGTGTTAGTGACCAATCTGTACTAGTGTTCACACTTGGTAATGCTAGTACGTGTTAGACTAACCCCCATGCACCAGGAGACTTAACTGTGTCCGAGTGTATGTCCAATCACCGACAGGGCACCATCATCTTGGCGGAGCTTGGCGTGACTGCACATGCAGCACCATCATCACAGCAATGACCATACTCTGCACATACGCAGTTGTGTTTGGGGCCATCTGAGGTCCCATCACACTTGCATGGCACCTCAGATGACTCCTTGCACTCTTTTTGTCTTTTAATCTTTATAAATTACTTGAATAAAGGAGTCGAGGGGAAGCTCATTAATTTGGCAGATGGCATTAGTACTTTACAAGACAGTAAAAGGATCCAAGTTTATCTCAGCAATGTGGAAAACTAACCAAAACTAAAAATGCTGAAATACTCGGAAGATATTCAGAAGTATTTGCCCAGAGGTGCATAGTAAAAAAGACAAAAGCTTCATCCAGACAGCACTTACTTAATCCACATTATTTGGCTAGCCTAACATAAAGCATAGAAAATCCAGAATAAAATGTTTCTGGATGTGCTTTACTCTGGATTGTCTAAATAATGCAGATTAAGAAAGTGTTGTCTGGATGAAGCTCAGGTTCATATTACAAAACCAATGAAGTAGCTAGTATGTTTGGAGTGAAGAAGAGGCAATATGACTGCTGACCATCGGAAGCCTTTCACAAATATCATTTTCTTTTGTTCCAAATGGTAGGAACCAAAAAAAAGTGGGGGAGGATTTAGATCAAACAATGCAAGGAACTTCAGCTGCATCTAGTTGTCAATTAATTATTCCACTGTTCCAAAATATCCATGCTTTCTTATGGAATATCCAAATATAGTGGAATAAGTGAAATATATGTGTAGCTGAATTTCCTCATTTTGGCTCCGGTCACACTTAAGTTTTAATTCAGCTTCAGTCCACTTTCAGAGTAAGAGAATATATCAGCAATGTGAATAGCTGTTTTCTTTGGATGTGTTCCCACTTGAGCTTTTTAAAACGCTTTTTAAAGCGAAACAACAAAACCCAATGCAAACGCGCATTCTGGCTGATCCCACTTCCTTGACTTTAAATTGCAGTCAACCCCGATTCTGCTGTTCCCACAGAAAATGCTTCAAAAACACATTTGGGAAAGCAAATCTTTTCCTCCCCATCCTTTGCCAGCCAGGGTGCCCACCCTTTTCTCCCGATTGGGCTTGATCCCATAATGATGTGGCCATGGGTGGGGAATCCCAGCTCCCCCTCCCCTCCTCTCCTGCTTTTGCTGCTGCCATTTGCTTCTGCCATTTGCTTCCCCATAGCAAAGCCAAACCTTCCAGGGAGCACAACCATAGGTATTGCTTCCAGAGGCCCCCCATATAGCCTCCAATGCCCCATTTTACAATTTCACACAAAATCATCTCCCTCAGCCTTCCCCTTATTTTCTCCTTTATTACACCTTTCTCCCACCCACCCACGCAGGAAAGAGCCAGCCCAGGCGAAAAAGGAGAAAGAGATGGGAAGCATGGGTGGGAAATGAAACTTTGTTATCAGTGTGAAGTAGAGTGGGTGAATTGTTACTTGTTATCAGTGTGAAGTGACTGAAAATGGAACCATGAAGTGGTCTGCTGAGGGAAAAGGGCTTAAGCTCTTTAAACCTGGCAAGGGGCTGTCCCATTTCATGATGCATCTGCCCTCAATACTGCGATACCATTCCCAAAGGAATAAAGATTAAGTGTTTTAGCAGCAAAATGGGTTTTTAGCTATTTACTCCTCAGAAAACATGGAAACCCAATCTGTAATGGGGACAAGCAATTTTCAAATTGTTTTATAACATGAGTGGAAACACAGCCAGTCACTTTGCTGAGGTGTTTGCTTGGTCTGAAGGTGGATTAAACCTGGATTAAACCTTAGGTATGACCACAGAATTTTTTTAAAAAAGACTAAAAAGGCTTGATTGTTACAGATCAGGAATTCTGCTGCACTAGTAGATTTTGTTCATTGGAGGCAAGTTAGACTAGATAGTATTTTAGATTCCTTCCAACTCTATGGTCCTGTGTTCAGCAATCAACTGCTTGCACAAAGCCTCTGAATTGTCATGGATCAGTAGATTCTACTTCCCACTATAGAAAATAGAGCAATGTGGTCAGTAATTTTAAGAAGAATCTGCACATGATGACAATTGTTCTGTCTGCATCTCTAAGTAAAAGACAGCAGCATCACATGATAGCTCATAGGGTTGTCTAATTAGACTAATAAATATTGGTCTGTTAATACCTCCATTGTAAACCACTGGATCCATGAGAGGTTTAATAGTTAAGAAGTCCAATACAGTGACATGCACAATAATATTAAGCTACTACTAGATATACTAATCACAACAGTGACGCTTTCTGCCTCAGCTTCATGTTGGGTTGGATGGTATCCTTCAGGGGAAAAGGAAAATAAGTCTCTCCTTACTGCCACACGTAAGTAGGGCTTGGAAGAGACCCTTCGGCTCCTTCGCTGCTCAGGACATTTGAGTTAGAAAGTATTCTCCAATGCAGTGCATACCTTGGGAAAAATCCCTCATCAGCAGAGACATTTGAGATACTCCAACCTCAATTTGTCCTAAAGAAAAGGTCAATCCTTATTGTAATAATACAACATTCTGATTTATGGTGGGCTGGGAGCTGTTCAGTGGATCCAGCTGGGGGCATTTTGTTGATGCCTCCTGAGCCTCTTTCTAGTTTCTATTTCACCCCTTCAGCAGCAGGCAAAGTGCTGGTGGATTGGGAGCTGCTCAGCGGATCCAGCTGGGGGTTGTGTGTTGGCCCTGCTGCCTGAGCCTCTACCTGGCTAGTGTCTCCACCCTCCTGCAGCAGATAAAAGCCTCTGCATAAAAGAACCGTCTGGATCTGAGCCTGAAGAATGCCCCACACTCTCTCCAAGGGAGAACAGCTGTGCTTCCTATGCAAGTGTCTGAGGGATGAATTCATTTGAATTCATTTGAATTTTGACATTCGAATTCAAATCAAATTCAAATCAAATGTCCACACATTTTAATTTTAACATTTGAAAGAATTTTGAATGTTTCAAAACATTCGTACAAATTATTCGGACATTCATATATGTACAGATACGTACGCATCTCATATGTATCGGTACACATCTTATTCGTAACTGTACACATTTGCACAGATACATATGGGATGAAAACAGGATGCATACAGGATAAAAATGGGATACATACGGATGTGTACGGATGCATAGAAGAACATACAAATGTGGTTGACATTCATATGTGCAAATACAGATTGTACAATGTATTTGAATTGAACTGAATGTGGATACATTCGAGTTTTAAACATTTGAATCTATTCGAATTTTCAGATATTTGATTTGAATCAAATCGAATCCCAAAAATTGCACTCGTGCACATCCCTATTCTTTGAATTTTATACTGATATTTCACATTACATTATATACTGATTTGTGATTATGGTATTTTACCTTGTATTCTGTTCAATAGTTTATCTGTATTTTGCTTACTACATGGTCAGGAGCTGCCTCTCCTTCTTGAGTCTGCTCCCTAGGTGAGTTTGGAGGCTGGCCCTTGGGTGTCCCCAGGATCTGAGGACGACATCTCTCTTGGGCCAGCTCCAGGAACCCCCAAAAATTGCACTATCAAGTGATATTCTGGAGTAAATCCCCTCTGGTACAATCACTTGTTGACAATGCTGGTGCTGTCTGTACGTAATCTAGTGATGTGCACATCCAGGTATCTTGATGGCTCAAAGTACCTGAAAGTGCATGAATGCCACCACTGTGCATGAGCAGCCACCTCCCCCCCCCAACATGCGCAGTGGCCACAGCCAAGATGGTGACTCCCAGTAGCAGCATCAAGTCGTGTATGATGTAGTGCTATTTTGGGGAAATGTGCGGTCAGAGTCAGGTTTTCTGAAATAGGCTATAGCAGGTTTTAACCCTGAGATAGCAAGGCTATGCTGGGGTTGCCAGTGGTATGTGTGGCAATCCTAACATAGCCAAGCCAAAGTAGGGCTATTTATCCCCTTTTTTTTCCAGCTCTAGGACCAATGCACACAGTGCTCAGCTATAGAATGGCACAGCCCCACAATACCATCTATTCTCAGTCGTGTAATATGTTTCTTAAATATAGGTTTGTAATTCTATAGTCTCCAGAAGACTAAAAGAGAAGAATTGCATAAAAGCTAAATTGCTCTCCATGATATTGTGCATTTTGTGTTGTGTACTACTGTGTAAATTTAAAACAGACACAAAAAATAATAATAACATTAGATTTAAATGGCCAAATCCTCCTAAACCCAACCCAACCCCCCCTTGACCTCGTACTTTGCAGAGCTATGCAGTTGAGGAAGCGGCCGTCGAGCACCACGGCCCCGCTGCCTGCAAATGGGCTGGGGTCAGTATATCAACTGGACTATACTCCCCTCCCACAGGTGTCCTGCTTCAAAGGCTTGTTG
>MTQE01001141.1:15688694-15720443 GCA_014337955.1 Aspidoscelis marmoratus
ATGCCGCATACATTGCACGTGACAATACAGGTGTTCTCGCCTTCCATATCCCTGATATCATTCAGTGTGAAGCTTCTTCCTAAAGTAAAGACTAAACCCAGCAGTAAATACTAACTGCATCCTGGCACCTGCCTTGCTCTACCCAGGGCTCAACAGCCCCTGCGGCGTGCCTGCTAAACTCACGTATGCTTTGAGATCTTCCCCTATCTGAGAGGCAAGACCTCTCCTTCTGTCTCCTGCCTCTCCCACTGAGAGCGTGAGGCCTAGAAGCCTGGAGAGTTTGACTAACTCCCCACGATCCCCCTCTTGCCAAATCCACAGGACAAGAGACGCTCACAGCCCTGGACTGCTGGTTTATATACTCCGAGATTCGGCTGCTCTGATTGGCCCATTTTGGCGCTATTTCGCTGCGACTCCTCCCTTCCTGTCAATCAGGCTGCAAAATGCTGGGGAAACAAGACCACAGCTACAGCTTGCTTACTGTATTTTCTTTTCCTCCTTGAACTTTTGTAAAAAAAGAAAATCAGCTATAAGAGATAAGAAATGAGCAAAGGAGGAATGAGACACGTTTCTATTTCAGAAGAAAAAGGTGATGATTTTTTTTAAACATACAAATTGCAGCTATCTTTGTGACTGACCCAAAAAAGAGATTACAAAGTATGAGCAGGAACATGTCATCCAGAGAATCAGTATCTGGACGGAAACATCAACAATATAGGACTACTGCGGTGCAGCTGCGCAGGAAAGAGAAAGAGGAAAATAATAATAATATGCTAAAACTAAAATTGTATGATTTAGTTTTTCAGGGGCACAGAAGAAGGTGTTGAGACTGGGACTTATTAGCTTAACTGTGAACTATTTCATATTTTGCATATGTCAAGGCCCATGATCCTGCCCCAGCTAGCCTGTGAGTCACCACAACTGCTCCATGAGTCCACACGCCCTTAACACTCTATGAAGAGCTCTCAGGGCAGTTGTGATAGCATACTGTTTGGATCCTGCTTCTGTCTCAACATTTCTCTTCAAGACTAAAGAAGGCTAAGGGTATCCCATGATGCTCTGAGTTTGTAAAAGATGACATAATACTGAATAAGCTCAGACTGTTTTGTGACCATGGATATCAACAGAGGGGAAGACTTCCCTGCTCTTGACTAAGGGAGATATGGATACTGATGTTTCCTTCACTTTGGGCCTAGAAGCGTCTTCGTGTATTTGTTCACAGCGGTACTCTTATGTGGCATTGTATATTGAAGTATGTTTCTATGGCAACTTATGGCAATAGTCTTTGTACTTGTTCCCAATCACACTGAGAACAATATATTGCCTGAGATATATGAATCTGAAGAAGGTAGACCAATCATCTCCTTTAGGTTTGTCTTCTTTTTAGCCAACAAAAATATATTTATTACCTGACCTAACAATTCAGTCCCTTATTATGCAAGTTTAGATTCAGAAGATTTTTTTAAAAAAATCCTAAGCATTTATGGAAAGAGCATGTTCAATGTTAAATGAAATAAACATAAATTGCAGTGGTCCCAGGAAAGCTGTAACTTCCTTTCCTCATGATGAGCTCTGCATGTTCATAGAGCACCAGCTGCCTCTAGTGTTTAATAAAGCACTTAGGGTGTTTCTGGACAGGCCTTTAGATTGTATTTAGAAACACATTAAAGTCACATACAGAACACATTTGAACTTACCTTCCACATTGGAGGCCAGATCCAGGACACTTCGAGTACGCCGTTTCCACACAGGCTCGCATGAGATCCATCTCCAATGTGGTCTTGGCGCTGCTAAATCCGGTTCCCGGAAAGACCTGACAAATTAGCACTCACTCCATAACGTTTTTTTTTTTACTTCAGCTTTTGGAATTTTGTCCCCCATGTAGCCCGAATTAGGGCTTTGCATGGGGACTTTCCCGAGTATCCTTATCACGGGGACACGGTGCAAGAGACAGCCAGAAGTGTGATGATGTGCTTAGCCCACTCCCAGAAGTGGAATCCATTCCAGGGAGGACTCCTTCTGCAGAGCAGGAGAATCTCTTCTTCCAAAGATGGCATGGTCCACTCATGGTCCATGATGTTAGGTCCTAAAATGCCCCCCTTCTGAGGGCTTTTTTGAGCACTTTGCATCAGGGTTCCAGATGAAAACTTCAATTTATATAATAAATTTTAAAGCAAATAATAAAAGCATGTGGTGGACCAGCCGAAAGAGGTAGGCCCTAAACTACTTCTTAAATTATGGCTGTGGTATCATCCATAAGTCAGGTAGCAACAGATTCCACCATGTGGCAGCTGCAGCTGACGAGGGTCTCTTCTTACCTCTCAGTGCTTTCACTAGATGTCGGTCTTTTATTAGGTACTGCCTCCAAGTTGAAGGGACAGGCAGGTTGCCTCTGAAGGCCTTTTGCAGGGAATTGAGATCAGGTGAAGGCTTTGCCTTTGCCTTCTTCTACTTGAGAATGCCCAGAAGCAATTGTTAGACCACTGTATGACACATTTTGATGACACATAATCTGGGCAATTTGGCTACCATCCAAATTCATGAAGAGATGGGTCACCACCCCTGCTCATACATGGTTGACTGTTTTAGCCTCCATGCATGTGCGCTGAATGGAACTACAGTTGTTGCTCCATCCCGAAAGGCAGGTGACTGTCTAAAAAGCACTAAAACTGTAACAACCCGGTCCGGTGTTGAGGTTTCCAGCAACAATTAAAAGAGCTTTTGAGGGGTAAAAAAAGCAAGGCCATGGCAGAGTTGCCTATGATACGTGAAGCAAGAGGCACTGTAATAGCACTATATTCACCCATCTGAATGCAGCCCAAAAGTCTGACAAAACTCATACAAACAACAGTGGCACAGTGTTGCACTGTAAAGATAGAGCACTTTGGTCCTTTCTGACCTTATTTCCTGGAATATAGACCTGCTATCCACATGCAGACTAATAGAGGTGTGCACGAATGCAATTAAAATTTGAATTTAACCAAATTTGATTCAAAATAAGCAAATTCGAATCTATTTATTCGAATTTGCACTTCCAAATGTTGACAACAGTCATATGTGCCTATATGCATTCGTACAGATCTGTATGCATCCTATAGTTATCCTGCGTACAGATGTGGGAAAGATGTTTATCTGCAAGTATGCATCATGTATGAACCCATACACATGGGAATGTCCAGATAATTCAAATGAATAGATCTGAAATTTGAAATTCGTTTGAATCTTTAAGTTTGAATTTATTAACATTTGATTCGAATTCAAATATTCGTGCACACCCCTACAGACTAAGGCAGGCCTTTCCTGAGGCCTGTTGTAGTTTGCATTAGCATGCAGATAGCAAGCCTGTATTTTGGGATATAATCTGTAATAAGACCCAATGCAGAAGGGGCTCACCTCTCACTTTACTGTTCCATCTCTAACAAGTGCTTACAAGGGATGTGTGATCACTGAGTGAAGGGCTGTTCAGACACTACCCTTGGCCAGCATATGCACTATATGCTATGAAGGTTCCCTTACGATGCTACAAGGGTACCGTATAAACATGACCCAAACCCTGTGGAAATTAAGCTGAATCCAATTTTTCCATCCCTATATTCTTTTTGTTTTACCTTCAGCCTGATTCCTTCAAGGCCCAGAGCAACAAGCACGGAACAGAACTGTAGATCAGAAGCAGAAGATACGCTTTGCATGCAGAAGGACTCTGAAGTTAGGTTAGGTTTAAGTGAAAGCCACAGTGAACAATGGTCAGTCAGTGCCGCTAACACTGAAGAAGACAGATCTTATGGTCTGAGTGAGGGTGCATCTAAATTGAGGTATTATTTATGAGTCTTCTGGACCAGCAGCAAAATCACTGCTGTTTTAATTTTCACAGCTCATTCTCAGAACATGCAGAGGAATGAAAAAGGGCAAGAAATTACACTTCATCTTACTTCCCCCATTTTCTCATCTAGCTGCATTCATACCTAAGTTTTAATCCAACTTTGGTCCACCTTCAGAGTGAGAAGACACATTAGCAAAGTAATTCATTTTTTCCCACTTTATCTAACCCAAAGGTGGATTTTCTGAGTTAAGTTTAATCCAGCTTCAGTCCACTTTCAGAGTGAGAGGGTACATCAGCAAAATGACAAACTGTTTTCTTTCAATGTTAAATAATTCAGAAAATTCACCTTTGGGATTGATAATGTGGAAATAAAATTACTGTTCACTTTGCTGGTGTGTTCTCTTGCTCTGAAGATGGACTGAAGCTGGATTAAATCTTAGGTGTAACTACAGCCCCAGAAAAAGCCAAAAGCTAACAGCTTGTTACTTTGCCAATGCATTATGTCACTCTGAAAGTGGACAGAAGATGGATGAAAACATAGGTGTGAGTGCTGCTATTATGGGGGTGGGGGGACCCCCTAAAGCCCTGGTCAAGGCCATGGTCATACCTTCTCTTTAAACCTTTTTCAGCCCATTATCTGATCCCAACCCTCCCAGCTTTCCATTTCTAACCATTTTATTTATGGACTTTCCACCACCCATTTGAACTTTCCAGGGTCGAAAGTCCACAAATAAAACAGAAATAAAAAGCTGTGAGTGATGAGATCAGAAGATGGCCTGAAGAAGGTTTAAAGTGACGGTATGACTATGGACCAAGTAACCCTATCCCTGGCACTTTTTCACCTCTTCTAAGGTAAATGGGAAGGGAGAAAGGACCCTTCAGGGACTCACTCTCGTACTGTATAGGAGCTCAGATACGTGCAAATCTGAAAATATGCTGTCCCAAAGCTTCTTCTTTAGAAGAAGCAGAGGCGTCTTCAGAGCCTGTGTCCTTCTGGGACATGAGAGCATCTGTGAAATCAGCTTTTAAAGCCCTGCAATGTAGCCTAATCATAAGGTAGCATTCTGAGTTCTCATGAGAAAATTGTGAGTCTGCTCCCCTTGGCTATATGTCCTAAACTGTTAAACCCTCCTCAATACTCCTCTTTTTATGAGATGATGCATGGCCTGTAATTGAGAAACTTCCCTGCTCTTTCCACATCTAATGTGGCTGTAAAGCTAGTATGTATTTAACATCTCCCAAATGCTATAGCATAGGAGCTGGTTCTCCATGGGCTAGGGCAGGCATTTATATCCATTACTGAAGGCTGTGGTCAATTTCTCACAGGATAGCCCTTAAGAGAGGACTCTTAATTAATCAAGAAGTCCCCTGAACTCTCAACAAATTGATAGCAGACTTTTACAGGTAAAAGTATACAGGTCTTAATCATTATTCAGTGTTATCAAACTAGTGAGTACTTTAAAATTCTATGGGTAAAATGATCCAGTTTTTAACACTTTTGGAATCTTGGAGGGAACTTTAAATGCAGGCATTAGTACACAGCTAGTTGCACACCAGGGACATTTCAGCAGGTTCCTGAAGTGGGCCATTCTCACAGCCTGGCCAGAGATATTTCGTATCCCTCCAGAGATACAAAATTTTGGTGAAATAAAAAGGGAAGAAGAGGGAAGAATGTTCTCATCCTATTCAATCTACTTCTAGTATACTTTGAAAGTGTACTTTCTGCATCTCTGCACTAGAGATGGGATGGACACATGACTGTGTGACAGTACCACCTCTGAACCATCTCTGAGCAGCCTTCAAGATCCTTTTTTCCCTTTTAAAAAAACTCAAGATGAACCTACCTGTCCCCATGAAAACTGCAGCAAATCCCTGCATCGGGATGCTGCTGTTTTCTCCACCCCCCTCCTTATCTGAGCACTTAATAGCCCAGGTAAGGGGTTGATTTACTGCAAACACTCGCCTGACAGCTGCCCTGCAATCAGGGGGTTATAGCAGCTCTCATGCACACAAGGAGAGCTCCACTAATGATTAAAAGAGAGACATGAGCAAGGAGCCAATTAATATGCACCTCTTTCCAAGGCTCAGAGCTGCCTGTTACCTCAGCCTTGGAAAGAGGTGCATATTAATTAGCTCCTTACTCGCCTCTCTTTTAATCATTAGCGGAGCTCTGCTTGTGTGCATGAGAGCTTCTATAAACCCCTGACAGTTGCTCAGCTGATTGTAAGGCAGCTGTCAGGCTTACCTGGGCGATTAAGTGCTCAGGTAAGGGGGGACAGTTGCAATTGCAGCATTAGTGGCAGGGACAGCAAAACCCCACCCACTAATGCTGCCATCATAACCCGGGAGTGTCCCCATGCCCCCAGGGCAAGAACAGTTATCAAGTGGGTGGGGGGTTACTTTGATTTGGAGGATTTTGTCCCTCATGTAGCCTGAATTAGGGCTTTGCATGGGGACTCTCATGAGGCAAACTCATGTTCGCCTCGCAGTATCCTCACTGTGGGACACTCACTGTGTGAATGCAGCTGAAGGCCACAGTCCTATGTAAAGCCACATGAAAACAGAGTGGCTCATGCACACATTAGATAACTCTGACCTGAAACCTTTGAAGGAAAACAAGGACTGCAGACTGAAGGTCTGAGGTACTGGGTATGGTGCAGTGCTATTCATTTTGGCCTTGTAGATCTGCTGGCCCTGCTCTCTATAGATCATAGGGAACAGGAAAGTGTCTTGCTTGTAATAAGCCAAACCCATCACATCTGCTGTTGGTTTCTCTGGCTGGTGATTGTGGGCTAGGGGGGTTAATTGGAGGTGAAGGCAGTTGAGCCTGTGACTGCTTGCAAAATGTGTGCCGCTAGCACTATGCTCTGGCCCCTTCCAAATGAAAGTTATACAATTGGTGCCTCTGGTCCCAAGTAAACAGAATATGAGTTCAGTGCTGCTGAAACATGTTTTGGCATGTAGTGTTATGCTTTCTCCCTTCTGTTTACTTCTGCTTTCATTTTGATCAAGGCATGATTAAGGTGAACAGGCATGCTGTGGAGCAGGTGCAGATGAAACCAACAACGCTAGTTTAAAGGTGCACGATTGCATCCTCCCAAATTGGTTGCCAGCACTCTGTGTTTCAGTAACCAATTCAGACAGGTAGGTAAAAATGGAAGCATGTAGCCATACACCAGCAGCGCCCATCTCTGCTGCGGGAATAACCTTATATTCCTCAATGCATTATTCAGATGTTCTGTAAAGATTACATTTTGTATTGATACTGTGTTGATGGATTAGAATCTTTTCTGAAATAGTGTTTTTAAAAACCCTGGTTAATATTTTCTTTGCAAGAAAAAAGAGACTGTCACATGTAATCGTAATATGCGCAAATGCTTGCAATAAGAAAAACATTAAATATTTTAAGTCATTAATTTAGAAGAACGGGTTTTAAAAATTTCCTTGCAGTCTGAAGAAAATTTGTGTTGACCCTGTGCAACAGAAGAACTCTTCACTTTTGTCAGGAATGAAAGGAGTAAGGATCCAGGAATATCTGATTTAGGGACCATCTAACTGAGGTCTATGGCATGATTCTGGTCCATATTATAGTCAGTATCTTTCAATAAAACATGGGGAAGTCATGTTTCAATGGTAAGGACATAAGAAATGACTTGCTCAATTAAACCAATGGCCCATCTAGTTCAGCTGCCTGTGAGACCAGCAGAAGGACACTTTCCCTGCCTCCCAACTCTTAATAACATTGAAGTTAGGGAATGAAGGTTCCCAGACTTCACTTTTTCTTCCTGGGCCATAGAGGGACATGCGGGAAATGGCCCTGGAAGTGGCAGGAAACATGCCAGTTAAGTGGCTTCTGCCACCACTGCCCCACTGCGTGGCTGTGGCAGAAGCAAGTCAGGGCCAGCTGGACCTTGAGAAGCAGTTGTCATCTGCAGGAAATGTGCTTCAAACAGCACCGGACACTCTTTGGAGTGTCTCAGGGATCCAGGGTGGGCAGTGACGTGTTGGGTCTTTTCCATGCGATCTTTTTTAGCTGTGTGGACACAGCCACAGTGACAGCCAGTTACATAGGATTGACCTCCTATCCCAATTCAATGCTGGGAATAATTAGGAAGGGAATAGAAAACAAGTCAACAAGTGTCATTTTGCCTCTTTATAAATCTATGGTGAGGCCACATTTGGAATATTGTGTACAGTTCTGGTCACCACACCTCAAAAAGGATATTGTGGAAATGGAAAAGATGCAGAAAAGGACAACCAGAATGATTAAGGGGCTGGAACATCTCCCTTCTGAAATCAGACTGGATATTTTGATATTCTGGATTAAAGCATGGATATTCCAGAATATCCGCACTTTATTCTGGAATATCCAAATATAGAAGAATATGTAACCAACATCTGGATGCAGCCTATATTTTGGTCATGAAAAGTGAAAGTTTGTTTTATCTGTATTTTTATTTTCATGTTTCCAGTCTTTGTTGCTCTGTCAAATCCCTCAAATCACTACGAAATTTAACTTTTTTAGGCTGCAATAATTCAGAATGCAGGCTAAGGAAAACAGCTGAATATACCATAGGTTTCCTGTACATGCTGGGGTATTTACTAGCAACCATTTTGCAAGGTAAACATTAGCCAGTGAATGCCAAACATTTAATTATACATTTAATTGCATAGTAAACAGCTAATAAGTGAACCAGAAATCTGTTCTAAAACCCAAGGATCTTCCATGTAGCATTGGAGAAATGCAGACTTGGCCGACTTCAGCAAAATGGGAGCCACATGTACCTTTGGACATAACCTTTCTCAGAAGTACAAATTTCCAAAAAGCTTATTACATTTGTCTTTATAACTACTGGGTTTCTCTAACCTCAGTAGCAACTTGTGTAATCAAGCTCTTGGGACCTTTTCCAAACGTGTGTATTAATTGCAGGACTGTCTTGAATAGGGATGTGCACGAATATTCGAAACATTCAAAATTCGACTGAATTCATTTGAATTTGGATATTTGAATTTGAACAGAATGTCTATAAATTCGAATTTAAACATTTTAATGAATTCTGAATTTTCACATCTGTTCATTCAAATTATTTGGACGTTGGTACGTGTACAAGTATGTACGCAATGTGTACTTGCACGTATGCATCTTTCCCACATCCGTACGCATTTGTATGGATCTGTATGGGACGAAAAAGGGTTGCATACGGGATAAATATTTTAACTTGTTCAGCACACTGGCAAGATCGAGGAGAAGCCCAGCAGGCCCAAATCACGTTGGCATACAAACAATAGAATCGCCTAACACAAACAATTAAATTAGAAAATGAGTAAATCACAAATAGAAGAAGAGTCAGTTTTTATACCCCACTTTTCTCATTCCTAAGAGGACTGAAGGTGGCTGACAAACCTTCTGTTCTTCTCCCCACAACAAATACCCTGTGCGGTAGGTGGGGCAGTGAGAGCTCAGAAAGAGAGCTGTGATCAGGCCAAGGTCACCCCCTGGCTTTGTTGAGAAGAATGGAATTGAACCCGGGACATTTCTTTACTTGCTTTCCTGTCCATTGGACAGGAAAAGTGCAGAAGAGACTAACGTGTACTAGCGTTCACACTGGGGAATGCTAGTACACAACAGCCTAACCCCCACATGTCCAGGAACTTACCTTGCCCGGAACACCCATCCAATCCCCACCAGGGTGCTGATTCTCATTGTGGTGTCATGTGCAGCTGTGCATGTACCATCACCATTGCTATGGCAATGATGGCACTCTGCACATGTGCAGTCGCTTCAGGGGTCATCTGAGGTACCAGTGTGCTTGCACAGCACCTCACATGACCCATTGCGCTGGAAATGGTGTGAATAGTCGCAGTGTAGATGCAAAGGTAAGCTTTTGTTCGTGTTTAGTTAGGATTAGGTTTCTTGTGGTGCATGATTTTGTGCATTTCCTGCTCAGGCCCTGACACAGTGCTGGCTCTGGTTGATTTCCAGCCACAGTTAACCTATTGCAAACTAAAAGATCAGGTGCAAATTGGCCTCAGGAAACTTCTACTGGTAGATAAGAGTCCGACTCTCTAACTACAAGATGAAACTGGATATAACAATCTCAAGGAATACATACAAGTACATACATAATACAATTTAATGTCAACAAATAGAAACTAACATAGTAAAATTAATATATAAAAAATACTAGTGGGTACTGAAAAACAACGTCTCAGTGCTATCTGGGACCCTTGGTTCACTTTGGCTGCATCCAGACATTACTCACTTGTTCCACTGTGCTTGGATATTCCGGAATAAAGCACGAATATTCTGAAATATCCAAATATAGCGGAATAATTAAGCAATGTCTTGATGCAACTTTTATCTCAAAATGACCTCCAGGCAATGCCTGGGACTCCCAGCTTCATTTTATCTCAAAGGCCAGATGCATTTCGACTCCATTCTTCCTAAGTCTTCCTCTAGTGGCCACTGGATGTGCTTGTGTGAAGGGTCAAGGGAAGCCCCAGCAGGTCCAAATTATTCTGGGTCACGCAGTGATATAAAATGATTATAGCACTGCATGGCCTGTCCTACTGAGGGCAGGCCTGCCTCCTCCAGACACCAACAAAGGCCAGGAGGTTCATTCACTAGACAAGTGAGCTGAGGCAGATGTACTGTGATCTGTGGCCAGATCTGTTAGATATTCCACCTAGCAAGCTCTGCCTTCCTATAAAGGTTCATAAAGGCATTTTGCACAGCCCGATTTATTGAATAATTTAAGCACCTTATATACTATTACATATATAATAAAAAAATAAAATGACACAACTTAATTTAGTCCAACCGGTAACTAAAATACTACAGCAGCAAATATTACTTAAAAGCAGAACCAGAAATGACCGCCAGTCAAAATGTTTTCATGAATAAGAAAGTTTTGGGTGGCTGGAAAGCGGGGGGGGGGGAGTATTATTGGCCCCAGGCAAGCTTCTTCATGGGGGAAACATTCTATAATTGGATTATCGCTATTGAAAACACCACTAAATGTTGCTGAAATTTTGCTCGTAAGGGCATCTGTCAGCACAGACAAGTCAGACTTAGTCAAGGTGCGTGAGCTCCCTGTCTTTCTAGCAAATGTGAAACATCTATACATATTGTACGGTCGATAAGCAACATGAATAATATATTAGCACAGATGTGTACAGTCTGTCTATAGAAAATGCTCAGTGGTGTTTGGAAAGGATGTTTCCAACTACGATGTTTTGTATTGTGCATTACTGCCCTCTGGATTTCTGTGAGCCACAAAGGAAGAGTGGTGTTCTGCCTTTTGTCGCAGACCAAGAAGGCAAGTTCCTGAGGCCTTCAACATGCACCATTCTAAAAACATGTGTTCTTTTTATATAAAGGCGGAC
The DNA here is from genome assembly GCA_014337955.1 of Aspidoscelis marmoratus. NCBI lineage: Eukaryota > Metazoa > Chordata > Lepidosauria > Squamata > Teiidae > Aspidoscelis > Aspidoscelis marmoratus. The sequence goes on from MTQE01001141.1 coordinate 15,699,901, forward strand.
ACGTGCATGAATCCTTTGTTATGGTCACAAAAGGGATGCAGAGGGGGCAATTCCTTCCGAGGCCCAATATCAGGACCTGGCACTTTCTGGTAGATGCTGAAGATCTAGGGTTGCTGCTCCACCCCGGCAGCCCTGGCACATGTCTTGGACTTCCAGCCAGGACTGACCTTTCATTGTATTTTCTACAGTGCCTCCATGTAGAATAGCTCAGTGCCAGCGCACAACAGCAGAGAAAAAAGCAAATTCAGTGCTAGGGGTAATTAGGAAGGCAATAGAAAACAAGTCAGCAAGTGTCATGTTGCCTCTTTATAAATCTACAGGGAGGCCACATTTGGAATACTGTGTACAATTCTAGTCACCACATCCAAGAAACAATATTGTGGAACTGGAAAAGGTACAGAAAAGGGCAGCCATAACGATCACGGGGCTGGAATGCCGCCCTAACAAAATCAGGCTGCAGTGCTATGTCTCCTCAGCCTTGAAGGGTGGCATTTAAGAAGTGAACTGCGGAAAAGGTGGACAGAGAAAAAAAATTCTTTATCACACAACATTAGAACCAGGGGTAACTGTAGGAAGCTGATGGGAGGAGAGTTAAGATCAAGAAGGGGAAATCTTTTGAGTGACAGTGACCAGTCTGGATAGCTTTAAAAACATTAGATAAATTCACAGAGGGCACTGCCTCCAGGTTGGAGAAACAGACAGGATGCTTCTAAAGGTTGTTTGCAGAGATCTGAGAGCAGAATAAGGGTTTGCTTTTGTCTTTTTTTTAACTTTATTTTCTTTTAAAACATATAACAATAGTACAAACCATTTAACACAATAAAGGTAGCATCAACACTTATTAATGTATAACATGAAACTTAAACATGAGTTATAGTGCTTTTGTCTTCTTGAGATGCCCATAAGAAGAAGAGTTGGCTTTCTGACTCCACTTTTCTTACCCATTTAAGGGGATTCAAAATGGCTGACAAACCTTATGTTCTTTCCACAACAGATACCCAGTGAGGTAGGTGGGGCTGTGAGAGCTGTTTGCAGTTTTGGTTGCTGCATCGCAAATAAAGATATAGCAGAACTGGAGATGGTTCAAAGAAGGGCAACTAAAGGCCTTTCTGAACTCATCTCTCCATGATCCAAACCAATGGGCCTGGATCAGCCAGGCCCACTTGTTTGGGCCATGGAAAAGCATGGTCTGGAAGAGTGCTATTTGCATGTCAGTGCTAGTCTAGACCATCCCCTGCCCTGGCCCTGAAGCTCACGCACGGTTTGAGGCCAGCCTCCAAGGGTCCCAATGGGCTAGAAGTTTTCATTCCCAGCTTCAAAGCCTCAAGGGGATTCATTTCAATGGCGTGTTTTAGTATGTTGGCAAGACTGGTCCCCCAGTAGTCTCAAATAGGAGGCAGGCTTTTTGCACACCTCCCTGTTCTAGGTCAGGTCCAACTTGTCTGCCCAAAAGCCAACTACGTGGGCTCCTATTGCAGATCAAATGTGCATGCAAAAAGGCCCTAAGTTGATCAAGGGGCTGGGGGAGCCTCTATGCAAAAGTTGAAGCTTTTCAGTCTAGAAAAGTGGGACATATTCACGCTCTGGTATGCAGTTAGGACAGCTCTAGTACACCAGAGCTGTCCTAATTGCATACCAAAGGCCTAAGTGCAAATATGTCCGAGGTAAGCAGAAGACACACAAGTGGTGTAAAAAATTATTCATGGTGTGGACAAAGTGAATAGGAACAAGTTGTTCTCCCTTCCCGGACAAAATGAAATTCTTTATTACTGTTGTCGTTAAACTTTTGGAATTCACTCCCATGAGGTGTTATGTTGGTGGCCTCCTTGGATGTTCTCAAAAGGTTTTAGACCAATTCATGGAAACTAGAGCCATTGGTGGCCAGTTGCAGGGACACTGCAAGCAGAGCAAGGTGAGTGTCCATGTCCAGCCTTTGGCCTCCCTGGACCACTGGTTGTCCACTGACAGAGTAGACTGCTGGACTAGGCAGGCCATGGGTCCAATCCAGTGGGACATCTCTTATGTTCTCATCCATTGGAAGATAATCTGTTCAAATGTACTGGTGGAAATAAAAACTGAAATGTATGGGGAAAAAAACATAAAGCTTCATGTTCCCATACCAGTACTATAATGGACATGATCCGGCCAAATTATATTTCAGAACCATTTCAGCCAAAAGCAAGGCCATTACAATTCTCCTTTCCCGGAAAAGTGTATTAAGCTTGTATATCTGACTAATAGAAAAATTTTAGACTGCCACATGTGAATCACTGTCATTTCACTGCCAGTTTTCATGATTACAGCACATTTTCTAGCATTTGAAGTTTATCTTTTAGGCTCAGCTGCTAGGAGTTGGGCAGCTGGGGGGGGGGCTTCTCTGCATTACAGGCTTACATGGCTGCTCAAGGAAGCGATAGGGAACAGCATTGAGAACGTAATTGATTTAATTATAAATGAAGCTTCAAAACATGGTGCAGATGAAAACAAAACAAGCCTTTGCTGTTCTTTTTAAAAAACCTCAATTCAAAATTCATAATACTTGGGTTCAACAAGAGAGTTTCTACCTTTTAATTCTGGAAAAAGACTCCTATATTTTTTCTTCCATGGAGGAGTAGTAAAGTGTCATTGAACACTAGCAAATATCTGAGCTTGGACCTGCACTTATTTTAATGTGAGTCAGTGCATCTTGGAAATCTTGTGCATTCTGTTTGAGCAGGATATACTAATCACAATGATAAGACATTAGTCCAGGTCCCATTGTTTTAATAATATAGAATTTGAAATCCGAAGCTCTTTCTGCACTGGGTCTTATTCGGGGTTGTGGGTGTGTCCAGACTTACAGATTCTGTGCATCCCAATGTACAGTCATTGCGTGGGAATCACACCTGATGCCTGATACCCGCCAGTCCGGACAGGACGGTGATAATAGCGAATGAGAGCAGCAGCAGCAGAAGAATAGTTGGCTTTTCTACCCCACTTTTCTCACCCATTTAAGGGGACTGACAAAGCTTCTATTCTTCTCCCCACAACAGAACACCCTGTGAGGTAGGTGGGGCTGTGAGAGCTCAGAAGAGAGCTGTGACTAGCCCAAGGTCACCCAACTGGCTTCATGGGGGAGGGCGGAATCGAACCTGGTATTCCCAGATAAGAGTCTGTCGCCCTAGCCACTAGACCAGCGGTTCTCAACCTACCAAATGCCGCGACCCCTTAATGGAGTTCCTCATGTTGAGGAGACCCCCAACCACAGGGGCGGAGCAGCTGGGAGGTGGGAGGGAAGGGCGTTGGGAGACTTGTCACGGCCCCTCTGAAAGGGTAGTTTGACCCCCAAAGGGGTCCCGACCCCCAGGTTGAGAACCACCGCACTAGACCAAGCTGAGCCTGCAGCTCAGCTCCCATTGGCTGCCCAGTCCCACGTGATGCATGCTTCACCACGTGCGCCACGGAAGTCTCGCAGCTTTCTCTGAGAAAGCTGCAGGGAGGCTGCTGAAGTCTGGATGGTACGTCATGGCTTTCCAGTAGATAAGCGGCACTTTTTTCTCTAACAGCAGATTTTATTCTGCTAATCTGGATACAGCCTATATCTCGGTATAGGAACCTGGCATCCGCATGCTGGTGCAGACTATCACAGGCCCCACATGGAACTTACTGTAGTCTCAGCTAGTACACAGATGGCAGGCCCCTATTGTAGGAATCGGTAATACGGCCCAATGCAGAAAGGGCCTATTATTCCAGTTCCAGTATTAAATAATTACACAAGGGCCATTTGGTTTAAATATAGCTTAAATTCTATTAGGAGCATTGTGATGAAAGTGTGCAACAAACTGCTTGCATATTTTAAGATTTTAAAAAGCGCCAGATAGGGGCTGGTGCTATCAGCACGCTTGCAAACGTGGGACCTGAGTGGGGCTCTGTACTTGCAAAATTAGCTAAGGACATGATGATGGTCATTTCTTCAGGAGGGTTGTTGCTGGTTGAGGGATTCCTTCATATGATGTTAAAGGACTTTAGGTGGTGGACATGATTTGAAAGATTTCTCCATAATGACATTAAGTCATTCAAAATGTTTTTCAGAATAGGAGGTATTCTTGTCATTTGAAAGGTGTCATTTCCCAAAGGGCAGGTCCCTGTCTTTTAAAAAAACAGAACATAAGAATGAATTGCTCTGCTGGATCAGATCAGAACCCATCTAGTCCAGAGGCCTGTTCTCACATGGACAGCCAGTTTACATACACTAGAGCTAGCCACACAGCCATTAGTATCAAGTGATGGAACAAAATAGAAAGGAGAATTCTGTTTCATGCTAAATTCACACCCATTCCAACTGCCATTAATAAGCTTAGGCCAGATCACAGAAAGTGTTGACAGTCCTTGTTGAAGTTATGCCAAGAAGAGATGAATGTTTGGCTCAGAACAGCACAATCCTCCATTTGTTTCATTGTTCTACTCAAAGTGTTAGCAAACTAATGTGTCAGGATCTAGAAGTACTGTAAGTGCCACAGAATGATGCATGAAAATATAGTTGTACTCCATCATGATGAATTTTAAAGAACTGCTGCCTTTTTTATTAACTTTGTCACAATCATCTCTTTAAAAATCAGGACAGAAACCAGTTAATTTGGGGCACGTGTTAGAATAATGAATTGAACAGCAGTTGTGAGCAGAGGAGATACTCTTTTATTTGTCCCTTGAGAATGTTCTTAACTGGTTATCAAATTACTTACCAGTAAGGAAAATACAGTAGCAGATAGGGAGGAACTGACTGAGTTAACAGGAATTAACCAAAGCTGTTTTCAATGGAGACAATGCCAACATACCCTACTACTTGCCTTCTTAATCATATTGCCGTGAACCTTGAGAAGTAATGCAAATATCTGTTCCAAAATTCAGAGGCCTTTTTGTACTTACCTGATTAGTCTGTTGTGTGTTAGGCTTGGTAAACTTCTGGTAAAGGTGGGCCATTCACACTTGTCATGAGGAAAGTCTCCCTGAAATGTCCATTACCAGCCAGAAGTGCGAATGGTCCTCCTGTTTACCAGCCACTGCATCCGAAGGCAGAAGTTCCAGCTCCTCACTGCTGCAATTGGCCACCGTTGCAGAAGAGTGTGTTCAAGCCCAGGAATGATTACATCAGCAACCGGGAGTGGGGGCGTAACTTAACATGGCTGTGATTGAATGTGCAGTGCCCACTACTCTGTCGCTGATTGAATGCCCCTCTCACAGTCCCAGGGATTGGAGGTCTGGTCACATCAGAGGTCAGCGATCAAACATGGCTGCCACTGCAACCGCGCCTGCACAGATGCCGCCTCCCCTGCCCACCAACCACAGGAACCGGAAATAGACCGGATGGTTGCACCGCTGGATGCTCCAGGTAAGTTTTTAATTGTGGCAGGTTAAGGTTAGGTAGCTTGTGGAGCACGATTTTGTACTCCACACCTAATCAACAATTAGACAACTTCTGGTAAGGCAGGACACACGTGGAGGCTGTAACAGCCTCCTCTAAGTGCAGATGCTCTTCCCCAGAAGTTGCCTAATTGTGCCTAGCAGTCGAAGTGCAAATAGGCTGCAGGTCTGGCACAATTTCAGCGGGGTTAGATTGTGAGTTAATGGAAAGCAGAGAAGGGCTCCTACCTTTTCTCTGCCCATAGTTCCTTGGAAGGTTGGGTGAAGGCTAGATTTTTCTCCCTTTTCCACAGCAAGCAATCCACCCCATTCCCAATAGCCAAGGCAGGCAGGGCAATGCACAACTGCATGGGGACAGCTGTATGCGTATACAGGTTGAATTAGCAGTGATGGCATGGGGACAGACAAGATTCTTTTTCAGTCGCACACCCAGTCAAAAACGAGCCCAAATCACATAGAATTGCTTGTATTGGGATGCAGCTTTAGAGTTTCATATAGAAAACAAACAAGAAATGGCCTGGAGCATCTTAGGCAGCTTCTTCACAGTCCAATTCGACTGTAGCTGCTGCTGTAGATTGCAGTCTCCGCTTGCCAAGGACAGTCTCACAAGGAATGTGCTGCTTTGCCAAATGTTTCAACGCCGTGGGCAACTTCAGTCATCCACCTTGTGTGCTGGTGAAGCAGCCCTGCAACACACATAAATGGGCTGTTTACAGCATGGCACCAAAAATCCCCCTCGCCAGAAGCTCTGGAAGCTGGGAAGCTTTCATTTGTTGGCCTATAAAGGCAAGTACCAAGGTAAACAGTTCAGAAGATGCCTTAGAGGCCAACCGATTTACTTTTGGAGAAACTTTTTGCTGACTCAGGCCCAATTTCACCATACATATCTTAACCTATTGTTTTTATATTTGAGAATGCTATCTTCAAATCAAGGGTGTTATAGAGAAGTTACAGCTATAAATTGTTAGGCAACATATGTTAACCAATCTCTTCATAATGACTCATTAGATTTTGACACAGTATATGTGAATTCAGAAGCTATGTCACTGTGACACAGATTTAATGTCTTTTCATCAATTCTTAGACAAATAATTTGAAGCTAAGGACTCTTTCATGCTATATTAGGGTAAAGGGCTAGGACAGGAAGGAACAGGAAATGTTCTCTCTTTCGCTATTTCTCAGGGTTTTTTACTGAATCAGATAGTTTGATCAACACACAAAGGACCTTTCTACACTTGTTCCTCCATGGTCGGAACCTGTGCAAACCATGGCAAGGTATAGTGTGGAAGAGCATCTGCACAATGGCACTAGTCCAGACCAGCCTCTTCCCTAGTCATGAGGGCTTCAAAGAGCTATGAACCTTTGTTCTTGGCCTCAAAGCCACTGGGAAACCCATTTTGGTGATGCATTTTGATGCGCCACCAAAATGTACCCATGATGGGTGGGACCTCACAGATCCACACTAATAAGGGGATTGTTGAGAACCAGAAGAAGACTTTGGCTGTGTCTTCACGGCAACCTTATCTCCAATTCAAAACATTTTCAGTCCTCGTAGTCCGCACGGCAGTTTGGCTTAACACCCTTTCCTCGTGTTAAACCACCTCAAAGCGTGGTGAATCTCTATCTACTATGATTCAATGCTGTACAGAAAATGGCCCCAGAAGATGGTCATTTTGTGAATTAACAATCGAGCCCCAATAAGTCACCCCTGCTGCTGCCACACAAGGGCAAAGGGGGACAAAATGTTCCCTTGGAGTTAAAGAATTTGCCTGAGTCAACCATGAAGATGGTTTTGCATATTAGGGGGAGACTGAAGATCTGATGGAGTACAGACCTGAGCCCCAGGGTTGCTCTATAGCCTGTTTCTATGGTGTAGCTGCAGCCTAAGAGTCCATCTTCACTTAATTTTTAATTCACATTGGTTCCAGCTTCAAAGTGAAATAACACATCAGTAACTGATGATTTATTTTTCTTTTCTCATGATGTAATCCAAGGTACTATATTTCCTGGGGTAGATAATATGGAAGGAGCTTTCACTTTGCTCATATGCTCTTTCTCTCTGAAGCTAGATTGAATGTGGATTAAGAATAAGTGTAGCTTGGCTCTTGAATACTAGGTGCCCGGTACTGCCCAGGTTTGTAACAGGGGCAGTTTGACCTGTTTGTAATAGGATTTCATACTTTTATTCATATCATCAAAATAATTGACTACCAATTATGAAAAACTTGAAAATTTAGAGTCTTTGGATATTGGCATATATAATGTAGCTTAGCTGGTAATATACTTTCTTTCTGGATGGCAGAAGAATCTTATAAACCAACAAACAATTTGAATGTACCACCTGTGTTGAGGGGTAGGCCTCCAAAGGGTAGCAATCAGACTGAACAATATATTCATTTTAATAATGTATATTATTTCCATTGGACTCATCTTTGATTCTGATGTAAAATCTTTTAATAATTAAATAAACAAATATATGAACTAAATAAACAAGAAACAGAATCTGACACAAAAACTTTCTGTAGCATTCTTGGTAATAAACATAATTATGGATGACCAACAGTGTGACACAAGAGCCAACAGCAACATCTGTTTAACTTGATTTGTTTCTGAATAATCTTTTAAAAAGAAAGTGGAGCCACAGTGGCAGATGGCCAAGAAAGATGATATTCTATAAATCTTTTGGACAGTGCAAGAAGACAGTGGCACTTGCCATGCTGTATAGAGGCTGAAGCTCTTTATGAACAGCAGGGAAATGTATTGCTCCAGCTGTTTAGCACTTCTAAAATTAAAAATGTTTCACAGACTAAGCATGGGTCCAGGAAGATATTGTCAGGTCATCACCAATCCAAATCCTGACCAAGACCATTTCTGCATTTGCCTGGAGTAGTCCAGATCAGAGTGTCCCTCTCATATCTGGTTCAATATATCCATCCCAGGTGCGCATGAATCTGTCCATGGCCTGGGACAAGGTCATACATGTGGACTGGCCTGCTCTAGACCACCTCTGCACTGGCTTTGAAGCTCACACTGGCTTCACAGCTGGTCTCCAGCTGTTCCAACTGCCAGGAATGAATGTTCCTGGCACCAAATCCCCAGGATATCCATTTCAACAGTGCACCTTGTTGCACCACTGCGGTCCACTATATCACTGACCAGTTCACTGGTAAACCTCGTTAAAGAGGTCTACTGGTAGACCGGATCAGGCAACCATTTGGGGCCCCCTAAGGCCTTTTCACATTAGGCCTTTTGGAACGTGTGGAGGACGTGCCGGGATGGAGCATTCGCTACTCTGTTCGGAAGCGCCTCAGCCTGTCCCAGAGTGCCCTCCGCGCAATCCGTGTGGAGAGCACTTAATTGTGCTCTACACGCGGCCTAGCACGTTCTGGCCGTTCTGGGCGGGCTGGCCAATCAGAGGCCTTGCCACGTACATGTGCACCGCAGCACCGGCTGAGCCGGGTTACTTGGGCCCAGGACAGCCAGCAGGTAGGTTCATGAGCGTACGCGCATCCCCAGGCCATGGGGTGGGTGGGTGCCCAGGGGTGATCCCTGTAGGCCCTAGGGGACACGATCCTGTCCCCTAGGACTCGCAGGGACCCGGGGAAGGGCCCTGCCAGGTCTGCCCGCCCCTGGGTCTTTTCTGACTCAATGTCAGACAGGCCTGGGAGGGGCGTCCCTGTCCCCGTCTGGCCATTTCAGGCTAGGACACTTCGGGGCACTTTCCCCATCTGCAGGTAGGCAGCTAGGAATGCATGTAGATGTGTTCCTTTCCTGCCTACGTGTGAATGGGGTAAGCGTCCCAGAGTGTCCTAGCCTAAGTGCAGTACAGCCATTCCAGCTGTAGTGTGAAAAGGCCTCTGGTCTGGTCGAATCGATGTTCCATCCTGTGCAAATGAAGTGTACTAGGAAGGGAAGGGGCCTCCCTTAGACTGCACTAGTGGCGTGGAAGGGAAGATCCTACTACACTTAGGGCCAGTTCCCACTAGGACTTTTTTGAGTGTTCAAAACGGTTTCAAAACACTCTGTCCGCATTGAGAAGTGGCTTTCGCATTAAAAAGAGGAATAAAACTGATAAAACAAATTAAATAAAACATCCCTTTAAACAACTCTCCTTCCCATTTCTTTTAATGAAACGGTTTATGGGGTGTTCCCACTTGGATCAGAGTGTTTCGAAACCGTTTTACTGCCTGCCTGCCCGCCCGCCCGCCCACCTGCCTGCTTGCCTGCTTGCCTTCTGTTTCAGCGGCTGCTTCGTGCCCACCATTGTGGCTGCCCTTGGGCACTGCCGCTGCCCTGCTCGCTCACTCCGCTTACCACCAAGCAGCCCTGGTGCTACTGAGGCGTAGGGAGGAGGAACGGGAAGTGGCCCGTGAGCGAGTGAGCGAGCTCCCCTTCCCTTTCTGGTGCTGCTGCGCCGCTGCCACCACCATCATGTTCCGCTTTAAAGCGGAATTAAGAAAAGCAAATGGGAACACAAATAATATGCGTTCGCATCTTCTTCTTTTTTTAAATTCCGCTTTAATGGAGCTAAGTGGGAATTCACCCCTACAGATCTGGAATGACATCCGGTGTGGAATCAGCCCAACTTTGCCCAACAGTTGCGACTAGCAACCTAAAGAGCTCACCACGTAGAAGCCTTATCACACACTTCAAAATAGAATTCATTTGAATGATGGTTGAATTCTTCATCAGGGAAGAACACACCAAAAAGACTTAACACACTTCTACTGCGTTTGTCCTCCTAATACACCAAAGCAAGGTTTGAACAAAACATGGAACAGATTGTTGTGCCTCCACCCCTCCCCATTCTGAACTCCTCCCTGCAACTGTAAGAGGAAAAGAGTTTGCTTTTATACTCTGCTTTTCTCATGCTTTAAGGGGACTCAAAGCGGCTCAAAAAACTTGTTTTTCTCCTTACAACAGAACACCCTGTGAAGTAGGTGGGGGTGTGAAAGCTCAGAAAGAGCGCCGTGACTAGTCCAGGGTCACCCAGCTGGTTTTGTGGAGGAGTGCGGAATTGAACCAGGAGGCCTCCAGTAACCTACCTCACAGGGTGCTCTATTGTGAGAAGTTTTCTGAGCCGCTTTGAGTCCCCTTAAAGCACAATAAAAGCAGGGCATAAAAGCCAACTCTTTGTCTCTTACAGAATCAAACTGGCTCATGATTGCACAAGGTATCACCGAGCTATGCTACTATGCAGGAAAAAAGTCCTCTCCTCTCTCTCTCTCTCTCTGAAGAAGCACTCTAGGGCATCTCTGTTTCTTGCAGTCCTGCACAAAATCCTGCTGCTGAAAAATGATGTCGCTGCTGAGATCCTTACTACCATTTCTGTGCAGAAAAGGAAAACTGCAAATCCTTTGAGGTGCTGCTAGGCAAAATTGTGGATCCCTAGGAATGCTCCTGTACAAAAGTAAAAGGAACCTCACCCTACCTCCCCAAAAAGATAGCAGCTAGAATTGTGCACCACTACTCATGACTGGTTTATGTGACAGTGGAAACAGAAAGAGAAAAAGCCTCCTCGTCCAGCCCTGGTGGTATGGTAACAACAAGAAAATGAAACAGTTGGACATAAGGGACACACTTTTTGATAAAAGAAGAAGAGTTGGCTTTTCTTACCTATTTAAGGGGACTCAAAGTGGCTGACAAAGCTTCTGTTCTTCTCTCCACAGCAGATACTCTGTGAGGCAGGTGGAGCTGTGAGAGCTCAGAAGAGAGCTGTGACTAGCCCAAGGTCACCCAGCTGGCTTCATGAAGGAGGGCAGAATCAAACGAGTCCAGCTCCCTAATCACTAGACCAAACTGGTAGGGAAAAAAGTGTTCTGCATAAAAATGCATGTTCTATGGAAAATATTCCACATTTGCCCCAAAGTTTCCCCTTTACATGTAATTCTCTCTCAGTGGAAATTGATCTACATCCCTTTTAAAAACTGTTTGAAGAGAGCCCCTCTATGCTGAAAGCAATTAACTGAACCCAGTCACTAATATTTAGCATACACTTTACTGCTGCTATAGATAACTGTTAAGGTTTTGTCTTAATGCTTCTTAGAATTGGGACTCAGATAGAGCTGCTTCTGACACACACAGCATAATTCCCTTGGGCAGCTGATATAACACTTGATGAAAATTCTCCTCACAACACGTATCTGACAAAAGCTCAGTCTAACCAGGGAAATGCTGAGCCTTTGGCCAATTCAACATATTATTGAACAGGTATTTTGTTCTGCTTTTCTTCTGCTGTATCCACAGAGGGACTATACCCATGTCAGTGCCGATCTCTGCTAGTCCCAGAGAAATATCAGGATCAGAATGGGTGGAGCAGCAAGTGTAGTACCAGACCCCACAGGCTACTTTGTACGTTTTCCTAGAGGAATTCTCACTTCTTCATCTTGACTGCTAACATTTCCTGAGGGAAAATGCCATCTGTGCACCGTCACCGAGGCTCTTAGGGACATCTTTACTTGTAAGCTCTTCCAGGTGCATGGCAAAGAGAACAGATGTTCCGCTGACAACATGAAATACATAAATATATGAGATAAGGAATTAATCCAATTCTTTATAAGGTTGCTGCACTGCTGTGTCTCTGGGCTGGGGTCTGTCATGAGCTAACCCAGTGCGAAAAAAATGTTTATTTAAATTTTTAACCCAGCCAATACCAGGTTACAATTAAATTATAAGTGAAACACAACCAGTGCCCCCCCTCAAAACTCCAAAGTACAATGTATAAAGAGATCCTAAAAACCAAAGGGCAAAGATGCATCTTAACGTGTTGCAAAATGTTGACCCTTGGCATGCCTCAAAGAGGAGACTATTCCCAAACCCGAGAACATTCTACGCAATGTTAAAGCATTGCAAGATTACAACAGGGGCCTTTTCTACTGCTCTTAAAAATCAAATAGCCATAATGAGCTGTGTACATATGTGGCTTACCGTGTAGAAGGCACTACCTTGAATCTGGCCTGCTAACAGGTAGGCATGTAATGTATGTCTAGTAAGAGACTCGGGGATGTGGGCTACCTTAGGGTGAATTTACAACATAAGGTCCACCCCCCACCCCACCCCCAGAAGCTCTCAGTAAACACCCAATTCTTATTGTGAAGATGCAGCCTTAGGAAACACCTTCATTCCCATGAATGGAGTCTCCTCATACCTTCCACTCTAACTGCTATGTGGAATGGGTCATAGTTACAGTCATACCTTCACCTTTCCTACTATCTGCCAGAGCAGGTCCCAGCAATGTGAAGGACCTTTGAAGCATAATTGCTGCACTGTGATGGGTGTAAGGACAAGTGAGTGCAGATCTGAGAGACGTGATTGAGTTTTTTCCAGTTCAAATCTCTTCTCAGTAGCACATCATCAATACCTAATTATGCCCTTGCATAGGTGGGATGGGCACCCCGCCACACACACAATCAGTTCAGCGTGAGTGACTTCACTGACTGGGCCTCTGAGGTGCAATGTATGGCAAGATCCACACAGGAGGGAAGAGAAGTGCTCTAGGTATAGTGCTCTTCCCCCTAAGGATTAAGAAGATTGAAGCACTCTTTTAAAAGCAGTGGCGACTTCCCTGCCACCCCCAGTTGTCAAGATTACAGCCAGGAATAACTTGGCTTCAGTCTTGACAACTGCGGGGGGGGGGGGCAGGGGAGGTCCATGAACACAGCAAATGGCCCTGGAATATTTTGAGGTAAGTCACCTTGAGCAACAGTGACAGCACAGAGGTGAAAGCGCAGCACAGGTGAAAACAGGAAAGAGTTTTCAGAGCTGTTCCTCCCTTTGTGCTGTAAAATAGCTCCAGTGCACTAAATGCACCATGGGGGAGCAGGACTGTGTGGACCCTACTGCTGCTTCATGACCTATTCACAGCACCATAAAGGGTCTGTGCAGATCTGCCCTGGAGCCTTTCTGTATTTAGTATGCCTTGTTCCAAACCAGTAGGTTTGGACCAGCGAAGCTTCCTGGTCTAAAATACACACTGTTTGTACAACAGCACTGATCCAGAACAACCCTTGTACCAGCCCCAAAGCTCACATGAGCTTCAGGGTTGGCTTCTGAGGGCTCCAAAGGGCTAGGAGTGAAAGTTCCTAACTTGGAGCCACTGGGAGAGCCATTTCAGGTGGGTGCTTTGGTGCACCACTGAAAAGGGACCCCATTTGGCCCAAAGATGGAGGCGTACCTTCTACACACCTCCGTGTTCTGCACCATGGCTCACTGGTCTATTCATAGACCTGTTTAAACAGGTCTATCAGTGTTCCAGATCCAGAGTCCTTTGCATTTAAGCATACCAACAGTAGGTGGAGTCACACAGTTCCACATTAACATGTGATCCAATGCGGCCCTTGGATCTTAGTACCAAACTAAGTGCAGAGAAGCCCCTAGGCTGCGGTTACACCTTACTGCTTTAATTAGTCTCGCAGAATGGCCTGCCCACACCTACCTGCTGCTGTCACTGCCTTCTCCCACCAAGACTCCTTGGGAAAAGGTAATCTTCAGATGGTGAGGGGGTGGGGGAAAAGCTCAGCTGGATGGGGAGGCATTCCAGGAGGATAAAGGGGGGTGAGGTGACAGGCGTGTGAGGTAAGTTTATGCACAGGGTGGGGAACATAGTTGCAAGAGAGTAAGGGTGGGTGAGTTTGCATGCGAAGGGTAGACAGGGGTTAGGGAGCAGTAGCATTGGGGCAGAGAGAGTCTCAGTGAGGGGAGGGGAGGGATCACAGCAGGGAGAGTTTTGGAGAGGGGGGATTGCAGTGGTGGCAGCAGTGGTGGGTCAGAGGGAGTCTCAACGCTGAGGGGGGGGTGAAGGGACAAGAATTGGTGCAGAGGTTCACTAAGGCTTGCCATTTTCTAGGCAACAATGGAAGCAGAGATGGGAGCCTCCTACCTTGGGTGAGGGTCCAACTTATTTCCCTTCACCGGAGTCCGTTCACATAGGAGATTGTCCCAATCAGAGAAGGGAAGTCTGCATAAAAAGTGGACGCAGACATTCAAGTGTAATCTCTCTGGATCCAGGACGGGCTCTATGCAGATAAAAGGTAAGGTGTAACCACGGCCCTAGTCTCTTCTGTCTTATTCTGGCACTTGATTGAGTAGCTGTGTGCCTGTATTATTAATTGTGGCCTCTCTTTCTCCCTCTTTCTTTTTTTTAATAAGAAAAAAAATATCTCAGCAAGCAGGGTAATAAAGAGCAATCATTCTTCACTGCATAAACCTTAAACCTATAAACCTTAAACCAGCTTATAAGGAACTAAAGCAGTTCAGTTTTCTTTGTGGCCAGTTTTCATGCTGCTCATGGACATTCCTGGAATGTTTAGGAGAACAATGGGGCATTTTTAGAATTACCATTGCAACTGCTATTTCCAAGGAAACCAGGATGGTGCTCAATACATTTTGTTCACTTTCTCACATCTTGAGAAATGCCATGTGACCCTCTTTGCCTATTTTTAGTTTCCAAACATATCAGCAGGATGGGGGCATTAGAATAAATGGGTGGTCTAACAAACTCAGCACGGTATGCTAAGATTCAACTTGCCTCAATAAAAAAGGCATTTCAAAACAGGCAGCTGAGAGGGATACCAACAAGACAGATCAAGAAGCACTGCATTATTTTGCATCTTCCTGTCATTCCACAATCTGCACTGAAAATATCTATTTTACAATGGAGGCCTTCCATCATCTTTTTGGCAATCTTGGCCCTTTCTGCACTGGCTTATTTTGGATTATATCTCAGAACAGGGGTCTACCATCTGCATGCTGATGCAGAATACCACAGACCTCACCTGGGATCTGTCACAGTCTGCACCAGCATGCATTTATAATCCAGAATAAAGCTCAGTGCAGAAAGGGCCCTTCCATTTACTACCTTCTAGAAGCAAAGGGTTATATTTTGGAGAAGGACCACAAACCTATACGCCCTCTAAAAATGGTTGTTGTTTGTTACCACAAATTCAGAGTCAACCCTTGCTGATTCCACAGAACATCCATGCCATTTTCTTTGTAGATACAGAAGAGCTTCGTCATTAACTTCTTCTGGGATCAGGCCTGGAGTCCTGTGCTTTACAACTGAGCTACAGCCAGACCTATTCCACAGATGGTTTCTGTTAACACACACAGAGATGGCAAAATTCCTATCAGAAAAGCACAACACAGAGTGTTAGAGCAATAATATGCTTATTCCTCGCCTCGGAGCCCATGGCCCCTGGGGAGGTGTAATCAGTGTGTTCCTTGTGCCAGGGGAGTGCGTGCTAAGCATACTGCCAAGAACCTGTATGCATCACACCTAAGTCCTATCTAAATGCATTTGATTCAATCCTAACTTACCAGGGAGCTTTCCTCTCACCACATGGCTCATTCCTCACCCACATTAATTTGTCACCACTGTCTTTCTGCCAAAGAGATCATCTCACCTCTTCCAGCTTCCCAGGGAGTATCTGCTACGGAATGCAGAACAGAAGAAATAAGGCAGCAGACAGCTTTTTGCATTACTAGACACACAGTGTAAAAGCTAAAGCCCTTGAAGCCCCAGGGACAAGACACTGACATCAGCCTTCAGAGGAAGCCCAGTCGATCCTGCTCTTTCAATTAGAGTCAAGATCGCTCCCTCTACCATCAGGCTCAGGCTTTGCATAAAGATTCCTCTATGATTTACTGTCTTGTATTTATTCCTCTGTTTCCATCTACAGTTTCCCCTCTTGAATTTTTCCTGCTTGCTTTTTTATACACAAGGCTTCCCTTTTTCTTGTTCTCCTTCCATTATTTCTTGTCACCCTGTCTGGGCACTCCTTTTTGCACTTCATCTGGGCACTCCCTTTTGCCAGACTCTCCTCACTCTCCTTCTATATCTGTCATCATCCTTCCCATCCTGACAGCTGCTCCAGAGTCAACTGTCTATGAGAGCAACTCAGAGAACACATCTGCTCGTACAGGAACTTAGGAGGGCCTTGTGACTATGGATAGTCTAGTATCAATCAACTTACACTCCTCATCTCTGTTAGAAGCCTCTATGTGATAAATGCACCTTTCGCTTGACTCCTAGGAGCTAATGGGTAAAAGGCAGGTAAACTCAAACAGAGAGTACATTTTTTACTACATAAATGCTGTGCAAGCTTCAAACCATTACTGAAATCCCTTAGTCCCCACTGTAAATGAATCTACATACGCCGAAATAATTGCACTTTCTTCCTCTGCATTCCCCTCCTGCTTTCATGTCCACACTTTCCTTTGTGTTCTCCACTGTACTATTGCTATCTTTCAAGCCTCTCAGGGCAGAGACCCGATAACTTCCTTTGTAAGACACTGTGCACATGAATGATGGGACAGATAGGCGGATAGGCGGATATCACTGTAGGAAACAATTAAATTCTTTGCTGGCTATTTTACATGAGAAATCCTGTAGTATAATAGCAAGTGGCACTGGCTCTTCCTTATCGCTATGGCATTAATCTTCATTAGCAAATCGACAGAGCATATCCTCCTTTTCTCTCCTGATATCATTTGCAGGCTTTGCTTCTTAACTCTGCTTTCCTCCATCATCACCAATGACACAGGGAGCTCATTGTAACTGTACACCACAATTGGTGTGGGCGGAGGGACAGCCGTGATCCCATGCCCCCAGCCCCCAGGGAGAGGTGCATCTACATTGTAGACCAGCTGTCTAGGAGGCCATGCCTCACATGGAAAGCTGCACGTACATGGACATGACATGGGAGCAGGCCTCAGGGAGAAAATGGTGCCAGAGCCCACTGCTTAAATGCGGTCCCCTAGGTGTTCCCCATTGGTAGTCTGGCCCAGTCACTTGTGTGAGGACAGCACTGAGCAGCTGGGTCACTCTACTGGATGCATGGCACAATTTCAGCAGGCTTCTGGAAGTGGCCTAGGAAGTGGCTAAAAAAACACCCCAGCCAATATACCAGCAAAGGAACTGATACTGAAGGCTGGAGTGAACAGGAAAGTCTCAGCAGGGATCCAAGAACAAGAAACCACCATGACAACAGTCCAGAAGAAGCAGAACAAGTCAGGAATTCCAAATAAAGGAACATAATAATTCAGGTGAGAAGATAATGAAGCACTGAATAGGAATGTGCACGAATATTCATAACATTCAAAGTTCATACAGATTTGGCCTAACTTGGACATTCAAATTCGAAGGGAATGTATGGGGTTGAACATTCATATTGAATATGAATCCAACGACATTCAAAGGGGATCTACGCGAACGAATACAAATTTTCTTGCATTCAATTTGATATCAATTAAATACAAAAAAAAATCATTCATGCACATCCCTAGCACTGAAGTCTGAGGAAGTAATTCATAATATCTATGGATCTGCAAGGCTGATCAGATGAAATTGATTAACTGCTTTCTCCACCAAAAGCCATCAGATCTTGGTAATAACCTGTTGACAACTGGCAACTCCATTACCAGATCCCAACACTGACTGACCCACATTGAAAGCAGCCTTCCAGTGGTGTCTCCAGAGCTTTAGATCTTTTATGCACCCCCCCCAAAAAAAGGTAGGTTCTCACAATCTGAGGGTTTTATGTTGTGTTGTAAGACAATTTTGCTTTTAAAGAGACCCCAATTCAGTGTCAGAACCACATCATGAACAAAGTTTTCGCTGTGCCTAAGGACTGACTGTTTTTCCAAACTCAAAAATCATGTTTTGCCCTGGCCTTTGGCTAAATAAGGAAACAGCTTCTCTTCCCTGCATTCAGGCATTGGAATTGTTTTAGGATGCTCATTTTACATTTGGGTTTTAATGTTGTAACCTGTCCTGAGATCTTCAGGTATAGGGTGGATAAAAATGCAAATAATTAACTAGTGGACTAAACAGACGAATGTCTAACAGGTTGTTCAAATGGTTAAAATAATCATATTGTGTTAGTAAAGATGGTTATCTCAGGCACCAGCATCTCTAAAACTCCTTCCACACTTAATATAGTTCTAAAAGAATCTAATCTGCTACTTCATCTAACTCTGCGATTCTCAATATGGGGGTCGCGGCCCCTTTGGGGGTCGAATTACCCTTTCAAAGGGGTCGTGACAAGTCTCCTGCTGGCCCTCCTCCCCCCTCCCCCGACACAGCGCCCCTCACGGAGGCCCTCTCCACCCCTCGCCTTGCCTCGGTCAGTACCAATTCAGTTGGAAGAGGAGGCCACCATGCTGGTGAAGCTGTAGTTCTTATCAAGGCAGAGTAGAGAAGGCGGTGCGCAGGCAAAGCGAGATGGAGTTGAATACGTGGGCCCACGTGGGCTGCAGAGGACCAGCAGCCACCCGAACTTTCCAGCGAAGAGCGGCAGCAGCGCGTTGGTGGGCTGCAGCACCGACACCAGGCATCGTTGTGGTTTCACCATGGTCGACGGGGAACGCAGCCAGGAGGCAAGAGGGTCCAGGCAGGCTGGTGAGCGGCTGGATGGAGGGGGGCAGCCCAGAGAGACACCTGTGTGCCTGGGCAAGCTGAAGGGACCAGCAGCTTCTTGGGGAGCTGTTTGGCATGAGGCAGGGTTGCCCTTCAGGGCAACAGAAGGAGGACAGGCAGATGGAGGAAACCTCGCCTGCCGCCCCCTTCCTTTCCATGCCCTCCTGTAGTCCCACATGGGCCGTGCAGCAACAGGAGCTGCCTGAATCCCTTCCGGGCTTAGAGGAGGGCTGAAGCCCTGTCGGGTGGGTAGGTCGGCCTTGTTTGCCAACTCTTCTTACTCTTACTCCTACTCCACAAAGCCAGTTAGCCTTCTTCTAGCTGAAGGGACCCTCTTCTTTCTCTTTGCATATTTTAGAGAGGGGTTGGAGAGGCTTCAGATTTCTCTCTTTTTCAGGGGGCAACCTTACTGCCCCCCTGGAAAAGAGAGAAATTTCAACCCCCTGCAGCCCCTCTTTCCCATCTGCTGACAGAGGCTTAGCTTTACTGCAGAAGTAACTTCGGCAGTAAGACCAAAAGGGGCTTGGCTTTAGTACCGAAGAAAGCCAAGCCTCTTTCAGCACATCGGCAAAAGAAGGTGCAGAGGGTTGACATTTCTCTCTTTTCCAGGGGGGCAATAAGGTTGCCCCCTCAGAAAAGACAGAAATCTGAAGCCTCTCCGACTGGTGTCTTTGCTGATGTATTCTTCCATTCTGAAGGTGGACTGAAGCTGGGTTAAAACCTAGGTGTGAATGCAACCTTTTTGCCTATGGAAGTAGCTTACTTCTAGTTTTCGCTGTCACTAGAATTGGAGGCCAGCTTGTTTCTGGAGAAGGAGGTCCACTTTTAAAGTTGAAGAAGATCAGCTGAACAAAGGGATTCAGTTTGGTCTCGTGGTTAGGGAGACGGACTCTTACCTGGGGATGCCAGTTTTGATTCCTCACTCCTTCATGAAGCCAGGTGGGGGACCTTGGGCTAGTCACAGCTCTCTTCTGAGCTCTCACAGCTCCATTTACCTCATTGTATGTGAGTTGCAGGGAGAACAGAAGGTTTGTCAGCCTCTTTGAGTTCCCTTAGGGATGATAAAAGCAGTATAAAAGCCAACTCTTCTTCTTACTCCTACTCCACAAAGCCAGCTGGGTGCACTTGGGCTAGGCACAGCCCCCTTCCTTAGCTCTCGCAACCTCACCCGCCTCACAGGGTGCTAATATTTCCAATTTGCAGAATTAAATTTTTTTTTTCCAAACCCATCTTTTAAAAATGAACTTGGTAAACCATGCATTATGGGTTCTTTTGAAGAAGTTAATTCCCCTCTTCTCTCTGCCTCTGCATGGATGGCAAGTCACCCGTGTACCCTAACACACTTTTATGAAACTTGCAAATTAGATGTCAGTGTTACCTTCTCACTTCTTCTGTACCACTGCTTGTAAATCTCATGAGCTGCAAACGAATTGAGAAGTCCTGTCACATTTGCAAGAACTTTCTGAATCCTATGTAGTGTTTCCACTGTGGATTTCTCAGTGGCCCCGCCCCATGACCCCAGTGGCCTCACTCCGTGACCCCGGCAGCCCTGCCCTGTGACCCCGGTGGGGCCATCCTCATGGTTGGGAGTCCCCACAACATGAGGAACTTCATTAAGGGGTCATGCCATTAGGATGGTTGAGAATCACTGATCTAACTGGTTACAAGGGTCACACATCATGGCCGCATCCCCACGACGTCCTTATCTCGAATTCAAAACGTTTTGATT
>MTQE01001141.1:15746890-15766412 GCA_014337955.1 Aspidoscelis marmoratus
CCAAATGCTCATGGGCATCTCAAGCACAGACAAGGACAAACCTTCTCCTGTTCTCGAATCCCAGAAAATGGCATTAGAAGCGTCCTGCTCCCCTCCCCCCCCAGCCTGAAAGATGAACCCAGGCATTCCCTCTAGTAGCCATTGATACATCTGTTGTCCATAAATTTGTCCAACCCTACCTTAAAGCCACCTAGACTGGTAGCTGTTACCACCTCTTCAGTGGTTAAGGAGCTGGACTCTTATCTGGGAATACTGGGTTTGATTCTGCACTCCTCCATGAAGCCAGCTGGATGAACCTGGGCTAGTCACAGCTCTCCTCTGAGCTCTCACAGCCCCACCTACCTCACAGCGTGCTCTGTTGTGGGGAGAGGAATAGAAAGCTCTGTCAGCTGCTTTGAGTCCCTTTAAATGGATGAGAAAAGCAGGGTAGAAAAGCCAACTCTTCTTCCTTTCTAGCTTTAGAGGACTCAGATGTGCTGGACCTTTATTGTAAAGCCTGGAATTGAAAAAGAATGAGAGTTCCTGCACTTTCTTAGAAGAGCTGCCTTAAACTTCACTGCATCATCTCTGGCGCGACCTGTGCTGGCACAGAGCCAGACTGCTCATCTGGGAACTTGCTGTGGGTGCAAAGAGGACGAAGAGCAATGGCCCAAAGCAGCAGGCTTCCTGGATGATTGATCCAGTGCTATGCCAGTGTAAGCCAAAGAAATCGGGTGGCCTCTTTTGTGCAGCGATGGGAAAATGCTGTCATTAAAAAAAGAAAAGCCAAGCTGGTGTTTCCTGTATCATCAGAATGCTCCTGTACCTATCATGACTTCTTATATATCTCAATAGAAGAGCTAAATGCATCACCAACAAAGCCTTCCAGCTCATGAAAACTTGCTCTTGTGTGTTAGGATAATTTTCTCTTTTTCTTTTTATATCCTGAACATTAGTTCTTCCCTTAGTCTTTGGGAAAGCAACGCATGCAAAGCCAGTCACCACGGGAAAGCTGATGAAGACACTTGCAGGCTACTGATGTGGAGCTCTGCTCACCATTTTAATTCAGTGCCTCAAGTCTTTGGATCTGCTGGCATTTCCTTTAGAATATCTTATCATTGTCATGCAAAATGCAGAAATGCATTGTCAATTACATGAAGAACTTGTATCTACTTGTATATTGCTTTTTTGTCATAGATGTGCAGACCTTAGATCATTTTGGAGGAGAAAAAAGAAGGCTCAGAACAGAGGTCCTGCTATCCCTTACCAGTGGGATGGGGTGGGGTGGAGATCGGGTTTTTCAGTTTGCATAGAGAAAATCAGAAGATGGGTCGAGAGACTCTGCAACTTACTCTATCTGACCTCAAACTCAGTAGTGCATTTTAGGTTTTACTAGTTATCACGTAGTTATTCTGTCTCTGCAGGGGTTTCTTCCCCTCAGTTTTATATGAGAGACAGAATTGTGGTGCTTATTATAAAGATCCTCCCAATTATAATAAAAGTAATTTTAATTCTCTGCAGGCAGATAAATTAAAACATCCAGGCTGTGACACAGAATGAGACTTCACCAATTGTCATCTTGCCATCTGTGTCTTACCTGTCTCCTTTTCATCCCCCAAATGTCACAATTTCAGGATCATTTGCTATCATGAACGTTTTGCAATCAGTAATTCCCCACCCTTCCTGCCATTCTACTCCTGTGACTGCAAATTACATTATTGTCACAGCAGGGATGTCAGGCGCCCATCACATTTGACATCTCTGTTACTACAACACCCCCCTTTGGATTGGCTCAGCGCTGAGTCCCAAATCCCATCTCTGTTTCTCACCGAACAGTTTTTAGATCCCAGCCCATTACTCTTGCAAAGACTTCACGTGAAAAAAGATATTTCTCTTTCTCTCTGCATGCATTACCCAAGTTGTCTAGAAGCACTGGAGTGTCTGACTGTCTGCATCACCATCCATGGATATAACTGAGATGATAGTTTTTGTCAAGGTACACTACATTCAGACACACACACATACAAAATGCAAAGGTTGCAAGGTCACCCATCACCAATGTCAAGGCCAAATGCAATGAGTCAGATTAACATCTATTTGTTTGATTATTTCAGGCAAGCTGAAGTGGAAGGGAGTGTAGCACAGCTGGAGATACGGGAATAATTGAGGAACCAAAAGACTTTTCTCCAGAGTTTTGTATTTTATTGTTTTTTAAGGTAATTTTTTTAAAAAAACTTTTGAAATTTATGAAAATTACCACTAAATTGGTAGTTACCAGGACCTGGAAGCTTATTAAACCTCTAGATATTGCATTTTGGCATTCCAGATTATGGGATTTTGCTTCTACAGAGTTCATCAATTTCTGTTTTTTAAAAAATCCACATAAAGCCAGAGAGAGAATCATTCTAGAGGGTGTAGCAGCCCACATTAGATACAATTTCATCTCTTGAAGATGGTGTTGTTCTGGCTTGTCAGGGAGCATTGCCTGGCATAGACAGGGAAACAGAACAGTAGGAAGTCTAAATTCTTTCATCCTTCTGCATGTATGAATTTGCACAAGCAGCAGGTTTGTCATAAGACAACTAACTCTTATGTGGGATTTAGATGCATGGTATGAATAGGTGGCCAATCCTGCCTACAGCCTGGCTACAGTGAAATTATTTACATGAAGTCAAAAGATGCTTCTCTAAACATAATAGAATTAGTCACAACCAAAGACTCTGTCTGCAAATCACTACTTAACTATGGAATTCCTTGTATAAACCTAGGCTGTTCAACATAATTCAGTTTGACTAAACTTATAGAGCAGAAAATTCCTCACAAAGTATTTGCTCTAAGAGGGAAAAGGCGGTCCAGTTGCTGCTTCTACACAGACCACAGTCTAACACAAAGGAAATCAAACCAACTTGGATGGACACAGACCAGCTAGTAATGTTTCCTGGTTTCTTGTCTACCCATAGTTTAACCTTTATTATTGTTGTTGTGGTTGTTGTTTTCACACCATCCCTCAGAAAGGATACTGAGGAACTGGAAACAGAATGATCAAGGGCTAGAACATTTTCCTTATGAAATCAGGCTGCAACATCTAGGTCTCCTCGTGCTTTAAAGGTGGCATTTAGGAGAGGGTCTGAATGAAATATATAAAATTGTGCAGAGTGTGGAAAAGGAGCATAGAGAAAAATTCTCTTCTCTATTGCACATACTAGAAGCAGAGGCAACTCTATGAAGCTGACAAACAGGAGAGTTAGGACTGACAAGGGGAAGTATCTTTTCACCCAGAGGGCCATTGGTCTATTGTGACAGCAGCTAACCTGATAGGTTTAATCAAGTTACAGAAATTCATAGAGGGCAGGTGTATCAATGGCTACTGGAACCGACACATAGGTACCACCTCTAAGTTGGAGAGATAGACAGGATGCTTTTGAAGACCATTTGGTGGGAACTGAGAGCAGGTGAAGATTTTGCCTTTGTCTTCTACTTGAGAATGCCCAGAGGAAATGGTGGCCAGTATGTGAAACAGTGGCTTGATCCAGCATGGAACTTATGTTCTTATGCACAGGTTTTTAGAATGTGTTAAGCTTGCTTCAAATACATACATAAAGTTGTTTAAAGTTTTTTAAAAAGAATAATAAAAAGAATAAGGATGTTTTAAACAAATACAAAACCGCCACAGCCTGCACTGAGAGGGTTGTTGATCAAATACAAAGCTCTGCTTTTTTCAGAGAAAAGAAACAAGTCCAGTTCTCTCTAAAATAGGTAATTCTACCTCACTCAGTAATGAGTTGACTACTCCTCAGAAGTTTTCAAGCTGAGTCCAGACGGTAATCTTTTGGGTATGGCTGAGCAGAATCCTGCACTGATCATTGCTAAGGCTCTAGCCTACTTCATTAAGTATCATGACACTCCAAGAGTTCATCTGAGAATTATTTGGTAAAGAAATATTGCAACAAGCATCCGATCCAAGCCCAGTTCCAGGTTTTGTTAACACTCATTGCCATTCTCAGTTCTTCCCTTCTCCCAAGAATACCTGCAATTCTTAGAATTAAACTTAGGCAGAGCTTATATCTCTGCAATATTAGTCAACAAATCTCCTTGCAGTGGGGTCAGCTTTTCAAAATAAAGTATGGTGCCTCTGGCAATAGCACTGATATTAAAGTTGTTAGCAGAAGCAGAGGTCTTCAAGAGAGCAAGTGAAAGTGGAGCGATGAGCAGTTATATGAACTAAAAACCATGGATGCTACAAAGTGCTTCTGTGAGGGTGGAGGGACATGGTGGCACTCAGTTGAAAACATTACTTTGATGTTCAACAGTGGACCAAAACACGGTTCAGCAACAGCAGCAGCAACAAAATGAGACTTCCAAGCAGAGTTTCACTTTGGCTTTCATGCACTTGGAAGTGTCCTGCAGTGTCTGTGCTGTCTTGAAGGCAGTGGATGTGGCAAAACAGTCATTCTTGCACAATTCCTTTGAAGCTTTAGTTCCACAAGTGGTCCAGCAGTCACATGCTTGATGAACAAAATATACCACCCTATTTTCTTGGTTGTCAATGATTATTAATTTAATCCAAGTCTTGGGAAGGAGGAAAGATAAGGAGTGAAAAATGAAGCTTAACGTCTTAGAAAACCACATCAAGCATAAAACATTTTAGATGTATCACCAAAATATCTCTAAAAATTCACCAAGCCTATGCAGCCTTTTCTCTCCATCACCCCTTCAAACTCCTGTGGCAAAGGAAGCTGGAGAAACTAAGCAAAGAGAATGATGTCTTGAACTATGGGAAGCTTCTTCTAAGTTGAGTCTGCATTGTCATTTTCAAATTGTTCCAGTGAGTGAACATTTTTCTTGCAATTCAGCCAAACTGCACCTTTGCCATATGTGGAACCTGGTACTTGGTTCCAGCCAAATCAAAGATGGGAACAGATAAAGAATATTAAGAAATGCATTGCTGGATTTGACTAGGGGTCCATGTAGTCCAAGAGTCTCTTCTCGCAGTGGCAACCAGTCACTTACTAATCGGCCCAGTCCTCCTCTTCCCTACCTACTTTGTTTTTTCTGCTTCTTTTAAACTACTTTGGACTAATTTTGTTTGGAGGGACAGTATCCACATAAAATGGAAATGGAAAACAAGTTTCCAGCAGCTGGCGTCCAAAAGCATTCTGCACCCTTTGTTAAGAAACCATGGGTCCTTCAGAACTACCAAGTTGCGCTGTTTTGAAAGCCGATTGAAATATTCCATCCCCCTTTTTTATTTACTGCATAAAGCTGGGTTTTCTGTGGCCAATTATTACTTTCTAAAGCTATCTCTTGTGCGGTACACAAATCTATTAACTCCTTAAGTATGTCAGTATCACGTTTCAGGCATTTCTGGCATACCTGCCTGCAGAGTATGGACGTCAAGCAACTATGCCGTAGGCAGAACTCCAAATCTCAGTTTTAAGTCTACATTGGCTAGACTACATCGGCTAGACTAGTCATTGGACTATTTTTTGTTTACAATTTATGTGAATGTTAAGAGGGTTGGAATTACATTTAAACTTTCTGAAGGAAACAGCAATTTGTACAAACCAAGAGGCTAAACTAGAAAACTATTTTGACTGTGAGTCACACCTGCTTTTAGGGGTCAGTATTTACAATTAAAGTGATTTATGTCTGGAAGTACTAGCAAATATTATAGAGGGATGCTTCAACACTGAATCAGCAGGTGCATGGTCTGGCTCAGTTTCCTTCTGGAAGGGAACCATCTCTCTGCCAAAAAGGCTGATCAGCAGACAGCCCTTTTCCTGCTAGAATAGGTTGGACTGGCTTATATCCAACCTGCCACATATGGTTAATTCACATCCAAGATGGCTGAACCAGCATGTCATGGGGCATATTAATCACTTAGTGGCAGTTCATACCAATCCTTGTCATTTAACTATATTTACAGTTGAAAGAAATCTAGGCTTAAGAATGTGCACACTGTTCTCACCCACACACTAGCCAAACTTTTGCTATACTCAACTTGTTTTAAAATTGAACAGCAAAGCACCACTGTATATTTTTGACCATTAGATTTTTAATGTCATTACGCTAAGGAGCATTTAAATTTGGCAATACCTTTGGTATCATCATTTGAATTTTCTTAATGCTCTGGTTTTTGAAAAACCTTAAGTTTCTTCAAAAGCACAAGTGCAAGCTCCCACTTCAGACCTGTACAGAATTCTAATCTCCAGAGCAAGAGCTGTTTTTGCTTGCTTGCTTGCCTGATCTTCAGCTTGGTGGAAGTTTTCTTTGAATTCACAGGTGGATTTAGCTGGATTTCTTGCAAGTGAAGTCGGCTGTTCACAGTCTCTCAAGTCTTTAGTGGCCACTTTTGATGTAGATACAGCTCGTTGCTCTTCTCCTGTTTAAAACAGTACTTGTCACCTTTCAGATGTGATATAACCTGTCCAACGTATCTGGTATCATAGCTGTTCTCATTCTTTGGGAGAACAATTCCTAGTTTCTGAAAACAATCAGCTTCTTGATTTGGCATGCACAACACAATCTAACCATGGAAAAATAGAAATCCAACCTTTCGTGGGAAGAAAATATGCTAGGATCTTGCTCATTTGAAACAATTGTTCTTTTAACCTGTCAGTTCTGGACACATGTTCCAAAATATGTCTCACTGTGCTTTGGCATAACTAGAGAAACAGCAGTCTCTTTAGTCTTGGAATAGATTTTGACATTCTTCCAAGAGAAACTGAAATATATAATAGTTTATGCTGCTCCTTTAAGTGTCTGCCTCTATTTTGGAAGGGAATTTCTATGTGCTCCCAAAAGAAAAATTCAACAGCTTTAAACATAAAACTACCTGAAAATTCACCATTCTGAACTTAATGATTAGGCAAATAAGAAGCCACATTAATTAAACAGGAATGCCCTTTCTCCTTACTACTTTTGAGTTAAAAAGGCAAATTGCATAAACTGCATTCTGTGGGAGTGAAATATCAAAGTCCACTTGCTCATAAAAACCTGCAAGATCAACACTACGGTCAGTGACTTTGGCCTGTAAAATAAGAAGGATTCAGACCACCATTTTCCATGACTGATAGTGTCAATGAAGTTTGAAGATGAAACAACTTCGGGGTGATTTCTTTCATTATGGAAGAACACAAATAATCGATACTATTTTGACAAACGACTAAGGAGAATTTTAACACATGAAATACATATTCATGCTACAATAATTATCTTTGGCAGCCACCAATCTGCACTTTCTTCTGTTACAATCTTAGTATTTAACCTAACTTACACTGAAAGGTCTCAAAGAGCACACAGATATTTTTCTCCTCATGAGGAATAATAGTAAGCAATATTTCAAGACAAAAACGGTTCATTTTCTATTCTTCTCTACTTAAAATGTATATATAATGCAACACTTGTCATAAAGAACTCTTGCTCTGGCTTTATATAACGGAAAGTCATGCTTGAGATTTGCAAGTAACAGTCTTTTAGAAGAGCATTTATCTTGAGGTATAAAAAACCACACTGTTCTTTCCTGGGTTTTAAAAATGATCAGTTGTATCTACTTTGTGAATTATAAAAGTAACATAAATTACATAGCTGTTACACGCTAAGCAAAAATAATTACCAAGCCCTTCTTATGAAATGCCAACACTTTTGTGAATAAAATTGCTCTCTAAGTATAGATCCACAACCTGTAGCTAAAGAAGAGGACAGAGGCAGTCTTTCAGAGCCTTGATCGATCAAGTTATACAATTAAACACAGGAAAAACTGGAAAAGTGCCTGGCTATATGATACGAGACTCCTGGTCACCATCAATACATTTTAAAGAATATAAACATAATCTACACAACAGCATAAATTCAAATAATGTGTAGACAAATGCTAGCACAGCAAACCTTAATTGTTCAACACCAAAGAATAGAAATTCAGGTTTAATTAAATGTTACTATTTTATTTGTGAAAAAACTACAAGCAGAATTCATAAATAGACATTTCTATTTAAAGCAGGAAAATGATAAAGTGGCTTCTAATAACAGTCGTGCACATGCCGGTAACAGGAATATATTAACATCTTTTATTTGCTAGACAAAGAGCAGTGTCCAATATAAATTTCCCAAAAACATTTAAGACCTGTGAATTTTTCTGACCAGTTCACAAAACCACCATTGACACTTTTAGCATGAAGATTAAAAACAAACCTAACAGGACTGTCAGCTCTAAAGACTTTACAGAGCAGAAACTTTCAAAAGCGTTATACAAGCTGTCTTTCTGGGCAAATGAAAAATATAGCTCGTATAATACATTAACATAAAAATCCACAAGATAAAATTATGTCTTGACATACTTAAACAAGCATTCTCTATTTGTCTCCAAACAAACAAAGCTAAAGAAATAATGTAACCATCTTTACACAGTAAATTAAGGTTACAAGTCATACACAAGAACAGAACTGCTTGCGCATTAAAAACTGTTCAGCTCCATTGTCATATTCTAAATGTCGGTTCTTAAACCATTTTTCTTTTCGGTTACATACAAGCAAAGGTTATTATAATCAGCAAGTAATAAATTTTCAATAATTTATGTTTGCAGTTGTTTAAAAAAGGTTGTCTGAAAATGGTACTGATAAGGCAGATGGAAGTGTCCCAATGAGCATCTACTGTTCCATTTTAAAATCTTATCAACTTTCAAGAAGCAAAATGCTTTCAAGTAAAACTGCCCACCTAAAACATTGGTATTTATTTCTTATTGTTCCCTTTGCATGACTATTTTAAACTGAGCAAGTCAAGCAACCTGTTGTGTGTATGGATGTGCACATGTGTGTGTGTGTGCGTGTGTGTATGGATATGTAGGAAGTGTAAAAATTGAACCTTGCAAAGGTAACACTGTGCTTTTTCCTCACCTGCTTTCTGTGCCACTTGCTACCAAGCATTTCTGGCCCTTCCTCTATACTAGCATTTTAAAAACATGCTGACTACTGAATGGCTAACTGAAAAACAGAAGGTGTAGGGAATGCCATTTTTAACATGCTTGTTGGAGTGGGATGGGGTCATTAGTTATCTGTTGCAGAATTTATAATGCAACAGTTAAGAAACGCGGCCCAAGAAGGTTTGAATGCTTAGCTGACAATTTCAGCCAAATGCGGTTTCGGTCATTTCACTATGTGTGCCAAAGATCAATTTGCATACCTTATGCTAATAGGCCAATACATCACAGAGGCACACAAAAAAAGAAAGAAAATAAAAATAAAATAAAAACCCAAAGAGGATTTCACTGAATTGGTAAGCCAATGAGCAGCTTGTTATTATTAAAGCTTTAATTACCTAACAGAAGGGGCATGTTTCACCAGACGGAGTCCGCCACTCCTGCTGTTGTGCACCATTTCAACGGCAGTTCGCACGACGCTGTACAAAATTTAAAGTGGCGGCACAATGTGGCCAGTGCACGCCATATTGAGCAATTTTCAACACGTGGAATATGTAGCTCCACCACCACGGCCTTCCTTTAGGAAGCTGCTTAAGGAAATCTGCCATTTGTACACAACTGTGTACTACTGTTGCCACACCCACAGATCTGATCTCTATCGGGAAGGGGCCAAATGCACAAAGGTCTAATTCTTTCTGGTTTATTTATTTAAAAAAATCTGTGCAAATTACACACATCTGGGATCTAGGTTAAAACATCTCTTTAAAAATTATTATTTTTTCCCTCCAAAAATAAATTATGGCTGACCAATTTACCCTCCCTGAGATCCTTTAAAGGAATAATAAAACTTGGAAAAGGAATGTCTTTACAATGCCATACGAATGTCAAAAATGTGGATTGATGTGGACTATTAAAAACTACACATAACATTGCATTTCAGAGCTTATGAGAATCATCTGGTTTTTCCTTTGGTTCTTTTTTTCTTTTTCAATAAATACTTTACGTATAAGACTTCAAAAAGAATGATTATATATATGAACAATTTAATAAGGAACCCACCATGATCAGAATTGAACTGCAGCTGCAAAGGCACTGCTCTGCTACTCTACCTCCTTGAGCAGAGTTGGTTTATTCAGTTAAGCATAGGTTAAAATTTAGAACTGATATGAAAGAATCTTGCATTTGTCGCTACTTGAAACTAAACTAAAATGCAACAATTTCATTGCCTCTACACAATAGGAATAGTTTCTTTATTTCAAGCAAGAAATTAGTATAATAACTGCCTAGCACCAAGCTGTGCCAAGTGGCCCTTTTAGCATCAACACCCACATGGTATCAATTCTAATAATCAAGAAAAGGCTACTGAAATTACAGCAAAGCACTCTGGGTCGCCTAAAAAAAAGCACACGTATTGTTTTTTGTTTTAAGTGTTCCATTATTTCACTCTAGTGTTTTAAGCAAGATAACACACAAGCTAGGTAAAACTGCTGCACAATTCGAAACTGGAAATAAACTTTTATTCAAAACTGTTTTCTTGCAAGAACGAGAATTAGAGGCCGTGTTGTCGTTCCCTTGCAAGAATGAAACTTCTTTTAACAATCTTCCTGAAGCAATTCCCCCCCCCCCTCAATTCATGTCTAAATACCATTGCTGATCCCAAATGTATCACTATTGGACAACATACTGTTAAAAAATAACTCGCAGGATACACTGAGAACTACGCTATAAAATAAAGTGTTAGTGATGAAGACTCTGAGATAAGAACAACCCATGTGACGTCAGAGTATGTAACGGCTGTCTTATACTAGGGGAGGGGAAAGGTCACTACTGCAATTCCTGGCAACCTTGTACCATAAAACGTTGACAGGCATTTTATGATGCCCCCAAATCCAACACATATCTGGCTAGTGGTCAGAGCAAAACTTCTGAGAAACAGTAAGACTGAAATAGGTTATGCAAAAACTAGGCAACATTAGATGTTTAGCCATCATGTACTTTAATACTAGGCATTCTGAAACCAGTGTAGCATGTAATTTTTAAAATGTGTACACTATTATAGGAAAAGGCTGGAAAGTTGTTTTCAGACACTATACTGGTCATGCAAGTGACCTGGAGCACCTTTTGGATTTTATTTTTTAGAAAACAAAAACAAAGCAGAAAATAAGAAAATAGACATCTATCTTTGTCCTGTACTCTTTAACCAAAAGCATAAGAAGAAAGCCAGGTCCCATTTCAGCTTGAATCTCCAGGAACGCTAAATTCACCTAGGATTTGTTCCGGTTTTGCTTCAGCACTTTCCAAAGGGCACTCACTGTCCCAGATCCTAAAATGTTTCGCTTCACAGTGTTTCAAGCACCAGCGTTTCCATGTATTGGTTTCAAATAACCCTATATATATTTTATTTATATATATATATATATTTATATATTTATATATAATTTATATCAAAAACTGATAATACACAGTATAACTGGAAGAAGAGGGTGAACTGAACTCAAAAGGAGATGCTGGGGCGAGGGTGGGGAAGAACAAGTGGATGACGTTTCTGAATACAATAAATAATATCTTCCTGCAGCGCTCCCAGCCCACCCACATCACATTTCCTCACCCAAAACAAACAGCTTGTAATGTTCATGGAAAAAAATTGTGCACAGCAGATTTATAAAAAAGGAAGTCAGGAGCACATCCAATTATAAATGATAGCTAGGAAAATCATATAAAACAATGGAATAAGTGTCAAAAAGTAACTCTCAGGGTGCGAAATTCCTCGGTGCCCACAGCCAGCACAAACAATCCCGGTGTCATCGGCTAAAGAGAAAACGTCCAAAAAAGGATGGTGAAGCACAGGAGGCAGAAGAGGAGGAAGTGACACTGGCAGCTTTTCCAGGACTCCAAGCCCAGTGGACAGATGGAATATCTGAATTTCATACCCTGATTTCATAAGTTTCCCACAATTCCATTGGAAATTTTCAGAAAGATTCATCGTTGACTACGGACATGTCGCCTTTTGGCGTCGAAGAGCGGGATGAGCCCTTGTCTGTGCTCTCGGAGCCTGAGCTGCTCTGATTCTGCTGTTCTGAACCTGCACTGGAGGTGACTGTGGATGAAGACGTGGAAGAAGAGCGAGTCTTTTCTTTAAAGTCTGTGATAATTACCGTGACATTTCCCACTGTGACTGCCAGCTGCTGGGCGGTACTTCTGTCCACATTTTTCAGTCTGGGCCTTAAATAACAAAAAAGAAGAGTGATCATAAATTACGGGCAACCACTTGTGTCATTTTTTTCAATATACTTCTACACATCAGTTCTAAGGAAAGCAGAGTGCCAGAAAACCCATAGTATTACAGTACTATCCACCCCTTGTAGCATCTGCCCTTTGACATCTAGCAACGCTTACACCACTTGAACAACAGGTGAGAGAGATGTTACATTTTGGCACTTTCAAGAGACGGGAATGATTTTCAATTCTACTCTGCCAAAGAGAGCACAACAGCTGCACAAGAATGAAGAAAGCTTTGGGTCCCTCCTGGAATATAAGGATTCTGTGCTTACAGTTCTCCATCAAGTCAAGTGTTTCAACTCTTTGACTTTGCACACAAGGCAATAGGATCAGATTCGCAACTGGCAAAGGAGATCTCTGCCCCTGCACATATCACAGGCAGCAGAATAACACAGGATGCTTCTAAATGCAGAGAGATAAGCAGCCTGTGTGAAAAACTGCTCTAACAGACACTACTGAATATAGCTACCGATTGCAAATCATGAAATATTTACAGTTATTATGCATATCATTAGTTCATCCTATGTAGGAACAGAACAAAGGAGAGAAACATAGCAACAAACCAGGATTCTTTTAGAGATTTGTATCATGTTATTTATATAACCAAAATGCTAATTAATGAAGCACTGGCTTACATTTATGTGTGTCTGTGAAATGTTCATGCTACAATGCTAAAACAAAGAAGTGGATCTATTTAAAAAGAGAAATCTGGAACAGAATTTCTCCAGTTTTCCCATCTCATCCTTTATCTTTCATTACCATTACTTGCCCATGTTATTCTTCAACTTCACATTATCAGTAAGCCATGTGGGCCCTATTTTAGCAGAATCTACTAAGCTTTGTTCTATACCTTTCATTTCATAATTTCTATTTCACATGATTTAGCAAGATTATGTTGCTTTAGTAAACCTCATATTCTTCCTGATTTTGACATGCTTTTATCAGATGCTGGGAGAGGCCATTTCTTGCTTCCATTACATGAATAAAATAGACTGACAAGTCTGAATTTGAATAGAATCAAGATTCTAACGTCACTACACAATCTGAAGTAGATATAAATAAATATTGTATTTATTTATATTTGTATCCTGTCCTACACCTGAAGGTTTCAGGGCAGGTCACAATAAAATCAGCATAAAAATAGATAAAATGCATTATTTAAGACAGTGACAGTGTCTGCTTTGAGAAAGAATGCTGTTCCCTCAGCCAAAGTTCACCTGCAATTAACTGTGAGGGAGATGAGGAGGGGAATTATCACCTACCTGTTCTATTATAAACACATAGGATACAGTGTTAGAAAACATCTGATACAGATGATACAGCCCAGATGAAAGGACTCCAGAAACTTCAGAAATATAGAATATAATGCTACGCTTATTCAAGTTGAGTGGATATCAATAATGCTTTACATACAAAGATTATAAACAAAATGAACTTCCCATGCCGCTAACACTAAAAATATTTTCATTCTATTATCCTGTAATTGCTGATACAGTAGCCTTCTGTTAAGATGCTGTCACACAGAAAAACTGAAGTTCACCAAATCACAAAAATTTCAAACTGTTTAATCTCCAATTGCCTAATTCCTCCAGAAAATGGACTGATTGCATGCCTTATAATGAAACAAATTGCCCTTCGATGACAGTAATGGCCACTTTTTAGGTTATCCTCTTAACAAGCATTTTTAGACTTTGTACTG
Organism: Aspidoscelis marmoratus; assembly: GCA_014337955.1. Lineage (NCBI taxonomy): Eukaryota > Metazoa > Chordata > Lepidosauria > Squamata > Teiidae > Aspidoscelis > Aspidoscelis marmoratus. Next base: position 15,760,762 of record MTQE01001141.1, read on the forward strand.
GTTTTAGGATTGATTAAGTTTGGGTATGGGGCGGGATATAAATATAAATATAAATCAATAAATAAATTCACAAGTAACTGCCAGAAAAGAGGCTGCCACACAGCTTATTCAAGTTTTTTTAGTTATCCACCTACGATGTTCTTTCTCTTTTCTTTCCCAAATGAATTGTAGTTAAGATCACATCAGGAAGTCCAGTCATTGCTGACAATGTTCTGTTTGTCAGCAAAAAGCAAGACAGTACATTATGATGCTTAGTAAGCACGTGCGCATATGTGCGCGTGCACACCTAGGAAGTCTTGGCTGAAAAAAATGAGGATTAGGCCTAGAAAGCATCTAGTTGGGAAAACAGAAAATCACAGTGCTGTCAGCTAGATTGGAAAGCTGAAAGTAGCTACCCTCTGAAGAATGTAGGGATGTGCATGAATACCATATTTTCCGGCGTATAAGATGACTGGGCGTATAAGACGACCCCCAACTTTCCAGTTAAAATTTAGAGTTTGGGATATACTCGCCGTATAAGAAGACAACACCCGGCGTATAAGACGACCCCCAACTTTTGAGAAAATTTTCCTGGATTAAAAAGTAGTCTTATACGCCAGAAAATACAGTATTTGTCGCATTTGAAATTAGTACAAATTCCTCCATTTACATTCAAATCAAATGTTGGCTACTTTTGAAGACTGGCATTCAAATGCGAAGCAAATGCTTCTGTGTATTTGTCTGAAGGTTCATTATATTTGTGAATGTGGGGAGGTGGCCAAGTCGCTGCCCAGTCACATTTGCAGCTGATTTAAAACAGATTCAAAGTGGATTCAGGGGGGCTTCAAAGCATTCAGAGTGGATTTGGAGGATCTATTCATAAGAATGAGAAGTTCATTTGCATTCACTTCCCTACAAATTCAACACACACACACACACAAAATTGTGCGCTTCCCTAGAAGAATGGTAAAAGCATGCACTGCTATATATTTTAGTCAAAAACTCTACATCAATGTATCCATGTAGTCATCAGGAGTCAAATTTTACTTGCAAACAGCTTCTTTGCTTACAATGAAGTAAAACAAAGGGCGTTTTTCCACTGTCACTAAAAGTACCCCTTAAGTACCCATTAATGGGTACGTAATGGCATTTTTCTACCCATTAATGGGTACTTAATGGGTACTTCTAATGACAGTGGAAAAACACCCAAAGGGTACCTCCAAATATAATTAAAAGCTGTGCAGGGACTGTACTGGGACTTTCAGACTGCAGTAGCAGCACAGCATCCCACCTCTTGAAATAAAAAGCTGCTGGTTAATCAGCATTTTACTTTAGTTTCCAGCGAAAGCTGTGCCATTACTTTGCGTCACTGAGTGTCCCATCTCTCAGGTGGGAAGCAGCTGCACAGTTCCTCTGCAGCTTCTGATCATCTTGTCCATCGGTAAGGAAGTGGCCGCAGAGGGACTGCACAGCTTTCATCCTGCTGGAGGCACTCAAGTCTTATAACAATGATGCCTCCCTTTTGCTGAGAAGCCAAACCAACTACAACAGCATGCCGATCTCCCAAAGGATGTCATTAACTTGCCAGAAGAAACAGTGCCATCACTACTGCAAAGCTGCACTGTGGTGGGACTCTTGGATAGGACCTGGGAGACTTACAGCCACATCCTCATTGGATGGTCCTGAACAACTTACTGCTTTTCAGTTTAACCTAACCAATATCTCTGTTATAAGGATAAAACAGAGGCAATGAGATGTACTACTCTAAAGAAAGGCAGCATATAAGTGAAAAACAGCTCTACTAATACACAAATGAGGGATTAGTTTAGCGTTTGATACTTGAACTAGCATGTTCAGACCAAAATCTCAAGTACTGTATTACGTTGTTGTTACAGAAAAAGTAACAGCTTGTATTTGTTTAGCGCTTAGATGTCTCGTGTTTCTATTCATTAACTTGGTAAAAACAAAAGGCTAACGAACATCAATAATAAGAATCAATTAGCAACATGGACATTTTCAACAATTATAATTCAATATTAAATCATCAGAGCTATTAGCTGAAGAAAAACATATTTTCTGGCTTCAAACAGAGAAATTAAATTAGCGCATCTACAGTCTGGTCGTGCAAGAAGAAATTACCTTGAGGTGTGATTTGAGTCATTGATCTTTGTTGTTGTATTCCCAGACTGTATGCTGTTTGCTTCACTTGGGGGATCTTTCACAATGTCTGACTTTGGCCTGAAAAAGAGCAAAGCAGGCAGCTGAATGATAAAGGTCTTTGAGAGTTTTGAGTTACTAACAATTATTAAAGACATGGAAGAACTACCTTATATTCCGGCGTATAAGATGACTGGGTGTACAAGATGACCCCCAACTTTCCAGTTAAAATAGAGTTTGGGATATATTCGCCGTATAAGAAGATGACACCCGGCGTATAAGACGACCCCCGACTTTTGAGAAGATTTTCCTGGGTTAAAAAGTAGTCTTATACGCCAGAATGTACAGTAGTATATGTGCATGCACACAGGAGAATCATGTAACTAGTGATTAAGACACCAGTGAGACATTACATGAGCCATATGCATTTTAACTTTTCCCAGAAAAATATGAACAGTATGAAGTTATAAAGCTGGTTACAGTAGCATGAAAAAAGATACTATCATATCACTCAAGAGATTGCAGCAGCACAGAACGTGCAGAATAATTTAGATAATAATAAATATTCCAGAGTGTCCACAAAATCCAGGGAAAACAAGCACAAAGCCTTTTAAGTTACCTGCCTCCTTGAATACTTGGGAAAAATGCAGCCCTTGCAGTGAATCAGGCTATTCAATTGTACCGGATCTACCCTTAATGTGCTGAAGGGAACAGCATCTTCCCCGAGTGCCCCTCCCTGAATGTGCTGTCATTCACCTCCACTTGCCTTTTGCTGAGGAGGCAGACATCACACTCTTTTGTCTGGATCGTGTTGGGGATTATGGCACCACTATGCCTAGGGGTATTACAAAAAAAGGTAGGATTTCAAAGGCGTAAGAAAAGTATGAAAGTTAAGAATGCATATTAAACTGGAAAAACTGCATAGGGCTAAAGAAACTGGGGGGGGGTGTTCAAAGACGTACTTTGTTTTCTTGTTGGTACTCTTCTTTATAACACTTTGACTAATTTCTTTTTCTTTTTCTTGTTTTTTCTCTTCCTGCTTTTCCACTTTTTCTTTCTTCTCCTTTTTAGGAGGTGGCGGTGTAGCGTATTGCTGAGCAACTTGTTGTGCAACAAGCTGAGAATTTATCCTAGGCTTCCTACAAGTTGAAATTAAAAAAAAAAGAAGGTGAGGAAGCAGGCATCCTTCTTATTACTTAACATCATTCAACTAAGGGGGGAGGGACGGTAGCCAAAGAACACCATTTTTTTAAAAAAAGAAAACATTTCATTGTAAAGAACATCGTTGTTTGCATCCAGGACAAATTACACAAAAACTAATGCTGCCGAACACAACACATAAAATCATTTTCTGAAAGTTCACTACATACTGAACTGTCAATCAACCAACCAAAGAATTACATACTGAACGGGATATTTGTGCTAACATAATTAAAATAATCTTACTTAATAAGTTGTAAAACAAAAAGTTGCCTTGAAAATTAAAGCTACAGTGTTTTAGCATTTCTTTACGGAAGTTTCTAGTCACTAGAAGTTCTGATAAAGTTCCATTTTAAGATTTAAATTTTCCATTCTGATTATCCAAACCAGCCTGACTATCAAGATATGCTAAAGAGGCCACCAAAGGCTCCAAACACACACGCTGATCACATTTTGAAGAGCAGTGCCAACTGACAGCTTTAAGGCTCTTGTACCGTTTCATTAAATGGACACTAGCAAATTGTTAAACACAGAAAACAGAGTCCGTAATGTCTCATTCAACTGTAATTATTCAGAATAAATCCTTCTTCCCTAGAGCTACAAGCCTGACAATCAGAAGAGAGAAACTGTCAATCAGAGCAAATCTAAAACAAATGGTACATTCAGAGTGTCATTATTACTAGTCTTCTCTCTGCCAGTCTCCAACTGGCACAATTTCTCAACACAATTTTCTGCAAACCTGCATGTTCATCACATCATATTAACACATAAAACTATGCCAGCTAAAAGGAAGTAACAGATCTGAAAGCTATGTTGTTGTTGTTTTAAAGCAAATCCCATTTTTAAGTAGGTTTAAAGCTAGCAAGAATGATCTGTTGCATTGGGAAGTTATCTTTACTTAGTTCATGAATCCATCTTAGCTTCAAACCAAGTTACTTAGCATGGCTACAGTTTCTATTAAATACCAACAACAACTAGTAAATATTTATTTTATGCTTACATCTCTCCCTCTCTCCCCAGTTTCTTCAAGATGCTCAAAACTATCAGGTAAATGACATATAAGCCTTTGACAAAAATTAAGATAACATAAGAACATAAGAGGAGCCCTACTGGATCAGGCCACAGCCCATCTAGTCCAGCATCCTGCCGCACACAGTGGCACACCAATTGCCCATGGGCATCTCAAGCAGAGACAAGGGCAATGTTCTGCTTGTCCCCATGGCCTGAAAGAAAAACTCAGGTGTCCATTCTAGTAAACACTGATACATCCGTCATCCATAAATTTGTCAAACCTTTTCTTAAAGCCATCTAGGCTGATAGCTGTCAACAGCTCTTCTGGCAGCAAATTCCATAGACTTATGACCCTCTGGGTGAAGAAATACTTTCCCCTTGTCAGATCTGACTCTCCTACCCATCAGCATCATAGAATGCCCCCTGGTTCTAGTGTTGGGTGATACAGAAGTTTTACCTATCCACCTTTTCTATACCATGCATGATTTTATATACTTCAATCAGATCCCCTCTTAAACACCATCTTTCCAGGCTGAAGAGGCCTAGATGTTGCAGTCTGATTTCATAAGAGAGGTGGTCCAGTCCCTTAATCATTCTGGTTGCCCTTTTCTGCACCTTTTCAATGTCCACAATATCCTTTTTGAGGTGTGGTGACCAGAACTGTACACATTATTCCAAATGTGGCGTCACCGCAGATTTATAAAGAGGCAAAATTACACTTGCTGACTTATTTTCTATTCCCTTCATAATTATTCCCAGCATTTGATTAGGTCACTGCTGCGCACTGGGCTGACACCTTCATTGAGCTGCCCACCAGAACCCCGAGATCCCTTTCCTAATGTGCTGCAGAAAGCTCAGCTCCCATCAGTTTATAGACATAATTAGGATTCTTGGCCCCAATGTGCATTATATCGCACTTATTAAGATTCAAGCACATTTGCCACTTGGCTGCCTACTCACTCAATGCCAAGAGATCCCTCTGGAGCTCTTTGCAATCTCTTTCACATTTTACTATCCTGAATAATTTAGTATCATCAGCAAACTTTGCTATTTCACTATACCCCTTCTTCTAGATCATTGATGAATAAAGTAAAAAGGCCTGGTCCCAATACTGAATCTTGGATGACTCCACTTTCCACCTCTTTCCACCCTGAGAATTAGCCATTTATTACTACCCTCTGCTTTCTATGCTTAAGCCAGTCACTAATCCAGGACAGAACCTGTCATTTTATTCCATGGCTGATGAGCTTTTATTCAGTAGCCTTTGATGTGGGATTTTGTCAAAAGCCTTCTGAAAGTCCAGA
>MTQE01001141.1:15767130-15792960 GCA_014337955.1 Aspidoscelis marmoratus
CAGCTTTGGAGTGACTTTGGAGTCATTCTGAAATGATTTTGAAATGACTCCAAAATCCCTTCGAAGAGATCGCCAGAGACTTCTGGAGCCGTGTTGCGCCGTCGTTCGAAGAGATTGGGAGAGACTTTGGAGTCTTGCTGCCGGTCTCTCCGAAGAGATGAGCGCTGACTTCGGAGACATTCCGAAGGGACTCTGGAGTGGCTCCGAAGTCTGTGCTGATCTCTTCGAAGGGACTTTGGAAAGTGCACCCCCCTGTCCCCTGAGACACTGGGGGTGATGGACAGACCCCTTGGGGGTCGATCCGGATTCCCCACATGGGTGCAAAGCTGTTTCCAAGGCAGGGAGGTTAGCACCCATTGCTAATGGGTGCTACACCTCCCATGGAAACACACTGGGTGCTTCCCTTAATCTGGATCTACTAGATCCGGATTAAGGAATGTACCCATTCCTTAGATCAGGATCTAAGGAGCGCAGTGGAAAAACACCCCTGGTTGGATTCCTATTTCTGATATAGAAGTTCTTATTTCTTTTGATGTTTTTAGTAATGTGCTCCTCAAAATCTTTCTTAGCTTTCCTAATGGTCAACTTGAATTTGTGTTGCCCTCTTGTTCTACTGATCAGGATAAGCTTTCTATTTTCTAAATGAACTTTTCTTGTTTTCAATGACTTCCTGTACTGCACCTGTGAGCCATATTGGTTTCTTCTAGGACTTGACAGTTCCCTTTCTTCTTTTAGGTATGCATTCTAGTTGAACTCTTCTAACTTTCTCTTTCAATTTCCTTTTTACTAGTTTCTTCACTTTGGCGAAGTTTCCCTTATGAAAGGTTAAGGTCTTCGGGTTAAGACTTTACTAACAACTTACTCCCTGTAATTAAGGTGAAAGTTATTGCATTATGGTTGCTGTTCCCAATTGGATCAGCCACCGTAACGTTCTTTACCAGGTCCTGAGTATTACTTAGGTTCAATTCCAGGACATGAAGAGCTGGATCAGTCCAATTCACTGGTACTGTATTTTTTGGTACATCTATTTTGACCCTGTTTTGACTAAGATTTTGTTTCCAAAATAGGTGAAATGAGAAGCATCAGTACATGCCAGTCTTCTGCACAAACCAAGGGAATTATTTTTTTCCAGCATCTTTAATGACATCACACACTTTCTAGAGGCCTTTTCAGATTTATACCTAATTTAATGCATTAAAACAAATAATTGGACACTGTTTTTGCCATCTCAAAAGTTATTACCACACATGAGTGGTCAAAGTCCTTACTAAGACACACAGAGTAATCACAGATGTTCTGCATCATTTCAACATTGCTAGGGAGGGCAAATGAGAAACTAACCTCGGCCTATTGCCCCAAAATAGCAGCTCTGCACCAGGGGCATAAAATAAGATTCCCTTGTTTGCAGCACTGTTTGCAATACCTTTCAAAAACAACAAATATCCATTTAACTCTTCTTCAATTATTCTGATGTAGTTATTCTGGGAGTGATGCTCTTGTGGGGTGGAATGAAGGGATTACAGCAGTTTTGCCAGCACATCTCTCTGTGCCACCTATAGTGCCAATCTTGTTTTGCCCTTGTCTCCCATTAAGTCCACTAAGGATTGTCAAGGAAGACCCTGAAGCTGTGGTCCCATCCTCACTGAAACAGTCCATCTCATTAAGAAGCCAGACTCCAGATGTGCTAACTCTGACTGATACCTGATAAGCCTTTCTCAGTTCATTCCCAGTTTGGGTTGCTATGCTCACACCTTTCAGTTCCTGTCACAAGACTCCTTTACGGGACTTTTTTAGATCTCCACACCACTCCAACATCACAACAATCCCTGCACTCTGACAGGATAAAAAGTTTTGTGAGTCAAGAGAGTTGTAAAGTGTGTGTGTGGAGTCTTTCCCCTAACAATCTTGTTCTGCCTCTCCCTTCACTTGCCAACTATGTTTGCCATAGACAGGAACACCTTCAATAACCCTTTTTTAATTAAAAAGATCACTTTTGCACAAAAGCATGAAACAGCAATTCCACCATTCCATTTGCCCATTCTAACACTCAAACATAGAAGCACTTCTAAACTAGACTACTACTTTTGTTTAAACAAGGAAATGAGGTGGAGTGGGTAAAGACGTTGAGACAATAAAACGGGGAGAAAACCACAATGATGGAAATGCCCAACTGAAGCAGAAATGCAAAACTGGTGCCCCAAACATTCTCACCAGAAAAGGTAATGCAAGCAGTCAGCCTGGATAATTTTAGAAAAAAGGTTAGGTAAATCCATGGAAGACTGATATATCAATGGCTATGAGAACTGAGCCAGTTTGCTCTTGTGTTTAGTGTCCTGAACTCTTACCTAGTAGTCTCCAGATTTGATTCCTCACCCCTACATGAAGAAGAAGAGTTGACTTTTCTACCCCACTCTTCTCACCTATTTAAGGAGACTAAGAGCGGCTGACAAACCTTTCTATTCTTCTCCCTACAACAGAACACCCTGTAAGGTAGGTGGGGCTGCGAGAGCTCAGAAGAGAGCTTGTGACCAGCCCAAGGTCACCCAGCTGGCTTCACGGGGGAGGGCAGAATCAAACCCAGTATTCCCAGATAGGAGTCCAGCTCTCTAACCACTAGTTGCTACATGAAGCCAGTTGGGTGACCTTAGGCTAGTCACAGCTCTCTTTCTGAGATCTCATAGCCCCACCTACCTCATAGGGTGTGTGTTGTTGGACGAACAAAAGGTCTGTCAGCTGATTTGAGTCCCCTTAAGGGTGAGAAAGGTGGAGTATACAAGCCAATTCTTCTTATTCTCCTTCTGTTCTTCCTCCACACTGGAGAAACAGGCAAGATCCCCATAAAGCAAGGGTGTCAAACTCAAATATACAGTGGGCCAAAATTAAAAACTTGGACACAGTCGCGGGGCCAACCTTGATATTTATTGAAAAAATGTCTACAACTGAGGAAGTTTTTCCTTCTTATCAGATATGTTGAACGTTTTCATATAGAAACAAACTTAAGATCAGCACAAACTTCAAAGACGCTCCGGAGCTATTTTGCACAGACTTTGAAGTGACTTTGAAGTGACTTCGAAATGACTTTGAAGCTTAGGTTTTAGGGCTCCCCCCCCATGGGTGCCCCCTCCCCCTAGCCTCCTCTAGACCCCATTGCCATACAAGCATGGAAACAGGCTCCCTTTAATCTGGATTTTCTGCCTGAAGACCCCATTGTAGACCCCATTAATGGGGTCTACAGAAAATCTGGATTAAAGCCCAGGAAGCACCCATTTGATCCGGATTTCCCCAGTGGCAGTTGAAACAATCGGGTCCCAAATGGGTGCCATGGTAGAAATGGGATCATCCAGCTCACACCCAAATGGGTCCTTAATAGGTGCAAAAATTGGTACTTTCTGACAGTGGAAAAACACCCATATATACCACGTAAGCCATTATAATCTTGACTTTTCAAATCTAGGACCCAGACTGGCAAGCTTTGGCTAGCATATAAATTAGGAATCTAGAAGATCTGCTCACCATTAATTAGAATCAGATTTCCACTTCATGCTTCTGTTTTAATCCATGGAGGCTGATATTCCCATCTTCCAGCAGTTGTGGAGATCACTTACTTGCTCATTTAAAAAAGAGGTTTCATTTTGTAATTACAGTGGTACCTTGTCATACGAGTTTAATTCGTTCCGTAACCTTGCTCTTATGTCAAATTGCTCGTATCTCAAAGCAATTTTCCCATTAATCCATTCCAGCTCCCAAAACACCACCTCAGTTGTTTTTGTTATATACTGTACTGTATTTACATACTCGTATCTCAAATCTTGCTCTCATCTCAAAGCAAAATATCACTCGCTCGGCGGCTTGTATCTCAAAACACTTGGATGTCAGGGCACTTGTATGTCGAGGTACCACTGTACAAGACTTCTGAAGAGTCATTTGCATTGAATACCATCTATGCAGTCTCCTGAATCTCTTTCACGCTACTGTCTCATGGAGAGAAACATCAGATTGCACCCTTCCCATTCTTGGAGAAAGACTATTTTCAACTTATCTTATTTAAAGTCTATGGACTCTGAGCCTGTTAGAATAGGATCCTCCTGACTTTCAGCTTACATGCAATGACACTTCCTGACTCTACGTGCCATTTGGGGGTATTGGCCATCAGAACTCTTTGTTTTAGTCAAGAACTTACAACAAAAAATAGTCACACACAGAAAAATAAGGGTATGAGATCAGATGGTCAACACACAACAGATAATAGAAAGCTCAAGAGAATGCCAGGAGGAAGTTTATTTTTGCTTCATTAACTACGGCAAGGCTTCTGTATACTGTGCCAGAATATGGAACTTATTAAGATTAAGTAGCATGCCAGAACATATGATTATTTTTCTGAGGAATTTTTACAATGAACAAAGAGTTACTCTAAGAACTGAATTTGGGGAGATAGTGGTTCAGAAAAGAGAAGGATGGAAATTAAGTTAATTTGTCTTAAGAATGACAGACTGGGAGAGATGACAACTGGAATGAAAACTGGAGGACAAAATAATAACAATTACAGATATGTACTCTTAACAGAGAATAGATATGTACTCTTGACAGAGAATAGAAAAAAACTGTACTAATTTTAAAGTTAAAAAGCAAAGCACAAAAATCTGGGACAACACTAATTATTAAGGAAAGAAGGAAAATGCCACCTTTCATATTTGGTGCTTTTTCTTAGAACAAAAACAAAGGTACACTGACATTGGGATTTAGTGATTAAAAACATGTATTGCTAAAGGAAAAGAAATAAGAGAATATGAGGATGCATAGATACCCAAGTTGTCAAAGGGATGAATATGTCATTTTTCCCTTTTAATTTCTGTTTTTTCTATGTTTTAAATATAACATGTGATAAATTCTAAAAACCTCTGATCAAAATAAATAAAGATATGTATGAGCACATTTTTGATGTCTATATCCTCAGGCTTCCCTGATTTAATTTAGAAGTCCATAGAGATTCAGAATCTCTCTGATCAATTCTGCCTTTTCTTGTGATTCAAGATTCAGTTAAAAAACAGGACTAAATGTTCATATAAATTTCAATACATTCACCAGCATACCGCACAGTGTATGGATTTCCATCCTTGTTTAAGAATTAAGTCAGGACATTTTGAAAGAGCTACTTAGTATCTATTATTTCCTGATTAACAGGAAAAAGGTATCCTAAGGCGGGATCATTATGGTGAAACAGATACCAGCCTCGTAGCTTTCAACTTCCTCCTACAGTCAATGAAAACCTTGCACAATTACCAGCCGCAGTAAATAATTTGAGAGCCCAATTAATGTCACCTATTTGAAAACAGTAGAGTTCCAGTACAGACTACTGATTCTCTTTTACATTTCACTAAAGCAGTTAAATTATAGCAAGCAAGACAATTTCAGCATTACTTCTACAGTATATGTCTTCCCTCATTCACTTTCCCCAGCCTTTTCAAATGAGAAAAAGACCAAGAACTAGTTTCATATTCAAATACTTATGTCTTTCTTTTGCAAATTCTTCCCCCCATTTTCTGTTTTGGAAGGCAAATATGCCATCTTTCTGCATTCATTATGCGCAAATTGTATATTGTATGCCTCCTTTATAAAACACTTTCCATCCCTAAAACTTACTTTAAAAAGGACAACAAAGATAGGTGACTAATCCAGAATTGTGACATTTGTGGTACTTTCCCATAATGGTATGTCATAACTGAACCTTATTCACTAATCAGTAAAGAGAACTCCAGCAGACATAAAGTGAACACAAGTGACCAACTGTGCATTTTGCATAACTTGTTCAAACCCTCAGAACTCAAAACACTCTATAGTCATGTACCATTCTGGGACACATAACATTTAGTACAAGGCAGTATTTCTTCCTGCCACTATATTATTCCTCTTCCATCAAAGAGGCAGATAAACCTGAGAACCAGAGTGACTAGCCCAAGGTCAACTGTACCTATTTCCAAAGCAGTCTCTTGACTCCCAGCTTGTTGAGCAAATTATAAATGCTTATACTTCTAACATTTCTACATTATCACAACAATGAAATTAACATCACCTAGATTTCAAGGTGCTGAAAACCTATGATCCGTGAAGGAGACAGTATTTCAATAACTTTACAGTGTTACCATTTTTATATTAAATGAAGTTGCAATAGCAATATTTCTCAAATAACTTCTTTGCTGCAAGCCACACCATTAACACCATTAACATATCTGATTACACAACTGATTATGAGAAAAGATACTAACATATGCAATATACATACTGGTATGCAGTTCTTATTTTAAAATGCAAATGAAAAAATCTACCTTAAAAAAAAAAGTTTAAAGCCCAGAAGGGGAAAAATAAATACCTTGCATTAGAACTAAAATATCTTCCGATTACCTTAGAATAATCAAACCAAAAGGTTCATATGAGCAGTTTGCATATTCTGATTCACTATCTGTAAGTCATTATGCTATTCAACCGCAGCTTCTCTCCTGATTATTGACCAGCTTCACCATTGGGACTGGGCACCTTGTCATGGACATATTTTAGTACTACAGCAACTGCTTCAAATGCAGAACATCTGGAGTTCAAACCCGCATTTTGGTCTAGTGGTTAGGGGGCCAGACTTTTATCTGTGAATGTCAGGTATGATTCCACACTCCTCCACAATGCTGGTTGAGTGACCTTGGGCTAGTCACAGATCTCTTTCTGAGCTCTCACAACCCTACCTACCTCACAGGGTGTTCTCCTGTGGGGAAAAGAACAGAAAGCTTTCTCAGCCACTTTGAGTCCCTTTAAATGGATGAGAAAAGTGGGACAGAAAAGCCAATTCTTATTCTTCTTCCCCCAACTCCATATTGTTTTGAAAACTACATGGATGTGCCAATAGAGTCTCCAGAAATTGAGTTTAACCTTTACTTTAATCTGTCATACTGAAGATAAGTTAAATGAAGTTTAATTTCTGCAGGTGTTATTTGTTCATCAAAATTCAATCCAATTATTTTCTTTTTAATACACTCGAACAAATGTCACTCAGTCTGATTTTGTGGACAGATTACTTTAAAATACTATTAGGCTTATCAGTGGATATATTGACAACTCCAGCTTCTTACCAGATTTGAAAAGTTGAATTTTATATAGTTGTAAGAAAGTCTGTGATCCTTTTAGAATTATCTGTTTCTACATGAATGAGTTCTAAAATGTGGTCTAATATTCACCCAGGTCATTATCACATTGGCTAGGACTTGGATAAAGAACAGACCAAGATGGTGCACCACTTGCCATCCTTTCTGGGGACCACAATGAAGACTGAATACACTTAAGAGCTTTTGTCTGAGTGGGACATGTCCTTCAAAATGGCAGCATCTATAAGGGCCTGGAGAACTTCCAGGATGACCTAAGCCTGGTTCAAGGATACCACATAATTAAAAAGTGGGTTGAAATTAGACAGGTGTGCTTTCCTGTTTGATGTGCACATCATGTTGAGTGAGGCATAAGATGATTGCTGGTAGCTTCAGTGCCAAAAAACACATAGGAATAATGAATCTAACAAACAAAGAGTGAGAGGCAGATCTGCAGCCCTTCCAAAAGGTAGAATATGCCTGGAAATGTAAGCATAAGAAAAAGCAAACTAGGCTGTGCCCTCGCTAGTGACAGTGAGAATGGATACCTAGTTACTGCTTCTGGGTTGGAGAGCCAGTCTGGTCTAGTGGTTAGGGAGCTGGACTCTTATCTGGGAATGTTGGGTTTGATTCCACACTCCTTCACGAAGCCAGCTGGGTGACCTTGGTCTAGTGACAGCTGTCACAGCCCCACCTACCTCACAGGGTGTCTGTTGTGGGGAGAATAGAAAGCTTTGTCAGCCACTTTAAGTCCCTTAAAATGGGTGAGAAAAGCAGGATAGAAAAGCCAACTCTTCTTCTTCTACAGGCCAGTCTACTCAAAGAATATATGTTGTGATAAACCTTGGAAGAATAAGACACAGGAAAGAAGAAAACCAGTCTCATTAAAGGAAGGATGAAACACTAGGGAAAGCCCAAAAGGAGGCAGAGAGGGTTTTTTTTTTTGAGGGGGGGGCGCATGTAGCGACAGAGAAAGTTCTGAAGAACCAGGACAGCTCAAGCACTTGTCATAATGGAGCATGCGCTCCTATAGGGTGATAACATGAGCAGAGGGAGAACACCCATTCTGTGACTCTCACCAGCTCCTTCGGAGAATTCCCAGAAGTATGTAGTGGGCTACTGTGCAAACAGGATGTTAGACTAGATGGCTGTGGCCTGATCCAGCAGGGCTTTTCTTATGTAGGTGATCAGCTGACAACCATCCTTAAGCAATAATAAAGTAACATAGTGAGATGTGACAAAAAAACCCTCCGCCTCACTCAGGTTCAAGAAGGCAAAAATAAAGCTCTCAAAACAAACTGGCATGGATAAATTCACACTGAAAAATCAATATACATTAAGTGAAACAAAGTGAGTAAATCTTGCCAAGGATTTCCTGTATCAGGGGAAAAAAACTGGGGATCAGCACCTCTGTGGCACTTTTTAAAGCTTTGTCACTTTAATCCACCATGAATGTCAGTATATCGGTCTGTAATCTAAAACTCAAGATAGAATGGGTCATGAAATGTGATAATGATCCAAACGTTTGAGTAAATCAACAACACAGTAGTTGAGACAGAAGAAATTCCAAATCACAGAATGGGCAGATCAGTATAAGCCAAAGAGCTCCTAACCACTGTGAGTATCTGATCAGCAACTGCAGAAGCAGCTGAGGTTACTGCCAATAAAATAAGTTCTACTAGTTATTAAATATAAGGTTTCACATAGTTGTTTGTTTAACAATTTGTTCAATAAAGATACAGCACTGTAAAATGATGGGTACACTGTTCATTACCTACTATGTTTTCATTAAATATTGGACATTTTAGGATAGCCAAAGAAATCAATGTGGATAGCTTGATAAATCCAAAAGGTTCACAACTCTGCTCTCCGCATAACCCTAGACAGACTTATCAGAGGTCCGGCAGAGTATTAGTTAGGAATAGGGAGAAGGCATGACTATACTGTAATCCATCCCATTGTGTAGTTTCATGCTGAATTGTTTTGCCCATGTGCAATAATCAGTATGGATCACTGCAAGCTACTGAAAACCAGTAATTTATGTACTTAGCACAGTAGTTTCTGAGGACTGGCCCACTGCAAAATAGGAGGAACAATTTGTATTTATTTGTTTAGAATATATTTTTTTCTGCATAAAATTATCCAGAACAGATCTTCCATTAATAAAACTAAAAAGGTAAAAGCTCACACACACATTGCAAAAAATACATAATATAAGTACAGCAGAGATGAGCAAAAAATTAAAGCACAGCTAGTTCATTTGCTAAAACCATCCAACTGCTTTGGCACTGACATCTTCTCTGAGCATCCTGCCTTCATGGACAGAAGGCCTTTCTTAGCATAGTTCTCGTGAAAAAATTTCTGTATCAGAAATGTAACATTTCAAGAAGTTTTTTTGGGGGGGAGGGGAGAGAGACTGTTTGCAGGTTTAAAGGTATGCACTAGCACTCTAACTTTATGTGAAAATGAGACAGCAGCTAAAGTAATTGCTTAAGAAATTACGATCATTTAGGCAAATACCAGTAAATAAAACTAGGGCTTATATTTTGGTCAAAAATCCCTATTGCACAGCTGTTTGGAGGTGGTTTAAAAATGTAAAACATCTCTACTGAAAGAGGTGAGTGATGCCAGAGGGAGAGACGGTGAAAAACAAAACAAATAAATGTCTCACAAAAAATCTAGAACATAAGAGAGGCCCTGCTGGATCAGGCCACAGCCCATCTAGACGAGCATCCTGTCGCACACAGTGGCCCACCAAATGCTCATGGGCATCTCAAACAGAGACAAGGACAAACTTTTTTCTGCTCTTGAATCCCAGCAAATGGCATTAGAAGCGTCCTACTTCTGCACCCCCTACTATTACTGTAGTAATATTTGCCTTGTATACTAAAGTCAAACTCCTGAATTAAATCGTTTCAAGTAATAACAAAAAACACATCTGCATATGTGCGCTTATGTGTATTACAATCCTGGCTACGGAGAGGTTTATAATGGCAACAATCTCCAAGTTATTTGCAAACAGTGAATGTGCCTCACTACTTGTGAGAACAGCCTGGGATTTCCAGATAAAGCATGTGGCAACTCTGGAGCCACAATTTGTGCTTTTGACATTTGCAGCTTTGCTAATACAGAGGCAAACAACACACAAAATGCCTTTCTACTCTTATCTTCTACTAACTGATCTATAAATCGCCATCTACATCTTGGATCCTCCCTATGGCTACTGGTATGGGATCCATTCCTTTGTCATATGATATGAGAACATACGCCCTAGAGCAGGGATACTCAAAGTATTATCCCACAAGGTATTAATGGTAAAAGGCTTCAGAGGAAGCACTGCTTTCAGTAGATGAAGACTGACCACTAGCATTCAGGAAATATGAGTGGGGGCAAGCAACAATGTATGCTTTAAGCATGGCTGATCAAGCTTTGGTCAGGATTCTTTTTCTATAGAACTACAGACCTCTGTCTAACCCAGTGGTTCTCAACCTTCCTAATGCCGCGACCCCTTAATGGAGTTCCTCATGTTGTGGGAGACCCCCAGCCACGGGGGCAGAGCAGCTGGGAGGTGGGAGGAAGGGTGGCGGGAGACTTGCGCGACCCCCAGGTTGAGAACCACTGGTCTAACCTTTTCTTAAAGTCATCTAGGCTGACACAAATTTCAAGACCCAGTTAATATGTGGTTGCCTACTATATATAAATTCCTCCTTGAATTCTCTTGTCAGCTTTCAATCTATGCTTTTAAGATCCATGTTGTATTCACTTCTACTGTTCTGCTGGAGTTAGTTCAGACTCCTTTGAGACATATTAAGAAACACAAAAAACTGCTGTCCTGATGCACAGAAATTATGTCGATAATTGGATCATAACTGTAACCCATAAGCTCTCTTGTTTAGGGCTCCCTTCTACCTTGTTCTATCTTGGTTCCCACATCCTCATGTTACAACTATATACTACTAACTCAAAACAACTGGCAGTTCCCAGCAGCCCTATCTTGCTTGATCACATCATAAAGGAAATCCAGCATCCAACATGAAACCTATCAGAGATGGTTGTCTCCAGGAAAGGGAAGAGGAAGGTGGCAGTGCAGTTGACAACTGGACAGCACTAACATTTACACTTTGGGATCCATGACCATAATAAACATTTGATTTCTTAAAACTAAAAAGCTGCATTAAAATTGTGGCATCAGCCTTAAGAGAGATAAACATAGTGACACCTCAGGACTATTGAATTAAACCCTGACTAAAGCTCAGAAGAAAGTGATAACATTATTGTTTGAATCTACAAGTTGCTCTCACCAGCAAAATAGGCTGCTCCAGGAGTGTAGGAGTGTCAAGCATGGATCTTTCCTAGCCAGTAAATGAATCAGAAAGAAGGAAGAGGCTTATTGCTGGTATGATGTCAATGCGGAATAAGAACAATAACAATAGGGAAATCAGCAAGAGCTTACACAATAATCTATTCAATCCAAAAAGACTGTTTTTCAGAACAATAGAAAACATATGAATAGGAAGCAGACAATGAAACTACTAGTAAGCAAGTAGACAAAGTAACCATCTCTAACGAGAAATGGGTTCCTGAGCTTGCAAGCAATGTGCAACATCTTTTTCCAGACTTGCACAGCTGGGAGGGAAAGGACCACAACTGTGCACTGGAAGCTGGCAGAAACTCACCAGTTTCCATTCTCCTCCAATCCTGGAGACAAGATGGTTCTCGAGCTTCCTGTGGGATGGAGGGAGGGAAAGGGCTCTCAAAAAAAATTTTCTACAATGTTAGAAAGTCCTTTACAATTCTGGAAATATGTACTCAAATTTTATTTGTGGACTTATTGTCTATTTGTATTTTTTGCCTTCTTCAATAGGGCAAGACTTTCATTTTATGAAGGATGTTTTCTTTCCACTCTTAGCTTCCCTGACACTAAGCCAGTCTGGTCTAGTGGTTAAGGAGCTGGACTCTTATCTGGGAATACCGGTTCGATTCTGCTCTCCCCCATGAAGCCAGCTGGGTGACCTTGGGCTAGTCACAGCTCTCTTCTGAGCTCTCACAGCCCCACCTACCTAACAGGGTATCTGTTGTGGGGAGAAGAATAGAAGCTTTGTCAGCCACTTTGAGTCCCCATAAATGGGTGAGAAAAGCGAGGTCAGGCCAGGCAGCTATTTCAGGCAGTAGAGGCCACCAAAGCTAAGCTGCTGCTGCTTGCAAGACTTCTATCCCGCATAATGACTTACAGTGAGTGAGTGAGTGAATATTTTAATTATGTTTTAATATTTTACATGTTTTATTTTTATTGTTACCCACCTTGTGGTGAAGGGAGGGATATAATAGTGCTGGCCCATTTTCTGCTGTTATTAAATATAATACAATATTACTTCTTAGTAAGCAAAACAAAAAAGTATAGCATCAGTTTTGGAATTCACTCCTGGCTACAAGTCCCACATGAGCCACAACGGCAATGATTAATTCAGCAGGATCTCCAAATTTTAGACTTGTTCCTTTCAGGAGAGTGCAGCCACCTGAATGAATGCCTCTGTACTTTCTAAACAAAAGACCCTGTTAACACAAAATATTGATCTAATTCTAGCCTATTATTACTTCCAAGTTCGGGTCAAGCGCCTAAGTTGCCTCTCCTGACTCTGATAGTATTGAGTTGAGTGTCATCAGCATACTGGCAAAACCTCACTCCTAATCTCCTGATAACTGCTCTCAATGGCTTGACACAGACATTAAAAAGCACCGGGGTGGGGGTGGGGGCACACTGAACCCTGGGTGACCAAGGCAGATTCAGTGCAATGCCCAGGCCTGAAACCAGCTTGTAATATGTCTAGTGCCATGCAAGTATACCTGCAATTGGATTGTAATAACCCTCTCAAGTACTTTGCCTAAGAAAGGGATCTTGGCAAAAAGCAATAGTTACTTAACATTTCTGGGTTCAGAGGGGCTCTCCTGTGGACTGGGCACCCCACTGCTTCCTTAAGGGCAGCTGGCTCTTCCACCTTCTGCAATGAGGCATTTACCACTAACTAGACCAGTGGTCGGCAAACTCATTAGTCAAAAGAGCCAAATATCAACAGTACAACGATTGAAAGTTCTTTTGAGAGCCATAGTTTTTAAACTGAAACAATATAGGTAGGTACATTGTTATTAACTTAATTAGGTTACTCCAAGCTGGAAGAACCACACTTGAGGAGCCAAAGAGCCGCATGTGGCTCCTGAGCCATGGTTTGCCTACCCCTGCCCTAGACCCATCCAGCCATTCCAGGTTGGTTAGCTGGATGACCATGATGGGCAATGGTTAAGTAAACAGCTGGTTGGTGCCTGTCCACTTCTTCAGACCGCAACAACTGAAATTCATTCAACAAAACAGAAGCAGATGATGTTCTGGACATCTCCACTGTCATACCTTGAATTGTGCTGTCTAATTCCATGATAATCTGAGTAACTTTGCCCTTAAAGATGCTTTGCAAACTTGGTAGAACTAGCCACTGACAGTGGAAAGAGGTTAGCCAAAACTTCCAAAATTAGTCTGCAAACCTAATTTGGCCTGCTATTATGCATAATGGAGCAAGAGAAGTCCTGCTGGATCAGGTCACAGTTCATCTAGTCCAGAATCCTGTCTCACACAGTTACCCACTTACTCCTTATAGGAATTTGCAAACAAAAGACAATGTGAAAACTTTAATTTGCTCTCGATTCCCTGCAAATGGCCATTAGAGGCAGCCTGCCTGTCTCTTCAGCCTAAAGGCAGTATCTAGGCATCATTTTTACTAGCCAATACATCTGTCTTCCATGAATTTGTCTAACCCTTTCTTAAGCTATCCAGGCTGGTTGCTGTCACCACCTAAAATAATGAAAAATCCCAAATTAACTAAAAAGCCAGTCTCTTCCAAGATGGCAGAAGACTGTTCATTTTTATTTAAATCTTCAGCTTGGAGTGAGCGTATCTAAGGGTGTTTTTCCACAGTCACTAGAAGTACCCATTAAGTACCGATTAATGGGTACAAAAATGCCATTTCGTACCCATTAATAGGTACTTAATGGGTACTTTTAGTGACAGTGGAAAAACACCCTAAGTTTCAAAGGATATACTCATTCCAAGCTGCAGATGTAAATAAAGTACAATCCACAGTACCAATTCCCAGCCTGCTTAGGGTTTTCATGGAGCCTGAGAAAGTAAGGTTTCTGACACAGAATTGTTAAGATAAAATGAATGGGAGGGAAGAAATGTGTCCTGCGAGAAGCTCTCTGTACACTTCATCTCCCACTCCACCTGCACAGCATACAGCTGTTTCTGAGAATTGCATGGCTAACTATCTAATACAGCAAGAAAGTGCCTGCTAGCAGGAGGATTCAGAACTCAGATTCACCTCCACAACACATATCCCTCAGTATCCCCCAAAACATCAATGGTGACAAAATATATATTTCACAAGTTTTACCCCAGTTAGTGGTCAAAGTCCCTTGCTGAAATTACTCACATCACTTTGCTCCCTTTTCCCTGACAAACAAAGAAATCACTACCAATTTACTTTAGAACCAAGGAGCCAGAAACACAGCTTTGTGTGTAACAAGAATGAAAGTGCAAAGAGAAAGCATACATGCCAGCAGCTCAGTGTCACTCTTGATTTATTTCATCATTTTAGACCATCCTTTACCTGGGACCCAGGGCAGTCTATTAAATGTAAACACAGTGATTTAACAGAGGAGGGAAGGAATTTTTAAAAAAATCTACAGCAAGAAACAAGAGAAAAGCAAAATAGAAGGCAAATCATGTCACAGCGAAAGCCTGGGTTTAAAGCAGTTTTCAACAACGGCTGAAAAATGATTATGTCACTGTGCCTGATGAAACTCTAAAGGGGGCTGTTCTAAAGACTGAGGGCCAGGGCAGAAAATGCTCTCCCTCTGACTATGCCCCATGGACATCATCCAAGAACGAGCACTAGGATGGCCTCATAAGATTATCTTAATTGATAGGAAAGCTTGTATGGGAGGAGGCACTCTTTCAAGTATCTGGGTCCCAAGTCATTTAGAGCTCTAAAAGTCAACATCTTGAATTGGACCTAGAAGCAAAGCAATAACCAGTGCAGATCTTTAAGAATCAGCTAGTAGTATATGCCTCAACTGGGACACAACCTAGCATCAATTTCCAGCTTCTGGATCATCTTCTGAGTCCCATGTACAGCACACCACAGTAGTCTAAAGCAGATGTTACAACATCATGGGTAATGGTGGTCAGATGATCCCTGCCAAGGAAGGGCTTTAATTATTGGAGAGTATTACATTATGTTCTCTTTCATATAACTGTAGTTGTAACAGAATCCTGGGATCTGGATTGGATGGTGCCACAGAACATTTAAAATGGAATTTTGCACACATGTCAGTGTCCTATTTCAGATAAACAGACAATCACGGACTTGAAAACACAAAGGAACGTGGTACACCCAGTACTGATGTAACAACTCAACTGTCTCGCCCAGCTCAAATGGAATGGACAGCTCCTGATGACCAATCCTAGCAGTTCTATAAAGCTATTAAATGACATGGTAACATAATTGATCAGGAGGACAGTTGATCTGATGATCTGGAGAGTGACTCTTCTTGGCATCCAAGGATTGATATGGGAGACTAGATGACTCAAGTGGCACGACCATTAGAGATAATTTCACAGCTCAAATCTAACTGCTCTGCCTGGGTTGAAAGACATGCAGCTAGGTGGTTGGCTAAAACAGTCCATTGAAGTCAGACCACTGGATTACCTGAGACCAAACTGTCACTCTGGGTATGCATCCATAACAGATTTCATCCTCACATCCTTGGTTTTTCACTCACTTTCCCAGTTTTAAGCCTGGACTACTTGCTGATACACTTACTTCCTAGTTATTAAGAGCTAAAATTGGATATTTTTTCACTGTGTAGCTTTTTTGATACTGTGACTTTGTTTTTGTATTTGATACAATTACCTTTCCAGTAATAAATTTTTAAATCTCCCTCCACATGGTCCTCTTAGCCCAGCAGCATGCATTTAATTCTGCGTATGAGAGAGTAAGAGTGCAAGCAGTTTATGACAGCTCTATGGTGTAGTCCATTTAATGTTGCAATTGGTAATGAAGAGCAAGTTGCAACAACCCTACTGTGTAAATCCAGCCACATTATCCACTTAACACCAAACAGAGACACTTTCTTTAAATAAAAAACCTTGGTTTGTTTCAAGAGTAATTTAAAAAGGAAATTGCATTGCTGTCACAATTTTTAATTTACTTGGGCTGCAATCTTAATCTCACTACCCTGGGAATGAATGAATGAATGAATGAATAATGAATGAATGCTCATACATACATATACATATACTTGATTGTTCGTTTGTTTGCATTTTTATCCTGCCCTGTACCCAAGGTACTCAGGGTGGGTTACAACATATAAAATGAACACATTAAAACCAATAACATATTAAACATATTAAAGCTATGGCAGCGTCTGCATGTGGGGAGGAAACACTGAATACAATCGATCCTACTTCCAGGTAGACCTGCTCAGAAGTACACTGTTGGTCTATGATGAGGGTGCCTGTTTCTCATTTGCATTTACACATCCATATAAACATTCTACCACTTATGTTGCAGCAAAAGGCCAGTTTAATAAAGTAACCCCACACAGTCCAAATTCAGTCATACATCTTCTGAAGTTAAGTGAATTTAACCCCTGGAAACCTTGGCTTTCATTCTTCCATCTAACAATGCTGTAAAAGATCAGGCAGCAATTTTCTTTTTTTGTTGCTGTTACAAAATGCAAATCACCCAAGCTAATTATAAAATGGTAAGCACTGTTAACTTGCAGTCACTGTCTTTTTTAAACAGACTCACATTTGCTGCTGCCACAACCAACATCCAAACTGGCAATTTCCTTCAAGAGGCAGTCACACCACGCTTTAAGCACTTTCTTCTTTTTTCAAGAGATGGGTCTCTCCCAGTACACCACCTCTTTAAGGGCTTTTTTCCCTCTAGGAAACTATGCTCTTTATGAAAGGATGACCCCTTCCATTTCATCAGCTGTTGCTTGTTTTCCCTCCCTTCTTTGGGAAACTAAGGAAAGACTAATTCCTCCCACACTATCAAGCACTGCCTGTTTACCAGCTGTCTTTAGGGAGCCTTAGCTTCACAATGTAAAATGAAGTAACAACTATCTAATAGTTAGTTGTCCTTAATTCTGATCAAGGCTGCCAAAGCCTAATTATCACATGGATCCAGTTAGGAAGAATAACGTGACCAATAACGTGGGAAAACAGAAAAGCAATTCAACCTCCTTTTTTCTGGAATCCTTACCAAGGATGTGAGAAACAGTATGATATTGTTCAGTTAAAAATGCAACAGTGTAGATTGCATATTAGGACAAACTAACAAGACTGTAAAAAAAAAAATCTGTGGTTCCTTATTTTAGGCTCAAAACCACTTTTCTCAACACATGCAGATCTGAAGTACCTACCTGACTTAAGTAAAATGTCTGCAGAATTAACTTTCCATTTGATCAACAAAGCAATGTCGTCTGCATCTTACTGGACATACAACTTGGAACTTTCTCTTTCCTTCCCTCTTATTAGGAAGCTCAAATAATATTTTATGTATTTATTCATCTCTGCCATTCCAAAACCATTAACCTATCTTTTAAAATTCTTAATCTAAGTATGTGTATTATCTTAGAGGGAAAGCCCAGGTTAAATATCATCATCATCACACATATGCCCTAATAAAATCAAGACAGGCTTGTTAAGAATCGTTGCCAAACATAAGCGCACCAACTAAAATGGCACCAATGCCTATAATCATTTTCCATGTAAAGAATTTCCAATCAATGCCAATATAGCCTTTCATTATCCAATCCACTTAATACCTATACTTTCGATGCAGCTCATTTAATCTGTATCTCCGCTGATGAAAGAACAGAACACAGGTTGATGTGTGGATTGCTGGGATTCCTACCAGACAGTTTTGCTTTATTTTCCACTAGCTAAGTGCCAAGCATTTTGGCAGTATGCCTGAACCACAACGTGTTTGGAACTGTCAAACTGTACTACAATGTGTCATCTGGTGAGACTCAGAATAAAGTATAGCTGCTGCCTTTCTGCTTCCTAAGCTCTCGGCAACTTCAGGCATTATTAGTATTATTTTAAAGTATTGGTGAACGTATAAAATGCAGGTACATAATTTTTAGTTGTTAGTCTGTTTTCATTCAGTTTAGAACATCTCAAATAATCAGCATCTTGTTTACAAAACAGTCAGGACTATCTTTATAATTTACTTTTGATGACTTTTTGTAATAAGTTGTTCAAGCAGGACACTGTACAAAGAACGAACTTAAGGCAATACAATGTTTATCAAGAGCAATCTCATGCTGTGAATGAACTGAAAGCAACAAAAAACATGCTGAAGTTGAGAGGCAGAAAAAAGAAGACAAGAAGAATGGATGAGATGAATTCAGGAGTTCGCAGAACCTTTATTAATGATGCTGGCTCATATTAATGCTAGATTAGTCTCAACACACAATTCCACTTCAATTTTACCCCAATTAAATCCAATCACCTCAACAGGAAGATCATGGCAAATTTCCTGGCAAACAGGGGAGGAGGATGGAAGTAGTGTTAGATTTTATTTTCTGGGGCTAAAAGATTACTGCAGATGGAGACTGCATCCACGAAGGAAAGCTATGACAAAACTGGATAGTATACTAAAGAGCAAAGATACTGATTTGTCAGCAAAGGCCCATCTAGTCAATGTTATGGTTTTCCCAGTAATAATGCATGGCTGTGAGAGTGGGGCCATAGTAAGGCTGCCTGCCAAAAAACTAACACTTTTGAACTATGCTACTGGAGAAGACTTTTGAGAGTTCCTTGGTCTGCAAGGACATGAGATCATTTGGTAATAAAGGAAATCAACCCTGACTGCTCACTGGAAGAACAAATGCTGAAGCAAAAACTCCAGTACTTTGGCCAGATAATGAGAAGGCAGAACTCACTGGAAAAGAACCTGATGCTGGGAAAGATTGAAGACAAAACGAGAAGGGGATGACAGAGAATGAAATGGGTAGATGGTTCGTGGAAGCAATGAACATGAGCTTGAGCAATCTTTGGGAGACAGGAGAGGACAGAGGGGCCTGGAATGCTAACATCCATGGAGCCATAGAGAGTTTGATACAACCAACCAACCAAACAAGTGAACAACAATCCACTCAGGCCCGTCTTTTGATGCATCAATTCAAAAGCGTTTTGAAAACTAAACTGGTTTAGTCAAATGAGTGAATACTTCAGGCTTCTAAGGAACCTTGCCTTCTTTGATCCAAAATTCAAACAGTTCATCTGAAATTTAATCTCTATTAAGAACTTTTATCAGGATTTTTTAACATATCATCCAGGATCGATGATAGAATCTACTGAAATCAAACCTTGATTCAGCACAATGTCTTGCTGCTTATTGCTCACTTCTAACAAATTGTGGATGTACTGGAATGCCAGGTCTGGATAGTGTGTCTCTAGTACATCAGGACTCAATGGCAAACTGACTTCTGGAGTTTAGTTTGTTATTTGCCATCTCTTGATTGTAAGACTGTGCATCTGAAGTTAGGTAAGCTGGGATGCACTTCTTTGCTAATTTCAAATGTGGCACTTGCATATGGTACCAGCTACTTCTAGCAAATGATGCCTGCTGGTATTTCATTCAACAAGTACTGGATTGTACTTACTCTGAATTGTGTTTGTTGGGGATCTGATGTACTAAAGGCCCACACAGCTGCATCACCTTACCCGCTGTGTTGCTAGGAGCCAATCAGAAACATGAGACAAGCTCCAGAAGAAACCTCACTTGAAGGATTCCCCAATCCAAAAGCAGGCTTTTGTCTTTACAAAATCATACATTAAATGTTAAAAACTGAAACAACAGGAAGAAAACAGATAAATGACATGCAATGGAAATCCTAAACTTATGCATTTTTTTAAAAAAGAAACAGTATTTCTAACAAATGGCTGCTGCTCCCACATCTCTTCTATGCTAATAACCATACCCTGCAATATTTTTTCTTTTGATATCAGTCTGATACTTTACAAGATTTTGCATTCAAATGTCCAGAATACTTTCACTACTTTTTTCACTCCAGCAGCTAGAAAATTGTTTGACTAAAAATAGCAAACTGCAGAATATAAACTAACAGTTAGCTGATCAAGCATAACTTGCATTAACCCTCCTCAGTCTGGTGTGTTGATGCCTCCTCCTCTGATTTGAAGAATCAAGGCAGGGTACAACAACAGCAGCAGCAGCAATTTCCTATAAAAAGCTTAACAGTATTGGTAAAAATTGTGCCCTCTGTAAATGGCAAGAGTTTGTATTCCACTTGTTTTTAATTCTTGCAGCCATGCCTGATTTTGGGAAGGATATTATCCTGGCAGTATTCTAAAACTGTACAACCCAATTATAATTTTTGAACCACATATTTTAAAACAATCTTTTCTACCACTTGGTTGCTATATAAAGTTACCCCAGCAAAGCTGAGAAGCTAATCCTAAGAGTCTTAGCAGCAACAGCAGCAGCAGCAGCAGCACCTTTTTACGTGCTAAAACAGTTATATTCAAATCCTGTTCAGACTAATGCTATTCCTGAAAAAAATTAGATTTACTTGCACCTGCTATTTAACATGACAAACTCTGCTAGTAGCATCAGATGGCTGATCCAGTTGAAAATTCTGCACTAATGGCTGCCGTGGTAAAATCTTTCCAGCTAATTTCAGGAGGTTTGATAACATCATTTAAGATCTCAAAAACTACTTTTCAAGAATTGTAATAATGAATTATATTTAACTTTGACACAATAAGTATTACATTTAAAAAAACAGAATTACACACCATTTAAAACAATATGATCATGTGATCTATCTCTGGTCTCATTGTCCCACTGCCACATTAAGAAGAACACCATGCTCAATTTGGGGGGATAGTGATGTCCACAGGTACTGCTGGAACTCAAAACATTTATTCTTAACCTAAAGCCCAATGACACCTCAGGTGTTGAT
The DNA here is from genome assembly GCA_014337955.1 of Aspidoscelis marmoratus. Classification (NCBI taxonomy): domain Eukaryota; kingdom Metazoa; phylum Chordata; class Lepidosauria; order Squamata; family Teiidae; genus Aspidoscelis; species Aspidoscelis marmoratus. The sequence continues at coordinate 15,788,304 of MTQE01001141.1, forward strand.
ATCAGTGAAGGAGACCATACCAAATGTCTCAGAGCAGAGGTCAGTGGAAGCAGTATTCTGTGTGACAGTTCCAATAATAGGAGACACACCCTCCATAGAAGTCTGGCAGTTACACTATTTTTATTTTTGCTAATTGCTGAAAATACAGCTATTTACCTAAATAAATATTTATACTTAATAAATGCAACTTCAATATTCTCCCTGCTAATTTCAGGGATACGACTGAATTTTTTAGAGATACTGTTGGCATGTACAAGGACCAGACAGATGAGAATAAAGCAGTAAGAGCTTTACAAGTCAACACAAGCAGAGTACACTGGGTTTGGAAGCAAACAAGTGACCAGACTAGATTCCCCAGGTGACCTATAACAGAGTTCCTCACAAACATGCATCTAACAGCACTCTCCCCTCCATCTCACCCCATATTTTGTACTATCTGCAGTGGATACTGAAACAGTTCAGCAACAGAGTATATTAATTTGGTAAAGTGATAGGTAGAATAAGTAAGAGCATAAAAACACTGTTACAAAAATACTTATTTTTCAAGAGTAGATCACAAGATTTCAAAGGGGCATTCTATTTTTAGTTTCTGCTTTCTGTTGTCTTCTAATGCATTTGCTTTCTTGTCCAAATTTGTTCTATAATATGAAAAAATGTATTCAAAATGTGTATAACAATAGTTCTTTGTCAAACTTGAAAACAGGTTTGAATGGCATCCCCTAATGTTTGGACCTTCTTTTTAATCAACTGTAGCATGGCAACAATAACAACAACACTGGGAAGTATAGTTCCTAAATCACTGGTTCAATTCTATTTGGAATTCCTTATTGCTCAGTAGATTAATCATGCCTGGCTCTTTGTGACTCCATGGACCATAGTATGCCAGGCCTTTTCATCCTCTACTGTCTCCCAGAATTTGCCCACACTTATGTTCATTGCTTCTATGACACTGTTTCTCATCTTCTGTCCTCCACTTTTCCTTTTGCCTTCAATCTTTCCTAGTGTCAGAGCCCTTGACTAACTTAAAGAAGAATTTAGACACAGAACAGGACAATAACAACAACAACAAATGATCAGGAAACTGGAAACCAAGTTCTATGAGACACTGAGACAAAAATAAGAGAGCAAAGGAGAATTTAAAAGAACAGATTTATCATTCTATTCACAGTTAGAGGTCTGGCCTCTACAAAGGTCAGAGGTAGATAAGTGACTCTGGGAGATTAAAGGTAACACTCACCTGCCACAGCATCCTCACTTCCTCTCCCAGCAGGCTTTCTGCCAGAAGAGGGCAGGCCCTTATGGACCTTGTAAATATGTCACCTGCTGTGACTGGTGTTTTTGATTTTCATGAGTTTCTGCTTTCCTCACACTTTTGTAGAGAGTTGGACAGGATTTTAAGCCTTTGGACAGAGTATATAGGGGAAGACCAACAGCTTCACTTTTTGTAAAAGCTGAAGAAGCATGAAAAAGTCACCAGTGTATGCTAATAATTAATCTTTCAAATTAATTTTAAATGTATATTTATTTACTGAGATGTATATGTTGCTCAAGACTGAACAAAAAATAAAAACAGAACTGGAACAAACAATAAAATGAAAACCTCAAGATAACTTATACCTTTTTCCACAGGTGTGAGGACAGCTTCAAACCATGAAGATTCTGTCTTCCTCATTTGTAGTTATATGAAGGATGTTTTGCTTTAAGCTAAAACAGGAGTCCCCAACCTCTTCTGCACCAGGGCTTCCTTTTCCATGGCGTGGCAGGGATGGGGGTGTGATGGGCGGGGCAGCAGCCTGGCAAAAAAAGCCCTACAGAACAGTACCAGTCCATGGACTGGTGGTTGGGGACCGCTGATCTAAAACATGTGGACCTTTTCCTGTATCACTTCCTCTTTTTAAAGCAAAGAGCAAATTGCCTGTAAAACCTACAGAGCAGATAGCAAAACTGACCTTCTCTATGCTTAATGTATTCTCATTCTCTTCACAAAGGAGAACCTCCTTCCAGACGGAAAAGCCTGGCCTCTTCATGTCATACTTTCCTCAAAATATATAACTGTGGAAGGCTATAAAACAATGTCATTTAACTGGGGGGGGGCATGGTGTGGGCACTTACTTCTTGCACAGGAGAGAGAAAGGCACTTGGGATGCAGAACCTGCTTGCCAGAAAGGCTCCTGTGACCAATTCTGTCTTATCAATTGGGAGCACAAATTCCAGCACTGTATCAAGGCAATCTTAAAGTCTTGCACTCCCAACTGACTAGCAGAAGAGAGCCTTTTTGCCAAGTAAGCTCTGTATCCTTGGTTCTGTGTCCTGCCAATTCGCCCTTCTCTTTTGTGCTCCTGGGGGTTCACATAAGAAGAAACTATGCCCAGGGTGGTTGCTCCTTTTGGCAAATGCACGCTGATGCTTGTAAAGGCCTGTTCACGCTTAACTTCACAGGACGGTAAAACAATACCATTTCCACTGAAGTTAATTTAGAGATGGTGGCCGGAGTTTACACAATGAGCGCCGGCACTGTCCTCAATTTACCTCAGAGTGCTTGTGGTGTGGATAGATGGGAGCATACCTGAGTGTGTGAGAGCATCTCGGACAGGGAGATGCAAAACTGCCCTAAACTCCAAGGACCTGTCTCTCCTGAACTGCAAATTGCTACCTCCATGGGCTTCTTTGTCCTCCTGGAGGTGACAGTCCTCTGAGGTAGCTGCCTCTTTCATCAATAGAACTCTTCTGCCCCTCCAAGCCCTCAAACCTATTTCATTAAAGTGTCCATTTATGCAACAGTGAATAAAAGGCACTTCTTATTCAAGGGAGGGTCACAATTCCCCAGGTGAGTGGGAGAATGCCTTCGGTGAGGTTTAGCACATTAAGTTTTTCCACTAAATTCTTTCAGAATTGTGTTACTATTGGCCATCTTCCAATTTTACTCATAAAATCTAATGAGTAAATAGCCCTCCTATTATATGTATTTGCTCAGTGTATTTTTGCTCGCATACAGAAAATGAAGTGTGACTTCCTTCACTGGACAGGATCCAGTGACCCTGTTTTCCCCACAACTTTCAGTTTTCCCTACACACCATTACTTACATAGCACAGTTTTGCGCTAATGGTGGTGTTGACAAAAAGAGCCATCATATTATATGAAAGACAACTGTAAAGAACAATTATGAGATTAACTTCATCACAAATCTTATATAAAATATATGCACTTGAGACATATAACTGTCTATGAATCTTTTCAAATGAGAAAATCAAGGAGATTCAGTGAGGTAAAAGGCTGCAAAAGTATTCCACAGAGTTACTCTGAAAAAAACCCAGATAAACTTACTTCATGTTTAGAACTGCAGTAAAGTCAAAGAGACAGCTAGCAGGATTTTATCCTGAAGACCCTAAGCCTGCTAAAAATAGTGTTATCTCTGGAATTAAGGAGGGATGCTACAAAATTCATATTTCAAAATAACTATAACATTCTGAATAATTTTATTTACTGCTTTAGACTTTCAGCTAAAAGTAATCAATTATGCTGAAATTTTACATAAACCTGTAAATGCTAAATCAGAAATAGTGAAGTATGATATGAATATAGATCAGAGTCTTGGCTTTGTCTCCATGTCACCTAAATGAATGAAGCTGCAAAACAACCAATTACTTTTAAGATCCACTCCAAAGAAGAGACTCTGCCACCATCTATTTGTCCAGCTAGAGCAGCACAAGAAGCTTGTGGAACTTTCTGGTGTATGGTTCTAACTGCTGGAACATTACCTGTTGAACTGTACATGCTGTCAGTTGGGAGTGAGCGTGTAAAGAGCTGGGGCCTTAAACACATGTAGCCAGTCTCTATTTTGAAGGATGGGGGTGCTCCTTCTCAGTGATCACAGGGTGAGAAAGGCATGAGGTCAGGTGGAAGTCAGAGGATAAGGGGCTACATGTACCACCTTCTCTGATTCCCCATCTGTGACTCTGATTCTTCTTGGAACATCATTTATCATTATGTAATTGCAAACTATTTGACAGAACCTAGCAAATGCAAACACAGGTGCACCTCAATTTAAGTAGGGGTTCTGTTCTGAGTGTGTAAACTAAGGCAAGTCACAATTTGATAATTGCAGAGTACTGAAAATCTGCTTTTGGAAATCATTTACAAAGGGACTATTTTTCACTAGAGTGGTGCATGAATCAATAACAGAGGTTCAGATTAGCCCTAAACCAACCCAGGTCTTCTGGATCAGATTCAAAATATACCAAGAGTAACACCAGTTGATTCTCAACTTCAGACCGATTCAAAGACCAGCTCAGATACTCAATGAGTATTAGTTAAGTAAAATAAGAAGTGGAAAACCCCAAATGCACATGTTTTCTTCCACTTACTTTTCTGTATGGTTTGACTTCTTATCTTTACCTTTGACATAATAAAAATCGGACAAAATTATTAAAATTGCCTCATGCAAAAGTCTTTTGTCTCTCTAGCATGCAGCCTTAACTTTTTTTGAAAAAAAATTCACTTCCACAAACTATACGAAGATCAAACCCGAAAGATTCCTATCATAAATATCATTGCATATTTTAATTTCATTGCTCTACAAAGTACTTGGCATCTAGCTTTAAAGCAGCTCTGTTCATGGCCTTCAAAGCAAACTAAAAGTGTGTGTGGGGGGGGGGG
>MTQE01001141.1:15796079-15823712 GCA_014337955.1 Aspidoscelis marmoratus
ACTCCATTAAGGGGTTGTGGCATTAGGAAGGTTGAGAACCACTGGTCTAGAAAAGGGGCAAGCACCACTTAGTAGCAAAAATCTTTTCATTCGACTAAGCAATGGTGAAGAGATAAAACCCAGCGTGAGGCGTCTGAACCCAGGGAAAACAGATTGTAAATAAAGAGATGAAAAAATATTCAGATAACCTCATATTATTACAACAGAAAGAAAAATAATTCTGTTTGAAGTTCAAGGCAATTCTGGAGGAACCTCAAGATGATACTGGAGGGGAAAAAAGATTACTAAGTGTCCAATAGATTTTTCTATTAGAATACAGGACAAGAAGGGGAATTGTTTCTTGACAGAGAAAGTTAAGCTGAAAAAGATACTCTTTGTTGGTTGGAAAGATAAATAGTTCAATTAAGTTTCATTCAAAAACCAACAGTGTGACTTAACAAATTTGAGAGATGGAAGAAACTTGAACAGAAGGGGGGGGGATGACAGATGAAACTATCTCAAAAGTCCAACAGATAATAAAGAACTCTAAAGACTATAATTGAAACTGAAACTGTCTATTTTGTGTATGATGGATCCACCATTGTACATGACTATCCCTCTGAGATTGTAATATGCATAAGGAAGAAATAATTCAATGTTAATTTGGAAAAGTGGCTGGCACAGCTAGTGAAACTGATATACTTGGCAGAAATGGACAAATTGATATCTGATTAAAGAAATGAGCATTAGTGTTATTTTTAAAAAAATGTATAACCCCTTATTAGCTTTATGCATAAGAAGAAAAGGATGTGTTAGTTTTGGGATTTGATTATTAGAAAGCATGAACTGCTTTCTCTGTTCTCTCTCTGGTTTTCTTTTTATGTAATTTGTAATATACTTTAAAATCTCTAATTAAAAAAAGCATAATGGCCTTGCTCTTCTATTTATTGTTATTTTAAATATTACAGAATTTCAAAACAGTTGTAGTACCAGAAATTCAAAGGCAGGCAGACTCCTGACAAACAGTCAAGACTGGTTCTGCAGACAGTGTCTTGCCAACTTACTGAGCAAGTCCGTCCAGTTAAAATAGCTTACCAGACCCATTTCTCAAGATACTGCCCAATATACACAGTGCTACAGCAATGTTTATTTTGTTTTCAAAAATCTTATTAACTTGTACATTTTGGACAAGTTCAGAATTTCAATCATATTTACTACATGGATCAAGAAACATTCATAGGTTACTTAACCACAGCTATATTATGCCATGATAATATAGTGGAACACTGTATAAAATGACAATATTATACTATAATTAAATCAAAATGAATAAATCATTTTCTCTGGCACTGTTCAAGTAATTTGGAATGCAACAGCATCTTGTGTAAGATTTCTTGATATACTTGTACATTTAAATAACACACCACAAAAAAGAGACACTGAAGTGATTTACTTGCTGTCTACTCTAACCCCAAAGGGTTTTCAATGGCTCTGTGAAGGTAGCAAAACGGTAGGAGAACTGATACATATTAAAATTACAGGGAAAAGCTTCTTTTCTTCAGTTAATGACACTTTCCAGCTGGGTCACTGCAAGACACAAATGAACGTACAGGCTGGCTGTTTCCATCACAAGCCAATAGACCATCGATGTTATTATCACTTCCGTTAAAATCTCTGATTCAGGAAGTGTTTTAAACAGTTTCACAGTTAAGAACTCTACTACCAAGCTAAGGTAAAAACTAAGAATGCAAAACAAAAAAGTGGCCCTGATAATGTAGTGTCGTACACACTCAAAAGAGCAATATGGTATCTAAATCCTTAGGTAGCTGTGCTTAACAGAACTTTAATGTTTCATGAGCAATAAACCTATGATATTTAGTTTGTATGACTTTTACCTTTAACTATGTAATCTGTTTTAGAGTGACTAAACTCTGTTTGAGGACCACAATCTACCAAACCTTAGGAGCCCCATGCATAGTGTGTGACAATATAAAACATAATAAGATTACCAAGTAGTAGGTAATTTGCTATTAGACAGAGGAGTTTAAACCTTTCTGCCAACCCAGCATTCACCCTTTTGTCAGCCACTACCAAAACAATTAATTATCCCTGACTTAACAAAAATGGTGGCGGCAGTAGCATGTGAATAACATTTCTTAAAAAAAAACCCACAGTATGGTATAGTGGCTAGAAACTTGGAAGATATCCACTGCTCAAATTGTAATTGAGCATATAAATGTAAGATACAAGACAAAAAGCAATAATCTTATTTGCAGGCAGTTCCTAACTAACCTGCACAATCTATATAAACCGACCGGACAATAAATCTCATTGAGTGCAGTGGCACTTGCTTTAAAGTAGGCAATTACACAATTTTAACCCTATAGTACTCATATTCTTCAACTATATCACTTTCAGCTAAAAGGAGATCCTTCCTTTTTTCAAAGCTTTGACCTGTCATTCAACTATGATCCAGCTTCAGCTTGCTTAAATCTTCACCCAGATGTCTGGAGTAACAAGTTTAAACCATTTGTGTACTCAACAGCCAGGACATAGCATGCCAGACTGTGAGGCACAAAAATATTTTTTAAAAAATTCAAAGGAAGGGCACTTCTATTTGAGAAAAGTATCCTTTGATGAGACAGGCTCGAAGGCAAGATGGTCAAATGGCAGGTACTAAGGCTGTCAGTGAACACACAGGGCTGAGGAAGCATCCTGTTCCAAATTCAGTGTAAGTGGTGTTGCTTCAACCAGCACCAAGGTTCCCAAATTGCTGGGATTAATGTGGATTAGTAGGACAGCATTCAATGCTTGAAGCAAAAAAACAGGCTTTCCTACCCCAGTCATATCTGGATATGTCCCTTTCATGTCTGGATATGTCCTAAAAAATTCTATTCGACTACTTTAATTTTCTATTCCATCACAAATAAAGAGATATGAACAGCTTTGTAAACAACACGTTTAATTATATACCATACATAAAAAAAAAATGTTCAGTTAAGTTTCTTTCTCCTGATTGCTAATCTTAAACTTCTATTAAGAAAGCTCTGTTTTAAACTCTAAGTACAGTCGAGAATCCTAATTATGTCTATAAACTAATGAGGGCTGAACTTTCTGCAACACACCAGGAAAGGGATCTCAGGGTTCTGGTAGACAGCTCAATGAAGAGTGTCAGCCCAGCGCGCAGCAGTGACCAAAAAAAAAAAAAAGCTAATCCAATGCTGGGAATAATTAGGAAGAGAATAGAAAACAAGTCAGCAAGTGTAATTTTGCCTCTTTATAAATCTATGGCGAGGTCACATTTGGAATATTGTGTACAATTCTGATCACCACACCGCAAAAAGGATATTGTGGAAATGGAAAAGATGCAGAAAAGGACAACCAGAATGATTAACGGGCTGGAACATCTCCCTTACGAAATCAAACTGTAATGTCTAGGTCTCTTCAGCCTGGAAAGACGGTGTTTAAGAGGGGACCTGATTGAAGTACATAAAATCATGCATGGTATAGAAAAGGTGCATAGAGAAAAAAATCTTTATCATACAACACTCGAACCAAGGGACATTCTATAGAGTTGAAGTATAGATCAGACAAGGAGAAGTATTTCTTCACCCAGAGGGTCATCAGTTTATGGAATATGCTGCCGGAAGAGGTAGTAACAGACATCAGCCAAGATGGCTTTAAGGAAGGGTTAGACAAGCTTATGGATAACAGATGTATCAATGGCTACTAGAATGGATGCCTATGTACATATTTCAGGCTGGGGGGACAAGCAGGATGCTTCTAAGGCCATTTGCTGGGATTCAAAAGCAGGAGAAGGTTTGCCCTTGTCTCTGCTTGAGATGCCCATGGGCAATTGATGGGTAACTGTGTGAGACAGGATGCTAGACTGGATGGGCTATGGCCTGACCCAACAGGGCTCCTCTTGTGTTCTCAAGTTCTCTTTGAACTCTATGGTTTTACCCATCAGGACACAATTTTAAAAATTAGGTAAATACAACCTCAGATGAACACCACCACCCAACAGACTTCATTGCTTCATCATTTTTCAACAAAAATGAAGCCAAAATGGAAACGCCATGTGTGAAAAATGAAGTACACCTCATGATTCAATAGCTTGTGGAACTACCTTTAGCAGTAATAACATGAAAACTGTTTTCTGTATGACCATTTCTCACAATTCTGGAAAAATTTTAACCAACTCTTCTTTACAACATTTTTTTCCCAGTTCATTGAGGTTTCTGGGCATTTGTTTATGCACAGTTCTCATAAGGTCCCACGTCAGCATTTCAATGGGTTTGAGGTCTAGACTTTGACAGGGCCATTGGAACATCTTTGTTTTTGTTTTTTTGTTTTTCTTTCTCAGCCATTCTGTTCTCAATTTACTGGTAAATCAATTTACTGGTGTGTTTGAGTTCATTGTCCTTTCGGCCAAGTGACAAATGACCTCACATTTGACTCCATAATACTTCAGTATATGGAATGCAAGGAACCCAGGTCCTGGGTTCTGATAGGCTTTGTTTGGTTTTAACCAAATGTGATACTGCGCATTGAGGATTTCTGGAACAACCAGAATATAAAACTGCAGCACATTGGGGACCTTCTTGATGCTAGGTTCATGCCAACATCTTTACTTTAAGTCTCATATCCAGCCATGCCAACCCCTGCCCTCCAAAAACTGATGTAGTTAAACTTTTTTTTCATTAGCAGCAGCTCATCAATGGGATTAGGCTACAGGTGCAATATTGCTTGATTTCTACTACCTTGCACGCAAGAAAGACACGGACACACCAAACAGTTTGAATCGGTCTCTAAAGCAATCTAACATGAGTCAAATAATTCACCAACCCCTCTGGTATCTATAAAGGATCCCAACAAACACAACATTCTAAAACATCTGCTCAACAAGGCTGCTAAGAATTAGAGTAGGTCAAGCAGGAATTTGGGGAGGGATGGACCTGAATAAGGAGCACTGAGATCTGAGAACAAAAAAATGTTTGGGAACTCTCAGCACTTAATAAAACTAAATCCTATTCCATTATGTTTATTTTTAAAAAGAATTGATAATGAGGCTGCTCCAAAATACATCAATAGCAAAAGATGATTCTCATGCACTTTGCAGTTAACAGCAAAAAAATAGTGTCCTAGTGACACTATGTCATTAGTCATTCTCACAGAAACCATGAACTAAGTACGAAACCAAAACAGTAAAAAAAAATTAAGAGACAATGAACTAAGGAAGTGAAGGCAAGCATAGGTGAACTAGAAATAAATCTTGGACCTTGTCTTTACGGCAACCTTATGTCGGATTCAAAACGTTTTCAATCCTCGGAGTCCGCATGGCAGTTTGGCTTAACACGCTTTTCCTACATACCCTGTACTACTTGGCATTTGGGTACTCCCTGCTACTGGATTATTGGTGCACTACACTTAGGCTAGTGACTGGTGATCTGGCGGCTAGGGCGTTATCACAAGCACTTCTAGGCAACTGCGCAATCTGATGTCCTCCTACGAGACCAAGACCGTGTCTTCACGCCAACCTTATCTCAGATTCAAAACGTTTTCAATCCTCGGAGTCCTCACAGCAGTTTGGCTTAACACCCTTTCCCCGTGTTAAACCACCCCAAAGCGTCGTGAATCTCAATCCTGATTTCAACAGGTCTCACTCTGGATCGTGCGCTTGAAATGTTTTCCATTTTTTACTGTGTGGACAGTACCATTTTAAGAGATGAGAATCCATGTTTAGGGTTTCCCTCTCCCAATAGCTTGCTTCCAAAGACACTGATTTCAGTGTAAAAATCCACTTATCAGGGATCGCTACACTGTAGCGATGGAACCACTTCACACCTTGATGGTTGGTATAACAATGTTGCAATTTTGCGCAATTCTAGCTCTTTGGAGTTCTGACTTTAGAAAGGGAAAGGGAGGAAAGCAGCTGAATGTGAATGTTTAAAGCAAAGGGGCTTTAGTTGCCACTGCTGCTGTGTGCCCTGAGCAATGGGGAGAGGAGGGGAAAGAATTGCTGGCTGGCTGCCCACTGCCATTTTTCCTCCATCCAGGCAAGCGGCAGCCACCCAGTTAGGCTCGGTGAAGGGGTCCCTTATGGGTGGCACGTCCATGCCAGGAGGAAGAGGGCAGGGCAGCCCCGAAAAGCGGCTTTTAAAAAGTGGCCACTTGAGTCCCACCTTGAGTCATGTACCCCATGTACGATCCTCAGAATCCGGATCCAACGCAATTAAGTTAAAAGTAATGGGAACAGGCAAAAATTTGCGTTTGCATCCGGTTCTATTATTTCGGTTTAGGGAAAGCAAAATAAGTTTGCTGTGGGGATTCACCCTAGAAGATGTGTTGAGACAGGTTCGGAAAAACAAGCACCAATCCAAAGTAACTGATTCGGGCATGGAATTGCTAATTCCTGAAAATTCCAAGTTTCTTTATTACTTGGATGTTAATATTAAAAATTAACTATGAGGCAAAGGTGTCCTGGGAACAGGAACATAGGAAATAGGAATAATATATAAAACCCTCAAGAGCCAGCTAAGGACAAGATAACCAGCACAAGCTTTGGTGTCTTCTAAATGTTAAAATAGCAATAGGCAAAACTAAGCAAAATGAGTTACTTCCAGATAATAAATATTTGCCATGAATACAAATGCTTTGCTATTATGACATTCAACAGGAGATTCTCCCTTATGATTTCTTACCAAAACTGCTTCTTTTCATATCCTGGATTTCTTCAGCTGACTGGAAGAATGTAAAGTGGCATCTCCAATGGATGAAATGATCAAGTACAGAAGGGACCAAGAACAGATTCCCTCTATTAAACTACTCTACCTCTTTAAGTCACTAGGAAGAGCAGGTTACTATGCTTTCAACATAATTCCAATTATTATTATTATACATATGTCTGTTTTGTGTCCCTTCCACATGCACTGAATCATGTCTGTTCTATTCTCTTCTAAAAGTGCATTTAAAAAAAATCTTACAATTCTGTGCATTTGGTATATTTTCTTCCTCTAGGATACACCTCTACAGAATTTACAGTGGATTTCCTGCTTGCTTTTTTTTAAAGCATTTACATGCATGCATTTGATGAAGTAGGATTAGTCTATGAAACTTCCTGCAACCAATTTCTTTTTTCTTCATTAGTAGCTACTAGATCCCCTTGCTTATATTTACATAGTTATTAAATCTAAACAGTACTAAAAATCTTACAGTAGGTAAGTACATAATTCAAACCAATATACTTGCTTCCAAGTTAGTTTGCTATAAATGTAAACCAAGGAGCTCTATCCTTTATGCCTAAATGTAGGTGTACCACCTTCAGACATTGGGTGGGCCATGCAATTTAATGGAAAGAAGGCGTTTTTATTATGGTATCTCATCTTCTCCATCTCCTCACCAGTGACTGAGTCAAATCCTTATGCACTGCAAGTATGGAGCAAAACTCTCAAACTGATTTTACTTTTCTGCTGCTTGATTTACTGTTTACTGTCTTATTGTTTTAACTTCATGTATTTTTTCTTTGGAATTGTTTGAAAATTGTCAAATTGTGTAATATGTATTCATTCAAAATATGAGCACATAATTTTTGTGAACTTTCTGTAAATGTGATCTTACACTAAAGACATTTTCCCTCAATATAATGTACATTTGTTAGTCTAGTCCCTTATAAAGCTTAAAGTGATATCTGTCAAACCAAAATCAAAAAGCTTATCTTACACTTTTTTTTCAGCATTCAAAGTATTTGCTAGTAGTGGAGCAGACACGACCATACTGTAAGAACTGAAAGGGAAAACCCTGAAGCAAACGTTAACATAACCTGTGAAATTCCACTGCAGGTCAAAAGCTAGTTGTTATGGAAGAAACACACACCTTTTCAAATGACCTACATTCTCCAACGAGACCCACTGACCTACAGAATCACTTGAAACCTCATAAAGTAGGTCAGTGGTTCTCCCCATGCTGTGATCTGGCTGTTTTCTAGTCAAAACTGCACAGCATAAAACTATTATCTTTCAAGTTACAGAACTGGCTACATTTTTTTTTTTAAAAAAGATTCACATGAAAATATTATTGAAACCTGCTTTCCATATAACTGTACACAACTCATTTATGAATACGAAACATAAAAAGAATCCCAACTAGACCTATTAACTCATAGGGGCTGAACTTTCTATGTCAGACTTTCTATATCTTGGGAGTTCTGGTGTCTAGCTCAATGAAGGTGTTGACCCAGTGCAGAGGAGCAGCAAACAAACAAATTCCGTGATAGGAGTAATTAGGAAAAGAATAGAAAACAAGTAATTAAGCATCACTGCACCTCTTTATAAATCTATTGTGAAGCTACATTTGGAATACTGTGCACAATTTTGGTCACCACACCTGAGGATATTGCGGAACTGGCAAAAGAGCAGAAGAGGGTAGCAGAATGATCGGGGGGCTGAAACACCTTCCTTACAACATTAGGCCGCAATGTATAGGCCTCTTCAGCCTTGAAAGACAGCATTTAAGTATGGGACAAAGGTGGACAGCACTAGAATCAGAGGATACTCTATGAAGCTGAAGGGCAGTAAGGACTGACAAGGTGAATATTTTTCACCCAGAGGGTCACTGGTCTATGGAATTTACCTCCACAAGTGCTGGTGACAGCACCTAGTTTAGATACCTTTAAGAAAGGATTAGACAAATGCAGGCAGGTCAAACATATGAATGGCTATCAGAATCAACATCTAGGTATCATTCCCAGATTTGAGAGACAGGCAGGCTATTTGCAAGGAATTGAGAGGAGGTGAAGGGTTTGCCTTTGTTTTCTATGTGCAGAAGCAATCAGTCGGCCACTGTGTGTGAGAGGGGATGCTGAACTAAAATGGACTAGTTAAGAAAGAATCGAGCTCCTTTTGTGGGCTGCACTCAAGTGAAGCAAATCTTTTGTAGGGAGTTTACTTTCAGGAATCCAAATTCCTACAAAGTGCTTGAACCTGAAGGTCCTTACTTAAAGCTAGCACTCATCCCCAGGACAGGCTTAAAGCAGGTGGAATAAGTGATTTCTATCCCACTGCCAGCAAAAACATTTGCTAAAGCTAACTGCTTTCCATTTAATCCTATCAGTTGCTACTTTATTCAGTGGCTGTCCAGCGCAGCATGTAGCTGTTTGCACTATCACTTCTGGCCTGAAGCATTTGGACTACAGTATTATCAAGTCCATAATGTTACTACAGAACTGTGGTTATCTAGGGGAGTGCAGTGCTCTGGTACACCTCCCAAACACTGGCACCTATCAAAGGTTTTTTTGCATTGGAAACACAGGGAATACAAAAATAAAGATAAAGTGAAAGAACAGCATTGGCAAGTGTTTTGCTTCTGTGCCACAGGCAGTGCAACAGCATTGTACAGCAACTACTGTACTTGGAATCTAAAGAGACTCACTGATCCAAACTGGTTTAAATCAGCACAATCTAAAACATTTCAGGCTGCTGAGTCAGTTCAGATCCTACATACAGTGGCACCCACTTTTAGCATAATCTAGTGCCATACCCATAATTTTGCACAGTCGTCATGAATACCATAGATTTTTGCTGAATAGTTTTTCCCTCCCTTATCTATTTGTTCCCTTAATGGATTGGTGCTTCAGGGTCCTTAGGCCTTACCTACAAGAACCATCAGGGTGCTCCAAGTCATTGTTGTATCCTATGGCTGAACATCCAAACCGCCCTGGCACTGAATCCTTGCTTGACTTTGAACTTAAATGCAGATTTGGCTCAGATGTGGGCTACACAATTGGACTGAGCCAGCTTTTCATGGGCAGAATCCAAATAACCCTATATCTTCTACCTTAGCTAGTGAGCTGAGGCACTGACCTTGAGTCGTTCTGCAAAAAGTGACTCACTGCAGCTATAGGCAGCACCATCAGCAGATAATCTCAAATTATAGTGTGGCTTCTACTAGGTGAGGTGATCTCTCAGACATCTAGGCCTAGGGTCACTTAGGGACCTATAAGTAAGCACTATCACTTGCAGTCACTGATTTAATAGCTCAGCTACCTCTTCTGTTTTAGGTATAAAGGAGAGATAGAACTAAGTATGATGAACAGTTATAGCACCTCACTACAAAACTCTAGATGAACAACCTCAATAGCTTCAAAGAGAAATTATATAATATGAGGTTCAAAACTGAATCTTGTGGGATCCCAGAGAACAAATGCCCTGGAGGTAAACAGAAATCCCTCTCTCACATACTCCTGTCTGGGAACAGCTTTGCCAGTAGCAACAGAGGCCCTTTCTGCACTAGGGATTATTCTGAATTATATCCCAGAATACAGACCACCATCTGCTTGCCTGTGCAGGCTACAGCAGCCCCTGCCTAGAGCCTTCCACAGACTGCACCAGCATGTGGAGAGACTGTCCCTATTCCGGAATATAATCCAGACTAAGTTCCAGGGCAGAAAGCCCCAGAATCACTGAGAAAACTAAGCATTCAGTTTTTAACTTACAGTCATCTGCTGGTAAATCAAAAGCAGATGAGAGATCAAAAAGGTTCAAAACAGCATCTGGCCTCCTTCTCACAATATTTTATTTAAAAAGGTCTTGCATAACAAGGTGGTAAACCTAATCTTAAAACTTGTCTGAAACACATCCAGAGAATTGCAATTAGCAGTTATCATGGCTGTCTGGCACTACCCTCTCAATAATCTTGCCTAAAAATGAGCTGGTGACTTCAGGGCAGTAGTTGGATACTACCTCTAGGCTCTAATACCCTCTTCAAGAATAGGATTACTAAAATCTTTTAATTCATCTGGCATATTTCACATCTGTAGAAAGGTATTCAATGCTCTCTTACATCCTTTTAAAAACTGTGAAGTCTTGTGAAACTCTTGCTTTCTCAAACTCCATTCACTGAAACAGACTGCATAATAAGCGGGCAAGTGATGCACTGCTATTAGCTCATGGTCTGGCTGGGTCCAAGTAAGCTCAGAGCCATCAAAAGCACCTGTCTGGCTCTGCAAGCCTATATGAGCTCACTGCTTGCGACAATGGGGCCACCACTGAAAGGGAGAACACCAAAGAGAGTCACCACTTAGGGAAACATGAGAGCAAGGATGTGAGAGAGGATTTGGATGGGTCGTGGAATTTTAAGAGAAAGTAAGAACATAAGAGGAACCCTCCTGGGTTGAGTCACAGCCCATCTAGTCCACACAGTGGCTCACCAACTACTCATGGGCATCTCAAGCTGAGACAAAGGCAAAACCTTTACCTGCTCTTATATTGTTTATTATTCTTTTAGCTTAGCCTTAATCATAGTGTCCGTGTTGAGGGGGAAATGGTCACTGGGAGCAGACATCATGGAATGGCATGGAACTAGAATGCATGGTTTAGAAGAAGTTTCAAATGCTACTTAAAGCTATCTTTCTGCTCTGCCTTCTAGCAAGCAAAGTTTATGGATACCAGTCAACTGGCTCACTGCCCTATCAGTCCAGAATAAAACATTAGTTATCCATTTATTTAATCCTGGATGAAGGCACTGATCTGGCATTACTGAAACCTAGATGGATGAACTGGGTGAGCCTTGCCTCTCTCAGTTCTCTCCCCCAGATTACTCAGTGGAGCACGGTTCCACTGGATTTTTTTTTCTCTTGCCAGGCAGCCAATTCACTGTCAGAATATGAGGGGATGTTCTTGTTGTTAGGTTAGAGAGAAAGAATAGGGATGTTGCCAGTGTTTCACCCATCCCACTGTCCAGCAGCCTCACAATCTAAGCTGACTGAGATAATCAGTATGGTGCAAGAAGCTCCTGCCATCGTCCTACTGGGGGGAGGGGGTCAACATCCATGATGAGGTGACCCTCAGCAGACCAATCAGGTCTTCATGGGCTCTATGACTTTTGGAACTTGAGCAATTCCTGAACGTTCTAAGCCAGGAGTCCCCAACCTTATTTGCACCAGGGACCGGCTTCCTTTTCCACGGCAGGGCAGGGGCGTGACGGGGGGGAAAAACCCTACAGCCTGGTGTCGGTCCACGGACCAGTGGTTGGGGACCCCTGCTCTAGGAGATTTTCCCAGTGATATGGTGTTGGCTCTGGAACTGCAAAGCAGCAGGGCCATCAACTACACTGCACCCAAATGCCCTCAGGGCAGCTGAGGAGCCATAAAGCACCTCAGTATTTCATAGAGCTATGGATGATGAAGCAGCAAGATTGATGACTAGAGTCAAGGCAGCATAAATCCCACTGTGAGTCTTACCAAATACAGCACATTATTGTGCCTATCACATAGTGATAGCAGCAACAAAAAGAAGCTATTACTCCACCACTACAGCATCCTCAAGTAGTTGTCTAGCAGCCTAAAGAAAACATCCAGATAACCCTCTGGTCTTGTTACCTTGGATCAATTTTAATTATTGCAGCTCAAGAATGTGGACAAGCTGATTGCTAGGGTTCAACTGATCACATGCTTTCTGGACTCTGGCCCTTCTTGGCTGATAAAAGCAAGATGGGAGGGTACGACTGAGGGCATTCAGGGAGTGATAAATCCCTCTTTGACAGATGAGGTGGTCCTGCTGGCTCTTAAAAAGGCAATGGTGTGACTCCTCAATCAAGAGGTCCTCCCTGGATCCAGATTTGCTAAACAATTACCACAAACAGATTTATATACCCTTTCCGGGCAAATTACTGGAGAGCTCACAGCTGCTCTATTTCAAGTATGTTAACAGAAGCGAATTATGCAGACCAATCCCAAACTGCCTTCAGGTCAATTTATGGCACTAAACCCACCTTTTTTCCCCGTTTGAATTACTTTCTCCAGGAGTGTCACCCTGTTTGTTCCCCTGGATCTCTCAGCAGCTTTTCATATCACTGCCCATGATATCACTCTGGAAAGGCTACAGAGTTTGGAAATTGGAGGAGCTGCACCGAGATGGTTCTGCACCTACCTCCAAGCCGAAAGCCAGAGTGTTTTGGAAAATTCTTGCATGATGCCCTGGGAACTCATAAGGTTCATCAGGGATAAATCTAATCTCTCATGTTCTTTAACATCTATATTAAGCACTGGGAGTGTTTATTAGGAGTTTGGAGATAATGAGTAATCAAAACACAGATGACACTTAGCTCTTTCTCCCCATGCCATCTGAATCAGAAGAGGTGGTCAAAATATTTGATAAGATACTTGGAAACATTAACGGACTGGATGGGGACCAATAAACTGAATCAGAGTCCAGAAAAGACAGAGTCTTGGGTCCATGAAAAAGAAAGGCATCCTGTTTTCAATGGGATTGTTTTATCCTAGAAGGGACAGGTACATGATCTGGAAGTGCTCGTGGACTATGCTGTGACATTTGAAGCTCAGGTGAAGGCAATGCCAAGAGTGCCTTCCTCTATCTACCGCTAGTTCCGCAACTACAGCCCTTTCTGGTCAGACATCTGGCTGAAGCAATCCATGATCTCTGGTAACTTCTAGAATAGACTATTGTAATGCACTTTATCTGGGGTTCCTTTTGAATATAGTTAATGAGATTGCTAATTGGTAGTGCTGGACAGACCCATATCATGCAGGTACTAAAAGAACTGCACTGTCTGCCTATTTGCTACCAAAACCAATTTAGGACACCAACATTAATTTGTAAGCCTCTAAACAGCTCGGGCCTCAAATATCTAAAGAACACTTCCTCCCATATAGACCTGACCGTGCCCTGAGATCTACAGCTGAGAGCCCTCTCAGCTGTACCATCTCATAAAGCAGTTAAGAAGGGAGGGAAATACATAATAGGGCTTCCTAGGTGCCAGGCCACAGACTATGGAAGAGCTTCCCCTCTGACATGTTTATGTACGTAAAACATCTAATGAAGAACCTCCTTCAGTCTTACATCATCTGTGTCTTAGAAATCTCTTTTGTTCCACTGCTATTTGTTCTTTAGTAAGAAAAGGAGCCCTGTGGGTTTTACTCGCGACTGCAAATGGTATCTGATGCAATTCTGAAAACACTTCATGCCATCACACTATTCCAAAGAATAGTTTCATGAGAAAAATCCCCAAAAGCATTCAGGAACCACTCCATTTCCACAAATAGATAAGGAACACCACCCCAACAAGTCTTCTGTCCTGTAATGGTGTCACATCTGAAACAGATCCAGATTGCATACAACATGGATCAAGGGCAGATTAAAAGTGGATTCAAGCTGTATTTGATGCTTTCAGAGCGGATTCGGGATACATGTATCAGATACATATTTGTTCGTTTTGGATATGTATAAGATATTCATACAAACCTGTATGAATACATTCGTACTGAATAGAATCCTACCACATTTGAATGGGTTCTATTCGACCAAATATGGATTTTCTAACATTTGATTGGTTACGAATCAAATGCCAAAAAACCTTTTCATGGACATCCCTACTACTGGGCAGTGGGTAAATTATGTATCAACAGAATCCCTGTTCTGTCTCTCTGACCCAGCACCAAAAATAGAGTATCACATCCAGACCACATAGTGGCTGATTTCCTAGTACTTAGATAGAATCAATATGGATATGTACCTTATTTCCCATCCCACCATTCATCAGAAAATCTGCAAAAATTCTGTAACAGAGTAACAATAGTAACAATTTATTTCCATTTTTACAATTTCAACCCATTCTCCTACTGGGAACACATATTAGGAAACATAAATAATTGCAAGCTGAGAACAGGAAATGGATTCAACCACCTCCTCTTCTCAGTGACATACTTCCTGTGTTGACTGTGTTTGACAGACTAATTGGGACAAAAATGAAATTAAACGAACCAGTCTCCTGCTGTTAAATCTTGTTTGTCCCTCAAAGCTAAGAACAATTTCTAAGTGATTTCTGGCAATTGACTTCAGCAACATTAATTATGAGCACAAGAATTCTATTGGTTCACAATGAAGATGTCAAAAAAGCATCACCAAGCTGGGTCTTCATGCAGAACTGCCAGGAAACTATTATCATCAATTCACACAATACTACAGTATATAAAGAAATTAACAGAAATGCAGCCAAAACAAGTTCTATGTTTAAAAATAAGTATTAAAGTCACATAAATATAAGGATGTCAATTTTTTTTAATTTTAAAGACTCCACTGAAAATACCACATTGCCATTCCAAAACTTGTGTAATCAGCATCACTCTGTGCCCTTCATCCACTCTTTAGTATCCTCTGTTCTTTGCCCTCTATGCGCTCTTTTGATTTTTTTTGAACTCTATGTTCTTCCATTTCTGTGCCTTTCCCTATAAGGGCTTCTAATAAAGAAACTGAGAGTGGAGGTCACAATGAAAACAACAACAACTTGTAGGTCAAGCACTGATGGAAGAGCATAGTGAGGGAAAGACAAGCATAGTATCCAATTCCTTCATTGAAATCTGTTGGGGCAGGTGGAGTTCTTCCCCCCACCCCCCATTTACTAGTTCCAGATTCAGGCTCAGGCATTCCTCCAGAAGATCACTGCAAACTATTTCTGTACTGTCGTAAGAGCGCTGAATGAATGTGTTCACGCAATCACAAAGAGTCAATCTCAAGTCAAAGGTGTCATGACCTTTACTCAAAGCACAATCCTAACCATGTCTAACCAGAATTAGGTTTCACTGTGCTCAATGATATCCACTCCATGGAAAGCATGCTCTGTTCTATTAATTTTTAATTACTGGTTAACAATGAAAAATGTCTTGGCCTTTAGTGTCAGTTTCAAAATTAGAGACCCAAGGAAGAAATAACATCCAACCACCTTTCTTTTAACTCCAAAACAAATCTTAGACCAAAACATTTATGTTACATTGCAGCTAAAATCAACTTACACCTTACAATCCAGTCATACTGTCTACAGGACAGAGGGCAACTCCAATTTTCCTACATCACTCTCATAGCAGACAAAACTGAACACAGCAATGCAGTTCAGATTCTACTACTGCAGAAAAATACTTTTTGTTTTACTATTATTATATCTTTATTTATGTACTGCAATTTGTTTTTAAAAAATTTAGGTAACTTGCAAAAAATATTTCAAAACATAAAAAAATCATAGTATTCTAAATCCCAAATGGCAAAATTCAATCAAGGGAGAGATAGCATGTACACAGTACAACCACCATGTAAGAAACACCATCAGCAGCAGAAAAAAAAATGGAATCACGTAGATGGAGAAGCATTTATTTAGCAAAAAAGAACACCATTCAAAACACAAGTAAGTTCCTCTTAGGAAACCACTGAATACCTGGGGCACTGCTACTAAAAAACAGAACATCTTCCTTGGGATCTTCAAAAGATCTGCTATGTATGATGCTCCGAAGAGGGATTCAGATGACTATCTTAACATGTAGGGCTTTATAAGTCAAAACCAGTCCTTAGAATTCAGGCTAGATAAAAAGGCCATAATTTTTATGTAAGTGAGGTTCCTGGTCCCTGCTATCACTGTTGCATTTCACAAATGTCTTCGAACATAATCCATGGATGATTTACAGTTCTTTTGTACTTAAATTATCATATGTTATAATACTGAACAGCCTATCATAGAACATTACACCCATATTAAACCATAAAACAAAAACTACACCCCACAACTTAAAAAACTGTGATTCTGTCGAGACTAGGGATGTGCAAGAACGTGGGGGGGGGGTTTGCATTTGATTCTTATCAAACTGAATGCAAATAAACTCGTATTTGTTTGAACAGATTACCTTAAAATCCGGTAGGATTCAATACTAATGTTCCAGAAGAATTTGATACTAATGTTAGATACAAGTCCGCTATGTATCTGCTCAGAACAGATTAAATCCGCCCTGAATCCACTTTAAATCCACTTTGGATCTGTTGCAGGCATGACTGGGGCAGTCGCTTTCCCCCCTCCCAGATTCACGAACGTAATGAAGCTTCATACCAATGTTTTGAAGCATTCAGTTCAAATTCAAATGGCAGCCTTTGAATGTGCCAACATTCTATCCAAATCCAAATGTCTGAATTTGACCAAATTCATACAAATAATACAAATATCCATGTGCATCCCTAATTGAGACCTAAGTATCACACTGTTGATTTATGTTCAATTTGTTGCCAAACCCATTATCCTGCTCTGATTATTTGTCCTGCTTATAAGCAAAGTAAAACTGCAATCTTTAAATCTTGGTGCAGATTCATAAGAATCACCTCCACCTCCATTATAACAAACTCACAGATAAACTGTTTTATGTAAGGAAAACATACTTTTCACTTTCAGTCCTACCAGAGTCAATTAAACACACTGGCACCTAAAAGGTTAATTAGTTCACATTCCATAGAAATTCTTTTAACCTAACACAAAGTGCATTAGCTAATAATTAATAAACATATACAATGAAAATAACACCAAACTAAAAATTAATGGAATCTTGACTGAAAAAATTAAGCTGTCAAAGGGTACAAAACAAGGTATTCCCTATCTCCCCTATTATTTAATATAGCATTGAATCTCTTCCACCACAAATATGATCTGATAAAGAAAGTCCTCTTTGTCAAATGAAGGATATGAAATACTAAATTCAAATGGCATAGAATTCCACGACTAAAAGGCTATATACCACCTGTTGGAATGGCAGTTGTTACCAACCAACATTTCTACATGTGGCAGGAACAAACTTTGGAGAATAATACACCAAGAATTAAGAAAAAAATTTAAAACAAATATAAGTATGGATCCTAAATGTTATGTTACATAATTTAGCAAATATCTCCATGAAGCATCATAGATTAATATTATATGAGACCAAATATTTAATTGCAAAAAAAGTGAAAATTAGCTAATCAACTAATTAAGGAGAACGGGTACAAGGAAATTTGAGAGATTTTGAATATACAATATTACAAAAATGGAAGGTGAATGGAAGAATAAAGCTTTATGTCAAACATGGCAGGCATTTACAGATGTGATATTCAAATTAGAACCAGTTGAAATCCCAGGAAAAATTACATTGTTAAGTTTATTGATATGAATCCAAACTATAAACATATTCGCTGGCCTCAAACAGCTACTGAGTTAAGCAAAAGAATATTGAAAATTGTCAAATTAATGTTCGGGACTTCCAGGTACAGAGAGGGAGGAACAAGCCTCAGGCAAAAAACTGCTGTTTATGTTTTGTATTTTTCTGTGGTATAATTTTGTTTTTAACTATGTTTATTTTAAGTATGAAAATATAAAAAGAGCACTAGCTAATGCATAGAATCATACTCTAAATACCTCATTAGAAATTAGTACAAAGCTTATCACTAGGATCACTGCTGTCCTCCCCAGTTTTTTAAATGATTAACTTACCCAAGTCAAGTTTATTACAGAGCAACTTTCCCTCTAAAATGTGCAATTCCACACACATCTGTTGATAATTAGGTTACTCTTCCTGCTGCCAGCTCTTTCTTCCAGCTCCTCATCCTCATACCTTCCTGCTCACTCATGTCTTTGCCTGTTTGCTTATCTAGTTGATTTGGCAAGTATTGGGAACCAGTGAGCAGCTAGGCATACGAGTGACTGAAAAAGAGGGCAGAAGGAGAAGCTGGAAGAATGAATTGCCAGTTCAGAGCAGAATTCATTCTCAGCACGTGTGATCTGTTATAGTGAAAATATGAGGGTGACTATAGCTCAGCAGCAGAGAACCTGATGCAAGTGCAGAAGGCCCTACTAGGTTCTATCCTTGGCATTTCCCCGGAAAAAGGTTAACAGTAAAACCACAAACCTTGCCTAGAAAACCACAAATGTGTCCATATAATCACCGGGACTTGAGCTCAACTTAAGAACATACTTAGGTTTATATTGTTAGAATTCTAGGATGCATGCCCTAAACAGTAACATTTTCAAGTTGACTAAGGCATGACTAAAAACTGGCAAACTTTTTCTTTGTTGAAGATTCTGGCCCACCTTATTTTCAGTTAATACCACTCAAAAATTACTACTTGCTACTGATATTTTGGAGAATTACCTCTTAAGCCTAATATCATTTATATTAAAAAAGAACAAGTAACAGTAAGATGGGAATTTTCTGATTAACAGCCACAAACCACACTTAACATTTGAATAGTATAAGGGATACAAGCATAATGTTTCCAGACTTAATAATGAAGATTTCAAAGTTCAGATGATGTTTCATCCATTTGATTTAAACTGCTTTCAAATTAATCAGCAATATGCAATTTGGCAATTACACGAAACTTTTGTTAAATCATTTCTATACCATCCTTCCCAAACATTTCTTGACTGTTTACAAGAAAGCAAAAACAATAAAAACAATAAGAGTTAATTTCAACAGCAAAGCATCCAAAAGTGTCAACATGCTAAAAATTCATGGAAGAAGTAACTCCATTAATTGAATACAGAAGCCAAAAAGGCTCTCTACTGTTGTCCCGACATCAATTACCACAGGTGACAGCAACCAGAGGAAAGATTTATTCTGAGTTCATAGTAACTGTGTAAGTATACATGGCAGAAACATCTTCACATACTCCAAGTTCAAGTTGTTCGGAGCTCTGTGAATCAGCAGCAAACTTTTATGCCTAGGGCAAACCAAAACGTAGCAAAACAGTGGCAAACCAGAGATGGCAAACCAAAACTCAGTGGAGTTCTTTGAGAAAAGATGCTCCATGCTCAAGGCAGGCATCTTCATTAATGTCCAAGCTGTGTTCCCTGCAAGCCATGACTTCCTAGTCACCCTTAACTGGAGTACTATCAAAAGATTGGAACAGAACTATGCACTTTATGCTGTTGTAACCACTTGCACCTCTAGAACAATTACTATTTTGGGAACATCTATAGATTACACGCCTACTTTGGGGGGTACTGAAGGCAAAGGGAAGCAGTTTTGCTAAGAAAAGGCAAATTGTCCAATTCAGGACTCAGAAATTACCTCTCCACAAAAACCTTTCTCTTGCCACAAGGATTCAGCTTACCAGTTCTTATCTACCCCTTTAAAGCTTGCAGATACAAGTCCAGGACGTGCCCAGCCTCTCCCCATACAGGTGTGTAATCTTGCCATAAGACTCAAATACACTGAAGTTAAACATCCTTAGAGACAGAACTGTGCTTCATCCCACAACATTAACAGTTGGAGAGCCAAAGTTCAATCTTCTTGTGCATTCCAAATCTAGAGCCAATTAATTAGGACAACATAGCCATGGATATCATAAGACACCAAGAGAAATCAAGTTAGTATGCTGCTCTTCTGACAGAGGTTAACTATCAGGGCAACCAATGCCATGCCAATCCCCAAGCCAAGATCGAATCCACCAAAATAGGGTAATGTCACAGAGGAGTTAACTATTTCAAAGCTCTGGATCCAGGATAGGTTTTCTCAGTTTCACAAGCTACAGTCTTTAACGATGGCAGAGACTGTTTCTTCATGTAAATAAAATTTGTTTTGCACAATTTACTAATTGAGACCTGTTTTTGTATTAAGCATTCCTGTTTCACTTTAACAGGTTTTCCTGAACATTAACAGTCTATTATTCACTTAATCTAAGTTTCACTTTAAGCAACAACCTGTTAGAAAGGAACCCTTAAATGAAATGAGGCCCTACTGTAGTCACCACATTTTTCTATGGAATGTCATAAGTACTTCTGATTAAAATGTGTGAAATAAACTTTCTACTAAAGGCCTGTAACCTCAGAGATGGGGGTTGTGTGGCCCTCCAGAAAGTACAGACATTAAGCCTCCAGCTTTCCTGTTCAATGGCAATACTGGCTGAAGGTGGTGTGAGATGGACTTCAGCAACACTTGACAGAACAAGATAAAAGACCAAGGAACTAGTAACCACTGGACACTTACCAAACAATTCTAATAGTTCTAACATGCAGTACATGAATAAGATGTAATACATGATTAAGAAGAAGCAACTTATATTCTACAAAAAGTACACTTAATTTCAGTATCATCATTTGGATTAAGTCTCTAAGTTACCAGGATGGGGGCACTGAAAATTTTTACTTGAAAAGCATTGCTCATTAGAATAAAAGACTGCCAATTCAATTTGACAAGAATACCAGTAAGAAACTATCAGATACAGATGCAAGAACACATATTACAAAGGCATTATATTCCCTACATTTATTAAAAATATCTAAATTCCAAATTTCCTACAAACTGAAAAATAGAAGGCTTTGCTTTGTAAGCAGCAGTAAACTTCCAATCACACTTTAAATTTGGCAGGACCACCTAGGCAATAAATTTAGTCCATGAGTTGACAGTTGCCCATGCCTGTTAGTCACCACCAACAGAATGGGAGCTCTTCAGCAATTACTACAGTCCCAAAAGATAACAACATTTGAGAGAGTGTAACAGGTGGCTTCAATGACAATATCAAAACCTAGTTTTCAGCATACATTTCCACTCTTTACTAGAACTCAATTAAAATTTCTGTTCACCAAAGTTATCTGAACACACAGCAGTGAAACATAGGAAATCTGTCATATGACACCTAATAAATATTCCTGTGATCCAGAAGGAAAATACATAAATTCAATTTTTACCCCTTCTTCAGCAAACCAAAATAATCCATCAATTGTTTCCACACACTTAATCAAAACATACTGCCTACATTTCTTCAGTCATCACATAAGTCTCATCATATAAAAATACATCATAGCATTTCATGTACAAACAAGGTCCTCAAAAAATTACTTTATGCCAACTTTTAAGGAAATTCCTTGGCCATTCATAGAAATCCTTTGAAAATATTGGAAGTGCTATCATTAGAAGTTAACAAAAAGGCATCTTCTCAAATTCTTAAAAATTTGTAGTGTTTCTTACATTTGAATGACACACATTGTCATATGGTATCATTCTTATACTTAACTGTAATGTCTTAGCATAATATATGCTGTGCTCTTCTAAATGACATGATCTGAAGAGCTCTCATTGAACATAAAAAGTCAATCTGAAAAGACTTAAGTATCTAAAGTTGTTTCTAGACTGTACCTCTTCCAAGCTTAAGTAAACTGTAGAAAGACATTTCTTAGGCTTAAAAAATTATAACAAAACACAGAACACCGCCTAGCTTTTATTCAAACCTCAATGCAGTCCAACAACATTTTACTAACATGGCATAGAACACGAAGTGTCAAGAAACTATTAAATGCCCACAAAATATTTGTTTCTAAGAATCAGAACAAATTTAAATGTTTCTTATGTATCTTGTTCCAGCTGTCACTGTGAACCAACATGTCAACATTACCATTTATGAAGTGAAAGATGAATAGAAACATCCACATTTTAATGTGCCAATGTACCTTGTTGAGGTGCCTTTCCTGACATCACATATGCTGCATTTAAAGGCTTCAGCGCTGTTCCTAAAGGTGCAAACACTACAATCCCAAAAACCTTCGTCGGCTGCAGGTTTTGCTTGCCTTTTTGGCCTTGAGAAACAGATGAAGAAAGGGGCAGAGGGAAGGAAAGAAGAAAAGAAATAAAATATGTTAAGATCAGTAAACAAATCTACCTAACACTATGTTCTACTTGCTTTCCCTGCCCTTTTTCTACACCAAACCCAAAAAGTAATCACATTTTCAACACAGCACTGAGAAGGGAATGCATAACGTTTATAAAATTTCACTTTGTTTTATTTTCTCACTACACACACTCTCTCCCTCTCTCTCACACACACACACACGCACCGCGGGTCTTGTGCCCAACCCTCCCGATCACCAAAGCGCCTCAGTAACAGCAGAGGGGAACATTTTTTTCTCTCCATCTTCCATCCCAAGATAATCAATTTCCACACAAAAAGACCAGCTACCCAATCTGGAAGAGCAGGGGAAAGGAAGGGTAGAAGGTATGTAAGCCTGCTACCCTCCCTATCATGCCCCCCCTTTTCTTTCTTTCTCTTTTTGGTAGGGGGTGCCTGATTGCACTTTAAAGGATGGTAGGCGTGTCCCTCCACGCGCCCCCTCCGTCCGTCCGTCTGTCTGTCTCCTTTACCTTGTTAAATCTCCCTTTGTCTGGAAGAACTGAAGTCAGTGAGAGGAGACAAGGAGTACTATATTTGCGTGAGAGAAAAAGAGAAGCCGCCGCCATAGCTGCTCTAACACTATTAGCCCTGGCACGGGGGGGGGGGAGAGGGAAACACAAACACTTCGCCCTCCTCCTCCTCCTCTCCCCCTCCTACATACTCCCTCCATCTTAAGAGCCACCATGGGCACAAAACAGAGCAACCTCGCCCCCCTTCTCACTACTCCCTATCCGCACAAGCAGCCCTCGCTTTTCGACCGTCCATCGCAGTTTCCCTTCGGAACACACGACCGAAAACACAACACTTTTCTGTACCTGCCCGAGAGAAAGGCAGGCGGGCGGGCGGGGGAACAGCCTCCTTACCCACTTCCTCCATCTTAAAAGCCCTCCTCCACCACCACCACCACCACTGCCCCCTACTCCTGCTACCACCGCCGCGGCCCCCACCCACTCACCCACCCTGGGGCCTAGTTCCCCACCCCCCACTCCAGCCAGCACTTCCCCAGAGCACAGAGGAGCAGCAGCAGCAGCAGCCTCCTGCGCGCCTCGGTTGATACGGCGGCGGTGGCGCACACTCCTCGCTGCTCCCGCTTTCGCCCGCTCCCTCCATCTTAGGAAGCGCCGCCGCCGCCGCTGCTGCTGCCTCCTCTCTCCCCTCCTTCCTCGGCTCGCTCCGCCGCCGATCGCCGCGCTCCCCTCTGGTGCTCCTCGCCGCCAGCCAGCCGCCTTACCTGGTCGGGCTCTTCTTGTCGCCCATGGTCATGGATCGAGGGTGGAGGTGGCGGCGGCGGGGGCCTCCCCTTGCCTTGCGCACAAGGAGCGGAGGGCTACAGGGTGGACGACGACGACGACCCCTCCAGAGACTAGCAGGCTCCGGCTGCTCCTCAGCCGCCGCCGCCGCCGCCGCCGCTGCCAGCCAGGCTCCCGCTCCAGCCAGACTAGGCAGCAGCAGCAGCGCAGGGAGCGCAGCCTCGCTCGCTCGGCTCCTCTTCTCCCCTCCCTGCGAGGCAAGCACGGCGGCGAGAGCAGGCGGAGCTCGCGGCCCTCCGCGGCCAATCCGGGCAGCGCGGCCTTAGGGTCCGCTGGGGCGAGGGAAAGGGGGGAAAGCGCGCACCCCACACGCTCCGGGCCCCGTCAGTCGAGTCGCGCAGGGCGCGGAGGGGGAGGAGGAGGGGGAAAAAAGCTCCCTGGGCGGCGGGCAGGCGCGCGGGCGCACGCAGACGCCAAGGCGAGGGAGACGTTGCTCCCTCCGAGCTCTGAGGAGGCACGGTGGAAGCGTGTCGTCGTTGTTGTCGTCGTTGGGCGGCGCCTGGCCACCCACAAGGCCAGCATGTGACGCCGCCCGCCCCAGTGGAGGAGTCGCTCCCTCGCTCGCGTCAAGAGCGTCGGTCTCCCTTCGGACGTGTGTGTGCGTGCGTCCGTGTGTACGAGACGAGTGGGGGGCTCGTTCGGGTGGGGTGGGGTGGGGTGAGGAGGGGGGAGAAGCGTGTCGTCCTTCCGCCGAAGTTGCTCTCGCCCACTCGCCTCAGGTGACGAGAAAGCCTCTTGATGCGTGTCACCGCCTTAGTCCACTCCTAGGAAGGACCGCCATCGAGCCCCCTCATGAGCTACACGCACACACGGCGTGGCGAGTCACCTCTGGGTTGGACCGTTGGGGATGGTTTTCCCTCAGAGCCGCCGCCGCCGCCGCCCCCCCCCTCAACGCTCGCGGGGCCCAGCAGGAAAATAACGTCCCTTTCGCACTGAAGAGAAGTAGTTAGTCAACGGACGGCCGTCGTCCACTGCGTGCCTCCTCTTCCTAACACCTCTGCCTTGTTACCTTTGCTCTCCAGTACGAGGGGGAAAGAGAGAAACGCACACGGCTGTTGTTTGTAAAGGGGGCGGACTCCGAAATTTCGAGGCAACTTGATCCCTCCCTTGCCCTGGGAAAAAAACCAAAAGATAAAATAAGTGGAAAAAGGAAAGTCCCCACACTCAAGAGGTGGCTGACGCGCTTCGTTCCGTCGTCGACGGAATGCAGAGCTTGTCAACATTTGCCCTTTCGTGTGTCACCTCTGCAGGAGGCTAAGTGGTCACACTTACGGTTCAATCCAGCTTCAGCCCACCTCCAGAACGAGAGAACACGTCAGCAAAGTGACCATTAATTTTCTTTCCACATTGTTCCAAAGGTGAATTTTCTGAGTTACTTAACACTGAAAGGAAACAGCTTGTCACTTTGCTGCTGTGTTCTCTCACTCTGAAAGTGGACTGAAGGTGGATTAAACCTGAGGTGTGACCATAGCCATGGTTATTTTACCTGTAGTTCTAAATGAAAATTAAAGAAACCCCCTCAAAATCATGCTTCACGAAGTGCCCAATCCTCCCCTGAGCATCTTGTCACAGTTCAGATAAACCCAAATAGTCAAAGCTTGGAATGATTGTCCACCTTTCAAAAGGGTGCAAGAGTTATGGAAGTTGAACCTATTCTTTCTGCCTTTGAAACCTAACTCTCAACATCTTCATTCTTTAGCAGAACCTGCAGTTTTACACACAGCTGTTAACCGCTTCAGTGCAAGGTGTGTGGCAGCATTCAAAATTGCAAGCCTTGCTCAGGGCAAATGAGTCAGCCAAGGAGGGGGCAAAGTAGGATCCATTTGACTGAAGCAAGCAGGTGCTTGTGTTCAACCCATGTTTATAGTTGTTGCAGTATGCAGCTGTGCATTCAAATATTGATTAGTGATTATGCATATGATAGTTTAGTAGTAATTAAGATTAGTTGTAAAATTCCAGCCAGCAGTAATTATTTTATTTTACTAGGTAAAAGTAAATGGTACAAATTGTTAGATGGTAGTGTTTAAGGAGCAAGTGTCAGTTACATATAAAGAACAGGCCCTTTTGATATTCTACTCCCTGTCATCAAACCACCCTACTCCAGTGTTTTTGTATTATCATTTAAAGAGACAAGTATTAAAGGAGTCCTGAGGTGCTTCTTAGGCTACTATGCATCCAAGACGTTGGTAATTAACTATCAAGAAAACAAAACTTATAAAATTTCCTTGCAGATGGACCAGGGATGACCAATGTACAGAGCAGGTCTCATAAGTATTTTTCAAGTTGCAACTAGATGGGGAGCTCATGTGAGATATATTTCAGAAGCTGCTCAGAAAAGCATATCCGCTATCAGATTCTTTTAAAAAACAGGAGGCCATTTTATTCCTACAGCAACTCAGTTTTTCAGGATAAGGAAATAATTGTTACTTGGAATTTTGGAGGTGCTCCACACAATTTTTCAGAGTTCTTATGGGTGTTCCTCACTGTTCCCCTAATGCAGCCATCAAAATTGGAAACTGGAATGATTACCATCAAGGCCAATACCTCTCTGCTGGTAATCACTTTTTGGCCTATGCTAGCATTTTGCCCCAAAGTACCGGCAGCCTTACTTGTGGAATATCTGTTTTTTCTTTTCTTTTTTTTTTCTTTTTGGGAGAAGGTAGTATTTAGAAACTTAGGGAGACTGGATTTTTCACCAAGAACCTTGGCTCTTCAAAAGTGAAAGATAATGCATATGCAATATTGAACTGTTTATTCCAGAAAATTGTACTAAAACAGATGAGGAAGAGATCAACTTTAATTATCTTGCCCAACTTTGCTATATAATTATTAGCCTTTACATTGGATTGGTAAATATACCTCCTTCCTCTATTTTGGAAGGAGAATTCAAGGGGCTTGCATATGTTTGCCGTTGTCAGTCTAAAGTGATTTTACTATCCATTTTATAATGACACCTGTTCATTGCTTATAACAACATTATTTAAATGTCCTGGAGTAACAGATGAAGGCTACCATTATTTTCTCCTGTCAGATATGAATAATGAAATTACTTATCAAGTGGCTAAATTTTTAGGCCAGGCCATGACACAGAAATTTCAAACCTGAGTTTTAAGTAATTATATTTTACCTGAACTGTAAGTTATTGATGAATTATATAATTAATGTGTACATTTCTACATTTTTTATGTCTGCTGTTTACTTGGCTGATCTAATAATCATAATAAATCTTGATTGACTGATAGTGTACCTTCAATTATATATATGGATGTCATTTATGTGATAATATAACAACGTGGTGCAAAGTAAAGTATTACAATTTGCATATATTGGATACTTGCTAGGTGAGAAGCATCACAGAGTTCTCCTGTTTCACTCAAAGTAAAATGAAAATGTTCAACATACTGACCTCCTTGCAGTCTAACAAAGGGTGTTCTTCCACTGTCAAAAGTACCCATTTTGCACCCATATAGGACCCATTTGGGTGTGAGCTGGATGACCCCATTTCCACTACGGCACCCATTTGGGACCCGATTGTTTCCATTGCCATTGGAGAAATCCAGATCTAATGGGTACATTTTGGCCTTTAATCCGGATTTTCTGTAGATCCCATTAAAAGGGTCTACAACGGGGTCTTCTCCCAGAAAATCCAGATTAAAGGGAGCCTGTTTCCACTGGAAACAGGCAATGGGGTCCAAAGAAGGCTAGGGGGAGGGGATGCACCTTTGGGACCCCCCCCAACATTGGCTTCGAAGTCACTTCGAAGTCACTTCAAAGTTGACTTCACATTCACTTCAAAGTCAGCTTCGAAGGTGACTTCAAAGTCACTTCAAAATCACTTTGAAGTTGCTTCGAAGACGCCCCGCCCCCCAAAACACCTG
>MTQE01001141.1:15844407-15854878 GCA_014337955.1 Aspidoscelis marmoratus
ATTTATTTCCATTTCTATCCCGCCCCATACCCGAAGGTCTCTGGGTGGGTTTGATGCCCCTCTAAGGTGTTTTGAATGCTATGTGAGTACCGTTTATTATGCCATGATGGGTTTTGCTACTGAATTCATGGCCTCTGATTTAACAGTGACTTTGTAGGGAACTTCAGTGTAGATCAAGATCACTATTGATCTATTCACCAGTGAATGGTTTTGGTGGGGAAAACACCATGAAGTTATGTATGAAACTGCAGTCACTCCAGTGGAAGACTCTTTCACCAATTTAGTGGAGATACTCGCAGAAGAAAAAAGAGAAATAATTCGAGAATTTTTCCGTAATCCCAACCCATGGTATTTCTCATTCCTTAAAGAGAAATTATCCCTAGTCTTTTATTTTCAGCAGTTGACAGAAGAAGCTACAGAAGTTGAGGATCTCTGGCACACTTTCTAAATCCCATTCCAATGGAATTTTAGTATTAACAAGTGTGATGCCAAGCCTGTCAACACTTGCCAAGATTCAGCTAGATAACAATATTCATAAAAGAGTAATAAACACCTTAATAGGAAGTTTCAGATGAAAACACAGAAACAAACCAAAATGTAATAGTACAAATATATTTTTTTACAGAGGAAATATCACCAAGCAAGCCAAGAAAGAGATGAAAAAATTAAAACACACACAAAGAGTTTTACATTGCCCACGAGTGTGTACTGCTTTAACTGGGCTTCTGTGCAGCTTAAGTGCCCATTTCTCCCAGAATGTCAGAACTTTAAACCTTATTCAAATATCATTTTTCTTTGCTGCACATCTAACTTTGCACAGGAGTATTGCAGCCACTTGGAATGCTAGATATGGATTAAATCAGCTAGCTCCAGATTCTGAAAGAATATTTATGACAGAAAGAACAAAATGAATATTGTAAGCGTAGTGACAAATGTAAAACGTACATAGCTTACTGAGCACAGGTGACAAGGAACAGCTTGTAAGCACAAGCAAACAATACCTTTGGCCCACTTGCAGCCTAAGGGTCATTTACACATTCCAAAAAGAAACATAGGATTTCCTCCTGCTGTGCAGAAAATGTTGCCTGATTGGAAATTCCCTGTGGCAATGCACATATCTTATATTTTGATCCATTTTTTTTCCAGATGTACATCTTATACATAAAGTGCTTGATTCTGGGAGAAAGCTGTACAAACCGAAGTAGTAGAGCTGCTTAGCAAAGCAATTTAAGAGGTTATGAAAGAGAAGACCACACTTCAGACTAGTCAGGCCCATGGCTGCTGCACTGCCATATTTCTGTTTCCAGCTCACACCCTTGCTTGTTTGCATTTCCCATAGATTCAATGTTACCACTTGTTCCAGCCTAGACGGGAGCCTGAGAACATCTTATCCTCAGATTTCATTATGAAAGGCCTTGATCTGACTTATGGGGAGGGCATGGGAACACAAAGTAACTAGGAAAACTCATATATTGCATGCTTGTTTGCAAATCTTTGTATTCTGTTATTGAAATTAAATGGACATCATGCCTTGAGCTGCTTTCAGTCTTGTATTTGGTGTTGGATCTAGGGTGGTGATTCTGACAAGACCCAACTTAACATCTATGGCAGCAGTTTTAGTGACTGCTACATCTGTCTGTCTAGCCAGCCCTATACCCAAAGGTCTCCAGGTGGGTTACAACAGTAAAACAAAAATTTAAAATGAACCCACTAAAATTAGTAACGGCACCTGAAGGTGTGTGGGGCGGAACTGTTTCCTCACCCACTTGCAGATGCTATTATTTTAATACATACTGCTACTGTTTTAATACTGTTTGATTTTAAATGTTGTTACCCTCCCAGAGACCTCTGGGTACAGGGTAGGATAAAAATGTAAATAAATAAATAAGCTACTGAAGGTACTGGAACATCCAAGAGGGCCTCATCAGCAGATCTTAAGGCATAGTTTATCTCAGCTGTATTGTCCTCCTTTAAAGAGCTGGTATCAAAGTACTTAGGTGGATGACTAAATCAAAGGAATGCATGCAAACTATACTACATTGGTCTTGGGGGAGGGATATTTTATTAATTTGTTCTTTTCAAATTAATGGCTGCATCCCCACTGAGCAATTTATTCCGAATTTGAATCAGATTTTTTTAAAAATCAGCAGTGAAATCGGATTTTTTTGTGTTTCCACTGTTAACTTATAATGTGGACTCACTCTCCGTTCTTCAGTGTCCAGCAGGGGAGAAACCCCTGGCAGCACTTTTCATTGCCCATTTAATCCCACCCCCTACCATCTCGTATATGATTTCCCCACTTCCCTCCCCGCTAGCAGCTGCCTCCTGCTGATCTCTCCCATTTGCTTCCTTAAGGCAGAATCCATCCCACCCACCCCCATCATTTTCAAAACAATTAAAGGGGAAATGTGTGAAAGAAAGTGATCCCCCCCCTCTCTTTCTCTCTCACACACGGCTATCTGAAGAGGATGGAGAAGGGACAGGAGAAGAACTTTCTTTTTAATGTTATGCTGGCTGTGATCTTCTGAAGAAGCAGTACAGCAGGAATTTAAAGAGGAAGTAACAGTTTGTGGAGCTGCTGACTCCACTCTCACAAGGAAGATCAGGCTTTTACAGAGTGAAGAGGCAAAAAGGCATGCATTGGGAAGAAAGAGAGGGAGTGCGGAGGAAGCACTGGAGCAGGCAGGCTTTCAGGATAGCTGTAAAACTCGACACTTTGTAAAATCACAGCCCATACATCTGATCTTTTGTTACAACTTCTGTTCATTCTTCCCCTCAGTTCCCTCCCCTTTCTGCCGGTGGAAGATTCCTTTAGCCGATAATGACACCTTCTCATTGGCTGAAGGAAACTGAGGAGAAGCCTCTAAAAAACCTCGTGTGTTTCCATTTGCAAAAAAAGATGGTTATTCCTAAATTCTGCAGTCAGAGTTCTTTTGATTTGAATACAGATAATCTGCATTTTGGGACATTTAATCCCCAGAAACTGCAGATTTGTCTGATCCTGTGGAAATTGCCAGCTTTGAAAATGAATTCAAAGCTCTTTAAAAGATGAATGGGGACACAGCCAGTGTGGCTGAGTCTAGAGCACAAGTAATCCAATCCAATTTCACTGCAATAGCTTCTGCACGCACTGCTGAAAACTCAGATGTAGAATGTTATTTAAACAAGGTGAATGGACTGACTCCATTGCATTTCAAAAACTCCAAGCCTGTGTCCCTATGCAAGCCAGTTGATTCACTTGGGCTGCGTGTCATAGAAATCAATGTTGTAACACATAATAAAGTGTCCCCGTGTGGTTTGGGGCAGTGTGGATTGAAAGCGCATGTGCCTGTCCCCATGCAAGCCGCCCCCTTGCATTTTTCCCACCCCCTTTCCCCTGATAGGAAGCCGGGCTGACTTCACGATAGCCCATTCCTCCCGCTGCAGCAACAGCGGGAATGACAGTGGGCACCCCCCACTCGCAACCTGCTATAGTGATTCATGAGAAGGTGAACCACATGCACGCACAGATGGGGGGCTCTGACAGGGACTCCACCCTGTCTGTGTGTGTGTGTATGTGCACGCGCATGTGCATGTGTGTGTATGATAAGGAGGGACAGAGATGGGGGAAGGAGGAAGATGATCCATGCACAGACAGGGGCTCTGACAGGGATTCCACCCTGTCTCTCTCTCTCTGTGTATATGATAAGGAGGGACAGAGAGAGGGGGGAGGAAGGAGGAAGACGATCCAATTCCCCCTGTCTGTGCGTGGATCATCTTCCTTCCCCCTCCTCTCTCTGTCCCTCTTTATGATACAAACACGCGCACGCACACACACACAGACAGCGTGGAATCCCTGTCAGAGCCCCCTATCTGTGTGTGGATCATCTTCCCCCTTACCCCTTTCTCTGTCCCTCCTTATCATACACACACACATGCACACACGCACACACACAGGGTGGAATCCCTGTCAGAGCTCCCCTGTTTGTGCATGCATGTGCTTTGCCTTCTCATGCATCACTGTAGCTGGAACGGCAGGAACAGGGGGCGGAGGTGAAACCCTGCGGATGCTAAGCTCCACCCCAAATAACTCGGGAGCATCCCCATGACCCCTGGGCAATACGTGTTAGCTCCCTATTTCACACAGAAAACACTTATGAAGGTTTTTTTTTTTTAAAAAAATAGGTATTGCCTCGTGTGTGCCACGTATTAGGGATTTTCATGCGGACTCACTTGAGGAGACCTCGTGATCACCTCACAGTTTTTTCAGCATGGGGAGACCCCCAAGTGCACTTTGTGAACACGGGAACATGATGAGCTTAGTGAAATGTATTTTCTGGATACCACTACATTTTGCATCACCATGGGTTTATCACTGAGTGCCTGTTGCCTCATTTCTGTTGCTTATAAACTCTCAAGATCAACAGGGAATCACAGAAGTTCAACTCTTAATAAATCTAAGTTTTAATTACAAACATACCACAGTTTTGGCATGAAGTCAAGACTTATTGTGCTTATGGGAATTACTGTACAAGCAGGTTAGATTCGTTTTATAGGCTGGTAGCAGCAGCGATTCCTAAAGCACTGAACTAGCTTTATATCTGACAGTAACAAATGTCTGACTTTAATGTAATTGCAAATAATAAGCATCCTGACAAGATATGTCAGATACCGAAGTGCCTTACAGGAGAATTAACTTGCCATGAACTTCAACACGGAAGGTGACACTCAGGTCATTTCAATAATTGTTCTATGCATTTTGGTATCAGCTTTTCAAAAGTCACAGCTGTTACTACATGTATCATATTTATTGTGGTTTTGAAGAGATAATGCAACGCAAACTCTACGCCTCAGAGTTACCACCGTAGCATAAAAGGGTCCTTTAAAAACAAACTCCAAGCTTTGTGTGCTCATTTTCATACCTTGCTGCTTGTACCCTAAAGGTGAGGTGAAACTGGGCTGAGGAGCCCAAGACAAAAACAAACCAAAGTATTCTGTGTATTATTTTAAGGTGGTTAGCAGCGGAAATCTCACAAACAGGGCTAGCTAGTCTTCCTCTTGTTCTTTGCTTCTTGCTCCTCCCCCCCCCATTTTAGTTTTGGGTTTGTGTTTTTTTTGATACCTTAAAAAGATATGTAAGTAGAAAGCCAGCAGTGGTGTGGGATGCATGTCATGTCCTGCACTGAGTCCCCCATGTACACCTATTTGATCTTTGTGTGGCAGTCATGGATGCGTGCCCAGTGCAAGGAGCTCTAGGCACTTAGAGGATGACTTTGGTCCCTTGAGGCAAAAGTAATCCATCTGGAACAACTGAGATAGTCAGAGAAGCAGGAACATGAGGGCCTTGGGGACTTAATAGCAGAGTCTCACAGTTTACAGCTGGTTTTTTCCCTTTCTTTCTTCTTCCCTTCCCTTCAGGGTTACAGCTTTTTGACTGTTAGAAAGAAGGAAGGTCTAGGGCGGTGATGGCCAACCTATGACACGCGTGTCACAGGTGACATGCCAGGCCCTTTTGGGCGACACACATGGTCACCCTGGCACCTGGTATGTAATGCTTGCTTTTTCTTAAAGTGTACGAAATACCGACTTTCAGTTGAAGATTTAGCAAACGAAATTCAGCAACAAAAGTCACTAATGTAAAGAATTATTTGTTTGTGCTTTTATTAAAATATATATATCCAAAATGTAACTTTTTTACTAGAGCTACAAATATCACAAAATTATGGATATTTCTAGTTGTGACACAGCACCCGAGTTAAGCTAGGTTTTCATGCAAATTTTGACACACCGAGCTCAAAAGGTTTGCCATCACTGGTCTAGGAGAAGGAGGACATCAGTCTGAAGAAGAGACCCTTTTGTTAGCAGGCAAAGAGGTTTCCTCTTGCACCTAGGATTTTCACCTGGGGGAGAGTAGATCAGGGCTTATGATAATAGGAATGGCTATATTCGGGATGTCTAATATCGGCTATATTCAAAGACTGACCTTCACAAGTGAAGTGAAAGCTTTTGTGCCTTCCTTCAAAGCATCAGAGTGAATTCAGAGCAGATTCAGAGGCGCAACTCGTGGTGGCAGGGATTCAAAGCTAATTTGAAACCTGGCACATTTGGAATGGCTCCATTTGTACAAATGCAAAGCTCAATCCCATGTGAAGGGAATGGGGGAGGAATTTGTGCACATCCTTGTATGATAGTGAAAATGATTAAATTATTAGGATTGCAGATAGATGTGTGGGTTCGTATGGTGGGTGTGCTGACCTCACGGTGACCTGCCTGCATAGTACAAAAGTTGCAGATGTCATGTGCTGGATAGTGCTGGTGAGAAGCCAGCTGTTGTGGTGCATGTGGACAACAATGATGCCCTGAAATGTAGATGAGAGATCCTACACACTAAATTTTGGCTGTTACACAGGAAGCTGGAAGTCAGGACCTTCTAAGTAACTTACTCTGAAATACTACCTGTTTCAGGTTCAGGACCAGCTAGGCAAGCAGAACTGCAATGCCTCAATATATGGAGGAGAAGCTGGTGCTGGGAAGAGGGTTTCCTATTTGTTAGGAATTGGATAACATTTTGGGAAACACTAGACCAATATGGGAGGGATGGCTCCACTTAAGCCAAAATGGGATAAATCTGTTGGCATTCAAAATGAAAAAAGGTGGCAGAGTGGCTTTAAAATTGACAATGAGGTGAAAGCTGACAGGAGCAGAACATCTGGTTCAGGAACACTCATTGCCTAAGGAAGGGGTTCGTACCATTTGGCAAATGGCTGTAGAGGCATTAAAAAAATGTTTGGACCAATTTATCATCTAGGCTGCCAGCCAACACTACATCTTGCAGTAGTGAATTCCAAAGTTTAACTATGTGTTGTGTAAAAAAAAGAAACCCTTAATCTGCCCTGATTTGTCCAGGGTTCAGCTTCCATGAACATAAGTACAAATCAGTTTTCTTTTCTCCTCTTAGCACACCTTTGATCCACTTTTCATGAAGATATGTTAAGACTGGGAGTGTATCACCCTCCTAACCAAGGTATTCAGGGAGGCCCCAAGATGCTGAAGAAGTTAGAAAATCTTCCCAAGAGGACATTTTGGAATAACAAGACTTTAGTTGCCTACATATTGACTAGGCAAACGTTTACTCAAACCATGAGATAGAAGTCAATGTTTTAGAAGCTGAAAATGATTGTGTGGTGGAATAGATGGCTGTGGATCCAAAAAGGGGTAGGTCAATACTGGATTTAATATTGACACTCAAGACTTGGTGAGAAAAGTATATGCAGTAGAACTGATTGTAGTGACCATAATGCAATGAAAGCCAACCTTTATTGAAGTGAAAAATTAAAAGGTCCAACAGTTGTTTTTTATTTTAAAAAGAGGAACTTAGGGTGTGTTTCCACTCAAGCTTTTAAAATTGTTATTTAAAATGAAACAACTAAACCCGACGCAAACGTGGATTCTGTCCGATCCCACTTCCTTGATTTTAAATCACAGTCAATCCGATTCTGCTGTTCCCACAGAAAACGCTTCAGAATCACACTGGGGAAAGCTGATCTTTTCTTCCCTGCTCTTTGCCAGCCAAGGCACCCACCCCTTTCTCCCAATTGGATCCCGTGATGACATGGCCAAGGGTGGGGAATCCCAGCTCCCCCTTCCCTTTCCTCCTGCTTTTGCTGCTGCTTACTTTCATTTTGTAGGGTAGGAAATGTCACCTTCTGTGCTGGGGAGGATTTTGAAAACAGCAGGGAAGGGAAAGGAAGAAGAAAGAAAGGAATGGAATGGAATGGAATGGGAAGAAGAAAGGAAGGGAAGGGAAGGGAAGAAGAAAGGAAGGGAAGGGAAGGGAAGAAGAAAGGAAGGGAAGGGAAGGTAGAATGGAAAGGAAAAGAGGGAAGAGAAAGGACAAGGGAAGGGAAACCCACAGAGCCTCCTTAAAGTCTTGAAGCTGTGGGAGGCAGGAAGTCCTGGAGAGCCACAGGCAAAAGAGGCTCCTTGTAGCACCATGCAGACTGAGATCCAGAACAAGCACAAAACTCAGTCAAGCAAATGCTCCCCAAGCCCTCTCCTGCTTCTTGGCCTCCTGGCAAAAGCTGCCAGGCTCGTCCCATGGGAGTTAACACCCCTAGGCATGCTGGGTTAAGGCCTCAAATGGGATGTATGAGTTCAAGATCTCTGGGGCACTCCAGCAGCGGAAGGGACCAAAGAAGAAAGGCTTTGGCCTCCTGTAACCCACTTGCCTGCCTGCCCAGAGCTCTGGGATGAGAGAGGAGCCAATCAAGATGGAGCGGGTGTAAGGAAGTGTGCCTCTGAGGGTTGTCCTACCACCAGCCCCTGAGGTCCCACAACTCCGCCTTGGATTGCTCCTCTCCTCCCTTGTTTGCCTCTAGCAGCCTGAGCACGGAGGGAGGTGGGAGGAAACAGCATGGCTGGGGGATGGTGTGGCAGCTTTATGAAATCTCCTCCTTGGAATGTGGGGAGGCAGGAGTCATGCACGCATCCGCCCCCAACCAACCACCCTCCACCACTACCACTTTGAGGTGAGAGTGCCAAATCCATAGTGGGCTTGTTATGCAGCACAGATGAAAAATGAAGCGGCGGCGGCACCAGGCACAGGAGAGATTTATTCACAATCACACCAGCGGGCTCCTCGTTGGCTTTTCCCTCTTACTGCCACCACTGCTCCATTGGCGTGGGTCTTACTTCTGCTCCTCTCCAGCCTGGGCGTCTGCTTCTTCCACCCTTTCTCCTCTCCCTCTTCAAATCCCCCCTTTTCCTCCCACCTCCACCCCTCCTGCTGCTTCTACTGTAGCTGCCGCCGCCTTTTCCTTTACGGAGGTGCGAGAAAGCAAAATCTCTTTTAGGGGTGAGGTTTTGCATTCCTCTGTCTTCTTTTCCTAGAAGTGGGAGTGGGGTTACTTGGCAGTCTGACCCGCTTTTGATCCCTTTGGGTGTCCCCAAAATCTCCCCACCAAGTCCTCCCCCCCCCCGTTTTAAGGGGGGAATCTGGCCCTCTGCCTCTGCATGCGTCATCTGGCAAACTTTGCTGCTGCATGTGTTGGTCTGCTGGCAGGGGAAGCCTTTCCTCCTCCTCCTTCTCCTCCTCCTCCTCCCCCGCCCACAGAAAAAGGAGAATGGATGGGAAATGAAACTTTGTTATCAGTGGGAAGTGGAGTGGGTGAATTGTTACTTGTTATCAGTGTGAAGTGGGTGAGAATGAAACTGTGAAGTGGTCTGTTGAGGGGGAAAGGCTTGAGCACTTTAAACTCCTCTGCAAAGGAGGGGTGGCAAGGGGCTGTCCTACTGGGTGAAACCCCACCCATTTCATGATGCATCTGCCCCAATACTGTGGTACTATTTCCAAAGGAATAAAGATAAAGTATTTTAGCAGCAAAAACTGGAGTGATACCTGTTTTTTCAGGTGTTTTTATTGTGTTTTTTAGCAATTTACTCTTCGGAAAACATGGGAACTCAATCTGTAATGGAGACAAACAATTTTCAAATTGTCTTAAAACATGAGTGGAAACACAGCCTCTGATAATCTATTTTATCTGAGATTTTTATAGAGATTTATTGTGACTCGCCTTGACGCCTTTGGTTATAGGACAAAACAGAAAGATATACAAACTTCTCAAAATTGATAAGATTGTTAAAAAGAAAACTCAAAGGAAAGGTCAAGAGAGAGCAAACTCTCTCCAAAAAGATTGGTTGTAAAACCACAGAGGCTCAGTCAGAGTTTCAAAAGGCTTTCTGAAGAATGAAGAAAATAGAAAGAAACACAAATTATGACAAAGGATGTGGTCACACCTTCATCTTAATCCTTCTTCCTTCCATCCTTGGACCTCACCATTCACACCTTTTAGTCCAATACATTTCTTTGTGAATTTTCCTCCCTTCAATCATATTTTCCCAAGTCCTGATTTTTACAGGACTCAAGCCAGGAAAGGCTGTGTTCACACCTGATTTAATCCAGCTTCAATCCGCTTTCAGAGTGAGAGGACACGTCAGCAAAATGAGAAGGTGTTTGCTTTTGGCATGATCTAACTTGGAAAATTCACCTTTGGGATAGATAATGTGGGAAAATAACGACTGGTCACTTTGCTGATGTGTTCTGTCCCTCTGAAAGCAGACCAAAACTGGAATGAATCTTATGTGTGAGCACAGCCATAGAGTGTTATTCCGTTTTCATTTTTTGGTGTGATCAAGGAAGAGGACTAAAGGGAGCTAAATGTGATTGATGCTGAATCACAGAACTTTTATCCTGTCAGACCGCGGGGGGTGTTGTGATGGTGGAGAGGGGTGGTGATGTAAAAAATGTAAAGGAGTCTCAGGACAGGCCAGAAAGGTGTGAGCATAATGACTCATAGGCTGTGTCCCTGTGCAACTTTGGTATGGCTCTGAGCACAGGATTGTCCCCATGGGTTTTGTATTTGGTCCGCAAAAAGCATACCAACCCCCCCCCCCCACACACACACACCATGCCAGAAGGGTGCCAAATTTGATA
>MTQE01001141.1:15869579-15880935 GCA_014337955.1 Aspidoscelis marmoratus
TCAGAAAATACAGGCTCAGCTACTGGCATGTATCCTCTGTCTTCCTCCCTATCTTCTTTAATTTTCCCTTTCTGTCCTTTACCATTTAATGGTCCAACTGCTTTCCTGGTTGGATTTTTACTTCTGATATACTTATAGAAATTCTTGTTATTTCTTTTGATGTTTTTAGCAAGTGCTCCTCTATGGTCTTCTTGCATTTGTGTTGCCAGTGTCTATGTTCCCGCCTGTTCTCATTAGGATAAGCCTTCCATTTTCTAAATGAACTCTTCTTGTTGCACTTCCATTAATGTGTTTTTAAGCAGTCTCCATGCATTTTGAAGTGATTGAACTCTAACTTTTCCTTTCAATTTCCTTTTTACTAGTTTCCTC
This sequence comes from Aspidoscelis marmoratus, assembly GCA_014337955.1. Lineage (NCBI taxonomy): Eukaryota > Metazoa > Chordata > Lepidosauria > Squamata > Teiidae > Aspidoscelis > Aspidoscelis marmoratus. The sequence goes on from MTQE01001141.1 coordinate 15,869,949, forward strand.
ATTTTGGGGAAGTTTCCCTTATGAAAGTCTCTGTGTTAGACTTTATTAAGAACTTACTCCCTGTATTTAAGTTGAAGGTTATTGCACTGTAGGCACTGTTCCCAATTGGATCAACCACAGTGACGTCCTTTACCAGGTCCTGAGCATTACTTAGGGTCAAGTCCAGGACTGCATTTCCCCTGATTGGTTCCATGACCGTTTGCTCCATGGAACAGTCATTTAGCAGGTCTAGGAATTTTCTCTCTCTTTCCTGAGTTGAAAGTCTATGTGAGGATAATTGAAGTCCTCCATTATAAGTACCCTATCTTTTTGGGATACCTCCTTTACCTCCTTTTCCAATTGTTGATCTCCTTCGGGCATTTGCTTGGGAGGACGGTAGCATGTCCCTATTGTTAGGCTTCCTTTTTGACTTGGTATTTTTACCCACACTGCTTCTGTGGAACAGTCAGACTCACCTAGACATTCCAGTTCGTAAGATTCCATCTCTTCTTTAATATGCAAGGCTACACCACCTCCATGTCACCCTTCCCTGTCATTTCTGTACAGTTTATAACCTGGGATGACTGTATCCCATTGGTTTTCACTGGTCCACCAGGTTTCAGTTATACCAATAATATCAAACCTATTATCCATCACTAAGCTTTCTAGCTCCCCTAACCTAATCCTCCCACCCTCCTTCATTTTCTCTTCTATTGCTGAAAGGGAAGCTGGAGCACTGAACCGCACAATGCAGCCCGATCTCATTAGCAAACAGCAGGGAGGAAGGGGAAGTCACAGCTTATGATTGGATCAATGGAAACTGAGGAAAACACCCCTAAATCATGCTTCCATACCTCCAAAAAACTGCTTGTGTCCCCATTGACAAATAACGAGGTTTATTTCCAAATCCCACAGGCAGAGTTCTTTTGATTTGAATACAGATAATCTGTGTTCCAGGTCCTTTAATCCTCGGAAACTGTGGATTCATCTGATCTTTTGGGAACGTTCAGTCTTTAAAAGTTGAATGGGGATGCACCCAAAGTGTATGTTTAACCACTGACCATTGATCACTGGGGCCAAAGAACTGTGGGGTGACCCACAAGGCATCATTAGGTAAATGCCATGTGCAGGCAAGTTGGAGTAAAATGTGCAACCCCTGAGGCAGTTCATGTAGGTAAGGCAGAAAAAGAGCAGGTTTTGCTAAAATTATCAGAGAAATAAATTTAGTGGCACTTGCTGTTTTCACAAAACATGATTTGTACTGTGTTCCTATTTTAAATGAATGATGTTCATTCTGCTTATTTCTAAACAAGAAGGCCTGGAATTATTTGGTTTTATAAGGGTAGCATATACAAATCCTATTACTGCAGAAGCCTGACACAAGCTCCAAAAATACATGATGGAGAATTTCTCTAGTTCCCTGCTGGCCTTCAAACCTAATTTCTAGCACACCAGAGGGTTTTTTCCTTCATTAATCATCTTTGCTTAATAACCTTGTTGCATCTCTCCAGAGCAGAAAATTGACAGGGTCACCTAAGGTAATTGTGAGATGGCTCAGCTGGTGAGAAGACATGAGAGCTGGACTGTCACTCATAGCTATCACATATGGAGTAGATCTTTCCTAATTTGCTTTCCCAGACTCATCCAAGAAGCTACAGCAAGTGTCTATTCTTACTGTGTTTCATTCTGCACCCAGAGGATAGAGTTGGAAACAACCAACTCTGTGTGTGTGTAGACTGACAGTCTAAACCTGAGCTATGGTGTCTCACTAGGGATAATCACAGTTGACACCTAAAAATTGCAAGTAGATCTTATCTATTCATTATATCACTGGCGAAGAGGAGGATTAGGAGGAAGAGTTGCATTCATTAAACAAAATTCTTACTGCTGACCGTACACTACATTTGATAAATCCCTGCAGGAAACTCCATGAGCCAAACTCTTGTCACCTCTAATTCTCCGTGGGAGAGCGGAGAGCTCAGTGTTTTCCAATTCCCATAGTTGTGTCTAATATATAAATGGGGATGAATTCTGCTTTTTTTTTTTTTGTCATCATGCCACAGCCTTGTTCCTATTTGCTGCCTCTACATTTATTTCATCTCCTGTGCTTCCTTCATTGTCGTTATTGCAGCATATACAGAGTCAAGTTTATAAAACTCTTTACATTTATCTTGTGGCAACCTGGCACTCTGTGAATAAGGGCTTTGGAGTACTTTGCGCAGCAGAAGTATCACAGATGTAGCTGATAAAAAATACTGCCTTGTGAATTCTTTCCGTTAATGAAAAGGGAATAATTAAGTACATCCACTAATGTGAAAAGACTAAATAAGACTGTTCTGTGTTATTGTAATGTTAAGACAGGCCTACAGATGTTAATGATTGAAAATGCTCAACAGTGTATTCCCAGGCTTGAGCCCTGAGTGGTTCTTCACACATCCTCCACTTAGGCTGCTTTCAGATGGTGACTGAATGTCCTGCTAGCAAAGGATAATGTGGCATATTGATCCTCTGAATGGAAAGTCCAGAAATTAAGTGGATAGAATATCTTCTGTATAAATATCTTTTGTCCAGAAACTACATACATGAAAGCGACCAAAAGGCCACCGAGGCTATCCCCTGTGGATAAGGCCAATATACCCATTCTTTAGATGAATCCATACACCCAGCATCAAACTGTTTAAGTACACAGTGGTGGACGAAAAAAGGCCAGATGCATCACAGGCTCTTAACTGACCCCCACAGCCCTCTGCACAAGTCAGTGCTCTTACACAGGAAGCTCTTAGGTCATGAATCTGGTCTCTGGTTTCATGGCATCACATTCCCAAGTGGCAGGTGCATGGGTGCCACCAGAATTCCAAATCCCATTGCCATGAACCCTCCTTTTCAAGGTTTCACAACCCCTGGCAATGGGAGCTTTGACTGCCAATGTATTTGGCAGTGTGTGAACACAGAGAGAGAGGCCTTAGAACACTGTAGAGCATAACAGGAAGTGATAAGCTGTGAACAGGAGATCATGGAGATGGAGAATGGAGTGATACTGCCTCCACATCCTGCTCAGCACAGATAGCACTGACAATGCTGTTACATGCAGATGCAGCTTGAATATGAAGCCAAGCTGATAATTTCTTTACTTCAACATTGTCTGTACTGACTAACATACAGACATCTGCCCCGCCTTTGCTTGAAGAAGTCAAGAAATGAATCTGGATCCTTTTCCATACAGAATATGTGCCTCTGGTTCTAACTTAGGTACCTTTCCCATATACAAAAAAAGAGTAGGACACAATCCAAAAGAAGGAACCTTGGGAAAATTCTGGCATGAAGGCCACAGAGAAGAGTAATAAGAGATATCTAAAGAGCTAGAACACTAAGGCCCCATTTCCACTCATGTTTTAAAATGTTTTGGAATTCCTTTGTCCCCATACAAATTTTGATTCCCGACCTCGCCAAGAAATGCATTACTACCACCACCATGGGAAAAACAGATCTCACTCTCATTTTTGCTACTAGTCTGCTTTATCTTTTTTGCTTTGAGAACGGTACCACAATATCAGGGGGAGATCGTGTCTTTCAGGTTGCCCATCCCCCCAATAGCCTTCTGTCCAATGTCTGTTACCATTGTGGGTGCATCATTAAATGGGTGGGGTTTCACCCTCAGGAGGGCAGCCCCTTGTCATCCCTCCCATGTTGTCATCCCTCTCCTCTTTTGTGGTAGGTAGGGAGAAAAAAATTTTGGGTTAGGGCAAAAGGAGGATAATATTGCCAAATAAAGGATCTGAACATTAGCAAATAAGATCTGATGGCCTTTATCAACAGTGACGTGCCCCTGCCACTCAGCACGAAACACTGCACATGAGTGCAGCATTGTGGAACCATTTCCCCATGGTCATGGGAATCACTAGTATGAAATTGCACAGTTGCGCAAAAGTGCCACCCTGACAGGCACCGGGAACCACCAGGAGGTAACAGCAAACTAGCCACCCAAGCAGCCATTTCTGCCCAGCCCACTCAGTCTCAGGGCCAGTCAGCGAGAGGCAAACCACCCCAGGAGCGGCACCGGGGGGTGGATATGAGATGAAAGCATGGAGTTGGAATTCCCCACCCTCGGCCACATCATGATTTTAGTGGTGGGAGAGAGCTCAATTAGAGAGGGGGTGGGAACCCCAACTGGTAAAGGGTGGGGAGGAAAAGATTTTCAGTGAGAATGGCAATATTTGGGTTGACTGCAATTTATACTCAAACAAATGGGAAGGGGCAGAATGCACGTTTACCTCTGAATTAATTCCAATTTGGATTTAAAAAGTCAAGTGGGAACGGGGCCCATAGGACAAGAGAGGATGGCGCTGTATTCATGTGTCATTGCATTAGCATTACGTTTTGAAAATGGAAATAGCTGCACTGCAATACATGGGTATGTAACCTAGGAACAACCAATCTTTTTTGGCTCAAGAGATAAGACATCGCTAACCAGATGCTCTCAGTCTAGTTTTCACACCCATGCTATCTCTACAAGGCAACTCCACCTCCAAAAAACAGTTTGTAACCTGGGATGACTGTATCCCATTGGTTTTAATCAGCCCATCAGGGTTCAGTTATGCCAATAATATCAATTTTATTATCCATCACTAAGCTTTCTAGCTCCCCTATTTTAGCTCTTTAGATGTTTTGTGTCTTCTTCCATTTTTTTCTTGTGTTCTGGTGGTTTTACACTGTATTTTCTTCTAACTTGTATTGCATCTGATAGTATTCATGCCAGAAGTTTAAACATTGTTGGGAGGCAAGTTATCAGCTGGTAGTTGCTTGGTATTGTGCGTTTTAATGGTCTTTTATTATAAGGTAATTTTTGCCAGTTGTTATTCATACATCAAGTCTTCTTATAACATTGCATTAATTTGGGGGACTGTTTTCATCCAGACTGATAAGGAGCTTGAGCCAAAAACTGATGCTTTCTGACTCCTCTTGACCTGTTTTTTTTAACTAATTCTGGTGTTACTATCAGAACGTCCATATAGTTTCCTGTTACTTCAGCTTCAGTATTGCATTGTCATCATATTTCTTTGGTTTGTCCACAGGTCTTTCCAAACTTAATTGTTTCTTCTTTATTTGATAGTGCAAATCAGTTCACGTTTTCTCCAGTAACAGCCAGATAAACCATTTTTTCTTCTTTTTCTTTTAAAGCCCATTCTGCCTATATTGGGCAACATGGGATTCATAATAAATTATTTTCTTTGTTGCTGTAGTTTGCTGCTTCATATTTCTAAAACTTCTCTGAACTTTTTAAAAATCAAAATTGTTACTTAATTTTTCATATTGGTGTGATTTGCTACTTCTATGAATTTTCTTGAATTGAGATTATTGTATTACTACTGCTGCTACTACTACCGATTTTACTGTGATTTTATTGTGTTTTTACTTGTTCAATAGACACTAAACACCATGAGATTGTGATGCAAACGAATAACCAAAGAATGGTACTGTTTCAGCTTCCAACAGAAGACTCATTAGAGATCATTCTAACCTGGAGAACAGGTTGGAATGAATAAACAGATACTGAGAAGAATAGCCCATTCCAGGATTCCCACTTCCCACAGCAGATGTTATCAGCATGGGTGATGTTCCCCATTTTCACTGTGCTGAGCTCAAAGGGAGCACACTTTGGGATGTGCCCTTCTCAGCTGAATTAGAAAATGAGAAACAGTTATAAATCTTCTGCCTCATTTCCACAAAGTGTTTACCCAGTTCTGTAAATTTAAACCAGATTCAGATCAGCTTCTCAACAACTTTCCTGCCAAGGAACGTGGAATTGTGGTTTCCAAAGATATCTCAAACAGATCATCTTCAGAACCCTTACAGAGTTACAATTCTCCAGATTTTTTGGAGGTAACAGGACAGGGAAACTAGTTACAGGAGAAGTTTCAATCTGTGTCATATTTGTGAACTTAAACTATTTTGTACTTACCTAAGATCTCCCTTCTCACACGTAGAAAAAGAAAAGAAACCACCTCCATAGTGGTTATTTCTGCTAGGGGTTTCAGAGGGGGGAAAGTCACTCATTTCTCTGAAGCAGTATATTATGATGGATGCAACTGCCAGGTTACAGCTAATGGATAATGTGATATAAAACATAATTACTTGAGTGTAACAAATTCTTCTGAAAAGCCTTGTGTCCATAGAAACCTTACCAATGCCAGCAGATTTATTGCAGACGTTCAGTGAGATAGTCTTCTCTTCTGTCTCATGCTGAAGAATGAAACAAGTTTGTTTTATAGCTCTGTTCTTTTATTTATATCTTTATTCGTGTTTTCAGTCTATTTCTCACAATTTTCAAAATATACCAAAATTTCAAATAATCAGACCACACCAGTCTATGAGATCACAACTGCAAATTGCACATAGGGACACATATTGGTCCAGCAGCTACTATTGAAGCCATTGAGGCATCAGGAAAGTAGGGGGAATTCTTGTGGAGAGACAAAGAATTGTTCTGGGTCCCCTTCCTATGGAATCGTTCCTTTGAAACCCTGCAGAAGCAAAAGGATTTTGGAGAAGGAAAAACTTAGATGTAGAAAGTATTAAGTTGTTTCTTGCTTATGCCTCACTCTTGATTTCATGCCCTGGAAGCAATTTGTGTTTAAAAGGGGTCGTCAGGCTCCAGGTATACACTTGTAAGTGTTAATTTACCTTCAGGAAGAGTGATGACAGTGACCAATAAAGTGATAAATGGCAGGCGAGAACCTTGTAGAATTGCAACGAGGTGTTCCCCACCCCCATCCCCCAGCCATAGGTTCAGTTCTCATTCTGCTTTGATTCACACATTCCCTCGGAATGGCACACAGCTGCACAAAGCCACATCTCTTGTTTGGAAGCCCAAAGGAGAAGGTGCAGAGGAAGAGCAGGGTATGGACAATAGAGTGGACATTATGGATCATTTGCCAAAATCTGATGCAGTGTGGTTTGAGTTGTCCCCAGAACCACGCTATAGCATGAGATGAAGGTTTTCATAAAGTGCAGCTTGATTAATGCACAGTAGGGATTTGCACAAATGTTTCTTCGTGTTTGATTAGAATTGAATCAAATATGAGCAAATTCGCATTCGTTCAAATAGATCCCCTTCAGATATGGTAGGATTTGATATGAATGTTCTTTGAATGCTATTTGAATCCGATTCCAATCCCTGCCCCCAGTTGTGCCTACAAATCCATTACAAATTGGCTCTGAGGGCCTGTCCACATGCATGTTTGGTACAGTTCTGAGCGCGCAATCGGCGCTGTCGGTCCCCATGGGCTTTGGATTTGGCACGCAAAAAGGTACCAACTCCCCCCAAACAGTGCCAGAAGGGTGCCAAATTTGACACCTGAAAAAAGAAGTCTCAGCACTGTTTGGGGAGCCAGCACGCATTGCTCAGCGAGCCGGCAATACACATGGGGAAACTTGCGGGCTAACAGGGAGGAGAATCATGCTCATGTCATGGATTGGGATGTGCTTGCTGTCCCTGCACTATCCATTGAAGATTGCAGCTGCTGACTTCTTAAAAATAACGATTGGAAAGGCAGGCTGGAGAATGGCTTGGTTTTTTAATTTTCTGCCATTTCAACAGAAGTAATTCCAGCCCCATTTCAGAATGCCAAGACAGGCTGCAGAACGGCTTGATTTTTGTTGTACTTGCAACTCCCATTTTCCCGATTGAAAAGGCAATAATAAAAGTCTTGATTTTAAAATGGACATGCACTCCCGTGGTCCCTAGTGGAGCGGAGGTGCGCAAAAGTGCTCAAATGCCTACTGCCACTAGCAGCTCACATCGGTGTTTTATGAATGAAGCTTTATTTTATGAATGAAGCTTTAGTTATTTTTATAAATGAAGCTTGTTTCCATGCCTCCCACTCCAGTCCTGGCTGTCCATGCTGCTAAGGGAGGTGAGGATGCGGCACAGGGATGGGCTGATGACAATCTGGCTGCCAATGAGGAGAGAGAGGGAGGAGAGGAGGGGGTGCAGCTTCCCCTTACCAGGGTTGGCAGTCCCTGTCCTGCATTGCTGGGAATGAAATGGGGACACCCGAGATGCGTTCCCGGTCGCAGTCCTGGCCCATGCAAGCCCAAACAGTGCCCAAACAGTGTCAGATGGCCTGCATGGGTACGGGGCCTCAATGTGTTAAATCCACTCTGAATCCTCTGCATATGTGATTGGGCAGCTGCTTTCCTGCTCCCCACATTCACAAATATAATGAAACTTTGAACGAATATACAGAAGTGTTCGCTTCTCATTTGAATGTCAGTCTTCAAATGTAGCCAACATTCAATTTGAATTTGAATGAACAAATTCAAACAAATTCAAACAAATTTCAAATGTGACAAATATTGATGCACCACACCCTTAATGCACAGTAGACTTTCCATTCAGGAAGGTCCAAATGGAGGATGGGAAATCCACAAATAAAATGGATAGAAATGAAAAGGCGTGAGCAGTCAGATCTGAAGATTGACTGAACAAGGTTTAAAGTGAAGGTATGACCATGGCCACCAACATAACTCACAAATAGTAGCCAAATTCTAAAAGTGCAAATAGTTTAATGAGGCAAATACTTCATATGGAATTGAGGCTTTAAGAGAGCAGGCATTGCACCGCTTTTAGATACCTCTTGCAAACTGCTCTTTTGGTTAACAGGTCATTCTTGTACTTCTTAATCTGTGGAAAAGGCAACCGCTTTGCAATGAGAACAATAATAACAGATTTAGAGTCCTTCCCAAGTTCTGCTATTATTTCTGCACAACCAATACACTAGGCAGTAGGCACTTTTGAAAGATAACCTGTTCCTTTGATGTGCTACAGTGCATAGCACATCAAAGGCACACATTCCCTTTCTACTTCAATTGTTTGTAAGAATTGGAGCAACTTTTACAATTGTCACAGAGATGTTCATCATGCTGCTATCATCCTGTGAGTTTCCACACCACTGCCAAAATCTTCATCTCTCAGTATCAACATTCAGAGTATGATAATATTTGCTGTTTCGTACCATTATTTGATATGCAGCCATATGATATTTGTCAGCTCACAAAAACTGATATTTACTGCATTTGACATCATCGTTGACAGGAATTACAAATCTACAAGAAATTAGTACTTCTAGGACTTAATAAATTCTAATTCTAATTCCTGTTGGAAATTATGTGTGTGTTCATCTCTGTTGTAGAAATCTATGAGACTAAAAGTGTTAATACTGGATCATGCCCAATGTTTTAGACAGCAATATATGAATCATAAGCTCAATTCTCATCATCACCCATCATCATCATTTGAGCTATCCTGTGTGTAGACGCCTTTAGATGAGGGCATGACGAGAAAAAACAAGCAAAGGGGCTAATAGCCCTATTGTGAGAAGAACAATGGGAAAGTCAACACTAGACCAACAATAGCAGGATATGTCTGTTACCTAAGAGTGCAGTGAACACAATGGTCACCCATGTGTCAGGTGATCTCACAACTGGCTACAGTGATGCATGAGAAGGCGAAGTACACACACGCACAGACAGGGGGGCTCTGACAGGGATTCCACCCTGTATGTATGTGTGTGTATGAGAAGGATGGACGGGGGGGAGGGGGGAGAGGAAGACGATCCATGCACAGGCAGGGGGGAATTGGATTGTCTTCCTCTTTCCCCCCCTCTCCCTCTCTCTCCCCCCCCCCACCAGCCACAAAGCCGCCATTTCTCATAGGGGAGATTCCAGCTTGGGCCTGGGAATAAAAGGGTCCCAGGCCTCAGGGAGCCCCGTTGTCCCCTGCCATTGGGCTTGGCTCCACAGCCTTTGCGCGATCCAGTGGGCAGAGCAGGGGGAAAGGTGCATATGTGCATGGGCACACGTGTAGTGCCCGGTGGCCAAGCAAGGACGGACGCAGCCCTGCGCCCAGAGAGGGGAGAGATCACGACAAACTGAGTGCTAGGGATTCTGTCCTGCTGCGTCTCCTCGCGATCTCCGCAGAGGTCAGTGTCACTACCAGCAAACACCCACCCCCCCAACCTGCTCAGGCCAACCTCCCCCCTGATCCTGGGTCCTGGCAGATGGAGCACGAACCGAGCAATCCAATTTAGCACACGAGCTGCTCGCAGCGTGGGGGAGAGAGAGATGAGCATGGAAAGCCGCATCCCCCCTTGGCATCTAAGGCTGATCGTCAACCTGGCTTCCTATCAGGGGAAAGAGGGTGGGAAGAAAAAGATGCAGGTTTACAAAAAGCAGCTTGCACGGGGGTAGGCACATGCATTTTCAATCCGGGTTGCCCAAAACCACATGGGGACACTTTATTATGTGTTGCAACATGGATTTCTATGACACGCAGCGCAAGCAAATCAACCAGCTTGCATGGGGACACAGCCCTTGTCTCAAACCAGTCTTTAAAACCTTAGTTCATATGAGGTAGATTTAAGGCAAAGTATCACATGAACTCTGTAGGCAGTCAGGGAATAAAGTTCCTACATCAGTAGCAAAGTGCTAGCCATGGTGGTCAGATGCAGGTAAAAACCTACGATTGTCCTGAGTAGGGATGTGCACGAATATCCGTAACATTCTATATTCATACGAATTCGGCCATTCATATACCAATTGAATGTTACAACATTCATACATTGACATTCGTATTTGTACAAATGTTTATAACATTTGTGAACCTGGGGAGGTGGGAAAGCAGCTGTACCAGTCACATCTGCAACAGATCCAGAGTGTATTTGATATGGATTGAGAGCAGTTTCAAAGTGGATTCAAGGTGGATTTGTGGGATACATATCGGATATGTATATATTCATATCGGATGTTTATACGAATTCATATGAATACATTTGTATCGAGTAGAATCCTACCATGTTCAAAGGGATGTACTCGAACAAAAAATTTTTTTACATTTAATTTGATACGAATCGAATGCAAAAAATCCCATTCGTGCACATCCTGAAACTATGGGGCCGCGCTCCCATTACAAGCTTAAAACGGTTTCAAAATGGTTTCGATCCTCGCAGTC
>MTQE01001141.1:15900246-15913988 GCA_014337955.1 Aspidoscelis marmoratus
CAGAGGAAGCCGAGAGGGGCTAATAAGTCTTTTGGGGATTGGGCCTCTGATACCCATAAGCAACATTTTTAAACGTTACTGTGCGCAACTCTTGGTTGTCACTGAAAACTGAAATGCCAAAGTCTGCATCCAGATAGGGGTTAAAAAGCACAATAATGGTGTGGCTATGTTGGGATTGCTTATCTTGAAGGAGTGAAAACTACAACTCTCCTCATCGATTGGAAGATTTGTAGTAGGGGGAAATTGCAATAATACTCAACAGGCAGAGGTGTGAATCTCATCAAGTATGCAATGTGCATAAATATTCTACAGGGTAGGCAAACAAGTGGTGAAGTCTGCCTAGGCAGAGTTTAGCAATCTTTGCAAACTTTTCCTGCTCTGAATATGTAACTTTGAAGAGGCCAATCTAAAATAATACTTGCACATCCCCACTTTTGATCTGAAATGCATCTTACTGAAGATTCAATTAAATCTCTTAGCTGCTTCTGCATGGCACATATTATCCTGCGTCATGCTGGTCTGGTCTTGGGCCGGATCAAGTGATCCATCCCAAGTTCAAAAGGGTAGCAGTCCCATCTGACCCAAGTTTCCAGCCTCCAAAGTTGTTGCCTAGGGCTGTTTTAGCTGAGTATCCAGAAATGCAGATATCGCATGCTTCTGGGGCTGTAGACCGGACCAGCCACTTGGTGCTATCCATACATGAGTGGTCCAGTCCATAAGGTCTCACATCAGGGCAGGCTACGGTGCCAGTTTAGCACTCCAACGCCTCATCCCATGACAGTGCAGTGCTGCATGGGAGGCATGACCTCCCAAGAGACCAATCTGCAATGTGGATGTGGCCTTTGATTCTCCCTTGATTTTGCATATTGGAAATAAAGCTTGGTAATATCACCTTTGGATGCTTGTGAAGGGATTGGACAGTGATTGGATAGGTTCCTTTGGGTTTTTGTTTGTTTGTTCTTCTGCATTGCTACAACTTGTGGTTGCAACAATAAAAATCATTCAACAGTAATCTCACACTGTTAGAAGTGTGAATAAACATGTACTGAAACAACCACCGGTTTATAGTTAGAAGAAACAAAAACACTTAAGGCAATTCTGCATTGGTCATTATACTAGAAGCCTCCTTTCCGCACAAGGGCCCCACCAGAGACCCTTAGACTGCACCAGTGTGCAAAAGGGAGGCTCCTCCTATGCTTATTAGTCTGGTATACCAGTCCAAGTGGCCATTGCATTATAAAGTTGCCACACAGGTTGGTCTTCTCTCCACATCCGACCAGACACGTGCAAGTGCAAGGTAAGTTGTGCAAGTGGGAAAACATCTCTTCCAGATTGTTCTGTAGGACTGTGGTACTTGGTGATCAGTGAGTCTCTCTTCAGAGGTGGTTTGTCCCACATTCCCAAATGGTGCCATCTTCGGCCTGAGAGCGATTCTCCCCGAATGCCTGCTACAATTCTATGCTAATAAAAAATATTTATGGGTCCCGAGCAAACTCAAGCCTGCTTTGTTTCAGCTCTTTCATGTATTTCAGCCAAAACATAAACAGCAACGGGAAGAAAAACTAGGTGACAACCTCCTATCTTTAAAACGTTCAGGGAAAGAGTTATTACAGCTACACATTTACATTAGGAACAAGACACATCAGCAGGAGGCATTTTACTGCTTATCAGGCAGAGAGCTCATTCTGTTTGTGAAATGAGTGCACAGTGTAGCTCTTCGTCTTCTCTTGACCTTTGAACTGCGCCCTTTTCACTTGGCCTGTGCTCTCATAAATTCAAGTGGCGAGTAAGGATTCTGGCTGAAGTGAATCCAGCCGACGACTGCGCTCTGAGTGCGATGGGGACAGCCTCACCCCCGTGCACAGAGACCAGCTGGCAGAAAGTGAGCCTGAACAAAGGCGTTGCCAGCAGTGTTTTGTCAGCCACCAAGGAAGAAATACAAAGGGTGCAAACACATGGCAGTGCCTCTGTGAGTGACCTCAGTTGTGCGCCACAATGCTTTTAGCTGCCTGCATGGCAAACCGTATGCTTTCGACTCACAAAGTGCCTCAGTTGATTTAACCGGAAGACCCTGCCTTTACCGTTTGAGAGGTGTAGAGGAAACCAGAGTGTACGTGAAGCATAGAGGGGTAAGGGCCATTGATTATTCTTATCAATTTTCCTTAGAAAAATACCCAAGCAACTGAGCAACGTTATGCTAGAAAGCTTTCTTGCTATCATCTATAGGTTTGGTTTTCTTTCTATATTTTCTATAGTTTTTTTTCTAAGAAAACAAATATGTTGTTTTATTTCAGCTACTGGACTTTCTTCAAAGCACATCCAGTTACCTTACGGGACATCAAGCAATAGACAGATGTTCAAGACTATATTCGTGTATTTCTGCACTACGTGGACTGTGCTGACACGTGTAAGTGGAGTTTAACTGAGGCACATTATGCTGCAGTGGGCTATAGCACTAACCCATTCCAAGAGCTGTCCAGATTCAGACAGCCCATCACAGCCCAGCCCTGGCTCCCAGCTTCAAGCCAATACAGTCTTTGATGTTTCCAGAAGAGCCATTTAGGATGGCATCCTATATCTCACACTACTTCCAGCACCACTCCCTGGAGCATTGCTGAGAAGGGTCCCTTGTTATGTTCCAGCCTACAGGGACTTGCTGTCTGCACATTCTGCATAGACCGGAATACCCCACTGCCCTGTTTGTGAGCCTCTTTAAAGAGATCCATTTTGGTGCCATATCCCAGGTTACCACTTTGTTCAATGTGGATTAAAAAGTCTAAGATCGGGTAGGACCTGCTGAATTCCACACCAGGAGGCTTTTCACACTAGGCCTAATTTTCCACACTAGGAATATATCTTGGAATAGGGGCCTGCTGCCCACATACTAGTGCAGACTATGCAGGCCCCAGGCAAGGCCTGTCATCGTCTTTATTAGCATGCGGACAACAGCTCCATATCCTGAGACATATTCCAGAATGAGGCCAAGTGCGGAAAGGAGCCAGCATGCAGATAGCAGGCTCTGGACTCCTTTGTAGTCTGTGGCGCAGAAGGGTCTGTGGCTGTGGCTGTGTTCACACCAAAGTTTTAACTCAGCTTCAATCCACTTTCAGAGTGAGTTACTGTGTTGGCAATGTAACAAACTATGTTCTTTCAGCCTTATCTGACTTTGGGCTAGATAAAGTGGAGAGAAAATGACCAGTCACTTTGCTGATGAGTTGCCTCACTCTGAAAGTGGACTGAAACTGATTTAAAATTTAGGTGTGAATGTGGCCTGTGTTGATGTCCATAGGTGTTATTTCATCAAAAATATGTCCCTCATCAAGAAGACCACAAATAAATGCTATATCGAAGGAAACTTTTAAGCTTAAAAAAAATCAAGACTTTTGTTTTAATTGGTTAAGTGCAAAACTATCTCTATGATCAATCTAAATTTCCAGTATCCATTGCTGTTCAGCAATGCAAAGAGATAACTACCTCTGCCCTGGTTAGAAAGCAAGTGTTCCACTTGCTTCTCTCCTGGCAATTGAGCATACCTACAGTAAACAATACGTGGATAGTGCATTGTATTAAACTTTAGATCTGTTCTTGTTCATGATCACACACCTGTGTGTATCAGCTGTGACTAATGGCAGAAGCCTCATTAGTTGCAGTATAATGGAGAACTGCTGTATAGTCCCTTCATTGTCAGCCACTATTGGGTCAGTGGTTGGGTGGGTGTCTATTGTTCTGTCTTCTGGACTGTGAGAAGATTCCAAGCTTGCCAAAGTATGGATCAGTTCACACCCCAGTTTTAATCCAGCTTCAGTCCACTTTCAGAATGAGAAAATGCATTAGCAAAGTGGCAAGCTGATTTCTTTCAGCATTTTCTGACTCAGAAAATCCACCTTTGGGTGAAATAATGCGGAAAGAAAATGACTGTTCACTTTGCTGTTGTACCTTTCCACTCTGAAAGTGGACTGAAGCTGGATTAAATCTGAGGTGTGAGTGCAGCCTATTAGAAACAATCTGCATTCTTAATTAACACTAATGACATAGAACAGCATGTAACCTGGAGAACTTGTTCTGCCTTGGAAATCTTCCTTGAATTGCTAGTGAGATGCTTCAGTTCACTTCAGGAGTAAAGTGAACTGAAGTGAATTGAAGCGTCTTTCCTGTTAGCTGAGATGGGAAAAGGGGGTGCAGAGGCTTGAGTGTTCTCCCTTTTCCAGGAAGGCAACCTTATTGCCACCCTGGAAAAGGGAGAACACTCAAGCCTCTGCACCCCGTTCACAATCTCAACTGACAGGAAAGAAGCTTGGCTTTAAAACTCAAGCCTCTTTTTCTGTCAGCTGAGATCGTGAAGTCCGGGACTGTCCCCACGTACAGGCTCGGCTCAGACCAAATCGCCCAAACTGAGCCCAGACCTGTTTTTCTGGGTACCAAATTTGGTAGGGTTTAGCACGGGTTTGGGCCATTTGGTCTGCAGAAATTGGCCAAATCTAAAACGCATGGGGACAGCCCTTGCCGAACCTGATTTCGGTACCAGACCAAACATGCATGGGGACCAGAGCTTGTCTCCTGGCTGTTATTGAATAAGCACTCAAGTACAAAAGTATCCTGTTTCCCACCCAAATCTCCCCTACAGTCTTTCTCTGGCTGCACAAGGCTTTCCTGCCCATTTATTTGTTTTACTGGTGTTACAGCAAAAAAAGCAAACAAACAACTGTTCTGTGATTGGACACAGAGTTTTCAATAATGCCTTCAGATCTTCCTCAGCCATAGACAGCTAGGTTATTGGAGAAATTGGTACACACTCAGATAAGCAAGGCAAAACAAACGGCAATCACTCTACCAGAAAAAGTACTCTCAAGAAGTAATGGTATGCATGGTAAATATTGCAGGATAGAAACTGATCTGCCAAGTCTTAATGTGGCCCACCCACAATTATGGTTATGGGCTATGTAACTCCTGTGTAGCTAGGTTCTAGATCTTGCCCCCTATCATAACACAAAAGAAAAAGGGGAACTGGGAAAGGGAACAGGAGAGAAACAAGGAACAACCCATCATTTCCTGTCTACAAACTATCTGCAAATATATATTCAAAGAGCATTTTTAGAACCGTGGAATAAAAGCTTAATAAATCACATAACACTGTATTTTATGGATTCCTCTTATACATTTTTTTGCATAAAACCCAACTTTATGTTCTATGTACTTTTCTTTACAAAAAGGGAAAAGGAAGAAAGTGGCATCCAAAATGTATCCTATTACAAATGCAATCATGCAAAGACTTTTTATTAGTAATTCTATTTTCCCTTGAGCTAAGAGTAGAATATGAATGAATTGTCAAAGATTACTTTAAGTGCCTCTGATTGAGGAGATGATCTCCAAAGTGCAAGGAGACAGAAAGAAATAAAACTAGCAGATGCTATATTTAACATCAACTTGCCTCCAGTTCAGATACGTTTGTCAGAGTGACTGCTTTGCATTCTCCAGCCCATTTCTGAGAAACATTTCATCTGTCGCATTTAAAAATGTGTGTATAATATGGGTGCACCATGCAAACACAACCAAATCTTCTGCTAGCTCCTGAAATGTAAGATTGCCATCTGGCTAAGAAATAGAAAAGAAGAATCCTCCCAGATTCATATTTATTGTAATTGCACTTCCTCCTTGGCATACACCACTGATGTTAGTCTTGGGGTGTTTTTCCACTGTCACTAGAAGTACCCATTAAGTACCCATTAATGGGTACATAAATGCCATTACATACCCATTAATAGGTACTTAATGGGTACTTTTAGTGACAGTGGAAAAACACCCTTGATGTCCAGAATTGATTGAGCAGTGCATTTGATGGGTGAAAGGATGACAGAACATTTTCAGCAACAAGTTACTTTTCTGCTCTTACACAACCCACAATCAGTTCTGCAAAGAAATATGTCCCATTTGGGATTCCACCATTACTCCATGTCCTCTTGCTGGTGGAGAGGAACTGGACTGCCAGTATACTTCTCCCTATTCTTCTTCAGTGGTTGCATGCAGAGGCAGGATCTGCATAGGGAGGGGGCAGAAAGCTTAAAACATTCTGCTCCATCCTTCCTGCTCCATTAACAGCACTATTCTTAATGTGGTGCTGTGCTATTTGTATGCCACTGCTGCTTGCCTGCTGAGATCAAACCAGGGGAAAACACGGCTTTAATCTTGACTAGCAAGGGTAGGAACTTCAGTACTGTCAGCATAGTTTTTGCAAACATTGGGAGTGGCCCTATGGACCATTTCTTTTGTTTGAACACCCAAAGCGCTACCAAAGGAGCCTGTAAGCCCTCTTAAGCTGCAGTGATGGTAGTGGCAGGGCCACCACCACAAAAAGAGAGTAAAAAGAACTCTTCAACATCCTCTGCACTTTAAGCATTGAACAATAGAATTTGGATTAAACAAATCTCCAATTTTCTCCTAGGATGCTTAGGCCTTTGGGACCGGACTCATTTGTCTCGTTACACTTTCATTGACTCCTTCTCCTCCTTTTTCTCTAGGAATCACTCTTTTCCTAACTCCCTTTGAAGGATCAATGCCTTGTCGTGTTGGAGCGGCTTGTGCATCTCAATGAAGCTATAAGCTATGGCATATAGGGCCACCAAGACTGACAGGTCATAGTGAAGAGTGCTGACAAAAGTTGGTCTCTGGAGAAGGAAATGGCAGACCACTTCAGTATCCTTACTGAGAAAACCCAATGCCAAAAGTATGAAAAGGCTAAAAGATGTGACACCAGAAGATGGACGCCTCAGGTCAGGTGTTCAGTATGTTACTGGGGAAGATCTGTGGGTAAGTACAAGTAGCTCCAGGAAAAGTGAAGTGACTGGGTCAAAGCCAGAAGGACACTCAGCTGTGAAATGTCTGATGGTGAATGGAAAGTTCAGTGCTATAAACAGCAATATTACAAAGGAGTCTCGAATATAAGATCTAGGAACCAAGGTAAGCTGAATATGGTCAAGCAGGAGATGGCAAGATTAAATATCAACATCTTGAGAGTCAGTGAACTAAAATGGATGGGAATGGGTGAACTGAATTCAGATGATCATTATATCTACTACTGTGAGCAAGAATCCCATAGGAGAAATGAAGTAGAGAAAAGCAATACTGGGGTGCAATCTCAAAAATGATAGAACGATCTGTTATAATCTAAGGTAAACAATTCAGCATCATAGTCATCCAAGTCTATGCCCCAACCACTGATACTAAAGAGGCTGAGGTTGGCCAACCATATGAAGATCTAAAACACCTTCTAGAACCAACACTGAAAATAGTCACTTCCATGCTAAAGTTGGAAATCAAAAGATAATTGGAAAAAAGGCAAGTTTGGCTTTGGAGTACAAAATGAAGCAGGGCATGGACTAACAGAGTTTTATCAAGATAACTTACTGGCCATAGCAAATACTCTTTTCTAACAGTCTTAAAGGTGAATCTACACATAGACAATGCCAGTAGTAGCTTATAACTTTAAGGTGGGTGACTGCAGACACTTGCCAAGCAATCTCTGGCTGCAGGAACATCTATGCACAACCTGCCCAGGGCAGGATTAAACACATGGGGCATTTTTGTACTTCACATCTACTGGACAGGAAATTAATACAATCAACTAATGTTTAGTAGCATTTGCACTTGCAAATGCTAGTAAACGTTAGCCTACATACAGCCAGCCACAATCGAACACTTACCTACTCTTTGATCACTGGCCGGTCATCTTGTGTGACGATGTTGACACTCCACACAGTTGCAGTCCTATCAGCAGGTCACAAAGCTGCCAGCACACTTGCACAGCAGCTACACTGACCTCCCTGTCCAGCAGAGGTGCAGATGGTCACTGGCTGGACGCAATCAGGTAAATTGGGGTAAAGGTTGATAAGCTTGTGGAGCATACATTTCGTGCTCCATAGCCGGTTGATAATTAGTCAACTTCTGGGCAGGCAGGTGGCGTTTCTATGCTGTAAATGCCTCCTGCAAGTGCAGATGTTGCCTAATTATCAACTACAGGCTGAAGTGCAAATCAGTCCCTGGTCAATAATGAAATTAGATAGCTTACATACTTTGCAGCCAAAGACTGAGAAGCTCTATACAGTCAGCAAAAACAAGATCTGGAGCTGACGGTGGCTCAGATCATGAGCTTCTTATTGCAAAATTCGGGCTTAAATTGAAGAAATTAGGGAAAACCACTAGACCATACAGGTATGACCTAAATAGTATGAATATACAGTGGAGGTAATGAATAGATTTAAGAAATAGGATCTGATAGAGTGATTGAATGGCTGTCTGATGAGGCTTTACAAATAGCTGAGGGAAGAATGAAAGTGAACGGCAGGGAGAAAGGGAAAGACATATCCAACTGAATGCAGATTTCCAGAAAATAGAAAGGAGAGATAAGAAGGCCTTCCTAAAGAGCAAGCAAAGAAATGCAATGAGGAAGACAAAAGATCTCAAGAAAGTTGGAGATATGGAGGGAATGTTTCATGCAAAAACGGTCATGATAAAAGACAAAAATGGCAGGTATCTAACAAAAGTAGAAGAGATTGGGAAGAGATGGCAAGAATACACATAAGAACTGGACAAAAAAGAAACATGATAACCATAATGGTGCGGTCACAGACCTAGAGTCAGACATCTTGGAAGTCAGTGGGTCTTAGAAACCATTTCTAACAACAAGGCTAGCAAAGGTGATGTAATTCCAGCTGAACTGTTTAAAATCCTATGAGATGATGGTTAAAGTGCTGCACTCTATAAGCCAAGAAATTTGGAAAATCCAACAGTGAGCACTGGATTGGAAAAGGTCCATTTACATTCCAATTCCCCAAAAAGGATGATGCCAAAGAATGTTCAAACTAATCAAACACAAGCAAAGATATGCTCAAGATTCTACAAGCTAGGCTTCAGCAGTATGAGAACGGAGAACTACCAGAAATGCAAGCTGGCTTTCAGCTTGGATTATGGGGAAAGCAAGGAATTTCCAGAAAAACACCTACTTCTGCTTTATTAGCTACGCTAAAGCCTTTGACTGTTCTGCATCACAACAAATTATGGCAAATTTGTAAAGAGATGGGATACCTGACCACCTTACCTCTCTCCTGAGGAACCTGTATGTGTGTCAGGAAACAACAGTCAGAACCAGGCACAAAACAGACGATGGGTTCAAAATTGATATCATGCTGAAATTACGACAGCTGGGGAAAATATCAACAACCTCGGATTTTCAGACAATACCACTCTGATGGCAGAACGTGAAGAAAAATTAAGGAGCGTCTTGATGAGGGGGAAAGAGGAAAATGCAAAAGCTAGCTTGAAGCTTAATTAACATTTTTAAAAAATAAATAAGACCATGGCATCCAATCCATTCCCTTCCTGGCAAATGTTTATTCTTAAATAAATAAAATAAAATGGTAGCATGTGTGGCCATGCTCCCTCAGATGTCAAGAGTGGCGTGAATCCCAGCATCTTTCCAGCTATTAATGTTGCACCAAAGCTGATCCCACAATACAGTTTGTTTAAAAAGAAGAAAGGAGAACCTGCAAATCTGGAATCTTCTCATCTTGGCTGTTAGCTAATGGTTTTCCCATCCCCCCAAACCTGAAAGCATTCTGGGAGTTTAGCTGAAGCCCACATGAGAATTCAAGTCTTATGAAGCAAAGCAGTCCAAGTATTTTTTGTGTTTGAGTTAAGGGAAACACAAAGCAACATCACCAGCAGTCCTTTTACAATGATCTTAGTTAATATTGAAGTCAGCACATATTAATTAAACATTGAGAACACTAATTTAGTCAGCACCAGGCATAATACGCCGGGTTCTGCAAAATTTGCTCCAACAAAGGGTTCACTTGAATCAGATGGCATCTTCTGTTTGGCCTTGTTCAATTACGAAAACCATCACACTGCCTGGATCCTACCCAGATCAGGCCTTAGAGAAATCTCTTTGGCAGAAAGACCTTGGCAGCCCAACTTAAATGTAGATTTGGAAGGAACTGCTTAGCCCCACCTCAGGGATGCTTTGACTTCCAGATGATCTCTTTGGCCTCACTCTGAATTCTGCTTCGATTCCTCATTCACTCCATTTGCCCTTAGAGGGTGGTTCGGTGCCTGGAATGCTGGGTGCCAGAATCTACAACTTTGGGGAAAATATTGGAGTGGAAATGTCCACTCCAGAGAAAGGATAAGACCCATCTTTATCCACCACCCCAAAAGAGTTCCAGGGAGAAAGGGAGGTAGAAGTATTTCTTCTATCTATGTGTGTGTGGCACTGACAGGATGGGAAGATAAAGTCAGGGCAAGAGGGGGGGAGGGAGATTGTGCCAGTGGGCAGAGAAAAGACTGTCATGGCAAGAGGGAGGTGGGAGGGGCAAGACTCAGAGCAGAGGCTTGCATAGGTATCAATTGTGGGCATCAGGAGAGCAAGAACGGTGGCTCAAATGAAGGGAAACCCAAATAGAGGGAGGAAAATCCAGAAAAAAACCCTGTACCCAAATGGGCTGGAATTTGGGCTGAAGAAGGATTAAAGTAAAAGTGTAACCGCAGCCTCAGACTAAAGCAATACCATAATGAAAATGAGACCAGTCCTCCCTTGTAGGCATCTGCATGAATATTCGTACCATTCGAAATTCATACAAATTTGGCCAAATTCAGACATTTGAATTCGAATCGAATGTTGGCACATTCGAAGACTGACATTCAAATTTGAATTGAATGTTTTGATACATTTGTATGAAGCTTTATATGGGATTTGTATGCATTTGTATGGGATTAAACATTCATATCAAATATGAATCGTACCACATTCAAAGGAGATCTATTTGAACAAATATAAATTTTCTTACATTCAATTCGATACGAATAAAATTCAAAAAAAGCATCCATCCACATCCCTACTCCCTTGCACCAGGGACAAGCAGTTTCCTCCAAGCTCCATCAGAAGAGGAAAAAGAAGAGTAAGGTTTGTATCCAGTAAGATTTTTAAAAGAGTTGTCCATAGAAAAGAGGGAGTAGCATCTGGGTTCTGCTACAGGCAACAAAATGTCTTTGGTCAGTATTATAAATAGAGGCATTTTAAAAGGCTGTCTGGGTGGCGGGAAGAAAGAGTTGGAAGGCTCAAAAGAACTCCTAAAGTTAAATTATTTCATTTGCCACATTCCTGCAGATCAGCATATGCAATCCAGACATCCAAGTGTGTCCCAAGGAAAGCACAAAGCCCATTTGGTTGAGAGATATCTTACTTAATGCAGATCAAGGAGGTCCCATCCCACCCCTTAATCTGTACAAGATGAAGCTAAATCCAGATTAAGAGGCCCTTAATCTGGATTTCTTGTGGACCCGCTTAATCAGGAGGACTAAGGGCCTTGTTCTGGATCCTGGAAGCCATGCAGATAATCCTCTGATTCAGAACTACAAGAGACCACTGTAATTTTTGTTCCTAGCCATTGCTGGGGAGAGGCTGCAAAGATGTGCAAATGGGGCGTGCTGGAGTATTCTAGCTGTGGCCCAGACACAGCTAGTATAGCTGTGGAGCACTACCACTATCTGACTGAGGGATGGTCCAGCACATGTGGAGCTGCTTCCAGAACAAAAGCAGCTCTGCACGGTGTAGATGCTTCCTGCTGGAACATCACCTGATTTTCCCAGTGGGGCAAATGCAGAAAAACCCATTGACTCTACCTAATCCCTCACTTTGAGCCTGGTGTCAGGATTCTGACACCGTCTCCTGGCAAATGACAGGACAAGCACAGGCACTTACCTGTCTGGATGCTTGCTCCCACAGTGGCATGCTCTTATATCCAGATATTTTGATGGCACAAAATACCCAGGTGTGTGTGATGGCCAACTCCTGCATTCACACAGTGGTCATTTCTGGCCCAGTTTTGGCCCTGCACATGTATGGCGGCCATGTCCAGGCCAAAGACTGCAGAAGTAAGCCTTCAGAAAGGTAAGTCCATATCACTATTTGGGGGAAACCCACAATGGGAGTTGATTTTCCCTGAGTAGTGATAACATGGAATTCCACTCATTTTGCCCAGGGATATTTTGGAATAAGTACAAATACATGTGACAGTCCTAGTAAAGTCCTGGGATAATTCCATGTTTTAGGCCCTGTAAAGACACAGATAGAGAAAGCATATACATATTGTCAAAGTATTGAGGTTTTGACTTGTTTTTAGCACTACATAGCATTTAAATAATTTTGTTAAACAATCGACCATAAGTATGTGTAGCCACTGCCCCACTCGTCTCCTGCATGATGCAAACCAGCAGCAAATCTTATCCAGAGCACACAGTTAAGTGAACATGGAGTTTGCCCTCTAGCTGTCATCTTGTAGAAGCATCCCACAGAATCATCATGCAGAGAAAGGCTATGCCTGCCTAGAAGCTTTGACAATAAGATGCTGAAATAGCAGCAGAATGGTTCTGGGAAGTTCCAACTATCTGCCTATGGCTGTACTCACCAAAGAGACTCCGAGTATATTCAGGTGTGGGAAACAAAATGACAGAGATGCCACCATGGAATTTGTTGGTCAAAGGGAGGGAGCACTCCTCTTGCAACTTCAACCCTCTGATGCAATAAGGCTATCCTAGTGAAAGGGTGGGGAAAGAAACTTGCAGAGTATCTCTTTCCATAGCCATTACTGAACCAGACTTTGACACTAAAACCAGCCCCGAAGATGGTTGCAGGGGGTGGTATTCTATCCTGGTGGGCAGACTGTCCTTGAGAACTAGCCACCATACGAAATAATATTTTCTCTCACTATTGCCATCACTAGTTGCTTCTGCTGTTCCATTGTCTTGCAGTACTGGATTAAAAACGCCTCCTCAAAGGTTTGTTTCAGACAAATTACTTGCCCCTTACGTCTCTCTTAGTTTTGTAGAGCCCCCCACCCAGTACCTTCAGGGGCTGACTGGACCTTGCCCAGATACGCTCAGACAGAAACTATATGGAGCAATGTAGTCTTCCACAGCTGGTTTTCTTCTGACCTGTTGCACTTTGGAGTTGCTATGCAGGGTTCTATAGTTCTGCTTTGAACCTAAGCTTCCCACATGTGTCTGGTTTGGTTCATATGGTCCAGAGGCCATGTCCAGAACCTTAAATTCAAAGCAGAACAATGGAATGCGCCAGAACCACCCAAAAACTACAACATGTGAGAACTTGTGCAATCTCTTTTCCATCTAACCACAATGGTAGTAAGAAAAGTCTCATGGCTTCTCTGTATGCAACCTTCATAGACTGGGAAATGGAGCCAAGGAATAGTGCACAAGTCATGAGAAGCTTGCCTAAGCAATGTACAATGTGGTATGAACAATGTGGCACAGCAGGAGAGAACAGAATCCAGGGCTGCAGGTCTGGTTTACACAGCTTTGTCCAGGCTTGGAAGAGTCATGCTCCACCAGGGACAGTGGGCCTGGGGCCTGGACAAACCTTGATATCCATCCCACTGAAGGGAAACCAGGCATTCTTGGCAGGCATGGAACTTGGATCGCAACTGTGAGCCAATTTGGTCTACTGGCTAGGGAGCTGGATTGTTATCTGGGAATACTGGGTTTGATTCCACCCTCCCGCATGAAGCCAGCTAGTCACAGCTCTCTTCTGAGCTCTCACAGCCCCACCTACCTCACAGGGTGTTCTGTTGTGGGGAGAAGAACAGAAGGTTTGTTAGCCGCATTGGGTGAATTCCCATAACAAGCTTAAAACGGTTTCGAAACGGTTTCGATCCTCACAGTCCCCACATCAGGTT
>MTQE01001141.1:15917074-15930162 GCA_014337955.1 Aspidoscelis marmoratus
TAGAGTGACAGTGGAGAAGTAAATAAGTCTTTTGGGGACGCAGCCTTTGAGAAAGATCTCAGTGGAGGAAGGTGATCTCTCCAGGGACTGGACACAGACTGACTGGGAATTTGATAAAATAATCTGGAAAAATTGCTGCTGCACTGTGTGGTAAGTTTGGGAGGTAAGTCCTCTGGTTTTTGGACAGAGTTTGCAGGACCGTGCGCCATTATACTATATCATAACATAAAGTATTAATTCAGAATAGTTTATCTTTAAGAAAAATTATTTAATACTTTTAAGTTAATTTTTCAAAGATAAAACAAGTCCATTAAATAAAATGAAGGCAGAATGCCAGCAGGGTGAGGGGGCTTCCCGGTGTTTTGCACTGAGCGTCATATGTATGACTACCTGCCCACTGGGCAGAAGTCCTGGGTCTGTGCTTGGTGCAATGAGCTCCGGGCTCTCAGGGAACGTGTCTCTTCCCTCGAAGCCAAAGTAGTAGACCTGGAGAAGGAGATAGAGAGCAACAGGGCTGAGGGTGAGGCCTTCAGGGATGCAGTAGGAGCATCCCACTCCATGACAAGCAGCCCTCCAGCTGCCTTGGAGAGTGGAAGCCTCAGGCAGGGAAGACATCAAGCTGAGGAATAGGGACAGGCTCCCTTAGTTGGCACCCCTTCCTTAGTGGATGTGCCTGTATCCTCTTGCACTGAGGATACTCCTCCACGGGTAGCGGGAAGGGGGCTTCTTAATAGTGGATGATTTGATTATCAGGAATATAGAGAATGGGGTTTGTGATGGGCGTGTTGACCGCATGGTGACTTGCCTGCGGGGTGCAAAGGTTGCAGACATCACATCGCATATAGATAAGTTAGTTAAACAGTGCCGGGGAGAAGCCAGTGGTCATAGTACATGTCGGTACCAATGACATTGGGAAGGCAATATGGAGCATCCTGGAAGCCAAATTTAGGTTGTTAGGTAGAAGACTAAAGTCCAGAACACCCAGGGTTGCATTCTCAGAAATGCTACCTGTTCCACATGCAGGACCAGACAGACAGACAGAGCTCAGGAAATGTGTGGATGAGGCAGTGGTGTT
Source organism: Aspidoscelis marmoratus (assembly GCA_014337955.1). NCBI lineage: Eukaryota > Metazoa > Chordata > Lepidosauria > Squamata > Teiidae > Aspidoscelis > Aspidoscelis marmoratus. The sequence goes on from MTQE01001141.1 coordinate 15,918,150, forward strand.
GGGAGGAGGTGTTTAGATTTGTTAGGAACTGGGGAACATTTTGGGACAAACCAAACCCATACAAGAGGGATGGGTTACCCTTGAACCAAGATGGAGCCAGAATGCTGGCACTTAACATTAAAAAGGTTGCAGAGCAGCTTTTAAACTGATCCCTGGAGGAAAGCCGTCAGGAGCTGGGCAGCATCCGGTTTGGGAGAATGCACCCTTGAGTGAGAAGGGCTGGAAATATGCACATAGTGCTGAACAAAGTGAGGAATTAGTCAATAGTATGAAAGCAGAACAATGCAAGAGCAGTATAAGGATTCAGATGTTCTTCAACGGCAGAATTTGGACCAAAGGAGTGAATACAAATGTATATATGCAAACACCAGAAGCCTTTGAGCTAAAATAGGGAGGCTAGAAAGCTTAGTGATGTATAATAGGATTGATATTATTGGCATAAGTGAAACCCGGTAGACCAGTGAAAACCAATGGAATACAGTCATCCCAGGTTACAATCTGTACAGGAAAGACGGGGAAGGGTGCCATGGAGGTGGTGTAGCCTTGTATATTAAGGAAGAGATAGAATCTTATAGTTTTAGTATGTTCCTTTTATATTTGGCTTTTAATGGTGTAATCTGCCCTGAGACCTTCAGGTATAGGACTGGATAAAAATCCAGATAAATCAACCAATCCCTGACCACTGATTACAAAACATCATCACCAGTCACCTGTTCCATCTCTTACCTTGTGCTGACTGGGAGCAGATGATGTTCTGCCCTGCAGCAAGGCTTCTGTAAATATTGTCCATGTTGTTCTTTTGGTAGCAGTTTGGACCAACAACAAAGTTGTGGCATAGGGCTTCAGTGTGCAATTATGAAGTATGGGCTACTAACACAAACAAGGTCTAAGATTATCAAGCAAGCTTTGTAGCTCAGGTGAGACATTATCTGTGAGCCCCATTAGGCTCCACTTTTGAGCAGTTTTGGTACCTAGAACATACTGGATATGTCCAATGTAGTAACCACTAAGCTACACAGCCTTTATTCCCCTAGCCTCATTTTCAACCTCTCTCCCTATAGCTCTTTCACTGGATAAAGACAAACCTCGAAGAGTAAAAGGAGCAAGAATTTTCCTGTCACGTAGGCTTGTAGTATATGCTCAGCGCCACCAGTGTACTGAATTCTTTCCACTCCGTGCGGCTGCCCTTAGGCATTAATGGAGTCCGAGCACATGGTTTTAAAAGGACAACTTCCCTTCTCTTCCTGTTTGAGGATTTTCCCTGCCTCTGACCTGAGGATGTGACATCAGAAGGACCGCTGACCCGGAAGACAGCAGCTTTCCTCCAATCACCTGCCCTGATGTTGCTGTGATGTTATTTCCCCCACGCCCCTTGGGATTGCTGTATAAAAAGCCCTGTCAGAATAAACTCGTCTTTCTTTTTCCATCTGTTCCTGTCTCCAGCTTCTTGATTCCCTTCCCTTTTCTTCTAAGCTATCAGGTCCCCCATTAAGCATGTAGTGGACCGCTAGGACTTGAGCCTGTTGAGTAACCTGGGCTTACCTATATTAACACATGACAAGTAATCGCAGCAGCTATCTGGCTGCTGCGCACATCACCACAGCCACCAAGTTGTGGCCACGCTCGAAGCAGCTTCCAGGCTGCTTCCCAGAGGCCTCGGGTATAGGTCGTGAAGCCAGATCATGACAGTCCAAATATGGTCTGGTCTTCTGTGGTTTGCTAAACACTGGTAGATTATGAAGGACACCATTCACTAAAAGCCATCCTTCAAATGACCCCCTTTTCTGTTGCTTTCACAGTGACTGCCAAAACTCTTCCACAGTGACTTGCCCACACTTGCATTAACGGAACCCTTTTATATCTTCATAGCTTATTAAAGCAATACAGACTGACACAGAGAAGGAGGCAAATTCAGCCTCAGTTTCTTCTGAAGTACACAAGTATCTTAAAATTTTGTGTCAGGGTGTCATCTCTCCTCCCCCACCCCTTCTTATTAATACAAAGAGAAATAAAGCTGTCTGCTGCATCTTCTTTTGTCAGAGCTGCCTAAAAAAAGAATTGCATGAGACTCTGAGGCTGAATTTACAAGCATTGTAGTTATAGCAACAGGCGCTTTAGTTTATGCAAGGGAGCTCCAGCTTCACATGAAGAAACTGGAATATGCTGAAGAAAGGCTATGTTCAGAGAAAAATAGCAAAAAATAGTGGAAGTGCAGGCAGAGAAAATAATGACTCTTGGCACAAAAAAGAAAACACATTGAGACAGGCTGTCTCCTTGTTGATTTACCTTTGCAGCATTTTCTTTCTGACCCCCCCCCCCACTTTAATTATTATAACAAGCTCCTAGCTTATTTCTTTCTGGAGGCAAACTTTCATGACACCCAAGCATGTTCATGCCCCAGAGTAGTAAATTCTCACTGCAGAGAAACAGTGCAGCAGCAGCAACCCTCCTACCCACCACGTGTTGGCGTCTGAAAGCCCTCTGTGGGCCCAGCTGCACACACACTCATTGAGCAAAGTATGCTGGTGTCCTTAAATTACACAGGGCTGACTTTCTTTTACACACCACAGGCAGTTGGGCTAAAGAGCAATTCTCCTTGCTTGCAACTCAGAGACTCTGCTTGAAAAATCAATAGTCATTTGACAGTATTCTGGCAGCAAACCAGCCATTTTGCAACATCCCCAGAGAAGGAGCTTTTAGTTCTACATCCCAGGATTTCTTAAAAAAAATTTTTTTTTAAAAGCTTTTCATATTGTTTCCAAACAAAGGAAGTCTTGAACCAACAGTCCTTTTCCTGCTTCTCTTCCTCCTCCTTATCGACATATTAAACAAATATGAACCTGCAAAATGTGTGGCCCACTCTAACCAAGTGAAGTTCACATGCCCTGGGCCAAAGGAATATTATGTGTATCTTGGCTAAAACACAAAGAACCTGTCAGTCAGAGGGAAGGGCATAACCTATTATTCATGATTTGTGTTAGTCACAGTTGCGTGGTTCTGGCATCTAATGCTATTTCCCAAAAGAAACTTCAAGAAAAGATTGAACTGAATGTATGACAGAGATGGGCAGAAGAGAAGTCAAAATACTAGTAAATTCTCCAGGAGATCCTCCAATGCTTCCAGCTCCAAAGAAATGTGACTGGCATATAAAGTCAAAATAGAAAGTGCCACTTCAGCTACTGTTCAACTTGCCTCCTTGTAAGTCATAATCAATTCACGCTTGGCCCCGTAGTAGATGATAGGGTAACATCTGGTAAGGAGCATCTGCACTTGCAGAAGGTTTTTCCAACCCAGAAAAACCTCCTGCCTTACCAGATGTTATCCTGTTGACTACTAGCAGTGCACCACACGCATCCCAACCCTAACCTTTCCTGTCCCATCCCATTCCTTACCCATCGCGTCCAGCACCATGACCATTCACTCTATTTCCAGTGCTAGGGGTCATCTGAGGTGATGGGCAAATGCGCTGTTATCTCAGATGACCCCAAATGTGACTGTGTGCGTGCGCAGTGTCCCCATTGCCATGACAATGGTGCACGTGCAGTCACGCCAGGCTCCAGAAACAAGATGGCGGCACCGGATATGTGCCCAGACACAGGTAAGTCTCCAGGGCATACAGGGCTTAGGCTGTAGTGCACTAGTGTTCCCAAGTGCAAACGCTAGCATGTGTTAGTGGGTTCTTTACTTTTCCCGTCCAGCAGGTGGAAAGCCAAGTGCAGAAACACCTATGGGTAAAACTACTGGCAGCCACTGCCCATTTGTACTGTAGAAGGGTTAAAGAACAATTTGGTTTGTCTTTGGTCCTTGTGCAGTGTGGTGAGACCATCCACATGTGGATTTCTGGCTGACATACAGATGACAGTGGGTGACTAGGAAGCAGCTGTGCCCCAGAGGCAGCCATGGTACTTTGATTGACTGAACCCCAAACCTCACCATTGTTGTTACTCGATGTCAATTCTCCACCACTTTCCTAATGCACTTAAGACAAGGTTCCTCTGTCATTGGTAAGCTTATTCATAGATACCCACAAAATCAATATCCAAAATATGTAAATCTTCCTACAATCAGCTGTTCAAAACGGCTGAGTGAAAATACCACTCACATTAACCTGCTAGAACTTGGTTCTCCAGTCTTGCCATTAAGGCCACTGGTTCTCCAGTTGCAGTCAGTCAGTGAGAAAAGAAAAGAAGATGTCAATTTGCACTTGGCCTGCTAGTATATGATGGGATAGCTTCTGGGAAGCACCATCTGCACTTGAAGGAGGCGTTTCCAGCTAAACGAGCAGCCATTCACACCTCTGCCAGTACCAGGGTCACCTGAGGTGCCACATAAGCACGCTGACACCTCAGATGACACCAAACGTGACTGCGGATGCGCAACACATCACAGTTATCATGGTGATGCCACTTGGACCCACACAGTCGCGCCAGGCTCCACACAGGAGATACTGATGCCTGGACATGCATCTGGACTCAGGTCTGTGCCAGTGTTGGAGGTTGATTTGGCGAGCACTAGCACTCGCAAGTGTGAATGCTAATGCATACCAGTGGGGATACACTTTCCCCACCCCATGGATTCTGGATGGGGAGACAGAAACTGCTTGTTATAGGTTGAAATCCTGGGTCGTTTTCGGACAGGGTGAATATGGAGCCCTTATGGTACTGCCGTGGTGGGGTTGGCTCACATATTGTTGGCAACCCTACCTTGGCCCCACTTCCCCCTCCCCCCTAAAAATTGCAAAATACTATTGCTAGAAAACCCAATGGTAGTGACTTGCAGGACATCCAGGAATTTGATGGTATCAGAATTGCCCAGATTGTGCATCACAAAAATGCTCAAAGATAGCACTGGGCACAGCACTTTCTAGGCAGGAAGCAAAAATGGGGGGAGGGAGCAAATTGCCCCACATTATTGCTTCCTACCACTCTATCTGACAGTGTCTGGAGGCAGCCCCGGTTTTCAAAAAAGTAGATGTGTAATGCCTTTCAGACATCTTATCAGTGATACATGTCACAATCTTTCCTAGATATTTTTTGTTTGGCTGCATTCACACTTAAGTTTTAATCCAGCTTCAGTCCACTTTCAGAGTGACAGAATCCATCAGTAAAGTATCAAGCTATTTTCTTTCAGCATTATCTAACTTGTCCACTTTCTATGGCACATCCCATCTGGAGCCTGTCTATTTTGTCTGCATTAGTAGGCAGATAGCAGGTCCCTATTCTTGAATATAATCCAGAATAAGACCCAGTGCAGAAAGGGCCTTGGAAAAGCTACCTTTGGGCCACATCTCCATGGAAGCAATTTGGTGCAATTCGGGCTTGTTTGTGACCGGGTGCAGGACTGAAACTGTCCCCCTGCCATTACCGCTGACACGGGCTGTATATGAATACAGCCGTCCCCATGCATGGGGGAACAGCTCAGCCCCCTCTCTCCTGAATGGAAGCCAGTTTGACATCACCCCCACCCTGTGCTGCCCTCTGCAAATGCCACATTCCCCTACCCCTTAGCGGCACAGAGAAGCCAGGATTGAACTGCAAAAATAATAATTTTTTAAAAACCCAGTTGTTTGAGCAAAGCCGCTACAAGGTCCGGGGGCAGTTGAGCAGTTTTGTGCACCTCTGCTTCACTGCAAGAACACCCTGGAACCATGAGAACACCCGGCAAGTGGAAAAGGGAGAAAAATTTGGTCCTGGTTTGGTCCTGGTTTGGGCAATTTGGTCTGCGGAAATCAGACCAAATGTAAAATGCATGAGGACGGCCCTTCCTGAATCCGATTTCAATTCAGGGCAAAACATGTATGGGAATGCACCCCATGATTAGCTAAAGAGGACAGAAAATGATTAGTCGCTTTGCTGATGATGAGTTCTCTCACTTGGATGAGTTCTCTCAAACTGGATTAAAACTTCGGTATATCAACTTCTGTGAAATGTACGCCAACTTCCATGAAAAAAAAAAGGTTTATTTATTTATTTATTTACATTTTTATCCTGTCCTGTGCCCAGAGGTCTCCGGGCAGGTAACAACATTCAAAACCAAACATTATCAAAACAACAACAGTGTGTATTAAAACAATAGCATCTGCAAATGGGAAAGGAAAAGTGTATCCCCAATTAACTGAAGGCCAGGGCAAAGAGGTGCATCTTCACTGCCTTCCAAAATGTGTATGATGAAGGTGACTGATGCACCTCGAGGGGGAAACTATTCCATAGCCTGAATGACAAACTTCCTGTATTACAGACATATTCTGTTCTTTTAAAATATTCTTATTGCTCACCCTCCAAAGTTAATACTAACATGGAACTGTTTTCATTTACTGCCCTCTAAAATCTGCAGTAACCAATAAGAAAGACGTACCTCTCCGTGGCCTTAAAAGTACACCCCTACGGACAAGGCTGGCAGAAGGAAGACGTAGCTCTTTCCCCAGGGTGTTGGTTGTGATAAGTGCAATATTAAGACCGCTAATCTGTTTCCAATGGGGAGGTTACAGGAGCCATTTGGGATGGAAACGCTGCCAGGAAATGGATGGAGTTTCATTATCGTTTATCTAACCAGTGCAGAAAGTTTGCAGAAATCAGCCGCTGTCCCCTCCCCACAAAGGAACCCTCCCAAAGAATTATGCAAGCAGTGCACTTATCAGGAAAATAAGAACAACCCTCAATCAACCAGCCATGGGGCCTTATGGAGATAAAGCTGTCCCTGTGCTCAGTGCCGATTCTGTGGATAAATCATCCTGTCCCCTCCGTGCCATTACTCCTAACCCCTGCTCAGCCCTTTCCAATTGTTTGACAATTTTGCCCCAAGAGCCAAAACAAATGAGCAAAGCATCTGCCTCTTTCTCAAGTTTCTTGAGCTGTTGCTGCAGGCACAGGGGAGGCAGAGCAGCTGCCTGTCTTTCCAGAGAAAGGTAGCCCCGTTATTAACAGCCCAGTTCCACGCAGCTTCTGGACAACCCACACCTGCATATGTGCCAAGACAAGTAGAAGGTAACAGGAGACAAGGGTGGAAGTGAAGCAACAGGATTCAGTTCTTCACAGCCAAGACATTTTTTTCCTTTTTCAAGGCCCACAGCAAGAGGTATCACTAGTGCTGTTTTCAGAGTCTCCTTCATTAAGAAAGATGTTGTACGCATTATTTCTGAGACAGCATGTGTACAAATCTGCCTAGCTTTGAAATAAAACCTAAGATGCCTCCAGATGGCAGGAGAAGTGTGAGATCTCAACAAAACCCTGACAGTTTCTCTTGACCGCCCTCCCATCAGAGGTGATGCGCAACTCCCTACTTACCTCCACCTCTAGCAAGCAGTTTCACGATCGTTCCAGTTGGAAATACCAGAAGCAAACCAAGCACCCCTCAGGCTAGGAACTACCTCCACCAGCTGGCCAGGCAAGCTGTAGGGCAGCAGGGTGAGCCTTAAACTAGGGCAATATTCACAACTAAGCTTTAATCCAGTTTCGTTCCACTTTCAGATGGAGAGAGATACTGGCAAAGCATCACGCTGTTTTCTTTCAGCATTAGCCAACTCAGAAAAATCACCCTTAAGTTAGATAAAGTGGAAAGAAAATGGCTAGTCATTTTGCTGATGTTCTCTGACTCTGAAAGTGGGTTGAGGCTGGATTAAAACTTAAGTGTGAAAGCAGCTCAACAGCATCCTCACCCTGCCCCATTCACCCAATGCACAAAATCGCTAATCTGATACATAACAGATAAACATATACAGACATTTGGACCACATGCTTGGTGGTTAACACTTGTTTATCATGCTTTTTTTTTATAAGAAGTACATTCAGTTATTCAAACTAATTATCCTTGTTGTTGAGTACTGCTGAGTTGGATTTAGCTCTTGGTTTACTGCATGGGCACTTCCAAGGGCACCTCTATACTGTTTTCCTGATAGAGATATAGAAATGATTTGCCTTTATCTATTTCTGGGGAAAGGCTGAGGCTCTGCTTTCTAGGCAGATTGCTCTGTCATCTTCCTTCCTTCCTTCCTTCCTTCCTTCACATCTTTAATGATCCTACACACAAGTAATACAGCAGACTCCACATCCTATCACAAATGCCAGTTTGGGCTTTTTTGCATCCCGGGGAAGTGAAGATGAGGGCTAGATCCACACTCCACGACACCAAATCTATCTCAAACCTCAGCAGCAATTCCCTTTGTGTCTCCATTACAGAGCCAATCTCAGAACTGCAGCAGCAATGCCTGTGACCCCTAGTCACACGCTCTATCTGCACCTCTGCCACCCTCCCTCCAGATACCCCAGCAGGGCAAGGCATGGGACATTCACCCTAAGGGAATATCAAGGCATCTGGGCCCTGTCATAGAGACATGGTTCTAATATCTCAACTACTGTTGACATCTTGCCATCTTGTCATTCTCAATAAACAGGAACGGCATTGCTAACATTTTCTTCCACTTGAACTTAAATGGAGGCCAGTTCCAGGGGCAGTTGGCGCATGAAGGGCAAAGTAGGCAACACTTCCCCTAAACCATCCTGCCTTTCCCTTTCATATCTGTTTCAATTCAGAACTGTCTATGTTGAATATAATCCACTCTGGGCACGTTCCCATAGGGAGTAAAATGTGGAATGGATTCAGATTCGCCATCGAGGCTTTCCATTAAATCCCGCAGTAATCCGAATCCATTCCTGGTTTTAGCCCCCTGTTCCCATGAGAGTTCTTTTTCACCACATTTTCCAGGGAAAATGCAGGGGAAGAAAACCCCTATTTCAACTGGGGTTTTCCGGCTGACTCGCATTAAAGGGAAGGCGGGCATCTGGCACCAGTGGCTTCATTACCTGTCCCCGGTGAAGAAGCAGGCAGGCAGGTGAGCGAGTGAGTGAGCGAGTGAGGGGGTGGGCTGGTGTGGTGCCACCTGGCTGCTGGCTGGCTGGGCAGTCGGCGGGGCAGGAAGAAGGAGAAGCACGGCAGCAGCTGTAGGGCGAAAACAGGGGAGGTGGTGTGGCGAGGCTGGGCCGGGCCGGGCCAGGTGGGGCTGAGTGGCAGCGGCAAAGAATGTCCTCAGCTGGCAGTGGCGACTGTCAGGCAAGAAGGCTCTGAGGAGCAGAGCAAGCAACCAGGCCGGCCAGCCAGGCAGCGGGTGAGTGAGCAAGCGAGCAAGCGGTGGTGGTGGTGGTGGTAGTGGTGGGTCCTGCAACAGCCCCTGAAGGCCAATCTTCTGCCGCTACTGTTCTGCCGCCGTCGCTGTCATTCCCCTTCTCCCCTCTCTTTGCCTCCTGCTCGTGGCTGGTTGGCTTCGCCACTCCTTTCCCTGCTGCGGCCGCCTGGCAGTGTGTGAGGTTTGGGAACAGCCCAACACGCATTCAGAGCTGTTCCCAGCCTCCAGCTAAACCCACAGCAGAACCCGGAGCAAGCCTGGATCAGAGTCATGCGGATTTGGTCTGGATTCGCGGTAGATGGGAACGTGGCCTATGTTCTGTACGGCCAGTTTCCACATAGGTTTGCATAGAGCTGCAGCCTAACAGCCTCCTATGTACAATTCTCCCTATTCTGCCCCTAGTGGTACTTTCTTTTAGGCCATGTCTTCACATGGTGTGGGGAATGTGAAAAGGGGCACTCTGTGAAGATGATGGGCAGGAGATTTAGGATCAAGAAGTGGGCTATCAGTCTTTGGAAATTACTAACAGAAGAGATGGTGACAGCAACCAGCCTGGATAGGTTTAAGAAAGATTTGAACAAGTTGATGAAGGTCAGGTGTATCAATGTCTACTAGAATGGATGCCAAAGTACTGCCTCCTGGCTGGGGAGACTGGTGGGATTCCATTTAAAGGCCATTTGCAGGGATTTGAGAACAGGTGAAGATATTCCACTTGAGATCCCCAGAAGCAATTGGCTGGCCACTGTGTGAGACAGAATGTTAGGCTCAATGGGTTGTGGCTGATCCAGCAGGGCTCCTCTGATGTTCTTCTGTTCTTAAAGATCATGGAGGGGCATCAGGGCTTGCCAGTCTCCACAACACCTATGTTGAAGAGGTGTGAGGGAGCATGGAGGGATTTCAGTCCCTACCCAAGGTATGTACAGTTCAGTATGGGTGAAACAGTTGCATCTCATGCCCTGAGCCAGCCCTTGCCACAGCAAAACACACCATATTGGCTGGAGGATTGGTTTGAGCATAATGACCTTGGCAACAGCAATGGAGATATCAAGCTCCTTGCAGAGGCCAGAAGAGTAGCTGACTCTAGCTGAGCTGCCTCCTCAGGGCATCTCTCGCCAGTGGAATGGAGACACAGCCTTAGCTATCTTGCCTTATGTCCTGCTACTGAGCTGAGTGGAGAAAGGTGAAGGAAAGGAGTCAATAGCAAAATAAAAAGAACGATAGCTGAGTGGTGGAGCGATGGGTGAAGCTCTTGCCTTGTAGTCTTGCAGCAAATAAAAAATGACTCACTGGGAACAGAGCAAAGCAAAGATTTTAGGAGGAGCCCTGCACCACCACCTTCAGGGTCCCAATCCATGCCCTGTTTTGTTGAAGTTGCCTTGCTTCCCACTACATTGGGGAAAGGCAAGTGGGCATTTAAACAGCAGAAGAAATGGCAACTCAACTCAAGACCGTGCACATTAATAATATTGATCAAAAGTGATATTAAATGGGCCGACCAGCTCAATTTGTTCTGAATTTTTTCAAGTGCAAGTAATTCCGTGAAGATTTTCCTGCTTATTTCTAATCCAGACAGTCTGATTTGGTATAATCAGTCACCATTCTTGTGTGGAATCTTCTACTGCTTTCCCCCCCTATTCTGCTGCACGTGCCCTACTCACTATAATGAGATCATGCAAATCTTAACATTCATATTATATTACTTGTAGCAAGGGGAGAGAAGAAATGCTCCATTCGCCATTCTCTTGTGGGATGCAATTTGCCACCAACTGCTTGATGCTGACATTAGAAATGGCAATGTCACTTGTTAAGGCAGTGAAATGTTATAATTCATTTAAATGCCAAGTGAAGCTGAGCGTAAAATATTCTCATTTTATTTCTGTCCTGACCTGAAATCTATCAAGAACAAAAGTTAAAGTCAATCAAAAGGCTGGACAACCGTTCCAGCACAAGGTTCTCAAAGCCCAGACTAATGCTACATTGACATACAGCGGGAAAAAAAGAGAGAAAGAAAAGTTCAAAATCATCTTAGGCCCTGGTCACACAAGTAGTTTAGAATGACCTCAGATCATCTTCAGGTTGTGTAACTCACATTATTTTAATTTAATTTGTTTTCCAAGCCAACCGACCTTTGTTAGATCATCTTAACTGTAATCCTCATTTTTACAGGACTGAGGGGGACTCAGCCCATCCTGGCATCTCCGGACATCTTCGCTTCCTCAGGTGTGGGTGGGGAGATGGGCTAAAGGAGGATGAACTGTATTGTTGTGGCTGGGGTCCAGTTTTTCTTTTGGCCAGTTGGCACACAGAGAGTTCGTGAGGCACCTCCCCTTCTCTCCTCAGTTTATTCCTCTATCTAGCATTTTTACATAAATTTATTATTTTTAAAAAAAAATTAAGAAAAACACATTTAAAAAGAAGGGGGCATGGTGGGGGAGCAGACTTAAAAAATAACTGCAAACACGCATCCTCATCTCCCTTGAGTGACAGAATGTCATCCAATCAGAAAGGAGATATATTTGACACAGGAAAGGGGGTGAAGAGCCAAAAGAGGTTCAGGTCGATCTCAGAGAAAGGTGTAACCTATGTGGCCCAAGGTGGGGATGGCCGGAGGATGACCTATAATGATCTAAGTGTGACCAGCATTGGTACAACCTCAGATTGAATTAATGAATTTGCTGTCCTGTCTTAGACTTGTGTGACCAGGGCCTTAGAGACGGTGGTGTCTGGCCCTTGGGTTCTCATGCCATCTGTAATCCACCTTTGCTAGAATGTTTGTGAAAAGGGGAAGAGGAAGACTGGCTTGGGAGCAACTCCACTGGGAATAATCTTTAATGGTGCAATCAGACACACTTAAAGAGAAGAAGAGTTGGCTTTTCTCACCCATTTAAGGGGACT
>MTQE01001141.1:15930172-15948986 GCA_014337955.1 Aspidoscelis marmoratus
AAGAGTCCGGCACCCTAACCACTAGACCAAACTGGCTCACCCAGGTGTCCTCTGGGTGAATTTGAGCCCTATGTCTGCCTTACCCCTTCTGAAGTCTTCAGACTGCCTCTTCACTATTTGAGATTTCATACCTCTCAAGGCATCTTTTTCTTTAAGCTGGATTGGGCAGGAAACTACATAAGCAAAGAGGTGGGGGGTTTCTGATAAGAGGCCAATCTGTGGGTAGTAGCTAGTCAGGGTGAATGCAGGTAGGTTCTCAGCTGCATATTCAGATAACTGTTTGTGTGTGGGTACACACCTGGGGATTGGATACTTTTTCTTGAAGGGATGACTTTAAAAAGCCCTGTCTGATTGTACCCTGAGCCTTTTCTAAGTTATCTCAGAGATGCTTGCTTTTTTATTCTTTTTAAATTTCTTTTTAAAAGAAAGTACCACTAGGGGCACCTGAGGAAGCGAAGATTGAAGCCTACACTTTGCAAAACCTCTTTTCACACCAAGTTGACCATGAGAGTCTGAGCAGCAGGCGGAAGTTGATGGCTATGTGTAAACAACAGCAACAGAGTCTCCAACGGACTTCACAGCATGCCAAGGATCAGGGAGAGGTGAACAACTGTACATAGAATCAAGGCAAGAAATCATCCCCTGTCCCACTTCCATGTTGAATTCAGCAATAACAGGGCAGTTATCACCCTTCGATGCAAACACAGCCTAGATCTCTGTGGATTTTTCACCATCACTTTTGACCAAACTAGAAAGATGGTAGTTACGAGGAGCAACGAAAACATTCTCTGCAGATCGTAGGGTAAATGGTGTTCTACGTTTATATAAAACCCTGTTGTGAGACATATTTTGTTTGAATATAGCCTCTCCTGATGCAGCAGAGCAACTCTGGAAGAGGGAATTTGGAAAGAAAAAGCACTATGGAAAAGAGCAGCACCGAAACACTTTCCCTACTTCAATTGTCCTTTTGTCATGCAAATTTTTCTTCTGGCTGCCCATTTGATTGGCCAGGAGTCCCCAGTCTCAGATTCAGACTCAAATGAGCAAAATCATTTGTAGGAAAAGAACTAATACTGAAGGTTTGGTAGTTGTGAATCTACCCACTTTCTTGAATTATCTGCTCTGTGTGTGTTCCGGCACCCTTCAACAATTTCTTGGATTCTCCTAAAGCATAAATCTCAGCTTGGCTGTTCATCATTTCCACAAATGGCAAATGACTTCTAAATGCTTAATAAAACGTTGGCATGTTAGAGTGTTCAGCCAAGCTCGTCTACTTAAATGACTCATATTCACACCGAGTACTTAGATTTTTAGATTTCTGTGATGCCGAGGTACAACTTGGAGGGAGAATGTTTCGTGTGGGATTGCTTTTGTGTACCACTGCAAAACCAGACTGTTGTTGCTTATCTCAGGTTTTCGCAACTCTGTCTGGTCACCTCATCACATCTGCATATCCTGAGTACTTGTTCCTTTTCCCCAAAAGGAATCTTGTAGGACTTCATCAAGGCATCCATGGCACCTGGGGAAGTAGAGAAAGGCCCTCTAACAGGAGCGGTGCTGGATTGGCACTATGCTTGTAGCCCTCTTCAACGTGGCAGCACATTGATTACATGTTTACTGCCTTTCCTAGCCTCGTGAAAATGGTGGTCAGGCTGCTGACTGTGAAGACAGTGGACCAAAGCAGGGTCCTCAAGCTGTGATGATGCGGCAGTGACAGGGCTGCCAGAAGAGCAGGACCAATTACTGTTTGAGTGCTTACTCCTATTGCTTTTTACAGTGCACTGATGAATGCATGGGTGAGTGTGTTTTCATGTGGACTCTGCACCTCATGAGCAGATCAGCTGCACCATGAGGTCATGAGTACATCCAGATCAAAAGTTTGCTAAGAGCTTACTATCTAAAGGAAAACCTTCTTCCATCTCGACCTGCCCGTGCCCTAAGATCTTGAAGGGAGGCTCTCCTGGTTGTACAGCCACTCACAGGAGCACCTGGGATAGGTCTTTTCAGTGGTGGCTCCCAGAGTGTGAAATAGTCTCCCTTCTGAGGTGTTTCGGGCACCCTCACTCTAGACGAGCTGTGAAGACGTACCTCTTTGCCCTGGCCTTTGGCTAAGTAGAGGCCTTTTACTCCCCACATTCAGAAACTACCATGGTTTTAATATGTTCATTTTATATGTTGTAACCGGCCCTGAGACCCTTGGGTATAGGGTGGGATGGATGGATAAAATAGACATGATAAATGTGATCTATATCTGTACTACGACTCCCTGATCTGGATCAAAGAAGGGGCATTTGCACATAGAATAGAACTAGGAAGAATGTGGGTGTGGTGTTGAGTGGCATGTGCAGTTACAATGTGACTCCAAAAACATCTATCCAGCACCTCCGCAACAGTGACTGCATTGATGGCAATGGTGAAGGCACCTTAGCCCCCCACCCAGATGCAATGTTTGATTGATGGGGATGTGGCCAATTATGTCAGGTGTTTGAGGGGCTGTGGGCCAGTCGCATCACAGCTTGGGAGGTTCTTACAGAAGTAGTCCACACTCACTGATGCGGAACAGGGTTTAGGCTTCTGCATTATATTTCTCTTTAGCTCACATTGCTGGTTCTAAAACCCTCTCAGTGAAGATGTCTCTGCCTATGACTTATCCTGATCTAACTATTCTAGAACTAGCTGGCACAGATATCACTCATCCAGATCTTCCTAATCTGGATTAAGCAAGGTAAGTGCAGAAAGTGCAGATGGATCTGAATCACTGTGGGACAAAGTCTCCTTGATCCACATTAATGTGCAGATGAGGAGGCTGAGGAACTGGATTAGGAAGCTCCTTAATCCAAATCAAAGATAAATGCTGAAGGTCCTTGAGACGGACAGAAAATCCTCTTGTAATTTCTTTCCATTCCCCTTCCCAAAACATTCTCCATCTCACCTAGGAGAGCAAGGGATCTTCAGACAGAGTAGCCAATGTGGTGTCTTCCAATAGTGGCACCAGAGGCCAATAAGGGTGAGAGGTCCTCCCAGAAAAAGTCCACTTTCGAGAACATGTGCCACCCTCTGGAGCAGGCTTCAGGTCCAATAAGTCTGGTGGCATGGAGTCACTGACCATCAGTCTCTTTCTGAATCTCCTGCTTTGGCCATGAGGACACAGCCATAAACAGTGTGATATGCATTCCTGTCAATCACATTGCACCAAAATCACAATAGTGCTTTTGGCCTCTCTCTGACACATAAGAATCTACAAGTTTATTTTTTTAAAAAAAAAATTAAGACATCGGCTGTATTTAAACACATTTGATCAATCTGAATCAATTTGACAAGCACAACTTCACAGCCTGGGTAGTTTCAAATCAATTAAAGTCCTTATGACTTTGTGATTAGAACCCCAAGGTTATAAAACATTAATGTAAAACTCACAGTTTTATAAAGAGGAAATGTAAAATCCCAGACTTAACATTTTGCAAAAATCACAAGAATCGTTATACAAGCTTCGCTGAACAAACAAACGAAGGACCATTAGATGGCAAATTGTGTGTAGCTAGAGGTAAGGTTTTTATGAATAAGGTGAGGCTATAATTAGAATAGTGGACAGTTAAATGAAAAATGAGGAAATGCAGTTAACTAGTCGCCTTTGGCAGAAAGGCAACAAGAGAAGCAGAAGCTCCAAAGGAAAATGTTAACAACAAAGAGGTCAATTGATAAACCAAAGAGAAACTTATATATATATTTATATATAAAAAGCAAAATAAATCTTGAGCCAAAAAAGGCACAAAAAGCACCATATTGTTCTCACCATTGGGTAGAACTGTAGGCTAAAACTGAATAATAGAATCTCAAACATGGATTATGGAGACTTTGGGCTTTTCTGCATTTACTCTTGTACTGCTCCAGCAGTGGGTCCAGTGTCCTCCTTTTTGTACATTGGTGCGGTATAAGAGGGGCCACACACCCTGCTAGAATGCTTCACCTTCATCGCATGGAGCATAGACTGAATTAGGTGGCCCAACATGGCTACCTAGTTTAAAATACAGGTAGACCTTTTTGGCAAACATGACACATACTTCAACGTTCTGGTTCTGGTGGACCCATTTACGTGGCTGGGGACTCTGAGGCAGGGAACTTCAGTTTCTGCCCATACAGGCTTGCGGAGGCTGACTCCAAAACCTGTGGGAGCTTTGAGGCCAGTCTGCAGGTGTCCTGGAACAGCCTTCCAAATGCAGATAGCATTGTTCTGGGACACATGCGTGGATTCCGGAAGTGAACCACTCAAGCTGATCCCAATCCCATTAGAGCAGGCCACCCCTTTGGTTGAATCCACCTGGGAACTCCAGGAAGCCCATATTCCAAGCTACATTTGAAAACACAGGAATATAAACAAAGCCCTGCTGGATCAGGAAAAACCCATTTCACACAGTGGCCCATCACTTGCTTTTGGATAATCTCAAGCAGAAGATTAAAGTGAAATTTTCACCTGCTCTCAATTTCTTACAAGTCTTTTACACACATCGGCCATGTCTTCATGGCAACCTTATCTCGGATTCAAAACGTTTTCAGTCCTCGGAGTCCACAAAGCAGTTTGGCTTAACACCCTTTCCCCGTGTTAAACCACCCCAAAGCGTGGTGAATCTCAATCCTGATTTCAACAGGTCTCACTCCGGATTATGTGCTTGAAACATTTTACATTTTTTTACTGTGTGGACAGTACCGTTTTAAGGGATGAGAATCCATGTTTAGGGTTTCCCTCTCCCAATAGCTTGCTTCCAAAGACAGTGATTTCAGTGTAAAAATCCACTTAACAGCAATCGCTACACTGTAGCAATGGAACCACTTCACACCTTGATGGTTGGAATAACAATGTTGCAATTTTGCGCAATTCTAAAAGATCTGACTTTAGAAAGGGAAAGGGAGGGAGGAAAGCAGCTGAATGTGAATGTTTAAAGCAAAGGGGCTTTAGTTGCCACTGCTGCTGTGTGCCCTGAGCAATGGGCAGAGGAGGGGAAAGAATCGCTGCCTGGCTGCCCGCTGCCATTTTTCCTCCATCCATGGAAGCGGCAGCCACCCAGCCACCCAGTTAGGCTCGGTGAAGGGATCCTTTATGGGTGGCGCGTCCATGCCAGGAGGAAGAGGGCAGGGCAGCCCCGAAAAGTGGCTTTTAAAAAGTAGCCCCTTGAGTCCCACCTTGAGTCACGTACCCCACGTACGATCCTCAGAATCCGGATCCAACGCGATTAAGTTAAAAGTAATGGGAACAGGCAAATTCGCGTTTGCATCCGGTTCTATTATTTTGGTTTAGGGAAAGCAAAATAAGCTTGCTGTGGGGATTCGCCCATCATGCCTATCTCTCCTACCCAGAAATAGTCTAGACATCCATTCTAGTTGCTCTTGACACACATGACCTCCATACATTTGTCTATCCCTTTCTTAAAGCCATGTAAGTAAGTAGCCATCACCACTTTCTCAGGTAGTAATAAATTGCAAAGTTCAATGTCCTGTTGTGTGAAAAAACCTCTCCTTATCATTCCTAACTTCCCTACCCAATGATTCTATGTTATGTGTCAAAGAAAGAGATTTCTCTTGATCCACATTTTCCACGCCACACAGGATTTTCTAAACTTCAGTCAGATCCCCTCTTAAATGATATCTTTTAAAGCTGATTTTATGAGGGAGGTATTCCAATCACCTGATTATTTCTGTATTTTTCTCAGTTCTACAATGTCCAATGGTGATTAGAATTATACACAATATTTCAAATGTGGCTCCTCAGACTCCATTCCTGGGAACAACTTAGGGATCTGCCTCAAATTTTCTTTTGTGAAGACAGATGTAAAGGATTCGTTCAGTTTTTCTGCAATTTTCTTTCCCTTATAGCACATGTTTGACTCTCTCATCTTTCAAGGAACCTATGGGCTCATTGGATGGCTCCCTGCTTCTAATTTATTTGAATAATCTTTTATTAATAATCTTTACTATTCTGGCAACATGCTTCTCAATATGTGTGTGTCACACATGCGGTTCTCTCAGTATCTCTTTGTACTTCTTTTGCCAGAGTTTGTGTTCCTTTTTGTTTTGTTCATTAGGAGAAGCCTTCTCTTTTGTTTTGTTTTACACAACTAATGCCTCCCAGCTCCAGCAATTCCACAGGTTTGAAGTTTTTGTCCAGCAAAGTTTAGCATCATACTTAGATTCAGCCATTTTCAGTCTTGTACTTAACTTCACCAGGAGGAATTCAGCCCCAGGAGGTTGCTATGACCATTGCCGTCACTCTGTTTGGCAGTAAGGGTGAATGAGTGTGAAATATGCCCTCAGAACTTTTTTTCTTCTTCTCTGTAGGCAAGATCCTTCTAAGGGCAAATTTCACACCTTGGGAATAGCTTGTAGGACCAATGTGTTGGGCACATTTTCCTACCAGGCCCTGGGAAACTCTAGGAATGTTGCATATCTTGTGGGTGCAGCCTCTGGTTGGAAGCTTTTCTTTCGAACTTCCTGAGCTGTGTTTTGTGCCACAGCAGATTTATGAGCTACTGCTGACCATCTGGCAACATTTAGCCAATTTAAATTATTATTAGATTATTATTATTAGATACTAGAGGTGTATTTGCACTTAGGCCTCTGTTATGCAGTTAGGATAGCTCTGGTACAGTAACCAGTCCTAACATAACAGAGGCCTAAGTGTAAATACGCTTCAGTTCTCATTATTATTAAAGAGAAGTGGATTTTGGGATGTGTATGTAGAAGAGGAGGATTTTATATTACACAGAATGTTCACATCCACAGTGACCCAACACAAGGCACCATACCTTGTGTTACATAATGGCATAAAATCCCAAGAGGAGCCCTGCTGGATCAGGCCATAGCCCAACTAGTTCAGTACCCTATCCCAATTAGACTGTCAACTGTGTTGACTCCTAAGTTTTAATCCAGCTTCCGTCCACTTTTTGGAATGAGAGAGCACATTAGCAAAGGGAACAGTCATTTTCTTTCCACTCAAAGGTAATTTTTTTGAATTCTATAAAGCCGAAAGAAATCAGCTTGTTACTTCGCTTGTATATGCTCTTAAAAGTGGACTGAAGCCAGATAAAAACTTAGGTGTGAATGCAGCACAGTGGCCCACCAATTGCTTCTAGGCATTTCAAGCAGAAGACAAAAGCAAAACCTTTACCTGCTCTCGAATCCTTGCAAACATCCTTTAGAGGCATCCTGCCTTCTCTCTACCCTGAAGGCAGTATCCGGAGGCAACCAGAGGCTGGGAGAGGGAAAGCGGACCTGTTTATTTCATGAAGAATTCGGCTGTATTATCCATGCTATTGTCTAAAAAGATAACACTTCTAAAATTCACTTGGGATACCATCAAGTTGAGACAGCTAATTTTTCAATGTAAAGATTTATTAAAGTTGTCATTATAGATAATGTGGAAATCACTTATAAGTAACAATGATTCTCTCCAGGATGTGAAAAGATCAGTGTGTTAAACCTCCAAGAACAACACAGGGCAGCCAGGCAGGCTTGTTTTTCTAGTAAGCTGGCAACCCAGACCACGATAAGGCTGCAGCTGAATCATTCCAATGCATCTGTGTTTTTTATTCAGCCTTGGGGCACGACTGCAAGCTGCTTTATAAAACAAGAAACAAAATAGAAGAGAATCCCTGTGCACTGTGCTTCTGTGTTCCCCATCCTCACCCTGTTACTATCCCCTAGAGAAGAGGGGGAAATTGTCCTTCACTTTATTTCCACTTTGCTGCTTCAAATCGCCAAGACAGTAAATCTTTAAAAGTGTTACTGGAGACGCAGAACAAAGAGTTATGTTCATGCACCTCTGAATGATTACAGTTCTGTCTCTTCCCATGATATGGTGAGTGGCAGGAGGGGAGGTTACTTGGTCAGCACAGGTACAAAGGGGTCATTATCATTTGCACACATGGCAGATAAATGGGTCAATTTGGATTTGCCACTCAGAGTGACAACAGGCAATTGCTGGTCTTGTAGTGGAAGAAGTAATTAGCTTCCATGACTGCCTTTTAGAATATTGGCAGGATACAGTTCCTTTGTCAGATATGGAGTCTTTTTTTGGTTTTTGACAGAACTCCAGCTTTTAGGGATGGCTTCCTTTAATGTAATTAGTCCAGCCATACTTATTTGGGTTCACATACTCTCTCTCTCTCTCTCTCTCTCTCTCTCTCTCTCTCTCTCTCTCTCTCACTCACTCACTCACTCACTCACTCACTCACTCACTCACTCACTCACTCACTCACTCTAGCTATTTTCTTTTGCTGATACCGGCTGCTGTCAACTTAGGGCTCTGATACACAATCCCATTGATGTGCCGACAGTAAGTCCCACTGAATATTGCAAGACCTCATTGCCAGGTAAGTATAAATAGCAGGGCTTCTCAAACCGTGGCCTTCCAAATGTTCCCAGACTACAACTCCCATCATCCCCACTCCCTTTGACAGTGGCAGAGGATGCTGGAAACTGCAGACAGCAACACACAAGGGTCATACGCCACACTCAAGAGGCCAAAGAGCTGCCTGTGGCTCCTGAGCCTCAGTTTGCCTTCCACTGAACTAGGCAAAGGATGATTTATGCAAAACAAGTGCAAGCTGCCCTTAAAGTGAGAAGTTTGGTGAACAAATACTATGCTTTCCTCTATGTCTTACCTCCCCAAAGCCTCCTCAGTGGCAGAACAAATGTCCTGCAGCTGTGAGGCTTCTGGTTGACCCCAGACTTTGACCATCTTTGGTCCAGCACTGAAATGCTCTCCCCCAGAAACCATAAGAACCTAAGAGAAGCCTTGCTGGATCAGTCCACAGCCTATCTTGCCTAGCATTCTGTCTTATACAGTGGCTGCCCTGTTGCTTCTGAGCATCTCAAGCAGAAGACCAAGGGAAAAACTTCAGTCATTCTCAATTCCCTGCAAGTGGGATTTAGGGACATGCTGGCTGGTAAGGCACATCTCTGTCCACCATGCCTCTACATGGTGGGGGGTGAAGCATCCGGGGGCACCACAACAGTCAAAGAACCAGCCTTCATATCCTAGGAGAGATTGGGTAGCCCAGGAGTTGACTGGAGGCAGTTGCATGTAAATGTATGCTCCAGAGCTACCAAATTTTGAACACCCCAGTCCTAGATGGGTTTGGGACCACCCTAGGAGTCTTTCTGGATGCTCCCACAGTTTGAGTATCGTGATGTATAGGGCAAACCCAGCAACCAGGAACCTCTAACAGCAGCTTAATCCACAGGCAGCTGTCCGTTACAGGCCAAGTAGAAGATCACAGAGGTCACTCTATGAAGCTGATGGGTATGAGAATCAGTTCAGACAAGAGGAAGAATTTCTTCACCCAGAGAGTCATCAGTCTATGGAATTTGATTCGATTGTGTGGCCAGTCCTCTTCAGGCAGCTGCCATTTTGGCTGCAGCGCCCTGCATGAGTGTGCTTTAAAGATGGCTTTAAAGAAGGCTTGGACAAATTCATGGATGGCAGATGTATTGATGGCTACTAGAATGGATGCCTAGGTACAGCCTACAGGCTGGGAAGACAGACAGAGTGCCTCTAGGGCCATTTGCTGGGATTCAAGAGCACATGATGGTTTTGCCCTCATCTTCTGCTTGAGATGCTCATAGGCAATTGGTGGGCCACTGTGTGGGACAGGATGCTGGACTAGATGGGCTGTAGCCTGATCCAGCAGGGCTCCTCTTTTGTTCTTATGTACAGAGTGATGAAACAGTCCTTGTTTCCCTCAGGCAGGACTTTTAACCAAACAAACCACAGGCCACCCTCCCACACAGGTCTCTGCTGGTGTAACTGACTTGGAGCAGATGGAGTTTGGGTAAACTGATGAAAAAGTCCACAGTCCTGTGGCACAGGGCAGAATGGTCTAGGCTGCCACCACTAAACCACACCTAGGAGTGATGAACAGTTCTTCTCTTCCTCAGGCAGGGCACTAGCTGTAGCTTCTAGGGCAGGTACAACGGCAGCCTCATATCAAGTTCATTATAGTAGTTTAAATGTGAACTTACCAGAGCACAGATAACAGTGATCAGGTTATCTCTTTTTCAGGTACAGGTATAGTTCATACACCAGCCAAATTGCTAACATGCACTTCCAGCCACAGAGGGCACTTGGACTCCAGAGCACCCTCACTACTGAGGAAGTGTGACCCCATATATAGAACAGGCAAATCTCCAAGGACATGAACATGAGAACCACCCACCACAAAGTCTTTGTCTTGTTGGAATACAACTTTTGTTTATTGCCCAACATCCAGACCATCACTATATCCAAGCCTCTACTGACTCCAGTGGAGATGTTATCTGCATGCTGGGACCAAGACTGATTTTGTCCCAGACTTGCACCTGAATCCAGGCTCAGGTGGGTCCAGATAATTAGTGTCACCAAAAACATTTGCAATTGTATAGCCACTACCATCTCCAAAAGATTGCCAAACAGGGAGTATTACCTACTGGGTAGTAATTAGAACAGATTTCTAGGTCCAGGGAGGGTTTCTTCAGGGATGAATGAACCACCACCTCTTTCAAGGCCAATGGGACAACTTGGCCATGCAGCAATGCATTCGCCACTCCCTGGGGCCACCCAGTCAACTCCTAACTGTAATAAGCCAAGATGAGCAAGGACTGAGAGAGCATGTCAAAGATCAAACAGTCTCAAATGTCTTGTCCACATCCTCACGTCTCAAAAACTGGAGGTGATTCCACAAAACCGAACAAGACAGTCCACTGGACACCTCACCAGGTGGTACCTCAATGAAAGCAGTTAAGTTAGCACGAAGATGCATGCATTTATCAAGTGCCTTGCAAATTCATCACAGCAAACTTCTGAGGGTTCTAGTATTTGAATACAAGAAGCCTATGACAACAGCCCTTTAATTACTCAGACCAGTTCTGCTGGGCAGCTACCTGAGGTTGCAACGGAGGATATGAAATCAACATTTTGCAGCCTTCACTGTCATAGTGTGGACACAATTACTGTATGTGGTTGCACACATGCTTAATCGCCTCATATTAAGTTACACATCACCTGCATTCTAGCTGTCTGCAGACTTGTTTCACCACTCCAGGCTTCTCAGAAAACCACGGTGCTTACACTGACAACCAGATACTTCCTGTGAATCACTTCACTTGCTTGTGAGTTTGCAGTTGACAAAAACATAAGACTGCTACCAGAAAAGTAATTAGCAAAAAACCACACAAGAGACTTCTCTGAAAAGGTAGAGAAGATCATGGGGTTTTTTTTTCTTCAGAACCAAAGATCTAGAAATGTTTTGAGGGAAAACCATTTAAGAGAAGTAGTTGGACCCAGATGGATACGTAAATCTTAGAGGGTGTAATCATTCAAGGATCAATTCAAGTTCTCCATCACACAACAGTAGAACCAGGGGGCACTTATGTAGTTGATGGGTAGGAGAGTCAGATCAGAAAAGGGAAAGTATTTCTTCACCCAGAGGGTCATCAGTCTATGGAATTTACTGCCAGAAGAGGTGGTAACAGCTAGCAGCCTAGATGGCTTTAAGGAAGGGTTAGACAAATGTATGGATGGCAGATATATCAGTGGCTTCTAAAATAGTACATCTTTCAGGCTGAGGGGACAAGCAGGATGCCTCTAAGGCCGTCATTCGACAGCAGGAGAAATTTTGCCCTTGTCTCCCTTGAGATGCCCATGGACAACTGTTGGGCCACTGTGTGAGGCAGGATGCTGAACTAGATGGGCTGTGGCCTGATCCAGCAGGGCTCCTCTTATGTTCTTAAGATAATACATGTTTAAGGTAAAAAGTCTATAATGCCTGATACTTTAAGGCAAAAAATACTTTGCCATATGGTTTTAGTTCAAACAAAATGGTATCCAGTCATTCCTTACTTCCTTTATTTCTGATGCACAATTTACAGTGCACTCTGTGGAGGAGAAGACTTTCAACCAAGCTATCGTAAGATACAGAAACTGGAGAGTAGCCCAAAGGAAATACAGTAGGCACACTGATACATGCACGTGTTCTGGCTCTCTCTCGCTCTCCAAACTATGGGTCATAAACAATATATAGTCATCCTGCTTACACTGGTTTCTACAGAGTACTTTTGTTTTCCATGGTCAATAAAATACAACTTCACTCACAGCTGCACTTAAATTTTACACAGAAAAATAAAAAATGCATTTCTATTTGAAATTCAGCCCAAATGTTGTCTCAAGACAAAAAGCTTGAACCACCCTTGGTGGAGATCCTCTTCAGATGTGGCTTTTGGCTTGTTGTTGTTTAGTCATGTCCATCTCTTTCTGATCCCCGTGGACTTCAGCATGCCAAATCCTTCAGGTCCTTCTGAACTCCTGTTTGGTGTTTCTATGACACTATCTATGCATCTCATCCTCTGCCATAAACTTTTGCCTTCATTCTTTCTCAGCTTCAGGGTCTTTTCCAATGAGTCCCATCTTATTATTATTAGGCCAAAGTATTTGAGCTTCTGCTTTCCTATATGTCTTCCCACTGAACAGTCAGTCTTTCACATTGACTAATGAGGGGTGCGTCCCCATGGAAGCTGGTTGCTTCGCTTGTGACGCGTGTCGTAAAAATCCACATTGTAACTCGCAATAAAGTCCCTATGTGGTTTGGGGCAATGCGGATTAAAATCGTACGTGCCTGTTCCCATGGAAGCCACATCGTGAACCAGCATCTTTTTCTCCCCACCCACCCTCTCCCCTGATAGGAAGCCCGGCTGACATCCCCATAACCCGTCCCGCCCGCTGCAGCGATGACAGGCAAACAGCTGCAGCAATGACAGGCAAACACCTCAGTTGCACCTCCACGAACACAAAGTTCATTCCTTTCCTTGGCCACCACAGTTAAAAGCATAACCAAAAGTTAGTTAAAAGCATAACTAAAAGCAGATCATTCCCTTCCTTGACCGCCATAGATTAGCGGCGGTGCGCACATGGGCATGACAGTGGGCACCCCCCCACACTCGCAACTGTCTCAAAATTTTCTGCCAATTCAGGTCAACTTGTCTCGATTACTCTCAGATCAACCAATCCTGAAGGAGGGAAAAGCCTTTTAATTTCACTACTATCAAGTGGCTTAACAGTCAACAGATTGCCAGGGTCTGATTGCAGCGCACGCGGCAGGAACAGAGAGCAGAGGCGAAACTATGCCTGCTAATACTGCAGCCGCCAAGCTCCGCCCCAAATAACCCGGGAGCGTCCGCATGACCCCACGACAATACGTGCTAGCCCCTTATTTTGAATGTAATACACTTGTTAAGTGGGGGTTTTGTAACACGTATTGTTTCACATGTAGCCCATATTAGGGCTTTGCATGGAGACGCTCCTGAGGCAGACTCAGAATAATTTCAGAATATTTTCAGCATGAGGACGGGCCCAAGATCTCCTTACTTTCTTCAATGATCATTAAACCCTGGATGGGACCGTCTTTACTTCAGTGGGCCCCAGGTTAAGCTTGGGACAAGGCCAGCGCTCAGAATGTGAAGCCCTGAACTTAAACTCCGTGGGATAGATTCCCATAGACGTTTAAGTGTAAAAATACCACGAGTTTGTTGATATTTCTCCTGGAAATCTTAATTCCAGCTTTTGATTTCATTCACCCTGGCATTTCACATGATGTTGTGTGCACTTAAGTTGAATGAACCTGGTGACAATATACAGACTTGTCACCCGATTGCTTCTTGCTGATCCCTTCAGATGTGAGCCTCCCGGTTTGTCTGCTTGGCTCCCTTCATTATAATTCCATTTGTAACAACCCGAAAGCTAGCCAAGTGCCTGACTACTTCCCTTTGTTGTTTTTCATGCACTTGGCTGGCTTCTGGGTAGCTACAAGTGGGATAATAATTAAGGAAGCCATCAAACATACAGGTAGCCATCACAAGCATTACTACTTCTTAAAAGTGTTGCTAGATTTCCCATAACAGGAGTACTACAGGATATACTATTTTGGGAATACCATAGATGTCTGCCAGGCTCTGTGAAGCATTACCAGGTTTGATTCTGCCCGCCTCCATGAAATTAGCTGGGTGACCTTGGGCTAGTCACAGCTCTCTTCTGAGTTTACACAACCCCTCCCCCATCTCACAAGGTGTTCTGTTGTGGGGAGAATAGAAAGCTTTGTCAGTTGCTTTGAGTCCCCTTAAATTGCTGAGAAAAGTGGGGTAGAAAAGCCAACTCTTCTTTTGTTACTTCCTGGAATTCATTGCATGAAAACTCTCCTTCTTTTAAAAAACAAACAAGACATCTGGTGAGTTCCAGGAAGTTCCCAGTATGCTAATGGTGCCCGGAGTGCACCAGATGTGAAGGTAGGTGAACCTATTCCAGGAAATCCCACATTGTTCCTGGTTTTCCTGTATAACAGTGCCGTGTGGGTTGGGCACGTTGGAACCAGCATTGCACTGGGAAGTCAACACAGAAGCCTCACAATCCTACAGAAGTGCTGGTAAGTTTTCATTGTTTAACTCGTGTCTGGAAGTAGTGTAGTTACACAACGAATTACGCAGCTTGATTAAAAGCAATGATCTGAAATTTTATTCTGAGTGCTTCAAAGAGACACAATTCTCCTCCCTCCTCTGCCTTCCACAATACCATACCAGCCCCTGCTGTTAGAGCAGAACTTGGCATTCAAGCTATCCAGTGCTCCATTAATATCAAAATATTTAACTTTTGGATACGCTTAGTCTCTTTGCTGGGAAATAGATTACCAAGAATGTGCTTGGAAGAACAATATAGGAATGAGAACACCTATACATGGGTCCATAAAGTACACGGTGAAATTTCTCGCTGTGATCTGTCCCTGCAACACTAGGGCATACCAGTCTGATAGCAAAAGAACGCTTTAAGCTGCGAGTAAAGGACATCAGTGCCCAAAATGATATTGCAAACCTCTGCAACATAAAATCATTAAAATGGTTGGCACGTACGAAATCTATTTTCCGAATTGAAAAATACCTGGTTTATAAGATGCCCCATCCGTTGAGACAGCAACTCACTTATGCACGATTTGAATTGACTGACACCATGATGAAGTATGGTAGATACCTTCAGATACCTTCAGATACCTTATCAAGATAGACTGTGCATCTGTGGGGCAACAGAGGTTGAAAACCTCGCACACATTTTGTTTACTTGCCCCTTGTACTCTCAATTAAGAACAGCATGTCTGGATCCCCTTTTCCAAAATATGGCATTTTGGAATGCAGAGCAAAAAGTGAACTACCTTCTGCAGGGAGAGAATGCTCAGGCAACACATAAGGTAGCTTTGTACTTGCTTAAGGCAGTCCGGCTCAGGAAACTTTTCATTGAGTCTAATGGAGTGCCTTGTAAGGGTGATGAGGATATGTAACTATAACATACGTACAGACCTGATTTTACTCTTGTTTATACTGATTTTATTCTTCTATGGTTTTATCCTTGTATCCTTGATACTTGATACGGTCAAGCAACTAATCAATAAAGTTTATTCATTCACTCTGCCTTCAAATGACCCATGCAGGGTTGTTTTTCCTTCCTTTCTGGTTTTAATGCATATATGGACACACACACAGACTCACACACACACACAAACATGCACTTGGTTAACGCACCGCTGAGTACAGCCAGGGAAGCAACCTGGAAACTAGAGACTCTTGTGCAAATGTTTTTACAAACTCCCTTCAAGTGGAGTTCATGAGAGATTCCCAAAGTCTGGCTTACTGCCAACACAACGCTAGTATATTTATTAGGAAACCTGCTGGCTTACAAGGAAATTACAGACTAGTTAAATACTTTATACAGCTAAGTAGTTTATTAAGGAGCTGTAGGAGATTATGAAAAAGGGAGGACTCTGGAAATTGCAATATGGGGAGCTGGAGCCAGTGGGTCTCTGAAGGCAGCAGGGTGACCATAGGGAAAGCAGTGTGTGTGTGACTGTGTGCATATGTGCACGTGCAGCCAGTACCAAATGGAAAGGAACAGCCAATAATAAAGACTCACACACATAAGTGAAGAGGGACTCAGGTTAGACTCATACACTGGGCTTCCAGATGCCCAAAAGTCATTACAGATAAACGACAATGAAATATGAGACCAAAAATGAATGGATTAAGCACTGGAGCAAAGAACTACAAGGGCTGGGGGGCAGTCAAAGGAGCAATCGAAGATACTGCAAACAGGACAGTCATTGAGGGAATATTTTTAAGAGAAGGGGAATCTTATTTCCTTATGATTTCCTTTATGATTTGCTTTGATGTTGTTTTTTTTTTTGCTTTCTTTTTCCTCATAGAATCCTTACAGAATTATAGACTTGGAAGGGACCTCTAAGGTCATTGAGTCCAACCCTCTGCTCAATGCAGGATTTCCTAAACCATCCCAGATAGATGCAGGTCTGCTTGAAGACCTCCAGAGAAGGAGAACCCACTACCCCCATGGCAACCTATTCCATTGACTGTCACTAATTTTTTCCTAATACCCAATCTGTATTGACTCCCTTAAAGTTTCATGTCATTGTTCTTCCTTTTCTATCCTTAAGCTGTATCTGTACAGACCACTCAAAATGCCTTGGAGGGGCTTTGATGTCTTCCTGTCTTCACAGCAACCCCTGCCAAAGGTCCTTGACAGTGCCTCTCCAAGGGGCAAAAAGCTAAGTGTGCCAGAAGTAACTCTGAGGTTGTTCCTTGCACAATGAGCCCTCACCATGATGAGATGTGCTGCATTTTTGTGAGGGCCTGCCATTCCTGTGCACAAAGAACAAGGAGACCTTCTATGGGTGGGTCAGGAGATTTGAGAAGTGAAGCCCCAGAGATGGCAGCCGGAGCTGTCAAGCCCCTCATCAGGAGCACCAAAGTCTACAAGGGCAGTTTGATCCAGTGGAAGTGCCTCCTGCAGGCATCTCTCACTGGTGAAATGGAGGCACATCCTTACTCTCCTTAAAAGCATGGATGGGAAAGTGGACAACCACCACAGACTTGAATCTGCAGTCATCACTGCTCCAATGTAGTTGTTTTCATTGCTCTGAACAAATTAGCCACATTTTCTAAGAATCTAATGTACCTTCTTTGCCTTTTATACAATACACCTAATCATCACCACAAGCCACCAAGCACCTAAAGTGGAAAACTCACCAGAAGCACAGTTGTGAAAAGCCCGGGGTGACAATGCAACTGTAGTTGTGTATCAAACTAAAGGAGGGCTCTTTGGAGTGTGAGCAGTGATGTTCGGTAAAGTCAACCATCACTGGCAAAGAGTCCCCTGGAGGACAGGACAGCCATACTTCTGTGCGCCAGATGCAGTTGCTTCCTGTTCTAGTGCTGAAAGGTAGGATCTTTTGCAAAGTGGGATAAACTGCTGTAAGTTGGCCCCATGATGATGGAGTCAGCCCAGGGGCCACATGTGTTCATCATTCCACCCAGATATTGACCCCAGTTTTCCTGGCCTTGCATGCCTAATTTCCAGATTCATTTTCGATCCCTGTTTGGCATCCCTGTGTGAGGAATTCAGTTTCTGCAGGTTCCATTGAACCAGCAGAAAACTTCTGGGTGGTGGAGAGGGTCGCATCAGAGCTTCAGCCACCTGGCCTCTGCTCCCCTGACATCACCATGATAGCATTTCACTGCCACACACTATCAGCCACCATTTGGATGGTGTTTATGTTTGTTTGGACAGAGATCAGAGGCCTTTTCACACTAGGCCTTTTGGAACATGTGGAGGACACACGGGGACAGAGCATTTGCTCCTGGGGGCTGGTGGTTCCGTCCGGAACCACCTCAGCCCGTCCCAGAGTGCCCTCCACACATTCCACATCCAGAGTCCTTAATTGTGCTCTACACGCAGCCCAGCTCTTTGTCGCCCATTCCCAGCCGTCCAGGGAGGGAAGTGTTTGCATGCCTCCCTCCCTGACAGCTGCAGGACATGCCCCCCCCCCCGCCACAACTGGCCCAAAATTGGCCTAACAGCTGGCAGGCCCATGGAAATCACTCACCTTGTCGGGTCCGGGGTGTGATCTGCCATGGGTCTGCGCAGCCATGTGCACTCTGGTAGATGAGACCCAGTGGGTTATTTGGTTGCAGAGCAACTGTCATGCAAGTAAAGAGGCTGTAAAGAGCAGGGAAGGTTTCTAAAAACATGCGAGAGCCACTCTGTTTTAAAGGGTTCTCGTGTCTATTTTTAAAAATCTTCCCTGCTCTTTACAGCCCCTATAGCCACCTGACAATTGCCCGGCTGGGTGCTCTAACCCCACCTGACTGCTTAATTGCCCAGGTAAGTCTGATAGCTGCCCTGCAATCAGCTGAGCAACTGTCAGGGGGTTATAGCAGCTCTCAAGAGCAGGACAGCTAACAAGGAGCTAATTAATTATGCACCTCTTTCCGCTTGGATGAGTCAGCCTCATCCAAAGAGCTAATTAACAGGCAGCTCCAAGGGGTTGCAGGGGCTTGAAATTTCTCTCTCTCCTCTCTCTTTCTCTTACACACACACACACACACACACAGGCATGCACAGATGGGGGAATCCCTCCTGGAGGAATGTCTTCCTCCTCCCCTCCCTCCTCTCTCTCTCCCCCTCCTCTAGCCCGAGCCCTCCTTCTCTCACACATGCACACACAGAGACAGGGTGGAATCCCTGTCAGAGCCCCGTGAAAGCCACTGCTCTTTTAAACATTTTACTGGGGCTCTGGCAGCCCTCTCCCCGCCTGAAAGCTGACAGTTGCCCTGCATCCAGCTGAGTGGCTATCAGTCAGGGAGAGGGGCTATTATGCACACTGCTAAAATGAGAGCAGTGGCTTTCTCAACTCTTTTAATCATTTTATCTGGGCTCTGACAGGGATTCCACCCTCTCTCT
>MTQE01001141.1:15956697-15979159 GCA_014337955.1 Aspidoscelis marmoratus
GGTACTTAATGGGTACTTCTAGTGACAGTGGAAAAACACCCTATGAGTACTGTGAATAACCAGGGTACACTAGAATAAAACAATTATTCAAAATAAAATGGCATGTGAAACATGATAAATGCTATTAAAATCTCTGGAACAGGCATCATTTATGGTAGAATATGCCTATCTTCCAGCACCATAAATAAGGTACCAAAGAAGATGCAGCTCAAAAATGCAAATAGAAATAACTCCTAGCTAAGAGCAGCTCCACATTTTGCAGCATTAATCTTCTTCAATTGTTCCTCAGGACTGACAGCATGCAAAATGCTTGATGATGGAGTAGCCTCTGTGGCCAGCTGCTATGCCTAATTGTTCAGGAGCAAGCAAAATATAATGTGAAGGATTTAATTTCTTCCAAGTTGCTGTAATGTGATACATAGCATAGAAGGCATTCCAGTTCATACCACTGAGAAAATGTGAGGAAATCCCCCATGGGAGAAAAGGGATCACATTTACATCACATTAAGGCTAAGACTTGATCATTTAATGCTTTCTAAAATAAAGAAAATTGTTTCAAGGCCGTGAAAATTTACTGCAAAGAGGGAGGAGAAGGAGAACTCTGTTAGAGGTTTTGTGTTTTTTTCAAGTTATCTTCAGTCAGTCAGCAATTTGTAGAATGTACATACATTAGCATGATGCATGGGGCAGTCTAAGCCAAAAGTAGGTAGGAGGGATAATAGAACCCTGGAGGAAATCTGACATGGCAGCTGGCATTTTAAAAAAGCTGCCAGGACTTCATCTGGACCCACTGGTGATTTCAGTGAGGGTGATGAACATGTGGCCCTCCTGATGTTCCTGGACTTCAGCTCCAAGTAGCTCATCAAGCATGGCTGATAGCAAGGAATGATGGGAATCGTGTTGCACCGTTGAACTGAAGAACCTGCTGGATCCAGGGAGTGGTGAACTCATCTTAGTAGGAAGGATACAGGTGTCGTCTACCAACATCTGTCTGCATTAGATGCCCCAGGAGTTCCACTGGGTCAGTGTGGGGAGGTTCCATTATGTACAGTGAGTGGTATGTACTTGCACAACAGCCAACTCCAGGCTTGTTTCATTGCTCACAGCTCCTCCATAAACAGAAATCAACTTGGGTTCCACAGCATTGGATAGGCCCCTGAGAGCAGTCAGTCATGTCAGATGGTGGTCTGGCCATGGCAACAGAATAAGGTTACTCACACCATATCCAGGCTGGTCCCTCTTCCTAACAATCTGAAGCAAAGAGCAAACTGAGACAATATATGAACCTATCTGCTGGATCAGGTCCCCTCTTCGATGGCTGAAGAGGCCTAGATGTTGCAGCATGGTTTTGTAAGGGAGGTGTCCCAACCCCCTGATTGTTTCGGTTGCCCTTTCTGCCCTTTTTCCGGTTCCACAATATCTTGTGGTGAGAACTATGCACAAAATTCCAAATGTGGCCTCACCATAGATTTATATGTCCCTCCACTCCAGGCACATCATGTGGACAGTCAGGCATGCATACATACAGAAGAGAAATGGGGAGGGGGGGGGACATGCAGGGTGCATTGTGTCATCCAGCCATTCATACACCAAACAACAGGGAAGGTTTTCCTATTTTTGAGTCTTTTCACGTGCTGCATTTGGGAAGGGAACCTGGAGGGGATTAAAAGGGGAAGGAAGGGGAAGGAAAGAGCTCTGTGCCTGCAGCCATCATCAGAAGTGAAATATTAGTCCCCCACCAATGATTGGGTGGTGTAAAGCTGCTGCAGTCACATAGGCATTGCTCTCCTCGGCTCCCTCGTTACCAATCTGGCCTTAATGAACCTGAGAGAAGATACTGAGTTGTTAGACATCAGCTTTCTCAACTGCTGGATTTTAACTTGCTTTCTTTTGCACAGGACTGAAAAATGCAAGTTGAAGTATATATCTGCATCTATGACATTATCCTTTTAAAAGTGTCTAGTATATAGCACAATAAACGCTTTGATTGTTTCCTTCCTAAGTAATCCCAACAGGGAGCTGGGATATGACAATCCTATTGGAAGGCTACCTGTTATTAGGGCGTTCATGAATGCAATTTTCAGATTTGATTCGAGTCAAATATTTGAATATTTGAATTCGAATGAATAGAGAAAAAACAAATATATTCAAATCTGAATCCGATTCAAATACATTCATATCTATTCATATGAATTTTCAATTTGTACTTGAAGATACAAACGTCGACAACATTCACATGTGTCTGTATGCATCCGTACACACCCGTATGCACCCCGTTTTATCCCGTATGCA
The DNA here is from genome assembly GCA_014337955.1 of Aspidoscelis marmoratus. Taxonomy (NCBI): domain Eukaryota; kingdom Metazoa; phylum Chordata; class Lepidosauria; order Squamata; family Teiidae; genus Aspidoscelis; species Aspidoscelis marmoratus. The sequence continues at coordinate 15,958,990 of MTQE01001141.1, forward strand.
CCCCGTTTTTGTTCCGTACGTATCTGTGCAAATGCATACAGATATGATTAAGATGCATATGGATACCTATGTAATTCATACATATCCATATACATACGAATGTCTGAATAATGAGTATGAATGAAGCTGGACAGCTTCATGTTCATTTCTTTATACCCCAGAGTGACATTGAATTGGGCACCTTGAAGCGTGCTGGGAAATTAAGACCCTTTGCACGCTGGTCCTAATTCCAGAATACATTCCATAACAAGGGCTTGAGAACTGTGATAAAAATCACAGGAGGAAACCCCAGAATTCTACTTTCTGGGTTTTTTTTGGGGGGGGAAGCCACCCCATTTCTTCCAGAATATAAAGGTACTTGGAAAAAGGGTAAGCAAACATTTTTTGAGGGGTGGTAATGTTAAACTGGGTACTAATCTGGGCCAGGTAGAGAAATGTGAGTGGTGAGCACAGCTACACTAATTGGTGAGGCTTTAAAAAAACATTGCTCTTTCTTGAGCCCAGTCCTGATCTTCTATGGATCAGGGCCAGATTGGCCATCATCAATCACGCTGGACAAATTGGTGTGGCATCACCTTGTTACATCCATTTAATTTTCACCAAACACCTCTGTTATTAGCAGCACTATTTATCATCTTGCAAAAATTCCACACAATAATGGTCACCAGTAATAACCAGTTGGCACATGTTTGTTGATCACTGCTCAGTTGCAGTAACCAAAAAATTACATACACCTGCTTCTGCACACACACCTTCTCTTTAGTTCTGCAACACGATCTGGGATGAGGCAAAGCTTGTGTGGTAGCATTTTGAAGTGGTAGTGTGGACTGTACCACTTAAGAACTTCTTCTTGGAGGGGAGGGACGGAAGGAGGAAACCACCTATTACTGCAATAAAATTGCATTTATTGTAGGGAGAACTAAAACAACAAAATTTTTGGAGACCATTCATATACTGTATGGTGAACCACAATTACTAAGGTTGCGGTCACACCTTGCCTTTAATCAGAATTGAGGGGGGAAAATGAGGCCATCCTTTATCCTTAAGGATCAGATGCCAAAGTTCATGTCCACTTCTTCTTCTTCAGTCTCCCCATTTGAGACTATCCTGCATTTGGATAATCACAGCCCTGAATCTGTTTCAGCTGCCAGGAACGGACCCAGGCAAAGGGCTACCCATCATTACCCAGCTGAACAGGAGCAGGGAGGGCCTGGAGCCAGAGGTAGTTGCTTGAAATGGCCACTCTTGTTCTTGTTCTGGCTGCATCACCCATGGAGCTCCTTCACCTCATCCTGTGCATGGCTGCACCATGGAAGGCAGCCAGCAGGCTCTGGGGACTGTAGCCAGAGGAGGTGACCTGAGCTGGTTTGCTCAGCGTCCGCTCACCCACCTACTGCTGGTCAGCGATGTGGTTGCGCTGTGCCCAGAGCTTCCTCACCTCACTCCCATTCCAAGGTAGATGTGATCAGGCCTAATATGGACTCAGTTCTCAGTCTGTCAATTTGGAGATCGTGACCACAGCCCAAGAGTCTCCAAATTTGGCCACATTGAGAAGACCACATTTTGCAGAAGTAAAGTGTTGCAGGACAACACAGGTTTGATTTTAAAGTTACTGGGGAAATGTTTGTGTCTGTGTCTGTGTGTGAAATGTTTTTTATTCTTTGAGCACTCATTTTGGAGGCGGGAGCAGTGTTCTCATTTCAAAAAAAAAAAAAACAAAGAAAGAGTAGAGCAAGCTGCAGAAAATCCATCAGTTCAGCTGCCTGCTTCCCATATGTTCCATGGAAGTCAGCCAGTGTGTCAGATATTCATTCATTTTAGGCGCTAAATATCTTTTTCATTTCTGAGCAGCTTCAATTTTCTCCACGTCTCAGGGAATAGTTTATGAGGAAATAGGACCTTGAGGGTGGACAGATGGAGAAAAATTTCTTCTCCTCACACAGCTGATCACTGTAATTTTTCATCCCTTCAGCCCAGGCTCAGCCTGGTGGCACACACAAGGCTTCCTTCTGAAAAGTCTCCTATTTGAAGGGGTGTAAATGGCCTCAGTGATTGATTCAGAGCCTTTTTAGAACAGGGCCAGCATCAAGTGGTCAGCACGGCTGGACATTTATTTGCAGAGGGGGCATGCTCCAGCAGAAGACCTCCGGCAAACAAGCTGCCCGCACTGACTGCAGTGAAAAAGAAGTAAGCTCACAAACAGCAAGGGACCCAGGAATGGCTTCTTGCCCAGACCTTGGGATTTTCCTCCCTTTGAACTACAGTCCAGAGCTGGACAGAGCTGCCATTGGTTACTAAGGATCATGGGAGTTGTAATGCTAAAAAGGAATTTTTGCAAACTATGCCTTTGTCCAGCTACACTCCAACACACGGAAACAACACTATTTTCTTAGGGTCTGCAGTCAGCATTGATATAATTGTACAATGCTGTGGTGTGCCCTTTGTAGGATGTCTTACTATTGGTCCCTGTAGAAACTGACCAGGGCTCTATGTACCAGGAGCATCAATCCACTACTTTTGTCTCTCTGTGTAAAGAACTTGCTAGAGATATCAGACGCATCCCCAGCTTAATCCAGTTTCCCTAAATAGAAATAACAGAACTGGATGCAAATGCGAATTTGCCTGATCATATTACTTTCAGCCAGAATCGCGTTCAATCCGGATTCTGAGGACGTACTCAAGGGGGGATGCCAGTGGCTACTTTTTAAAAAATGCTTTGTGGGGCTGCCCTGTCCTCTTCCTCCTCGCGTGAACGTGCCACCCATAAAGGAGCCCTTCATGGAGCCTAGCTGGGTGGCTGGGTGGCTGCTGCTTGCCTGGATGGAAGAGAAACGGCAGCGGACAGCCAGCAATTCTTTCCCCTCCTCTCCTCATTGCTCAGGGTATGCAGCAGCAGCAACAAACCAGCAGCTGCTTTTGTTTCTTTTCCCTTTTTAGAAGGTCAGCGTTTTCAATGGCAAGATCGTTATCAGGTGTGAAGTGGTTCCATCGCTACAGTGTAGCTTTAATCGATGGATTTTACAGCTTGCTTTGGAAGCAAGCTATTGGGGGAGGGAAACTCTCATCCCTTAACACGGAAGGGTTCCCACAGTAAAAAATGTAAAATGTTTCAAGCACACGAACCGGAGTGAGACCTGTTGAAATGAGGATTAACATTTACAACGCTTTGGGGCGATTTAACACGCGGAAAGCATGTTAAGCCAAACTGACGTGGGGTCTGCGAGGATTGAAAACGTTTTGACTTCGAAATAAGCTTGCTGTGGGGATTCGCCCTCTGTAGTCTATGACTACTCACTTCAGAAATCTTGTTGCTCCATTTTAGATGTGATATTCAGGTCCAGCATGTGGATCTTGCTGATCACTGTCCTTAGATTTATAGAGAAAACTGTAACAAAAATAAAAAAAATTATGTAAAGTTTTGAATACTCAATAATTCTTCATGAGGCTAGATGTTAACAGGATGAAGTAAGCCGGTTTGGTATGTTATCCGTAAGTCTGCATTAGTGAGAAGTTTGTTTTTTTGCAGTGTAGTCTCTGTTCCTTTAATTTAAGAAGTACATAAGAAGAGACCTTCTGGACTGGGCCACATCTAGTCTGGCATCCTGTCACACACAGTGGCCCACCAGTGGCTTCTTGGCTTCTCAAGCAAAACCTTCACCTGCTCTTGACACCATGCAAATGGCCTTGAGAAGTGTTCTGCCTGTCTCTCCATCCTGGAAGAAGTACGTAGGATTCCATCGTAGTAGCCATTGATATACCTTTGATATTTGATATATCATTTAACCTAATACCTTCCAAATGTCACTAATCTCTTATCATCCCTGGCCATTATTTTCTTCACCCAGTACCCAGCATGGATGGGGAAAAGGAAGACAGGTGCCCCATTGGTCTGTCCTTCTCCATGAGACTTAAGAACCGTGGCTCCTCCTGGCTCAGGGGGAAGATCAGCATCTCTCTGTTCCTCCCTTCTCTGTGAAACGAAGATCTGCAGTTGTGCTTGGCATGGACAGTGAGAAGGAAAATATGGCATTATTGCCTCTGTCTTCCTTTAAGGTTTTGTCTTAGTTTGTAACCTATTATTTTGCACAATATGCAGTGTAATCATGTATTATTTATTGTAAAGTTTGATGTATTGTTTTGTTTTGGGCACATTTTCTGTCTGGAAAAGGGCTATACAAATAACATGGGATTGAAATGAAAAATGAAATACTTGTGAGCAGAACACTCATCATCTCTGTCTGGAAGCAACTGGTGCAGGCAAGCGCTAGTGGAAGCACTTGGAACTGCCCTCCGCAAGTCCACCTTCTTTGATCCCTAATGGAAGACTACATGTACCAGGAGCTTCAGGTATGCCACACACTGATTGGTTTTACCCTTCAGAGGCTGAAGGATTCTGCCTTTTATCCACTGAAGGTCAGAAAGCAGTTTCGGCCAATCAAAGGCAAGCTGTTAATAGTCACTTGCTCACTGGCCTATCAACTCTGTGTTGCCAGCTGCCAATGCAAGTCAACTTTTGATATAAGAAGCTGGAACCAAAAGAGTCTATTCAGTTGTATGTGTATAATCTTAATTCAGATGGGGGAGAGAAACAGAATGAAAGTTTGAACAAATGGGCTCATGGAGAAGTTGCCCCATATTAACATCAACCTTGGTGATTACATCCTAAAATAGAAACCAGCCAACATTATACCAAGTCTTGGTCTACTCTTGATCCACCTAATGGCTCTCAATGGCTTGCAGTCACACCTGGAGATGCTGGAAACTGAACCTAGGTCTTTTTGGATGCAAAGCAGAAGTCCTGTGGAGCTATAGCTTTCCTCATTTGGATAAGCAAAACTTTGTTATCTGCACTGGTGTTTTTCATTTACTAAAGGTGCCTTCTGGGTCAATACATCCATATCTCCCACTGGAGCTAATGTAATAGAGAAACAGAGCTAAATGTCATCTGTGCATTGCCGATAATATGCTCTCCCAGTGGCTTTGTGCAGAAGCTAAACAAGTTGAGGAACAAAATGGGTCCCTGTGGACCCCCACATTTCAGAACATTCATTTCCCAGTAATACTATCTGTGTAGTATTTCGCCCAATCCCAGGATCAAGGACAATTTAAACTGAGACATTCAGCAAAATCAACTGGATCATGCCCCCTGTATCACTCTCCCATCATAGATCATCATGCAGAACAGCCAGACCCATTGCTGCTACATCAAAGTCCTTTCTGCCTGATAGCAAATTATTGAAATGTACATTCAAATCTTGGAGCAAACATTTGAATAATGAAGAAAATATCAGACATCAAGTCTTTCCTTTCCCAACAAAAAGCAACGTGCATTTATTTGTCTTCTGCACAGCATCACAGTTCTAGTCTTGTTAGCTCAGCCCAGAGCTTTGTACAGAAATTCAAAAGTTAAGTTTTCCCTGCTCGGAATATGACAGATTGCAGACAGCAACAATGGAGTGATTGAGGACCTGTACTAATCACATCAATTGATATAAATTACTTTGTCAGCATCACCATATAGCTGCCTGTAGGATTTACACCTCATTAAGTTTCCAAGTGCTAAATGAATCAATAGGCTCAGTGCTACAGTTTTTAATTAATTGTTCTACTAATAGGGTAAAAGGAACTAAAAGAAAAATGGGGGTAGAATCAGAACTTTGGTGGATACTGAGGTTCTTCTATCAGTATAAAAGCTGTTTGCGTGTACATTAAAGAGAATCCCTGGAGAATCTAGAGATGTGAAGAATAGAAATTGCTACCAATTAGTAGCACAGCCATTCTGAACAAAGCTTTTCTATCAATTTTGGATTTTCTCCTTGCATTTGTGACTCACTTTCCTTCTACTGTGAAGCATAAGACTGCATAGTATGGCTTTCAAGAGCTCTCTCACCGAGAGGATCATAATTATAAACCTATGCATTGGGTGGAAAATGTGGATGGAGAAGTTGATGAGGAGTAAAGGTAGGCCTGACAAGAGGAAGTATTTTTTTTCCTAGTGGGTCATTGGTCTGTGAAGTTTACTATCTTTGAGAGAGTCAAAAAGGATATGGATAAAGGCAATCCAGTTGGCTTTGTCTATCTGGACTTTCAGAAGGCTTTTGATAAAGTTCCTCATCAAAGGCTTCCAAATAAATTCTTCATCTGGGAGAACAAAGGTCAGTTTGAGTATGCACTCAAGTGGAAGAAGTCTGCTCTCCTGAGAGCAAGGAAAGTAGCAACAATTTAGCAGAGGAATTTGGAGGAATAATTGTTGATGTTATGGTACATTTGCAGAGTGGATCCTTTGGACTTTGGAGAGGTTGTTGGTCCTTTGGTTTGTGGCTGGGCTGGGTGGTTTAGCTGCTAGAGGAGGACTCTTTCTAGCACGAGGCAGGAGGGTCTTGCAGTTGCTGATGACTGAGAGAAGTAACAATTTTTAAAAAAAACTAATTAAGATTTTAAAAAAGTTAAATTGTAATAAAAAATAATATTAAAAATCAATTTAAATAGTAACAAATATTAACAGAACCTAAAAGGAAAGTTTAAATTTTTAAAAATCTAAATAATAACAAAAACAAGAATAATAATTTAAGTAAAAAAGAAAAATAAATATTAACAAAAATTAAAATAATTTAAAAGTTGTGAAAGTAGATAGCCAGCATGGGAAGAGGGGAGCTTCCTGAGGTTTTCTGTAGAGTGTCATATGTATGACTATCGGCCTACTAGGCAGGGGTCCTGGATATGTGCTTGGAGTAATGAGCTCCTAGCTCTGAGAATGTGGTTTTTCACTTGAAGCCAAGGTAGATAACCTGGAGAAGCAGACTGAAATAGAATGAGGAATGGGGATGAGGACAAGGCCTCAGGGATGCAGTAGGAACATCCCATTCCATGGTGGTCAATCCTCCGGCTGGCTTGGGGAGTGGAAGTCTCAGGCAGGGAGAACAGCAGACTGAGAAAGAAGGACTGTGCTGTGACCTGATCCAGCAGGGCTTCCCTTATGTTCTTACACTGACATTTGCAAGCCAAAAACTTAAATACTTAGCCATCACATCCTGGCTAAGTCCCCATCTAGACGGGGGGGATTATAGCGCCATTACAGTGCTGATGTGGTGGAGTCAACTCACGTATTGTAGGCAAACTCACTGTACCCTTGCTTCCCCCCACCTCCACAAAAAAGGCACTACATACAATTGTTGGTAAACCAAGAGCTGGTTGTAGATTTTCCAGGAACACAGCCTCTACTCACCATCTTGACAGAGCGGCGATTGTTGCTCCATCCTTCGTACATGCATGGAGGCTGAAATAGCTGACCACATAATCCACAGTGGTGGTGATGTGCACATCCAGCCATTTGGCCCCACATTATCACTTCCTACTGCAATATCCAGTTGCTTTTTGGAGGTACCCTTACTGTTAGGTAAGCTGTTCATTCTCTCCAGGATTGAACTATGGATTTGGGAAGTCATACCTAAAATTAATCTGGGACAGAGATACCAATATCAAAGCCATCAGAAGCACTGACCTCTCCACCATCCATGCATTCTTTGGGATGAGGGGCAGATGGGGAAGGATGTTTGGAGTATTGTTCTGGCAAGGAAAAACATTTGTCTGCGCAGTCCAGACCTCTGCCATTTCTGGATCATCACGGGCTAATTGCAGGTTTCTTCCACATCAATATTTTGATTTAAATTTTAGATTGATACTTTTCAGGTGATAAGCCACAAGCTGACAGACCTTTATTTTACTAGACTACATAGCAGAAGACACTTCCATACCTGTTACTTTACCCTGCAATCAATTGCTGGCTGTGGATTGCAACCATAGGGTGGTGAACTCACATTAATCTCCCCGAGCCTCATTATAATCTCTGCAGTCCAACTTTTGACCCAATGCTGAGAAGAAAGGCCTGTATTTGTGGCTTTGATTTGCCAGTCAACAAAGGAAGGGTTGCTTATGAAAGGACAAAGTGGTGGCTGCTGAACGGAAGCACATATGGAATCTCCTCCTCCAAAATCTATTGTGGGCTTTTTTTGAAGTTCCTGAGACACCTATTTCCTTGGGTCATGGAACTTTAAATGAATAAACAAACAAACAAATAAAGCTCACAAGCCAACACATAGTAGGAAAAGGGCTTTTGTCTGTTCTCCCCCCTCGTTTAGTCTTATATCAGGCTAAAAAACTGAGAAGAGTAACAGATGAAATTCTGCTGATTGGAAAGCAAGAAGAACCCTAAAGACACATGAAAAATTGAGGTGAGGGGCCATAAAGGGTATTCAGAGACAGAGATAGGAAAACTAGCAAGAACATACTTCTAGCCTCAAAGCATAAGAATAGCAAAGGTAGATGAACCTTTATTCGGGCTCCTATTCTTAACTTTTATCTCCACAATCCTGAAAGATGTTACTTCTTTCTTAAGCTGGTGGTTTGTTTAAAAAAACAAAAACAAATAAACCTTAAGATATTACTCAGCAACCTGTTTGCAGCGGGTTGTCATAGTGAGGGGTCATCTCAGGAAGTGTATGGTAATTTTTGGCTCTAATTTCTAGAAGGTGAAGTGCACCTTTGAGCTAGACAAAGAGGGGCAAGCAAGAAGGTCAAAAAGGCAAGCAAGAAGGATCAAAGGTGAATGGGGAAGGATATTTGGCCAATCTACTTGGAGTAGATGACCTTTAAGGATCTCCTTCAGCTAGTGTCCCGATTGTAAGATGAGACAGTTGAAACAATCAGACTGCTGTCACTTGACAGGTTTAGCCTGGCATTTTTTCTTATGTTCCAAGGATGAATTGATACTGGCCTCTATTGATTGCCAGTATGCACGTGAACTGACCAGAAGATAGCTTATCCTTTCGACCTCTGCCGAGCTTGGGAAAGCGATTGTAGCTTGGACACAAATCTATTAGGCTGAGAGGAAGAGCAAGAGGGCTAAGTTCCTCTCTGTAGAAAAACATAAATGTTTGCCTCTTTATTGGAGTATTTCATGCTGTGAATTTCCATGGATGTTCAAATTTCTATTTATAGAGCATCTTCTCCGAAAGGCCAATCAGTGATGTCACGTTAGATACGATGTCCCATTAATATGGAGAACTGATGACCAGCTTAACAGGCAGCTCTCTTCCACTCACTTTTCTACTAATCATAGTCTTCAGAATTCCACTGTTAAGATGTGTTCACACCTAAGTTTAATCCAGTCGCGGTCCACTTTCAGAGTCAGAGAATTCAGCAGCAAAATGACTAGCTATTTTCTTTCGACTTTACCTAATCCAAGGGTGAATTTTTTTAGATCAGCTATTCTCAACCTTCCTAATGCCGCGACCCCTTAATGGAGTTCCTTATGTTGTGGAGACCCCCAACCATGGGAGCGGAGCAGCTGGGAGGTGGGAGGGAAGGGTGGTGGGAGACTCGCCGCGACCCCTCTGAAAGGGTAGTTCGACCCCCAAAGGGGTCCCGACCCCCAGGTTGAGAACCACTGAGTTAGATAACGCTGAAAGAAAACAGCTTGACACTTTGCTGATGTGTTCTCTCACTTTGAAAATGGACTGAAACTGGATTAAAATTTAGGTGTGAGCACAGTCTTAGTGACTGGCTGTTATTCTTTGTTCGTTGCAATGCAGGGACGGACATTGGCTCAGAGTCTCTGAGCATACCTATCCCTTCTTATTTTGGAGGAAGCATAGGGTACTTTCAGAAACCTGCAATTCTCCTGAGACTATATTGGGAATGCCACACATCTTCATGGCATTCCCAGTATTGTCATGGATCAGTTGATTGAAGACCTGGGTTTCCCATAATACAGATTGCTTGCCTATGTCTTCCAGCTCCTAGCATTCCTCTTCCTGTTCAGAATACCTGGATGTTAGCAAAACATGGTACAAAAACAAAGGGAAGTGGACAGTACCCAGATTGCTAGTAGGAATGCTAGGAGCTGCGATTTACTAATTTATTTGAATGTTTATGCTGTCATATACCCAAAGGTCTCAGGGAAGCAGGGACTACCTCCTGTGGTCTGGTAAGGGGGCAAGAGGCAATTGCGGGATCAAAATTTCCTCTTGATGGCTTGAGACCCCCCTGCCCTAAACCTCCCTCTCCAAACTAATGGCAGATGGAGTTCTGCAAAATCAGGAGAGCACATAACGACATATTTTGGGGTTCCTTCCTACCTACCACAACCACATCTCCAAATGTTTTTCTCTCATCAACAGGTAACTTTGGAAGCTTCACAGATATCATGTTCTGTGGCTGTTCAGCAGTAGAGAAGGGGTATCTAAACTCTTTTAAAAAATGCTCAGTTTTAAATAATGTATAACTTCTGTGGTTTGCATGAGCAACCACATGGCAAGTCTTGAAGTCTTTTTCAACAGCAGCCAAACCCACATAATCTGAAACTAAACATATGTTTTAAACCATGTATGCAGAGAAAATCCTCACAGTTTCCCATTGGTTGACAGCTGTGGGAGTTGAGATTATCTCTGTTCATCTCTGAGGCCGCAGCCCTTTAAAAAGAAATAGCAACCAATATGGACATCTTTATAATGTTCCCTTAGCCTGTATTGAAGTAAGGCTTTACTCTTACCCACTCAGAACATCTAGTAGAGATAAATTTTGCTATCTTGTCTTCCTACCCTCCCTGCATTTAAAATCCTTAAGTGCTGACAGCAGCAGCTGACAGATTTTCTTGACTAATATCTTTTTATTGCAAATGCCATTTTTGAGGTTGATCATACACTTAACAATTTAGTGATGGGGTATGTTTTATATTTGACAGAGGTAGCTTTGGGAGCATGTCAGTGGTATTTAGGGGGGTTTTCTGGATGGGTTAGGGTGTATCATATTAATTTCCCCCCTTTGTTTTCTCTAACAATGTGGTTTGGTGTAAGGGCAGACTTGTTTCACTGTAGGGACCTGGCAGACATGAAAAGGATGGATCACCCCTTCTATCCTTCAAGTTCTTGATATCCTTGGACCCCATAGACAAAACCCATCAGTGAAATATGTTTTGTTGCCAAAATGGGCACTCGCAAAATGTGAACGAGATGGGGGAAAGCAAGGAGGAGAGGCTGCAAAGCCACCAAAAGCTCCCTCCTGATGCAAGGGAAACGGAAAGAGGGGGAAATCAGTTTTGCAATGAGACACAGTGGAAAGCAGCTTTTTTTATATGGAAGAGGAAAAGACGAAGAGCTGGCTTATCTATCCTGCTTTTCTCACCCATTTAAGGGGACTCGGAGTGGCTGACAAAGCTTTATGTTCTTCTCCCCGCAACAGAACACCCTGTGAGGTGGGTGGGGCTGTGCGAACTCAGAAGAGAGCTGTGACTAGCCCAAGGTCACCCAGCTGGCCCCATGGAGGAGGGCAGAATCAAACCTGGTATTCCCAGGTAAGAGTCTGGCTCCTTAACCACTAAACCAAACTGGTGGTAAAGGAGATCTTCTGACTTCCTTCCACTGGGAGATTTGAGGTGTTAGGCATCCCATCCCACTAGCATACACTCCACTGGTAAGTAGTTTGGGGGTGCTGCTTGAGTCCCCCTTGTTGCTGGAAGCTCAAATGACCTTTGTGCCCATTTGAAAGATCTCTTACTTTATTAGTCATTATATTTATACTTCTAGCCAACTCAGAATTGCAAAACATGGAAAGTCTGAAGATGTTGTAAGAAACTGACCTACAACTGACTATCTCTACAGAAGGATAAAGCAAAAAGAAGGAGGAGGAGGAGGAGTTGGCTTTTCTACCCTGTTTTTATCATCCATTTAAGGGGATTCAAGGTGGCTGACAAACTTTTCTTTTCCCCACAACAGAACACCCTGTGAGGTAGATGGGGCTGTGAGAGCTGTGACTAGCCCAAGGTCACCCATTTGTCTTTCATGGGGGAGAGCAGAATCAAACCCGGTATTCCCAGACAAGAGTCCACCTCCTTAACCACTATACTAAACTGGCTCTAGTGGTTATTATCAGATGTCCAAGATATTAACAGACATCCATTCTTGTAATAAAACGTCCCAAATACAAGAGCTATACTTGAAAATGTTACAAAAATGCTACTACACTCCTCATATTTTATCAAGTATATTGATGAATAGTTCCCCTTTGCTGGCCTAAGCGTAAACCTTTCGGAAAAATCCATTGTAACAAGCTGGAAGGACAAAAATTGTGTTACACTTAGAGAACTGCCATACTGTAGAACCATTTAAGAGTTTTCCACTGTGCAGTTTATTTCTTATCAAACAAGCCTAAATGGTTTGGCAACCATTACTTACTTTTCTCCTGACCCTGAAATACTTGTTGAAGCCATATTCCCAGATACTTACCATCCTATTAACATAATATATAACAATCCACAAACTTCAGTCAAAGGTGATTAAAGAAACCGTATAATCTCTCCTCAGTTCCATTTGTTAAGTGGTCTGTTTTGTTATTTTGTTTTATACATATTTTGTAATTTGAACTTCAGTTAATTAAAAGAAAAAACAAAGTAGTTAAAAAACAAACACAACAGTAGAAAGCCGTCGCGCACAGCATGACAACCCATGAAGAGACACTGCTCACAGTAAACAAGTTCTGCAGAGCTTAACAAGAAGAAGAACAGGGAAAGTGGTTTTGGAGTCTGGAAGTCATACATAAGCTCTCTAGTGAAAAAGAAGAGTGGAGCTGCCACTGAGATGCCACCCTAGAAAGACCGAGAGTTGCCTGACAGTCATAGAAACCTCTTTATGTTTAGGCAAGAAAGGATCCACTTATAAGCAATGTGGCAAAAATTTGATAAAGTTCCCATTTTGGGCTAGGTACCTCCTGATGCTTTACCCCGGTGATAAAAAAAAAAAATCAGGACACCCCATTTATTCTAATTACAAGTGGTTGCACAATTTGGTCCTTCTCCTTTTGAATATCAAAACTAAGAGAAGCATTGTAAACATTTTTGGGCATTCTTACAGCACTGTTTGAGTAATTAGGTGCTTGTCAGAAAAACGTCCTCTCTGGTGCGCAGCTATTTTGTAATAGGACTCAAAGCATGCATGGCCATCCTAATTTAGAGGAGGTCAGTATGCAAATACGTGGAAGCTAAAAATAGCGGGGGAAATATGTATTTGACAGATGCAGCTATCATTGTGGCAGTAAAGACAAGATGATTCCCAGGGAAATAATTGGCAAACATTTGGCATATTTCTGATGGTGACCAGAAACAGGCAAATGCCTTCCCACAATACAGTACAGATTGTAAAAATATTCCTACCTGTAAGATACCCTGATGAACCTTTCAGGCAGTCTTTTTGTATGGATTACTAGAAGTCAAAAAGGGCAATTCAGGTATTCTAATGCAAGCAAAGACGTGAACAAATTACTCCAGACTTTAGCTCATTTCTCCATCTCCAAGATATACGCCATTTTGTTTGAGAATATGTTGTTGTGCTGGTCATTTTAACACTCTTATACAAAAGACAGAATAAGCGCGTCCAGATATGGGAATGTCAGGCATAGTTGGGTTAAGTGAGATAATAACCTGATGTATCCATATCATGAGAAATGCGTCAATCATACCAGCTTTCTGTAATAGTTCCCCTTACCTTGATGTGTGCTGGCATCTCCCACAATGAATTAGATTTGTGTAAGTGGAAGCCAACAAGGAAGTGGGCAGGTGCTTGCTTGGCTTTCTGGTTATATGTATTGAGTTCATTTTGGAAGATGCCAGCATACATGCCGGTGAGTCCATCCAACCTTTCGACCCCACAATGCCTCTTGGCACCTGAAGGTAGCCCATATATGTGCTTAAAAATATTTAATGTGCAGTGCTAGTTCTAGGTTTCCTTGTGCAGAACACTTTCCATGGGTTATCCTCTGATTTTCCTTTCTGCAGTGGGCCTTTTCCCAGATCATATCCCAGAATAGGAACCTGCTATCTAAAGGTCCCTATTCAGGGATACAACCCAGAATAAGGCCCAGTGCAGAAAGAACCAATGATTTGTCTCCTTATTGTAGTAAGTCGAAGAGCTGGTCTGTGGTTCCTTGATTGAGCTGTAGGTCCTTAGCGAATCCAGCTGACCCTTGATGTTAGGTCTGCTAATGTGCCGAGCAGAGCTTAATGATTTCCTTGTGTGTCTAATGTCAACCTAATCCTTCAGAAGCAGAAGTCATTACCAGGTTTGTTGAGTACTGTCAGCATAGATGTAGATGTCAGGCCCCATGGACAAGAGAGATAGGAGTTAAGACATTGCAAAACCTGTTGTGGTTTTAATCCTTTGACCTTGCTAAACCTGCATTTAATCCTGTGCATTTTACTCAAAAATGTGCTTACCATTAACTCTGTCATTTCCGTCTTGGATCCAGGTTCTCTTAAGAGCCCTGGGCTGCCATCTCCGGAAACACAAAGGAGAACAGCCACTACTGCCCTCCTAAGATCCCGCTAATTCTTGGACCATAGTAGCCTATTCCTCCCTAAAGACTTGGACCAGCTATTTTATGAATCTTAACTCCATCAGCAGCTACCACTACTAATGATAATAGCAACAAAATGCCTCCAGGCTCAAAGAGAGTGTACCATCAGACACTAGTTGCTGAGGCAGTAAAGCGAAACAGGACAAGTGCCTTATTGTCTTCCTTGTATGAGGAAGCTGACTAGCCTCAAGGAAACGGAATGCTGAGCCCACTAGCCTGGCTCAGTAGTGTTTCCCATAGGTTCTTTTGCAGGACCTGCTCCCACTCAGTTGGTTTCTGTACCTTCCTTTTGGCCAGGCAGAGATGGGAGTAGGAAGCCTGCTGTTTGTGTGGAATGGTAGCAGCAATCATACTCACGCTGCATTCAGACAGGGCCTAAAACCCAGGATTATTCCAGCACTACATGAGGATTGCCACATGTTATCTGTGGCAATCTCAACACAGCCATGAGATATGGGTGTGAAATCGAGGCTTATAATTATTCCAGGAAAAAGAACTCCCAACCTGGGTTTTCCCGAAATACCAATAGGGCTTATATTTTCAGGATCCTTGTTTCTGGGATCCATCTTCTTGGAAATAGGACCTTTGCACACCCAGGGATGAAATAGGAGAGCGGGGGCCATCACTTATGCACTATCAAAATACCCAGACGTACCCACTATGCAGTCGCAAGAGCTAATGCCTGACATGGAAAGGGTCTGGGTGTTCAACCTGTCATCTGGCAGAATTGGTGAGAGGCAGCTGTGGGATCTAAACATGAACCTACATTTTCCTTTCACTGTCTGGAGGCAGCTCCAGTCATCTGCACTAACATGTAGCATCCCTACGGCTGCCTATAGGCAGTGAGAGGCCATACCAGACCTTAACGGAATGCCAGCACTGCTTTGTAATGTCACCTGCCAGACACACATGGGGCTCCTCCAGTATGGAAGCATTTGTCAGAACATCTGTCAGGGCTGCTCCTGCACATCAGAAACTGCATCCTGATGTCTTTTATTTATTCTACTATATCTGGATATCCAAATATAGCAGAATACATAAGAAGAAGAAGAGTTTGCTTTTCTACACTGCTTTTCTCATCCATTTAAGGGGACTCAAAGCAGCTGACAAAGCTTTTCTATTCTTCTCCCCACAACAGAACACCCTGTGAGGTAGGTGGGGCTGTGAGAGCTCAGAGGAGAGCTGTGACTAGCCTAAGGTCACCCAGCTGGCTTCATGGGGGAGGGTGGAATCAAACCCAGTATTCCCAGATAAGAGTCCGGCTCCCTAACCACTAGACCAAAGCAATGTCTGGATGCAGCCTGATAGAATTGGCAGTCCTGAAACTGTATCAGGGCTGTCAAATGCTCCCACCACATTGCTGGCAACCTGTTGATATTCTTAACATGCTTACAGGTAGTCTCAACTGCAAATGGAATGTCTTGCAGTGTTTTATCTGACTGGGCTGCAGTGCTAGCACAAGACAAAAAAGGAGATGAAAGGAAAAGAATAGCAAATTGTACTCGGGACATTCTCTCAGGATAAATTTCCTTGACCTTTGCCTTTCCAGAGGCCCTCACAAAGTACTGAGGCTGTTTTACCCACAGTTAGGGAGACCCAATGAGCTTCCATGGCAGAGCGAGGCTCAAACTCAAGGACTCTTAGGTAATATCCACATATTCCTTTTAGGCTGTGCCAGATGTGGTCTGGGAACATGGAATCCACATACTGGAGCATTCTCTAGGAGGCACAGCTGCCCAGTCCTTGAATCTGGCCTGCTTCTGGGTTAAGAAACCTCGCCCAGGGCTGCAGTCATACCTAAGGTTTAATCCTGCTTCAGTCCACCTTCAGAGCAAAAGAACACATCAGGAAAGTGCTGAGTAATTTTATTTCTGCATTATCTATCCCAAAGGTGAATTTTCTGAGTTATTTAACACTGAAAGAAAACCGCTTGTCACTTTGCTGGTGTATTCTCTCATTCCAAAAGAGGACTGAAGCTGGATTAAACCTTAAGTGTGATCACAGCCCAGGAGTATTCCTTTAAAGTGCTTTCCCTGGTACCCCAGGCTGGGTTCCATTCCTGCCACCATCATTTTCCTTGGGGGTCATCTCTGGCACATTGCTAAACTCTTCCCTGCATGCAGCTTCAAAGCTGAGGAATATTCCCTGTCTCTGAAGTTAGTATGGGATGTCTGCCATGCAGATGGCTCCCAGTGCACATTGCACAACCTGGTCTGTGCAGAAGCCACTCCAGATTCTAAAGTAATGCTGTTAACCACTGTCACACTAGAGGACCCACCTACATGAAGGCTACCCTATTGCTCCCCATGGTCATTTAGGAAATACTGTATATCACCTACAAAGGACTTGCTGAGACCACCTTAAAGAACCTTAAAGCCCCAAATAAATCACAAAACAGAGTGGAAGTTCTCCAGGGTGGCTCAGGCCTCCTAAATTATAGATCTCTCTGGACCCAAGCCAGTAGGGGAGTTCTGCAGACCACTTAGCAGAAGGTCTGGTTAAAGAGTTGTGGCAGCTTGGAAACTGACAAGAGTTTTCCAGAAGAACTTGTCTTTGTCATAGGACTTTGTCTTGTGATTTGAAGCTCAAAATGTTCTGCAAAGGAAGCCCTCTTATACCTGACAGGCAAAAGCTGCCTGCAACTAATTGCTGGAATCTCCTTGGCTGGCTATTATTAACATACATTTACAAACTATAAGAAAAATAAAATAACCCAATGTATTCTTTTCTAATATTAAAATCCTTGAGACAGATTTCTTTCAGCATTATTTAACTCAGAAAATCCCCTTTTGGGTTATGACTGTTCACATTGCTATGTGTTTTTCTGCTCTAAAGGTGGACTGAAGCTGGATTAAACCTTGGGTGTGAACTTAGTCCTGGAGAACTGGCAAAAATGGATGTAGCCCCGGGGCCAGCAGAGGTTAGTCATGAACTATACTGCATCTGCCAATGAATAAAACCTCCCCAAACAAGCATAGCTTTCTCTAGCAATTAAGAAAACCGCAGACACTTTCCTTTTCTTTCCCATTCCAAGTGGTGCAGATCGTGAGCAAGTGGATTGATTGCTGGCAGCATTTCACAAGAATGATTCAGAAAATATTTAATTTAATCCAAACCTTCTAAAAATAAGTTCTCCTCACCCCCTTTCTTTTCTCATCTTTAAAGGCAAGACTTCACCCCATTAAAATGTTCACTAGTTTCCAGGTTAAATCTTGGTAGGTGGCTTCGCTAAATAGAATAATATTTAAGCACTATTGATTCTTCTCTTTGCAAATGTAGGCTTTAAAACAACATCCACAGAGAATAATACCCTGCATAGAAGGCTGCCAGATCCTTTTTTCAAGCTCTAATTGCTTGGGAGTTTTCAATAATAGAATTCCACGTGGCAACACAAGCGAGGGACCTGACACTGAAGAGCACGAAAACCATGTTCTTATGTGGAAAGTCACTTCACACCTCGATTACAGCTTCTGCCAACCACTTCAGATGTGAAGTGTAATGTTTTCTCTGGTGAGAGGATGCCATTAGCACAATAAGCAGTTAGCACTGTGACTGTGAATTGAGCAGTACCATGGGAAATCACCTCACCGTGGAAGCTCTGTAAATTTCTGTTTTCACGGCACTCGGAGGAATCATTTCAATTGATTCAAACATGAACTGCCTCTGCTCTGGCTAGTGCAATGCAGACACACACACACACACACACACCCGAAAAGTCTTAATTTCTGGACCCCTTCTGCTTATATATTTGAGTGTTGTGACTACAACTCTGTGGATTGTGCTACTAGGTGGGCTTGCAGATGAAAGCACAGACAGGCACGGGAAGGGAGAGAAGGTAGCATGGATAGTTAGCAGGACAGACTCCATCTTCTATCCCATGCCATAGGCCAGATGCATACACATCTGAAGCAACTCAGCTCCTCAATGCCTGCATGAATCACCAGATGATCACTGCCTCAAGGATAAATGAGAAGCAGCTTTTTCCAGAACAAAGCCCAGGAGTAACTCATTGAAGATTAAACCCAGATGGTCACACCTTCACTGTGATCCTCAGTCCATCTTACTCACACGTCACACCTTTTCAGTTCTATCCATTTTATTTGTGAAGATCCTCCGTTCAACCATCCTTTCTTGAGTCCTGATTTTTTATAAATCTCAAGATGTTATAGAGTGTTAATTCTTTTCCATTTTTTGGGTGTGACTGAGGAAGAGGACTAAGGAGGGCTGAACAAACTATAATGGGTGGATACTGCATGAATCTCCCTTCCCTTTAGCCCAATGTGTGATTATACACTGTTGAGTCAAATAACTTCTATCCTATCAGAGTGTAGGGAGTGCCATGATGGTGGAGTCTCAGGATGGGAACAGAAAGATGTGAGCATAGCGACCCAAACTGAGGATGAACTAAGGAGGGATTACCACCTATTGGGTGTTATTGTAGCGCATTTTGAGTCCGGCTTCTTAATAAGACATACCATTTCAGCAAGGTGTGGCCTCAGACAAGGTAGCAAAGAACAGAAATGTCTGTTTTCTTGGTTCAGAAATGGACTGATAGTGCAATTTCTCCTACAATGAAACCTTGTTGATCAAACAAAAGAGTCTGGCATATAAATCAAGCTCCTCCTAAGCCAAACGTTTTGGAAGCCCTTTGTCTCCCAAAAGATCATGCGACCCTGCTTGATGCTTTGGCAAAGACAGTCCTTTGTGGAAAGATGCCTCTTCTCTTCTAGCCAAGGTAGAAAGGACACCCCAGCATTCCTGGTACTGTTTAGGCTCTCCACTTCTTGTTCCTCTAGAAGACAACACTCCCTAGGTTCTCATTTAACCACTGACATGTATCTCCAGACCACTAATTCAGGGCAGGGCAGGGCAGGTGGAGTAAGCAGTGAAGATCAGGCAGGTGACTCCACCCCACAGCCCATTAATGTGAAAGTTAAGTGCTAGATTGGAATGCATCTGAAGGTGTGATCCAGTTGCCAAGGCACCCTTTTACCCAGAAGGACAAAAGGTAGTTTGGTGGTGAGTTTCCACCCCAATCCCTGCAGGAAGCTTTGGCAGCAGGAGATTCACTAGTAGCTTAGGAATAACTCCCCTTTGGACCCACACAGCTCAGGCCCATCCTCAATGGACTAAGATTACCTCACCCTTCTTTCCCTCTTTACTTTGCAGAGGCTCTGTCTTTAACTAGGAAAAGGAGTCAGCTGACAAAATTTATCAGGCAAGCATTTGTTTTTCCCATACATCAGTTCCTCAAATTCATCTGGAGGATGAGAAATGACAAAAAAAAAAAAAAGGTAGGACATCTCTTTCCTAGCAGGAAGCCCTTTTCCATAATTGTGAGGGCATATTGACCTAGCAGCCAAAACCTACCTCGAGGCAGGTCTGGAAAAGACCAACGATATCTCCCTGCCAACCCAGGAAACCACTTTATGTCTCTCTTGATCCAGTATTCCAGGTGCAGTGCTGTGTATGGGTCCTTTTTACAGGGGATGAACTGTCTACCCTTACTCCAAGTTCACCTCCCTAATCAATCGTAGTCAGCTCTGAAACCATTAACGTATATGAGTTTTAGCTTCAGCATGCTCATGCTGAATGGCACCAGCAGTTTTGTTGCCCATCCCTCTAATGTGCAGAAAACACTTCGCAGCTCTCCGCAGTCCTTTTTGCTTTTACCACTCTGAGCAATTTGGGCTGTGGTCACACCTAGGGTTTAATCCATCTTCAGTCCACCTTCAGAACGAGAGAACACATCAGCAAAGTGACCAGT
>MTQE01001141.1:15986013-16008677 GCA_014337955.1 Aspidoscelis marmoratus
AAGAAAAGGAAGCCAGGGGGAAAGCTGTGCAGCTTTTGTGGTTACTACAGGTGGGCAAGGCCCACCCTTCCAGAACACATGGATAACACGTAGCTCACAGACCACATGCCTTCTTAAAAGCTGTCTGTAGACAGAGGTTTTGGTGGCATTGAGTAGCATGCATTTTCCTGACTAAAGCGCAGCAGAGATGTGATTTTAATGCACAAATACGTGGTCACCACCATGAAAATCCAAATCACTACTACTTTTTTGGCAGCGTGTGGGCTATTTTCTGGCTTGCCTCTTTCTCTCTCTCAGAATATATGAGTTTGGCTGTCATTATGGTTCATGTACAGTAAGAGCTATAAATTCCCTCTCATGAACAGTACATCAAACATGTGCTTATAGGATCCTAGAGTTTCTTCTATGAATTCAAAATGCTGCCTTATCTGGGGGGATTGCAGGAAATTCAACCTGAGATCTTGAACAGAGAATCTTCAAATATTCAGTGTTCCTTATAATTTATATTTCTATTCCCCACCTATACCCGAAGATCTCCTTAGCTTCACTAGAGATGCTAAAATACTAAATGGAACACCTTCAGTGGAAGAACTGCAAGAGCAGGGCAATAACTTGGCTCCTTATCCTTTTATTTGCCGCACAGCCATTTCCAGTCACCATGAAGGTGATTTATCTGCTTAACAAGGTACATCTTCTGACCAGCAACATGAAAAAGAGGAGGGACAGAGAAGCTCAAAAAGAACTGGGCAAAAAAATAGCGGAACATCGGAAGCAGAAGGGATAAATCTAGAGCCAAAAGCTGCCTGTAATACAAGAGTGATTTACTCTTAACTTGCTTGCTGATATGACTCTGCAAGCAGTTTTTCTGTCTCTTCACTCAGCTATTCCAAAAGAAGTAGCAAAATGAAGAAAAAAGCACAGGACTAAGATAAGTAAAAGGACTTCAAACTTTCTCATCCAGCCCAATAGCCCAACAAGAATACAAATTTCTCTCTCTGGAATAATATAATTGAAATTATGTCTGCTGTTGGCAGCATAAGTTGCTGGCATGCAGTCCAGGAAGTATCAAACAAAGGCAAACAGCCATAAATGTTAGCCACACCTGCATGCAAAATTCAGTAGTAGCTCCTGTGGCCTGAAGGTAAAAATCACAGTGCTAATCAGGATCAAAGAACTGGGCCCTGAACATAAGAAAGCAAAGGTAGAAATACCTGTGAAAAGCATGTGGTGAGGGAAGATTCTTCAGGACAGACTCAAATGGAAGGAATAAAAGGAATTTGCAAGGGGGACAGACCCTCATTCAGCCATTCTTCATGGAACTGACAGCTCAGCCCCTCCATCTTCTTCGTTTACTTTAACCAAAGGTTCAATGGCTTGTACAGCCTACAATGTCCCTTGAAAATAGACGGGGAAGGCCCGTGCACAAGATTTATGTGCATTAGAGTACACTAAGCTGTATCTGTCTTACCTTATTTTTACCAGCCACTTACCAGCAGATTTACTGCGCTTATCCATATGGTGTCAGCTTCATCAAATAATTTCCCTTGATTTAATCCAGTCCCCCCCCCGCCTTTAATTGCAAACAAAATAAATAAAATAAAAATCCAGCAAGTAAAATTTCTCATCTGTAATTGACAATGTAATTGTATTCACTTCAAAGCCTGACTGGAACACAGTGACATGATGCAACCTAATGCCACTTCAGAATAAAACACCTATTCAAATTTGACTAGATGCAGACACTTTCCTATTGAAATAGAAAGACATCAAAATTGTGTCACAATTCCACATTTATTTCACTCTCATGTCTTATCTCCTTGTTGCTTTGAAGAGCATCTTGTCTTATCTCAGAAACAAATGGCCCCCAGGACAGCACTCAGCAGCGAAGCCATTTATCTGCCTGACATGTGTTTCCCTGCTTGTTGTCTCCAGCCTTGAGACACCAGCTTCGACAATATTTAGCTATGTCAACTGTGGCAAGCCGCAGAGCCCACTCACTCCAGAGGTATGAATCAGTTCTTCTGGCACATTTATCAAATGCTGCAGTCAGCAGAAGCTCATCAGTACTTCCTTTAGTTGATATTAATGCTGCGTATTTTTCACAGGGAAGAGAAATAAAGATGAAAACTTGCCCAAAAATAAAGTTTCGACTAACCTGCTTTTGCAAACCATTTCAGAGATGGGAGTTACTTGATAGAAAATAATTTTTCTTCTGTGGTGATCTTACCTCTTAAGTGTAGTTGTTCAAAGAGATCTGCTGAAATCTAGTTAACGTTCCAAATGACGCACTGGAGGACTATGATCTGTCTACATCGCATTACACGGCTACCCACACTCTAGGCTACCCACACTCTATGGAATCCCAGCATCTCCCATCACTTACAGTATTGCATTTTAGAACAGCCCCTTCACCTTTCACATCACAGTTTCTGTGCTGATTATATATGTACATGAAACACGGATTACTTTTGTTACTGTATTTATATTTCACCTTCACTCAAAGGTCCCAGGGCACATCACAACAATAAAAATATAAAAACCATAGAACAGTATGAACCATACATTAAAAAAATAACCCACTGTCCCTCCCTGGCAGGACAACACGTAGAGGAGGCTGAGCCTCAAAGGTCTGGGTGAAAAGGTATGTTTTTAATTGGGCACTGAAAGACATTCAAAATTGGCGCCTGATCCACCTCCAGAAGAAGGCTGGAGGCCAACACAGAAAACTATTAACATATTTGCTGTGGATAAATAATATCCACAGGGGAAATAGTACTCAGCGATTTAATCAGAATTATTTATGAAAACCGGGAAGCTTCTCTTTAAATGTGTATTTAATGTATTGATCAGTTTGTGTAGAGGATAACTGTAGAGAGGTATCAACAGCAAAAGTTATTAACATTGCAGACTGCAACTCTGTTTCCTAACAGCCATCTTGTTAATTTTGAAAACTGTCCATGGTTCTTAGACATTTTGAGTGGGGCAGCACTTCAGGCAATGGAAAATAGCATCGTTTGCTATTCAGATATACGTAGGCAGCACTGTTAAAAGGATGGCACAAGATATTCCAAGGAGATTTCTAGGACACAGTTTCTTTAGTATGTGGTGCATTACACTTGACTCATATGTCATAGTCAACACACCAGTGTAGCCAGGATATGAAGCAAAGTACCAAAGTACATTATATAATTACTGTAGTCAGCACAAAAGCAACAAGGGCTTTCGTTGTCCTTTTTCTGTTTTGTAAACTGCTTTAGAATCCCAAGATAAGAAGTGGTATAAAAAAAACTTAAATAAATTTAGAACAAACAAAAAATAAATACAGTAGGACACAATGGGTCTGCCTTGAAAGGTGTAGCTGGAAGTAGTAGCATCCAGTGCCGAGATTTGTGGAAAACACTAGGATTTCAAAAAGAAATGTTTTAGAAGAGTTGCTCGCCAACAATTAGCATAGCAACTCTTCAATGTAACTGTTCACAGAAGGGGAGGGAGTGATGAACAGAAGTAGCATAGCCCACAGCTCAAAACTATAAGATATCTATGGAACAAGTGGAGCAACATGCATGTTGACTGTATGATACAATATTGCATTATTGATGATAACAGAAGTACATCCTCAACTCTGGATGCCACTTTCAAACTTCATCATGTATGTGTAATTTACCATAGTCATTTATTGTTTTTACAGAATATATATATAAAGTAGTCACGGTGAATTACTCACTGAAGTAGAAGCACAATTCTGAAGCAAAAACAGAATTAGTTTCCCATCATGCCAAATTTCCCTCAGCGTTGGAGGAAGGGAGGAGAGAGCGAGAGCTGAGAAGATGGAGAAGTTAAGCTCCAAACACACTGTAATAAAGATTGATTGAAGCAGCATTCTTCCCTATGCAGGAGGAAAGACAATGCTTTGGCTTGAATAGAGATTGATTCCACTAACTTTGAAGCTGTCAGTTCGCAGGCAGAAAGAGAGCTGTTCTAAATGGACAGGCAAGCTCTCTGCTCAGCTACCAACCATAAAATGAAGGAGCAATCGCCAAGGAGAGGACAGTTAACCACTGCAATCCATAAAAGGGAATGCCTTGCCTTCCAGATCTGCGTTCCGGTATGAAACCAAATATTTAAAATTACAATAAAATGCATTTTTATTACATTTTTCTTTCTTTTGCAAGAAATAGTGAGAAACATTAAGATACATGCAAAATCAGTCCACATTTACCAGGCAGTAGATGCCACTCAGAAGTGTAGCACTTAGCTCTTGGTAAACTTGCACCACATGAGACTGACTACATTAAGATGCACTGCTGATCAAGCCTGGCCGTGTTAAGGAGCTACCTGTTGTGCCTTATGGCTTCCTGGACACCTCAAAATGATTACTTGTGAGTCAAAAGAACATTATTTAATTCATCCTTGGAGAAAGAGAGGGAGACAAGTTTTAAACTATAAACGCAGACATTAAAATTCAATTTTTCCTTGCATTAGAGAATAGAAGTAAGCGGCCTTCAACAATGCTTATTTCTAACCACAAACGATGCCACCAAAGAACATGGATGTCATAAAGAACGTAAGGGTAGCAACATTTTATTTGGTAGATAATTGATGGATTAAATAAGATCAAGTAAAACCTTGCCAATCAACATCCACAAAGGTTTATGCAAAAGTACATGAAAGAAATGGAAGCGATTTTTCAAACATACAATAATTACTAGGAGCCCAAAATCCATTCCCCTCAAGCCTACCAACAACATACAGGCTTAAGAGTCTTCAGCTTTGGTGCCAAGAAGAAGAAGAGTGCTGGATTCTGGGGTCACCTCCAAGAAATGCCTCTCGCTATTATCAGCCGATGGAAGTCCTCGTGGCTGAGCGGTACAGTTTGTTTCTGTCTCCTGCAAAGTGCCGGTGTCATTTACAGGAGGCGAACCTTCAAGCTGCTCTGTAAGCTTAGCCGCAGTCTGCATTTGCTTCCCTAATTCCTCTATCAGCTTCCCACGAACAGACGCAGAGTGCAAAGAAGCCTTTGATTTTTCATTACCAGCATCTAACATCAAAGTGTCTGCGTCTCGCCTTAATCCATTACAGTCAATAAGTGGGGCTGTCCTCTCCTCTTGGAGTGTGCTTTGAAAAGGATTTATTTCCCCATCTTCACTGGCTGAGGACTCTTGTTCATCTGAATCGGCGTCTCCTGTCTCATATGATGAAGTGCTGCTTGAGTCTTCGGAATCACTCGCCGCTCCTTTGGAGGGAGACAGCTGCTGCCTGGAAGCGCCTGTGCCAGCGGCTTTTAACTCCTTTTCTTCCTCTTGAACAAGAAGCGCTGCTGCTTCCAGCTCATCTAACTCAAGACCCAATTTAGCCTTACTCAGCTCTACTTTCTGCATGCGTTCAGCAAGGGCTGCCAGCTTCTTTGACCTTTGTAAGGGTGAGAAGAGAGAACACATTTTAATGCAATCAGATTGTCAAACTAATTGACTTCAGTGACAATAAATGTGCAGTGAAGCATTTTCTGTGGGCACTTCCCAATGTCTCAAATATTTACAAGCCAACCATATGTTTCACTTACCTTTCTCAGACAATAATCAGTACACTATGAAGAAACCTCTGCTTTTTGAATTAGACCAGAGGTGTCAAACTCAATTGTGCCGAGGGCCGGATTAAAAAAAAAAAAAGGACTGTGAGGGCCAGGGGGCGTGACCGGGGGCGTGGCTAGGGCACAGAGGAGGGGCTGGGGCGTGACAGGGGGCGTGACCGGGGCCGTGGCTAGGGAACAGAGGAGGGGCTGGGGGCGTGACCGGGGCGTGGCTAGGGCACAGGAGGGGCTGGCTGTCCATGGTGGCGCCCGCGCACTGGGTCCCGCCGCGTGCTCGCTTGCCTCGCCTCGCCTCCTTCGCGCCCAAGGAGGGCGGCCGCGGCGGGCGATGGGCCGTATTAAAACACCACGCGGGCGGCCGCGGCGTGTGGCGGCGGCCGGCGGCCGTGGGCCGTATTAAAACACCCCACGGGCCGTATATTTGACATGGCTGAATTAGACCATTTCTGTCAAGTCTTTCAACTTGTTTCGACAGCCCTCTCCATCCTGGAGAAACTGACTGGTGTTGCTATGGTCCCTGAAAGCTGCAATTTATACCACTGGGACTGCTGCTGCTTTGCTGCTGGTTAGGAGTAAGTATAGGACTGTGGCCAAGAAAGCTGACGGCCATTAAGAACACAGGTTTTACTCTTCTGCCTATATAAACTCAGTGCTTATGGCAATGGACCAGCCACTGGTAGGATCACCCCTGAAAGCAACTACCACTCTGAGAGAAACAAGGGGGAGGGACACTCTCTGGTTGTGGGCTCACTTTGTATTTTCCCCTCAGTTTGTTTGGTTGGTTGGTAGGAACTTTTGGGAGAGCAAATTATTTTAAGTTTCTTTTTTATATGTGCTGTGTGTAACAAATGTGCCTAGAAGGCAGGAATACAGGGTAGAAGAATAATGGCACCTGCATTCCAATGATCATGGGTGGCATAGCATTAGGAGGAGGAAAAGACACCATATAACCAAGGATATGTATGAGTGGTTACAGAGTATCATCCCTTCTGGTGCCTCCTTTTCTCCAGTTGGCTTCTGAGCCTTCTTGGCTAGCGATTCTGCTGTCTAATCCCAAGTTGGAGCTGAAGAAGGTGGTCTCTGATGTGCTGTAGGAAAACCCTAGAATGATGATCTTGGGAGATTTCATCATTCATGCTAAGAGAGCTTTCATAGGATTGGCTCAGGATTTCACAGACTCCACGACATCGCTGAGACCACCATTTCAGCTGGTTATAAGACCAACAGGATACAGTCAGGATCAACAAGGATAGCAAAGGTGGGGTCATCTTGGGTGTTTTAACATGGTCACTTAGTACCCATTTTAGCACTCATTAAAGACTCATTTGGGTGAGAGCCGGATGACCCCATTTCCACCACGACACCCATTAGAGACACATTTGTTTCCACCACGCCTCGGGAAATCCAGATCATATGGATTTGGGTACTTTTTGGCCTTTAATCCGGATTTTCTGTAGACCCCACTGCGGTCTACAATGAGGTCTTCAGTCAGAAAATCCAGATTAAAGAGAGCCTGTTTCCACGCTTGTGTGGCAATGGGTTCTAGAGAAGGCTAGGGGGAGGGGGCACCCATGGGGGGGAGCCCCAAAACCTAAGCTTCGAAGTCATTTCGAAGTCACTTCGAAGTCTGTGCAAAATAGCTCCGGAGCGTCTTTGAAGTCTGTGCTGATCTTCAGAGTGAACCTCGAAGTGACTCCAAAGTGACTTCGAAGTTCAATCCGAAGATCAGCACAGACTTCAAAGGAGATATTTTGCACAGACTTCGAAATGACTTCGAAGCCGCTTCAGAGATTGCACCCCCTGTCCCCCCAAACACCTGGGATAACAGGCAGACCCCTCATGGGTAGATCCGGATTTCCAAATGGGTGCTCCGGTGTTTCCACAGCAGGGAGGCTAGCACCCATTGCTATTGGGTGCTAGGCCACCCATGGAAATGCATTGGGTACTTCCCTTAATCCGGATCTACTAGATCCGGATTAAAGGAGCACGATGGAAAAACACCCCTTGACACCTATTCCTCTTTTCTCCGGCAGCTTGGCTGCGGAGTACCACAGGGCACAATTCTGTCATCTATGCTAGTTAATATCTTTATAAAGCTGTTGGGACAATCATCCAAACATTGGAACTGATGACACTCAGCTCTAGTTCTCTGTAACACCTCAACTAAGAGGCTGTGAATGTCCTAAACCAGCACTTGGACGCAGTGATGGGCTGGGTGAGGGCAATAAAATGACGTTGAATCCCTGACAAGATGCCTGTGGGACTTGGGGATTTTGCCTGTTGTAGGAGGGACTGTATTCCCTCAGGGGGAGCAGGTATGTAGGTTGGGAGTATTTCTGGAATTATCCTTGCTAATGCAGGCTGAAGTAGTTTCTTTGGCAAGAAAAGCCTGTCACTAGTTTTAGTTGGTCTACTAACTGTATCCCTACCTGGACAGGACAAGTTTGATCCATGAGCTCTATGTCCTCAAACCTCACATTTGGATTACTGTAATGAACACAACATGGACTACACTTGTAAGAAACATAGAAATAATTTTAGTAAATATTCAGGCAGTGTAAGCAAATATTGGATATTTCTGTAGGAAGCAGCAGAAGAAAACAATTGTATTTAATCTACTAGGATTAAAACTTATATCAAGACTAGAACCTAATGTCTGTGACCATGAAAAAGTTACTATTGCACTTATTCAGATTTTCATTCAATACCTTACTCTTTTCTGGGAAACCAAGGATGGTCTTATAGCAGATTAATTACATATTCAACAAGCTGAAACAATTACACGTTCGGAAGCTTGAAGTAGGCCTGATAGTTCAAAAACAGACAATACTATGCAACAAGTTAAATACCAGTTGGATAATATGGACCAGTGGGGTACAAAATACTACTATTCCGATATCTTGCCTTTCTTCCACCATTGTGATAGTGCTGGCATTTATGTAAGAATTTTGGTTTCCTCTTTCTTCAGTTGATTGTAACACTCAGTAATATTGGTACAGAACAGGGATGAAAAACACAAAAAACTGCTGTTTGGTTCAAACTGAACCCAAACTGCAAAGTTCCATCAACTCTAGTGGATCAAATCTAGAATCAGCTGGCCCATTCGTCAAGCAGTTCACTAACTGCTCACACTGGGCCTCAGTTCCACTCCCTTTCCACCATCAGATCATGCCACACCATCTCCTTCTCAGTTCACACCTGCTACCTCCCAGGTTCCTACCATGCCGCCGCCACCCCTTCTTCCAGATTGTGAGGCATTTGGTGGGAGGAGAGTATAATCCAGAGACATAGTCCAGGGCTATGAGGATACGATCAAATGGTTGAACAAATCCTACCACCTCCCCACCCACACATTCTGTTTATTTTCAAACCAGCCTCTCAACCTTTTAGCAGACCTCAGTCCAAAGGTAAACTCCAGAAACATTCTTCTGTATATTCCTAACAGAGTGACAAATCAAGAATCTATTCCTTTCATTATTTTTATATTCCCAGTCCTCTTTTGCACTCTTTAACTCTATGAATTAAACCATTAAAAACACCAAAACCACTGGAGTTTTCCCTGACACTGGATGGAGATATGTGCAAGTAGTCCTTCCCCACTTTTGACTAATTTCTAAAGTTTATAATATACTGTGACGTACCTATACAAGCTATTACCAGTAAGAAAGTCCAACCTTATGAAGCATTTTTTTCTGTGCAAAAGAAGACTATTCAAAAGAGGCTGGCCTGAAAGACAAACCCCATCTCCTTCAAACAGAGCATAATGTGAAATACCCTTAATTTTGGAAAAGCAACAAAGCAACTTTAGCCAATCGACAAAAGCCTGAAAAAGTAGGATATGCTCAATGAATGATTTCCTCCCCCCACCCCCAGATTTACTCAGGAAGAAGTGCTGAAAAAAATCAGGAAATGTACATTGTAGCCTTGGGCCTTACATGGCTTCCTCTAGTGATAGGAAAGGGATTTCATCATCTCTCTACAAGTAAAAACATTTGGGATAAGAAAATTTCGCTTCTATAATCACAGTGCTCATTAGAAAGCTGTTGATGTCTAAGGGAATGAGGGAAAATCCTGACTTTACCTTTAGGCACATGATGTACGTAGAGCAAAATGCAAAATCTGCTATGTTAAAAAAAGAAGCTGGAGCTGCCTATCCAGGGTCCTCAAGAGGAAACAAGATACCGTATATTCCAGCGTGTAAGACGACTGGGCATATAAGACAACCCCCAACTTTTCCAGTTGAAACATATGAGTTTGGGATATACTCACTGTATAAGAAGATGACACCCGGCGTATAAGACAACCCCTGACTTTTGAGAAGATTTTCCTGGGTTAAAAAGTAGTCTTATACGCCAGAATATACTGTAACCTGCTGTGATGAGACTCCTTTCCTGTGGGCAGCCGGGATGACATCAGAGCACAAAAGGTTAGCCATGTAAATGACGCAGGCAATTTTCCCCTCAACAATTCTGCCACGTAAAAGGAGTGGAGGCTGCGCTTTCATTTTTTCTAAAACAACCATTCGAACTCTTAATGAATTGTTGATTCAACAGCTAATTAACAATGGCTCACAAACCAATCTACACTCCTGGGATTAAGGGGAGCTTAATTATCAGTTTCTCCATATATTTATTTTTATTTAGAGTACTTAAGGCTATACTCTGCTGCTTCAGCAGTTTTCAATACTATCTGCCTAGATGGAACCGAGCTTGCAACTGTGTAAAAATCTGCCTCTTGCAAAATCCGCCCATTGGCCCATTCACAGTTTCACAGCAGGTCTCCAGGACCTCGGCTGCTAGTATATGTTCCTGGTTTAGTACATTAACTGAAAGCAGCAGGGATTGAACTTGGGACCTCTTTATACATGAGCTGCTGCTGAGCTAAAATCTACCCTTTAATAGTCCTATATGTGAAGTTCGTCCAAAGCATTCGGCTTAAGCCCCCCCTTTTTTTTGAAGGTACTGCAGTGCCTCCCAGAATGGAGGCAAAAAGGTTTTGAGCCTAATACAGAATATTCAGTGATACTCATCCTTCCTTTACGTTTTTAAGTGAAGTTCCTATAGGATATTTTAAAAGCACACCGCATGTTACAACTGAGAAATTATCCCTCCTGGGAACTAGAATATAAAGATCTTGAAAATCATTCAGCTGAGAG
This sequence comes from Aspidoscelis marmoratus, assembly GCA_014337955.1. Taxonomy (NCBI): domain Eukaryota; kingdom Metazoa; phylum Chordata; class Lepidosauria; order Squamata; family Teiidae; genus Aspidoscelis; species Aspidoscelis marmoratus. The sequence goes on from MTQE01001141.1 coordinate 15,996,756, forward strand.
AACAAGCATTTTAACTTTCGCCTTCACAGGAGTTTGTGTATTACGTTATCAGCTGCTCACTCTGGTGTCAGTGTGTCATGCCTTGCAGGTTAGCAGGGTTTGGCGAAGGAAATGAAAGAAAGTCAGTTACACCGGGATTTATGGCAGACCTGCTGTGGCAGGAAGTGGTGAAATGTTGATTGATAGCCTGAGACAAAGCTCCACTGCAAGAGAGGAAAGGGAAGGGGGACAGGAAGGGGGACCCGGGAATGTAAGTTTGCGATTTGGACTCACAGTAGCTTCCCCCTCTCCACGCTTCACACGACTTTATTACTGTTTAGGTCTTTTTGTTTTTAAAGGCTTTAGACACTTTCTTCTAATGAACATGCAATCTGCAAATATTGCAGGGCTTTTTCTTTTTATATTTACTGTTTTATAATGCGTATCAGAACAGCCGATTTCAAGTAATTATTCTTGAATGTCTTAACCACAGAGAGAGAGGAAAAGAGATTCGGTTGCTTTTTTGTGTGTGTTGTTAAATCTAATTCAATGTATTTTTTTGCTATGTAAGACCCCACACTGTTTTTATTAAATGTTATACAGTATAACTGCCCTGGGACCTTAGGGTGAAAGGTAAGATAAAATACATGAAGACAAAACTTCAAAGTAACTGCTCCTAAAATCACCCTGTGTCCCTTCCTGCCTCTGTCTTAAAACGATCAAACCTACTTTTCCTAATATTCTTTGGTGAATTAGAGAGGCTCTTACATGCCACTGCATCTTATATGGTGTGAAATATGGCAATTATAGCACAAATCCTTAGTAAGTAACAGATCCACCAAAAGAACAGCAAAATGTCCCAGTTGGTCTATAAGGCGTAGATACTCAATTCAAAAAAGTTCACACATCCCTTAGAATGAGATGGATTTCAGTACCATTTGCTGAGACCTGAGAATCACGTCACATGCGAAAGTAGCGAAAAAACCAAGAAGCTTTAGGTGTTTTTAACGCTAAGTTCTAATTATGTTCAATAGATAAAATCTGCGTCTTGAGTTTTGTTGCAAGTACTGATTTGATGTATTTCCCACAGAGCAGAGGCCATTTTTTCATCTATTATTGTACAGAAAGGGCCATTAAGCCCTGTAGATTTCCTCTTAGCATTAGAGCATTATATATTCCTTCTTCCTGCATTCAGCAGTGCTGACCTATGGATCTGACTTTGAGGCTCAGATGTTTAATCCTGGTGTGCATGTTCTGATCCTCCTTCCTCCACGTTATCCATTTATTAATTTTCTGTCTTCAGACTATCAAACTATTTTTTGCTCTTTTTCTGCAAACCAGGATCGCAAGTCACTGTGCCGCAGCTCTGGATGTTTAAGTGGCACAGTGGCGGCAACTAATTAAACAGAGAGCGTGAGGAATCTGGGGCTTGTACAAGCACCATGTTTATTCCAGGAGCATCAACCACTGCTTGGCTCTACATGTGAGCTGACACACTGTGTCCTAGGGAAAAGCTTCTGATCAGCTGCTAAGCTGCCCAGATGCCTTTGTGTACTTTAGATGCCTGGCACACAGAGTGCCTTACTGACAAGCTGCTCTCAGAAGACACAGTTCAAGCATTTACATGAAAGAGTACAAACTCCAGTGTGCGCGGAGAAACCGCAGAGCAACGCCCACGCCTTTCATAAGACAAGCAATCATGTTATCAGGATGAATATTACATATGTTTGGCTCCCAGCCAGATCAGCAAACTTCAGAGCGCCAAAAGCTTTAGAGTAATTTGCAATTCTGGCTGAAAGCCAGGCACACATATTATTCATTAAAACAAGATGCCGGCGTTTATTTTAAAAGATGTCAAAGCCATTGCTCGGCTTCAACGGTGCTGCAAGATACAGCCTTGAGCCCACATTGGAAATTGTGAGATTTATTCTACATAGTCAACCCAAAAGAAAAAGAACAGAAAAACTTCCTGTCACACAAACATTTTGTAAGTTTTCCTCTTCCTGGCCAGAAAAGATGATGGTGGGGGTGGGATGGGAAACGGTGAAAAGCAGTGCAAGCAGCTTGACAGAAAACAATTCTTGGGATTGCAATTCCTGAAAGGAAAAACCCTCTATGGAACAAGTTTCGTTTACACTGTGGGAGCTTCATGGTGTTGGGTATGCTCTCCAGGAAAGGGATGCCCCGAGAAATACATCCTATGCAAAAGAAAAGACAAAGAGTTGGCTTTTCTACCCCGCTTTTCTCACCCATTTAAGGGAACTCAAGGCGGCTGACAAAGCTTTCTGGTCTTCTCCCCACAACAGAACACCCTGTGAGGTAGGTGGGGCTGTGAGAGCTCAGAAGAGAGCTGTGACTAGCCCAAGGTCACCCAGCTGGCTTCATGGGGGAGGGTGGAATCAAACCCAGTATTCCGGGATAAGAGTCTGGCTCCCTAACCACTAGACCGAACTTGTATCAGCTTCACGCCGCCTGCAATTTTTAAGGATATAAATTTCATCCACTTGCAGATAAAACTTCAACTTGAAAATATATGATTGCTGTTCTACCTCCCCTGGTTTGCATAAACCTGAATGAAACACTGCTAAACTTCATTAATAAAATAATTCCTATCTAGCTTGCAGCAGCCCCTATACTCTCAACAGCTCCATTTGCCCTTCCCTTATCTTCTGGACATACCCTCTGGTGATGTCTGCCTTCTTTGTCAGCTCTCTCCTTGTAATTTACCACTGTTTGATCTCAGTAGGGCACACTCTCTACTTCTCTGAATAAGAATTAGCCATATTCCACAAAAGAAGCAATTATTTCTCCTCTTTGTCTTTTCTTCACAGCAAAACTAAAAAAAAAAAAAATCAAATTTCCCTGAAAAAAAAACACGAATACAGTTTGTTAATGGTAGACTGATAGTCCTAGCGCCTGAAAGGTTCATGCTTGCCAGATCTGCATTCTGAAAATAATAATAAAAAGAAGAGTTGGCTTTTCTACCCCGCTTTTCGCACCCATTTAAGGGGACTCAAAGGGGCAGACAAAGCTTTTCTATTCTTCTCCCAACAACATACACCCTGTGAGGTAGGTGGGGCTCTGAGAGCTCAGAAGAGAGCTGTGACTAGCCCAAGGTCACCCAGCTGGCTTCATGGAGGAGGACAGAATCTGAACACGGTATTTCCAGATAAGAGGCCAGCTCCCTAACCACTAGACCAGACTAGGCAATGGTAAAGCACCTCTGTATCTGCTGAGAAAAATGCACACAGGCACAGCCACAACTCAGTGGCTGTATTCACACCTAAACTTTAATCCAGCTTCAGTCCACTTTCAGAATGAGAGAACACATCAGTGACAAGCTGTTTTCTTTTGGCATTCTGTTACTTTTAAAATCCACCTGAGGGTAAGATACTGTGGAAGAAAGTGACTGGTCACTTTGATGTTGTGTTCTCTCATTCTGAAAGTGGGCTGAAAGTGGGTTAAAACTTAGGTGTGAACGCAGCCAGTGTTATTTAACATCATCATTCCAGGGAAAAGGCTTTGTGCTAGCAAGGTCCTGTCTTCACAAAGGTACAAAGGTACCAGGCCAGAAGACAAATGGGACTGGGCAAAGGGATACTTCTTTGGCTTTTCGCTGACAAACAAAATACATTTTACTGAGCTAAATTTTCAGTTTTGCTGTTTTTTATGCTAGGGATATGTGCAGAACACTGCTGCTGCATCCAGTTCGTTCCTCTATATTTGGAGGAATATCCAAATATAGTGGAATAAGTAAGTGACATCTGGATGCAGCCTGAGTTTTCTACTGGTAGAATCTATAATGTCCTCTTTGCTTGGAACTTGAAACATTCTGATGAAAGCAGGACTAGGGTTTTTTCTCTGAACCTGAGCTACGCCTTTTCTGCAAGGAAGTTTTGTTCTGAGTTTGGAATGCTCAAAATCAAGTGATTCGATTGTGAAATATTTTGGTGCAAGACATCGTGCACAATCCATTCTTATTGTTAGCATAATCTAGAAAGCTAAAAGTAAGTAATGAATGGCAGAAAGACGTTAATTTGGAGTCAGGAGTTTTAAAAGCAGGATTCTGTTTTCCTGATATAATTTCCTGTTTAACAATATTAATCATATTTTAGTTCATTCTGTTTTATTCTGAGGAAGTTTACTTTTTAAATCTTTGCAATTCATGATCTCTGGCTAAACTTAATAAAGATTTGGATTATCTACCACCAACTATGACCTACTAACAGGTTTTTTAACTTTGTAAGGAAGGCTCAAGAAGTTTTTATGAAGAGAAAGAGAAGAACCCTATGTTATTTTATTTTTTATTATTGTGACTTGCCCTGGGACCTTTCTGTGAATAGGATATAAATTCATAACTACATAAATAATAGGGTTTGACTTTTGTAGAACATCTCTTTGGTTTTTCACTGTGCAGTTTTGCTCTCCAAAAACTGACGCTATTCTTCTCAAGAATACTTGCTTGTTTTAGTAGTACAAAACAACCACAGTGAAGTAGGTCTTGTGAAAAAAGTCGCTTCACCAGGATCTGCTTCGACTTCTGTTGTCTTATGACTAGGGAGCCAGACTCTTATCTGGGAATATCAGGCTTGATTCCACACTCCTCAGTGAAGCCAGCCGGGTGGCCTTGGGCTAGTCGCAGCTCTCTTCTGAACTTGCACAGCCCCACCTACCTCGCAGGGTGTCTGTTGAGGGGAGAAGAACAGAAGGCTTGTCAGTCACTTTGAGTCCCCTCAAGGGTGAGAAAAGCAGGGTAGAAAAGCCAACTCTTCTTCTTTTCTTTCTTTGTAAAGAAAATTGAAAGAAGCAAATTCTTTTAAAATGCATTCTGAGGTTTGCCTCAGCTTTTTTATTACCAACTTTATGGACTGTAGGGAAACCAGATTGCATTTACACATGGAGATATATCCCTTTTTTCTTCTCCGGGCAAGTGATGACAGAAGCCTGTGGATTAGAGTTCATGGCCTGCTTTGCTCACTACTACTATTACAAAGTTGATAGGTGACTACATGTTGGGTTGGACTTCTAGTGATTGTATGAACAGACGTTTACCATTTTGATTTGTCCTTATACTAAGGTCTTACAGCTCATCCAAGGACATTCCAGTAACTCCTGTGATCTCATTCCTCCATCTTGTTCATCGCATAACTATTATGCTGTACCAATTTAAATGCATTTATCTTGTAGATCATCTTTAATAAATGACCCATAGCAGCTCCATTAGACTGCCAAGAGTTAACTGAAAGGAAATCTCATCTCACTAATTTAAAAACAAGGTAATACATTCACTAAAATCTTAAGAATGAGGGCTTTATGTTGTGGTAAACTAGACGATTCTGTTGGATAGTTTTACAAATTATAATGACATTGAGATTACAAAGCTGTATTAGTCCCAATAAATGTAATAGACCTTATTTCTGTAGAGATACCTACAGGTTTCTTAAATGTCAAGCTATATGTGGTATTGGCCAGTTGCCCGTGACTATTAATTAGTATGGAAGGTGGAGCTGAGCCAGGGCAGGCCAGTGCTGGAGATTAATGAGCTTAGAAAAAAAAGCTGTAAACTCAGCAGGGATCTACAGGAGACAGATTTATATACTCACTGCCATCTCCTCCTCTGAGGGGTTATTTGTAGCTGGGTTTTTGCCCTCTTCCTCTGCAAACCCCTATAGCTGTTTAGGAAACAAATGTGAATTTTTGTGTTGGGTCTCCTACTATCTCTTCTCATGAGGACCAAGAGGCAACGGAAAACAAACGAAGACAAGGCCTGCCTTAAGATCCTTTAGAGGCCCAGAAGAGGCATTCTAAATCCTGGGCTGTTGGGGTTTCCCTGAGCCATCTGCTAGCACTATTCTCTGTGGAAGCTCAAGGGTCTTCCCTAAAGGGGTGTCTGTGTCACATTGGTAAAAGTCGACCAAACTGCATTAAATTATTTTTAGGCCAGCTTTAACAATCACTGGACCTTTTGAGCTTGGCCCAGAGAGAGTTCCAGGTGGACTGCAGGAACAGTGTTCACATTGCAATCTGCCTAGAACCGTCCCTCCTCCCCGCTCCCAAGGGTTTCCTGCTTGGACAGCTTAGCAGTGATCCACAAACTGTCCTCTGCCATCGGGAACAGTATGGGAGCAGGGCGAATGGGACATTTCAAGGTATCTCACTCTGACCCAGCTTTCCCCTATCCTTGTGCAGTATATGTGCAGATCTCTTGGCCAATAGTGGCTTGGTGTAGGCAGGGTATCCTGTGTCTGGACACAAGGCCTGGAATGTGGCCATTTGCAAACTACTGCTGCTGGGGACCTATGGGAGGGTTCCTGTGCCCAGTGTACTAAAGGCCTTGGCTATTACAGACTGGTCTAGAATGACCTTCAAAGTCATTGCATTTTTACATTATATATTTATATTATAAACACACACTCTATGTTAACATTGAAATTGAGGGGACTAATTTGATGCAGTCAACTACACTGTTGTCAAGAATTCTCTGGAGACCAGTTCATTCAACTAATACAAAGTTTATATAATTATAACGATGCAAAACTAAGAATCAACACTACCTATAAAGAAAGCTTTAATATAGAACCAGGTACAAAGCAAGGAGATCCTTTATCACCACTGCTGTTTAATCTAAATTTAGAAACTTTATTAAAAACAATATGTGAAGATGAGATACCACCATATAAGATGATCAAGCAAGATATAATGATACAGAACTTTGCAGATGACACACTGGTATTTGTATCAGCTCCACTTCAAGCAGAAACAAAGCTTAAAGCCATATTATAACTTTTTTCACAGACCTCTGTCTTAAAAATAAATGTAGAAAAATCAGAAATTATGTTTAAAAATATCTGAGCACAAATACAATTATCTACCAGGAGGAAAATAGGAATAAAAATTCAACCTAAAAAAATTAAATATCAAGGTATAATTATCCCAAGAGACATAGATAAATTGATGAGATATACCTATATAAATCTAATTCATCAGATCAAACATGATATCAAGTTCTGGGGAGAAAAAAAAATCACTGATGGGCAGGATAGCAGTAATAAAAACAAAAATGCTTCCACAAATTCTTTTTCTTTTTAAACCTAACACCTCTCAAACCAGCAAGAGATTATTAAGCAAATAGATGATATTTTACATCTATATGTATTCAATTCTAAAAAATTAAGATCCATAAAATTTTAATTCAGAAACCAACTGCCACTGATGAGTGGGAAATGCCAAATTCACTTTATACTATCAAACTTTTAACAGTAGCAAATACATTACACTCATTAAGAAAACCTCGACCAAGGTGGAGGCAACTGGAAATTCAAGAAGATGAATTAGTCTCAACTATTCCCTACCACAATTCATTTAAGAAGAAAAATCTGAAATAAAAAAAAATCGGGTAATCCTAGATCAATATATATGGTTAATATGGCAAAATAAAATTTTACTTTCAATTTCACCACTAATGAAAATAGCCTATCACCCAAAACTTAAATACATATCCTCAGAAATTCGGACAAAATGAGAGGACAAAGGAAGAACAACAATTCAGGATTGTTTCACAGCAGAGAACAACTTAAAACATTAACTAGAAGAGGGACTATGGCTAATCAAAGGGCGGGTTGGTTTATCTGGTGTAGATTAGGACAATTTTTGAATCAGTTGAAATTAAAAATGCAGACTTCCTGTCACAAATGAAATTTGAACTAATAAAAAGATGTGCAACAATATCTCTTAAAAGTATAAGTTCAGCAATTTATGAACTTATGATGGAATTACCTATGGGCAACTGATATGCAAATAAACTTATCAGAACAAATATGGAATAACTTGTTCAACAAAAAAGTCTATCAATGAAACGTACATCAACGAAAATGAAGGAAACATACAAACATATTATACTGTAATAGATGGTACCTCACAGCACTGTTATTTGTTCTTGTTATGTTAGCAAATCTTAAAGACTGCTGAAGGGGGTGCAAATAATTACCTATATATATTTTCATATGGTTCGGCACTGCCCTTCAGTGCAAACAATTTTGGACTGAGATATATAAAGAAATAGGGCAACTGTTTGAAATAAACAGCCCATTTTCACAAAATATTTATCTGTTGCATGACATTATTGAACTAAATTTGGATATAAATGCACAAACAAGACTACTCAACAAATATTGGTGAAAAATGGGAAATGCTGATAATTTAACAATAATTTATCACCTGAATGTATCATCCTTAAACAGTGCCAATTGGAAGATAACCATACTAATGAACATTTCTGTCAAATATGGGAACCCTGTATAGAAAGACTGTTAGCACAAACGAGCACATGTATCCCAGAAAATAACTTTTCATTAAAATGGCTGTATATGCCCTGCCACTAGCTACAGCCAGTCCCTGAAGGCTATGCAGAAGCTGACATGAGATCTGTTGAGTAAGAACTGCTAATCTGGCATTTCCCTCCCCTGCTCTCCTTTAAACAAACTGCATGCTACCAGGAATCAAATGCCATGAATCTGTTCATCAAGTAAAAATCAAAAGCTTAGTCACACTCGGGCCATGTATCAGTAGAGGCAAGCTGCAGGTAGCTTTCCACAATTGGAAGGGAGACTGTGAAATAACAAAAAGAAGAAAGATAAAGCAGGGAGCAACACATAAGGGCACAGGAACCTGGTAAATGTGCCCTGAAGTATCAAAGCTCTTTTGATAAGCATGTAATTTACAAAAATTAAAGTCACTCATTTAATTCTCCCTTGCGATTAATTGAGTCCTGTGATTGCATTAAGGTGTGCTCATACAGTAACTGCACATGTGGTAATGATAGCTTATTATTATGCCAAGAGTGATCCTATATAAACAAGCGTAATAAAGCTTTTTCAAAGTGTTGTGTGTGGTAATTATCAGTTGTCATAGAGCCAACAGCTTAAGGAAAATGTTTAATTGCAAGCTAAATTGATCATATGCATGCTTTTATTTAACATACAGCTTTAGGGGACAAACAAAGCAAAGGAGGAAGAATCCCAGAAGTAAACTACACACCTGGAGTGATGACTAACAGGACATTTTTGTTGGTGGCTTTGGTCACCGCTCTGTTCCTATTTTGCTTCCTACTAAATTCTGATCCAAGGAATTCTAGGTTGTAAAAAGCTCTTCACAGTCAGGCGATATTTGTCATCTTGCACTGTTTCAAATGCAGTACTATTTGGAAAAAAATCATTCTGAACATGTTTCTCCTTGCACGACAATGTTTTGATAGGAATCATGAAAAAAATCTGGCTGGTGTGGTTTTTGCTTGGACTAAGGCTCTCAAAGTTGTCCAAAGCATTTAAAGACATATTTCAGTCAGTTCTGCCTCTTTTACAACATCTGCAATCTTGGACTTTTAAGTGAACTAGCAAATGAACAAACATTTTCACCTAATTCAACCTCTAATAGCAGAAGAACATGACTAAACATTTTTACAATATTCCTTCTTTTCCCATCACATCTTCCTAATGAATTGATACTGCTCAATACCCTTTTCAACTATTACCTGTAGATATTCAACCACACCTATGGGGGAACTATGTCTAACCTACTGATTATTAGATATAACTTAGGCCGGAATAGTAAGTGCAGCCGTTCTCTCAACAGCAGTACCTGTATGTATGAAAATGTACAGGATCTTCATACTGGCAGTTCACGTATTTGCAGCCATTTCTGCAGCTTTCCTTCTCCCTTCCCCTCTTGCTCTTTGTTCTTGGCAGCATTCTTCAGCTGCTTTAAGGGGGCTAGTCTCCAATGTCATCTCCCCTCTCTCTTACCCTTCCCTGGCCCTTTCTGCACTTGGCCTTATTCTGGAATATATCTCACGATAGGGGTCTGCTGGTCATATGCTAATGCAGCCTATAGCAGGCCCCACCTGTGGCCTTCCATAGTCTGCATTACCAAGCAGACAACAGACTCCAGTCCTGGGATATATTCCAGAATAAGGCCAAGTGCAGAAAGCCCCTCTCTCTGGGACCCTAACCTTTGGTTTTTTCACTATCCTCCATCTCTTGTCAGCAAGCAAACCATTTGGGAGGACTCTTGGGTTGTTCATGCAGCTTCGTTGCTTCTCTGCCCTGCAGCAATCCAAATCTATAAACAGTACTTTCACATGACCTTTAGACAGTAATATTTGGTATGCTAAACAATGCATGCAGTATCTGCATATGGAGGGAGCCAGAAAGACCTGGTCCCAAGAGAGAGAGAGTGCTTAACAAAGGAGCAAAGTAGCCTAACTGTGGCTCCTTCCGTGCTGTATTTGTCTTCACCTTTTGAGAATGACTCTGTTTGGTGGTGGTGGGGAATCAAACCTTTAAACTAATCCTTCCAAAAGCCACAAGGATTTTCTAGCCAGTTTCTCCCTTTGAACTCTGTGAAATGAGAAACAGTTCAGCTATCTAAGCAGACAACCAGTCACTATTCTGTTTCGATTCCCATACTGACCTGCCTGTGCCTTAAGATCTAGCGGTGGGGCCCTCCTGGTTGTCCCACCACCTTCAGTAGTGAGACTGGTAGGCATCCAGGAGACAGCCTTTTCGGTGATGGCCCCCAGAATATGGAATAGTCTTCCCCTCAAGGTGTGTCACACCCCTTCCTTATATACGTTTAGGAAGGCAGTGAAGGCGCACCACTTTATTCTGGCCTTTGGCTGAGGTGATTATATCAGAAAAGATACTATCATTTTAAACACGGAGTGTATTGTTTTAGATGTGTTGAATTTTTGAAGTGCTTTTATTGTATATTCTGTTTTTAATCTGTTGTTTTAACAGTTGTTACCCACCCGGGGACCTTCGGGTATGGGGCGGGATAGAAAATGTAAACAACATACATTCACATACAGAATGATACCACTCGTAGCCCATTTTACAAGCAAAGGAGTCATAATGCCCTGGAAGGGACAGGAGCGAAATCTTGGACTCTGCACCGACGCTTCAAGTTCAGGTGGAGGCTGTGGCCAAGAGTGACTATTCCTAAATATGGTTGATTAGACAGCTAAGGCCCCTTCTGGACAGAGATGACTCGGCCACAGTTATCCATGCTCTGGTAACTTCCAGACTGGACTATTGTAATGCGCTCCACATGGGGCTGCCTGTGAAGATGGCTTGGAAGCTGCAGCTAGTGCAGAATGCAGCTGCTAGGCTGCTTACTGGAACAGCTGGCTGGATGCACATCACACCGGTCTTAAAAGAGCTGCACTGGCTGCCAATTCACTACTGAGTCCAATTCAAGGGGCTAACTTTAACCTATAAGGTCCTAAATGACTTGGACCCCAAATATGTAAAAGAACACCTTCCATATCGACCTGCCCATGCCTTAAGAACCGCAGGGGAAGCCCTCCTGGTTGCACCACCATCCTCAGTAGCAGAAGGGGTGGGCACCCAGGATAGGGGCTTCTCAGTGGTGACTCCCAGATAGTGGAATAGTCTCCCTCCTGAGATGCATCAGGCATTTTCACTTTATGCATCTAGGAGAGCAGTGAAGACTCACCTCTTTGCCCTGGCCTTTGGCTAAACAAGGAAATTGCTTTCCTCCCCACAGTCAGGCATTGTTATAGTTTTAATGTTCTTTTTATATGCTTACTAGTTTTTAATGTAAGCTGCTCTGAGACCTTTGGGTATACGGTAGGATAAACATTCAAATAAATAAATAAAATAATTTCTCTGCACTCAGCAGGACACCTAGAGAAGGACAACAACACTAGGGAGAAAGAAGAGGAGCTTACCAAACTGCAGGGTGCGTCATATCACCTTGCTCCTCAATTATCTATCATGCCCCCCCCACACACAAAAAAAAAAAACCAAATCAACAACTTTTAGCAAGAGTCAGAGTGTAAGTAATCTTGGGCAAAGCCCTGCAGAAGTATGAAGTGAGATGCTACATAAGAACATAAGAGAAGCCCTGCTGGATCAGGCCACAGCC
>MTQE01001141.1:16020620-16050772 GCA_014337955.1 Aspidoscelis marmoratus
GACCTGCTATATGAGTCGGACCAGATACAAGTTGAGACAGCCCCATGGTTTTCATGGAGGACATGAAGAGCTGAACATGAAAAGTCCAACAAAATACATGCAGTGCAGGAAAGATGGTGTGCCCCAAGTAAGCTGGTTTACACAGTGCATGCCAGTAAGAAAACATTAATAGGTGAAAGAAAGGCAGTAACAGAAGAGGCAAGGCAGTTGTGAGATTTTAAGTAGTCTGGCTGGCAGCAGTGATCCTTTGTGCCGGTGAACAGAAGTGTGAATGAGTGAGTGAAAGACGGATGAATAAAGCAAGGAGAGGAAAAGACAAATTTGATCGGAAATTGAATATCATCACTTTCTTAGTCGACTCTGAATGTGCAGAACTTCATAAGCTCATGTCAAACAGATGTTGAAGGAAAATAAAACATTAAGATGTGCTTCTTAAACATCTGGTCAGCAAATCTCTTACGGAAAGCATATCCAGAGAACAATAATGCATGCTATGAAGAGGTGCTGAGTGAGAGGCAGACCCAGAATATTAAATGATTAAAAGAGAAACTGTTACCCAAATGTTTTCTTTGGGGAAAAGACACTAGCTTTAGTCTGGGCTTTGGAAACTGTTTAACAGTGCCAAAAGTAGAGAAATAAAAAATCAGCTTGGCTTGGCAGTCGATCAAAGCACTCAGCAGTGGCAGAGCTTCCTGGCAATCAGCTGGCCAACGCTGAAGGCCAAGTGCTGGACTAGATGGACCTTGTCTGAGCCAGGAAAAGCAAGACGTGCACTCTAAGAGAGTAGCAGAAAAATAGTAGCAATGAAACAGATGCGCCTTTCAATGCATTGAAAAGAACTGTAATTAAATTACAGTTACAAGCGCTAAATTTAGGGATAAACTTAGCTATTTAATTAGTTTTCCATCAAATCCAATCAAGGAAGGTATTTAGATTTCACAACAATGAGGCAGAACCCAAATTTCCCCAATTTTCAATGAAGTGGAATAATGTTAATAGGAATAAGATTTAAATAATTGTGTCAATGAGTTCAGCTTTTTCCCACCTGTGTATTTTCTAAGATAAGCTCTCCCACCTATTTGTGAATTAGCTCCCAAGTTTAAACACAGCACTAAAAGAAAAAAACAGCATTTTTAAAAATGGTGTGTAGGCTCATATGTACCTATCTCTTTGCCCAGCAGGCTCCACGCTGCATTTCAAAATCCCACATTTGCTTTATGTTGGACTTAGCAGTGAATGCAGGGTTATACACAGGACTTCTCTTTGCCCATTGGGCTTGGCCCTTATCACATACTCTGAGGACAGCTACCAGTCTGGATCGCTTCAAGGTGGGGTTAGACAAATTTATGGATGACAGAGGTATCAATGGCTACTAGAGTGAATGCCTAGGTACATCTTTCAGGCTGGGAGTGGGGTGGAAGCAGGACGCTTCTGATGCCATTTGCTGGGATTCAAGAACAGGAAAAGGTTTGTCGTTGCCTCTGTTTGAGATGCCCACGAGCATTTGGCGGGCCACTGTGTGCGACAGGATGCTGAACTAGATGGGCTGTGGCCTGATCCAGCAGGGCCTCTCTTATGTTCTTATGAGTGATTAAACAAGGAATGACATACTTTGCTTGGCTTGGCTCTAGAAGTTGTCCTTAAAATCTAGGGGTGTTTTTCTACTGTCACTAGAAGTACCCAGGAGTCTCTGACAGGGTTTTGTCCTGGTCACACTTGCACAGAAAACCTCCTTCCACCATTCCACACCTGAGGGACATAAGCGGTCTCCAAACAGCATTCAAGACAACTTGTGGAAGTATCAAAGTCTGTCCATCTCCCCAGTACCCCAAATCAAAGGGATGTGAGGGCATAAGGAAAGACTTCAATCCCCCTCCAAAGCGCATACAATTCAGTGCGCAAGAAACCATTCTGAAGCCGGTTTTTGTACACTGAGGCTGGCTTTCATCGCAGGAAAATGTATCACGTTTGGATGTGGGCCTGCTGTGCCTTCACACAGAGGGCAAAGAGGATTTGCAAGTGCACTAATGGAGACTCAGCCAGCCTTGAGGACAGCTGTGGAACTGTCAAGCTCCTCTAGAGTCTTCCTGAGGCTGTGGGAGCAGCCCAGTCCAGCAGAGGGGCTGGCACACTGGAAGCACATTCTAATTGAGTTTCTGAGAAAGGCAAGTGCATATCCCTCAGTCCTTGCCTTTGGATCCTTCCCTATATATATGAGGAAGAAGCTCTCAGGCCAGTTCATTCATACATAGGAGAAATGGAGGGAAAGGCAAAAATGTTCTCAGACCTAGGGACCATGATAAAATGCCCAGGTAAAATAGGCGTGTGTCTCTTTCCCTGGGCACAAGTATTTTCCTTTTTGAGATGTAGGTAGTTTCCAAGCATATTTTTCCCTATCAACACAAATGAAAGAGCAAGAAGATCTAGATTCAAGAGTATATTCACAGTCTATCTTTCACAGTCTATCAGGTGCCTTTTTTACAGGAAGAAAAGGGCAATCAGTAGAAGACTTTGGTTCTTTTTGGATAAAGCAGACATTCCCTTTGTCACGACCACCTCACTGAGTATTTATAATGAAGGCTCACTTGTCAACTCCAATCTTATATATACTTCAATATATAAATAAAGGCTTCGATCCATGGAGAGAATAGCAAGGCTCCTTCAGAATAAACACCGTAACTGCATTCACATCTACATTTTAATCCAGCTTCAATTCACTTTCAAAATCAAGTTCACAAGCTATTTTCTTTTAGTATTATTTAACTCTGCAAGTCCACATTGGGGTTAGATGGTATAGAAAGAAAATGATGGTCATTTGGCTGATGCGTTCTCTCAGGCTGCATTCCAACACAGGATCTAGTCAGACTTAAGTCAGCTCAAGTTCTCCCCGTCCTGACAGTTTCCAGCTGTTTCTGCAGATTAAAGGTCCCTAAACGCAAAGTATCCCTATTTGGATTAAAAGGGGTCTTGCAGCTGGATTTAGAAATAACCCTCACTATTTAGCAATGGGAATGCAAGTGGGTTTTTTGGAGAGGGAACCATACTTTAGGGATATTTTCTTTAGTTTCCTTTGATGCAAAGATAAGCTGTATTTCCTGTGCCTGGCCTCTCCACCATTGGGCTCGCTTGAAAGGGAGGGGAGACAGCCTGCAGGCTGCAACAGAGCCTGTTGATTGTCACATGTGTAACAAAAAAATCAGTGTAACAAATTAGCGGCTTCCATTTAAATGCCTGTTTACTTTCTCTCCTCTTCCTTTCATTCACATCTTTCGCCTGGTTCCACACCTTTTTGTGCTGTTCCACTGTAACAGGCCAGTGCAATTGTTGGATTCTTGTGTAAAAGCCTCCCTGTTCCTTCCTTCCTTCCCTCCCCCTTCCTTTCCTCCTTCTGCTATTTCAAGGAGAAAACCAAACAGAAGTGTCTGATTTTACAGAGATCCTCCTGCTGCTGCTAGGGAGGGAGCCAAGAAGAAAGGCGTGCACATACACAAGGGCAAGAAGGTCTTTTTCCAAGGCAAGGAGTGAGTGAGCGAGGCGCTTGGTTTGGATCCCTAGCTGGGTGCATTGCTGGCAAGCAGGGAGAAGACTGTGTCCATCCCTTTGCTTTATAGTAGGAACCTGCTGCACTGACATTCGGAGCAGAGAGGAGAGGGAAGCGTGGTGGCAACATCTTATGCAGCACTCCATGGTCTTCTGCAGGGGCAAGTTTATAAAGAGGATGGGTTTTTTTATTGCCTGCCCCAATGAAGTCAGGGCATGATGGCACCCGATCGCTGAATGCATGGGGAGGGGGTTCTGCTGAGGTAAGGAGAGAGGGAGTCCGCATTATAAGATAACAGTGGGAATGCCAAAAAAAAAAAAAGGCATTAAACACCCCCTGCTAAAACCTGCATTAAATTGCCCAGTGGGAACCTGGCCGCATTCTAAAGATAGAATGAAACTGGATTAAAACTTAGGTGTGAATGCAGCCTATGTGGAAGTGAAGGGCTGCATTCAGAAAAAAACAACAACCCTGTACAAAATGACTCCTCTGAAATACCACGTGAGGGGTCGCTTCTGCTTCGTGATTTAGTGGATTTCTAAACAGCCATTCCCCTGAAGGAGCCATGACAAATAACTTTGTTTACCAACTCAGATTAATTCTTTGCTAGGTTCAACCCCAGTTTTAAATTGAATCCGCAATTCTCTGGCTCATGCCATTATGTCTTCCACAGTAGGTCACGGGGAAAGACATGCCACAAAACAAAACCATAGTCCCTTGGTTGTCATAAGAATCCTGCCCAGCCTTGAACTAAAGCTTTAGAAAATGGAACACTCTTAAGATTTTGAAGGTGTCTCCCAGTGACAAGACTTTGTTCTCTATTGTTCAGTAATACAGTGTGGAACATATATCAGTGGCCGTCCTTTCCTCTGGCTGTTTACGGGGCATCATATATTAGCTGATGCATCAGCTCCCCTTCTTGGCAATGGGGAATCCCTGCAGAACAGCTGATAGTGGAGGGACAGCCCCACACCAACTACAGATTATCATTTCAATGTAACATCAAAGAAAGCCCAAGCAAGGAGCATTTCCCCTTCTTTTCTTTCTGCCTCTGTTCACTCCAGTTAAGTGGTTGACAGAAGAATCCCTATCAAGGGGGTGTCAGCTACTGCCAAGGCTAAAAAACAGAACAGAAAGATGCTATTTGCATGAAGAGCCGTCACCCTTCTTTGATCACAGCTGCAAGCTGCACCTGCTTAAAAAGGCAACAGCTACCCAAGCAACATACCACCCTTGTACTCAGAACAGGACAAAACAGCAGAGAAGGGGTGGGTTCTAAAAAGACAACACGAATTGCTGCCCTTCTTCTGCAAGCTGATGGTAAACTCCCTCCTGCCCCGCAATGTCAGAGAAATCAAAGCAGGAACCCAAAGGGAGAAAAAAGCCTTTCTTCTGCCTGCTGCCTCCATATGGTAAGGTGCATCATTCAGAGACAGCTGCAAGGAAGAGAAGCTGCAAAAAGGGATAAAGACGATAGAATAAACAGCGAGTGAAGAAGGGGAGAAACAGCATAAAAGCGAAATGCAGATGAGCAAATGGGAAAGGAACTAAGATCCTCCATTTAAAAGCCATGTTTTATAGGGCTGCTTAAAGCAATACAACAAGGCAAATTTCTGGCCTTCTTCCCTTTTGTCTGTCATTCCATTCAGCCCTAAGGGCAAACCTCTTGTGACTCTGAATCTCTCTGTTATATTTTTATAACTTTTATTACTCACGGAATGCTCTCGGGGCAGTTGTCCCTTCACAGCAATATTTATAGTGACAGGAAAGCAGCATAGGATGCTTACTATCTGTATCTGGCTCAGGCTAGTAAGCAAAGTGAAAAGGTGATGCAAAGAGTGAACTTGCAATGTGGCGTTTTGAAAAACAAAGTGACCACCTGCCTGCACTGAGGACTATGTGAAGGATCTGGTGTAACACACTATTTGCACACATATCCCCAAGGCAGAGGGAAAAGAAAAAATGGAAGGACCGGAGAAATGCAGTGAATTGATTGACAATACAGCAAATCCACTGTAGCCCAGCTGCATGTGCCGCTAGAAGGCAGAAAAGGGACTTACTACGTGCTAAATGAAATCTACTACGAAATGTGGTGCTGGCTACTGGTATGGTTTCTAAAACATTTGGAATTCATGGAAGTCAAGGCTACGAACGACCATTAGCCCTGATGGCAGCAGGAGGTAGGCATGCCTCTGAAGGTCAACTGCTGGTAGACTGCCAGCAGAGAAAGCTGTGTGCTCATGACTTGCTGGTGAGCTTTCCTGTGCAGCTGGCTGGCCACTGGAAGCGCAGGCTGCAGGACTAGGTGGGCCACAGCTTTGATGAAGTGGGTCACTTCTTGTGTTCTTATATAAAGCAAAAACACATGAAATGCTTGTGGAAATCTCCCTCTCCTTCCACCCCTCTGTCGCTGTTATTCAGCACTTCTCTGCCGCCAACGTTTTCTATCAACTGGGAACGAATGCTCTTTTCTGTCACTAGAGAACTACTTGATCTCAGTGTCAAGGACTGCTTCTTATTAGCAGTGACTGACTTACCAGTTTCACTCCTATCTGGATAAGGATAGTCTGACCACCTGCTCTTAGGAGCAGGATTTCTCCAACTTCTAGCTGCTTACATCAAACAGCGATAACTATGATCATCAGGTACTACTTGGCTTCCTGCTTGCCATATTTTCCTAACCATCAGTACTGGCAATGATGGACTTCTATTTAATCCAATAAATTGTTTCTAATTTAGCAATTCATTTTAAAAGACATCTACGTGTTGTACAATCCATTGAATCTACTGATTTAAAAAATTATACCCATTTAGAATTATTTCAGGAACCAAATGCCAAGCCCTGTGCTAGGAGAAAAGAAAGAGTGATTTTTTAAAAAATTAAAGGAAGTTTTTTTTTGGGGGGGGGGTTGCCCAAAAGAGGAAAATTTGCTCTTCTCACCAGGCAGTCTAAACATTATTTGTCCCTTGTATAGAAGCCATTTCCTTCCAAGATCAAACAAAAAGGCTTTAATTAGAAAAAGAAACAAACAGAAGCTAAATAGCTAGCTTATTTTATCTTTTAAACTGATTTGATTGGAACCTGTCTTAAGACCTTCAGGTACAGGATAGGACAGAAAAATAAATACTTTCATATATAAATAAAGGCTTTGATCCATACAGAGGATAGCAAGGGAAAAACTGTTCAGACATTAACTGGAGTCCTTTTTGCACTGGACCTTATTCTAGATTATATCCCAGAATAGGGATCTGTCGTCCATATGCTGCTGCAGAGGGGCCCTGCCCACGGCCTGCCATAGCCTGAACTAGCATGTGGATGGTAGGTCCCTATTCTGGGATATAATCTGGATTAAGGGCAGTACAGAAAGGGCCTGGATTAGTATTATGGTTAAAACCTAAATATATACTCTTTAAACATACCAGTTTTCAGAAATCCACGATATCACCAAACTGATATTATTAGAAGGATGCTAATAGGGCATGAGAGCGATATAATGAAGTTATTGGTAGCAACTGTGTAAATGTGAAAGTTGTATCCCACATGACTGAAATTCCCAGGTACAAACAGCAGAACTACTTAGCACAGTGTTTTCTTACTCACGGGTTAAAACAGAAGCCTTCTCACAGAATCACCTACTGGCTGGCCACTTGAGGATGCAATGGAAGCAGAGAAATAGCTCTTCTTTGCTGCAACCACTGCCACACGGGAGGCACGATAATGTGTTCTCACCAGTGTTCGATCGGATTCGCACTGGAATTTTCTCCACTTGTGCTCAAGCCGTTGGGCCTCCTGCTTCATCATACACAGCTCCCTGGTAAACGAGAGTGCTGTGTGAACTCGGCAGGGGTGCCAAGGGTGCTTGGGAGTGATCGTATCAATAGCCCTCCTCACCTCATTATTCCACAGCAAGACCAGAGCATTGACAGGAGCACCAGGCATGTCAATCGGAAATTCCCCCAGAGCCATCAGGAATCTGACAGATTCCATTAGCCTCCGAGGGCGGACCATCTTAATGAGTCCTTCACCCTTGCGGCAAGGAGAAGACACCATAAGCCCAAACTTCACCAGAAAATGATCTGTCCATGACAATGGACTTGTTAACAAATCCACCTACCAACCGATACTCACCTTCACACTCTGTAGCAAAAACCAGGTCAAGGGTATGTCCTGCTGCATGAGTTAGGCCCATACCATATTGAGACAGTCCCATGACTGTCATGGAGGCCATGAAGTCCTACAGGAGGTGTCCTCAGCATGGAGATTGAAGTCCCCCAGCACCACTGTGTTGGGGGCCTCCAACACCACCTCAGAGACAGCCTCTACCAGCTCTGGCAGGGAAGCTGTTGGGTAGCAGGGTGAGTGGTACACCAGTAGTAACCCTGTTCTGTCTCCCTGGCCCAGCACCAGGAACAATCACTAAACCCCAGTCACAGAGCGAAAGGTGCACCTGGTGAAGGAGATAGATTCTTTATGGACCCTGGCAACTCCCACACCCCGCCCCACTAGTTGAGGCTCGTGCTGCGCAACATGGGGGACAGATCTGGGTAAGTGCAGATTGACTATGTTTTGTGTGAAGAAATATTTCCTTTGTCTCTTCTCATTCTTTTTTTCAACTTCACCACATGCCCCCTGGCTCTAGCATTTTTGGAAACTTAGTCCACACGACAGACATCTGTATACACCCCTCATGCCCCTCTTATTTGCCTCTTAGCTAAACTAAAAAGCCCCAAGGGCTGCAACCTTTTCTCATTCTCCATTTATTTCCTTTTCCGGTTTTGGCATATCTTTTTCTCCCTCAGTGTCAAAGGGACCAATAGCCTATCTAGCCAGACTCCAGGGGATATTTTTTACTATCATTTTGAGATTTTAGGGATAATGGTTTTTGAGGGGTTTTTCCCACTGCTTACTATTATCTGTTGGCAATTTATTTTGCCAAAGTTTGTGTTTTCTTTTGTTTTACTAAGACAAGCTTTAGGTTTCTTTGACATAACCTGTCAACCAGGCTGGTACCTTCTTGAGCCGGGCAGTTATTTTTGTAATCTTTATAATAACTGTGAACTAAGTGGTATCATTCTCTATCAAACCCTATACTGTGCTTGAGTCTTCATGGAATGTTCAGAATGATTCCCCCAGAAACAGAGGGATATTCTTTATCAGAAGAACAGCTGGCTAGATAAACCCCAACTACAGGGGGGAAAGCTGGCTTTTGTTTTTTAATCAAAAGTTTTCATCTAAAACTTCAAAAGTTATTTTTGTTTTAGTATCTCTCAAAGAGTTATGTGTTTTAAATGTTTTATGTGCTTTGTAAGCCACCTAGAGAACTTGAATGGGTAAAATTCTCTGTAAATAGTACATAAAAGTTCATTTCTAAAGTACTCCCTTGAATTTCTGAGGTAAATATCCTGTTAATCTGGAACCTCTAAGGAGCAACCCTTTTTGGTACAGATAAGAACATAGCAGATTGATGATAAGAGGCTTCACTGAGAGTTTCACGTGAACTAAGGATTAGGAAAAGATTTGACCAAGTTTTGAAGGCATCCAGTAACTTCAGGGAGGTAACATGGTTTAATCAGACTAGGAGGACTTGCATTAAGGTGATTCATGCTTTAGAAGTTGCAGCTGATGCCAACTAGCAGGCCTAGGAATCACTTAGTCTGCTGGGCACAGCCTGAATGAGACTAATCTGTCTTCTCATAACTCTCTCTTCTGTGCAAAGCACATCTTCCTAGCTATGTTCAGCTCACTACCAATCACACTATTTCTTGGGCTGCAACATCTAACATGCCATTGATCATGAGGATGATCTGGTTGTCTAAGCAACCTCACTGCTCCATATGCAGCCTACCCAAAGCCACATTCTCAGTGGAAGATGACAAACATCCCAAACAGGAGGTTGTAACACTCCTTAATTTATTTTTGGCTTTTTGTTCACTTCCACCTCTCTGAAGCTCACTGGGCAATAAGTAGGAGGGACTGGGACTTTGAGAAATGTCTGCACTAGAAGAAGTTTGAAAGAACATTGTAAAGGCACTCTCCTTGGTCAAAGAGCTAATCTAGCTATTAACCCATATTTTGCAGGAGCTCTCAAGACCATTTTACAGCACAAGTATGCAATACGCCTTTTATGCTCTCATCTCACTCTCCAATTACCACAAGTAACAGTAATACAAGCAGATGATGTAATAATGTAAAGTGCGTCCAGACTCATTAATACTGTAAAGTCGTTATCAGGGGGTCACACATAACAATCGATAGATCATTGTGGTGATGCATTATCCCATAGCAACTGCATATTTATGTTAACAGCACTCACAGCGCAGTATTAACTTTGAATCTTCCTGCCAGTCCAGACAGAATGGTGAGAAGAGCCAAAGAGAACAGGTAGGGCAGCTCAACCCCAATTGGCTGTCTCATCCCATGTGACCGCGCGCACCAACTCAAGCTTTTGCAGCTTCCAATAAGGAAGCTATAAGAGGCTGCTCTAATCCGGACACCCAGTCGCTATTTCACAGCAGGTAAGCTGCAATTTCCCCCTAACTGCGGATTAATTCTGCTAGTCTGGAAGGGCCCATAGATGTTACAAGAAGTGTTCTGCAATTTGCACATGCTCAGAGGCAAAGATCTTTAGAACTAAAGGGTTGGTTTGACAGACACGTCACTGGCAGCCAATCCTTTGGGAGGTGGTAAATAAGTGAGAGCAATCTCAGTTCAATAGTTTTCATTAGAACAGAGTAAAAATCCACACAGTAACTTTTTTATTTATAGATATAAAGTGACACCTGGGGGAACTACTATCAAAAATAAGCAACTTGAGTAACAAGAGGCACTGTATAGCTCTAGCAGGAGTTTAACAACTGTGGCCTGCTCAGAGTGAAAAAGACAAGTTGGAATTTGATTGGAGAGACCTGGGAAGAATCAACCAAGCAGGCTGCATTGTTAGGTAGAACTGCGGCACTCCACAGTTAAGCTAGAAATACTCTAAAATTATTGGGGGATGATGCCAGAAGGAGCCAATCACTTCACCCCCCCCCCACCCCCGCCAGTCAACCAATTTTCCACAATCTTCACATCCAAAACCCCTCCTGTAATAAAGTCGGACCAATCACCTGGCGTGCCCGATTGCCCAACTGTTTCTACTTCCTACACATTTCCTAGTTTGAGGATGATGTCCAAATGTTGGGAATGCTTAAGGGCTGTACACACACTCAGCACTCGGTCCCACTGGCAATCCAGTAAGATACATTTGGCTTGGCTAAAGTTCCCAACAATTTGACAAACCTCATTCTGATAGACAGAGGGGTACCAGCAATTGCAGGGAGGAGACCCTAGACAGCCTGGAATAACTGACAAGTATAAGTTCCTGGGAAAGCCAAGCAGAATGTTATAATTGATGGATAAAAGCACCAATGCCAGCTAATTGCACCCTGGAAGGCACACGCACAAACTCTGCAACAATGGAAAGCTCAAAAACTTTGGAGGTGAAGAGATGGCACAGATACCTTAATAGGAATGATTTTTAGCAAGATAGCTCAGCCCCAAGTAAAATGGGCGTCTGCATTCTCTCTCTTTTCCCTAACTGGAGAGAACACACGTCTGTGCCCAACTAGCTCTTATACCCCAAGATGTATCCTAAGGCTGTGATCTTGCAACAGATTGCTACAGGAAGAGTAAATAATATTGGATTAGATAAACACCTTTTATTTAATTGTACCACTATTTACATTTTAATATCATGTCCCTTCACTCTGTGGTGCAATGGCTTGTTTTTTTCCTACTCCGTGGCTGATAGAATTATGTTGATCTTGAGGTGCAATCAATAAAATAGGTTTACACCTTTCAGGAGAAAATGGAGGTAAACACCTCATTTACATAGAACGGTGGAGCTTGAATATCAAGCAAGAGCTATTCTTTGAGCCACAAGGCTTTCAGACTAAACAAGACATAATGTCTAGCATTCAGTCCTGTTGACACAGCATTTATCGCATTTCTTTTTACATTGGTAAGCTTCCCTTTCTCTTTCTAAAAGCTGAAAATAAGCAGCTGATTCTCAGAATTCCTTGTGAAGTACCATAGATTAAATGGCAAGCAACAGATTTAAAACCTATACTAGGTTTTGTCACTGAAAAGAGAATGTGGGTTTCCCATAGTTATATATTTAGCCTTTGGACAGATTATCTGGCCTGATTTTATTGCATCCTGGTCATTTCGATTTAAGCCACAGCTGTAACAAAAGACACACGGCATATAAAAGACAGCTGTGAACATGCAAACAGAACTAAAATGATGTGTTTGTGCCATAAAATGGTACAAGCATCCCTAAGCTAGGTGTTGCCATTACTTCAAATATGGGACAAGCAAAGAAGAAATACAGTACAAAGTGAATTTGTGCTGAACTCACAGAGAACGTCTCAAAGAGGACCAAGACTGTCAAAGTGCTTCACCTGGAAAGCTCATCCCTTTTTAACGTTGTTCGTGGCTAAACATTATGTAATGTAGTGTTTTGTTGTTAAAAAAATTGTGAAGATTTACATCTGAGAGAATAAAAATGTTCTGCTGCTGCCTGAGGTGATGATGATGCAATGCTGCTCAACCCCCTGTTCACTGGAGCTCCAACCATTCACTGCTGTGGCTTGCTTTGTGCCGATTTCTCAAAATGACTGAAAAGGGATTTGCAGAAGTAAATCCATCACTTGCAGATCCCTGAGTGATCATAAGCTTCTTCACAGGCACCCACAATTATGTTGCAATGGAGATGAATGGGACAAAGATTCGATGTAACTCTGTGCTGGTTAAGACCTATTTCTTCTGTCCTCACATTGTTGTGGCTGTGCAAGAGACTTCTTTCGTTCTTTCGAGTATAGAATAACATACAAAAAATACGAAATATCACTAAATACTAGCTACAGTTCCAAATCTGAAACAATAATATAATTTTCTGAAAGAACTATAGCCCCAAGCTATTTTCTTTTTTTTAACCCTCTTATTAAAAAAAATGAGGTCAGGGAGGAGGAGCTGTATGAAAAAGTGATGGTAACTATAGTGAAAAGTAGCAAAATGCAAGAGACATTTTTTACTTCATGTTTCAACAAAGGACAAAATAGGGGTGTGAATGAAAGCACAATGGGTGGTTTGGTTTCGCCTATCTTCCACATGTAGTCCGACCCCCGATCACACACAGGCCTCCCCTCAACTGCATGCCATCTCCTTCTTCGCCCATTGTGCGCACTGAGCCAGCCCACTGCTGCCTGCATTTCCCCATCGTACCTGCAGCATTATTTCATCAGTTATTTAGACCCTGTCGTTTACAAGTGGATCCAAAAGCAGGTCACACCAGTAAAAAAAAAAGAAAAATCAATTAGGATGTCGTGGTGTAAAATACAACCCACGCCACTCCTCTGCAGTAACCACTTAAGAGTTGGGTCAAGAGGACAGGTGCATCAACGGCTACTAGAATGGATGCCTTAGCTACTGCCTCTGGGTTGGAGAGACAAGGCAGGATGCCTTTCAAAGCCATTTTCAGGGAACTGAGAGGAAGTGAAGGTTTTGCCTTCATTTTCTTCTTGAGAATGCCCATAAGCAATTGGTGGGCCATTGTGTGAGACAGGATATTGTACTAGATGGGCTGTGACCTGATCCAGCAGGTCTCCTCTTATGTTCCTATGAGGAGGTATTGTTTCAACCAGGTGCCGAAAACCATATAATGCTGGCACCTGGTAGACCTCTGATGGAAGGCAATTTTTGGGAACCACCACAGAAATGGCCTTCTCATGTGCTGCAACCACTCATGCCTCTGGGGGTTGTGATCTTAAGGCATGGCCAGGTCTGTATGAGAAAAGATGATCCTTCAGATATTAAGGGCCAAAGGCATTTAGGGCTTTATATTTCAATGTCAACCCTGAATTGGGCTTCATAGCAAACTGGTAGCCAGTGCAGTTTATTCAAGACTGGTGTGATGTGCACCTGGACAGAAATTTCTGTTAGCAGTTAACCTTTTGCACTATGCACTAGTTCAGGCTCCTGAACCATCTTCAAGAATGCATTACATTGAATATCCAACTCTCTCACCAGATGGCCAATTTGCTCTGTAACAGGGGTTGAGGGCCTGCTTCTGCTGTTGGATCAGGGACGCAGAATAGGGATGCTGCTGGTGTACTGTTCACCCCACTGCCCAGCATCCTCCCTATCTGAGCTGGCTGAGGTGGTCTTGGACGTGGTGTTGGAAGCCCCTGCCATTGTAGTGTTCGGGGATTTCAACGTCCACGCCGAGGATATGCTCAATGGACCAGCTCAGTCCTTCATGGCCTCCATGACAACCATGGGGCTGTCCCAGTTTTTAAGGGGTCCAACTCTTATGGCAGGTCACACTCTTGATTTGGTTTTTGCCACAGAGCGGACTGGTGAGAATCTGTTGATAAGAGAGCTGGCGGTCAGCCCTTTGTCATGGATGGATTATTCTCTGGTGAGATTTGGACTCACAGTGGCAGCTCCCCTCTGTGGGGATGTAGGACCTATTGAGATGGTCCGCCCTCGAAGACTTATGGAATCTGGGCGATTCCTGGATGTTTTGGGGGATTTTCTGGTTGGCATGACTGGTGCTCCTGTCAAAGCTCTGGTCTCTCTTTGGAACAGGGAGATGAACAGGGCTATTGACACAATCGCTCCCAAGTGCTCTCAGCATGCCTGTGGAGCCCAAAAAGCTCCTTGGTATTCCATGGAGCTACAGGCTATGAAACAGGAAGGTTGATGGCTAGAGCGTAAGTGGCTTAAATCTGGCTGCGAGTCTGATCAAACTCAGGTTAGAGCACATTATCGTGCCTACCAGGTGGCAGTGATGGCGGCGAAAAGGAGTTTTTTCTCCGCCATCATTGCATCCTCAAGTAGTCGTCCAGTGGAGTTCTCCAGAGTGATAAATAGCCTTATAAAACCAAGCTCAAGGAAGTATGAGCGAGGGCCATGTAATATTAGCTGTGACATATTTCCAAAGCACTTTGAGGACAAAGTCACTCAGATTCGTAGGGGATTAGATGTCACAATTGGACATAGCCCAGAGGAGGTGTCCAGAGAACTGTCTGGTCCAGTTACTTTGGATCAGTTTCAATTCTTGCAGCCCGTGGATGTGGACAAACTGCTTGGGGGGGGGCCGACAATGTGCTCTCTAGACCCTTGCCCTTCCTAGCTGATAAAACCTAGCCAGCAAGGTATGACCGGCTGGATTCAGGAAGTAGTCAATGCCTCTCTGAGGGATGGTTACACTGGCCCTTAAACAGTCTATGATATGCCCCCTCCTGAAGAAGGCTTCCCTGGATCCAGAAGATGTAAACAACTATTGCCCAGTGGCCAGCATACCTTTTCTAGGCAAGGTGACAGAGACAGCTGTCACTGTTCAACTGCAGGCATGCTTGCAGGAAGCTGAATATCTAGACCCATTTCAATCTGGCTTCAGGCCCCGTTATGGCACGGAAACCACCTTGATCGCCCCAGTTGATGATCTCCTCTGGAAGAGAGACAGGGGGAATGCAACCCTGTTGGTTCTCCTGGACCTCTCAGCAGCTTTGGATACCACTGACCAAGGTTGATCTCAGATAGCAGTCGTGGGAGATACTGATTCGACAGCCTGGGAACTCACTTGTGGGGTTCCCCAGGGGTCAGTCTTATCCCCCATGTTTAGTATCTATATGAAGCCACTGGGAGAGGTCATCAAGAGATCTGGAGTGAGGTGTCATCAATACACAGATGATACCCAGCTCTATCTCTCTGTGCCATCTGAATCAGGAGAGGTGGTTGCAGTGCTTGACAGGTGCCTGGAGGCGGTAATGGGTTGGATGGGGTCCAATAAATTGAGGCGGAATCCATATAACACAGATGTACTGTGTGTCACAGGGTCTTGAGTCCGCATAGTTGGGAGACACCCTGCGCTTGATGGGGTTATACGCCCTGGAAGGGACAGGTGCGTTATTTGGGGGTACTGCTGGACTTGGCCCTGACGCTTGAAGCTCAGGTTGATGCCGTGGCCAGGAGTGCCTATGCCCAACTGTGGCTTCTGCGTCAACTGAAGCCTTTTCTGGACAGAGATGACTTGGCCACAGTTATCCATACTCTGGCACCCTGTAATGCACTCTACATGGGGCTGCCCTTGAAGATGGTTCGGAAGTTGCAGCTAGTGCAGAATGCAGCCGCCAGAGTGCTGACCAGGACAGCTAGCTGCATGCACATCACACCGGTTCTAAAAGGGTTGCATTGGCTGCCAATTCACTACCGAGCCCAATTCAAGCTGTTAACGCTTACAAGGGCCTAAATAGCTTGGGCCTCAAATATCTAAAGGAACGCCTTCTCCCATACTGACCTGCCCGTACCTTAAGATCTGGTGGGGAGGCCCCTCCTGGTTGTCCCACCACCCTCAGCAGTGAAACGGGTGGACACATGGGAGAGGACCTTCTCAGTAATGGCCCCCAGGCTGTGGAATAGTCTCCCCCTTGATGTGCCTCAAGCTCCTTCTCTGTACATGTTCAGGAAGGCAGTAAAGATGCACCTCTTTGCCCTGGCCTTTGGCTAAATGTGGTTACTCCTCCCCCCCCACACACACACTTTTAAGTAGTACTGTTTTTAATATATATTTGGTTTGTTTTGACATTCTGGATTTTAAATGTTGTTGTAGGTATTACTGTTTAATATATATTATGTTTTAATGTTTGGAATTTTTAAAGCATTGTTACCTGCCCTGAGACCTTTGGGTATAGGGTGGGATAGAAATATAAACAAACAAACAAACAAACAAACAAACAAATAATAGAGTATGGTACTCTTATCTTGAGCTTACCTATCCAGGAAGCCACTACTACACTTGTACATCAACAGTAGCTAGGAGTTCTTGCTTTTAATCATAATTTTTAGTCATCATACTGCCTCACAATACTAATTCCTTCTCTAAAGTACATGGAAAAGGTAAACCAAGAACACCTGCAAAGAAATCTGGCTTATGCAGTCATCACATCTGAATCCATGATGAGTTTTTTTTCTAACATAC
Source organism: Aspidoscelis marmoratus (assembly GCA_014337955.1). Classification (NCBI taxonomy): domain Eukaryota; kingdom Metazoa; phylum Chordata; class Lepidosauria; order Squamata; family Teiidae; genus Aspidoscelis; species Aspidoscelis marmoratus. The sequence goes on from MTQE01001141.1 coordinate 16,037,187, forward strand.
CAGTATCACCAGCCACCTTTAACTACAGTTTGCTGCTCTCTTACTAACAAGGAACACATCATGAGGCCAACTATAGATTTAATGGGAAGTTAAACTGTTGCTTAGTGTTTGGCTTCTACCACCCATCCACCCAGGAGAAAAATAATGTTGCCATGAGCAATAAACCACAGCACAGAATTAACTTATCACGGTGTGCAAATGCATGAAGCCAATAAAACCGACAAACAGACCTTCTATCCCATTGACAATTTCAAGGCTATAAAGGGTTTAATAATGACCACATTCCAACATCTCCCTCCTCAAGATGAGGTGGGGTGTGGCCTGAGCCACTCCTTGAAATCATTTGTGGGCTGCTGGTGCATGAATGATAGGGTCAAAGAAATCTGTCCATGACAGCTTGGTGCACCATGCAAATCCTGGCTGCCCAGTCAATCTCAGTTTGGCTTACACAGAATAGAGCTACTTTAGAGAAGGAAATATCCTTGTGAAGTTGATGCATCCTGTCCCCTGCCATATGGTGGTATTAAAGGGGGGCATGGCAAGGTGTCATGTAAATACCCTGCCCTGAGTGCTTCTCACTCTGGCACTGAAGACGTCCTCTATGGGAACCCAGCCACAACGTCATAATGGCTTTGAGATAAAACATATGAGAAAAACTGTTAGAAGAGACTAGCAATTTATCTATCCAGACCTTTACACTGAGACGTTTGTCAAGACAGGTAGAACATGAGCAGAAACACATTTCTTAAAGACAACTTCCAGAAAGCCGAAAAGGGCAACAATGCTTTAGACTAAAAACTGCCACGCTCATTGCCAAAGGCCATTGAAGGAATGAATAAAGGACAAGTTTAACACAGCATGTCTGCTCTGAGGTATAAGCAGATGTGTTGCTACGCTCTGAAAGTGCTGCCAAATACAGCAATGCTCTGCTTGTAAGCTGTGCTAAGAGGGAATTAACAATAATTGAGCCTTTGGGTCATGAAAAGCTGAGCTGCCGTTGCAAAGTCATCACAGGATAAAGCTGAAACCTTCATGTAGTTCACTATATTGAAAGCAGATCTGTCATTCTAAGGAAGGCCAGCAAATGGGACAGCTGTGAACCCATCACAAACAGAGGCATCACCAGGGACGTATTCTCAAGATTCAATACATGTCTTTAAAATGCTTTTTGTCACTTCCATTCAGAAACAATCAAAGCACGGATATGTCCGGAGTGTTGCAAATTACAAATCTACACTCATTAAGTCAATCACGGCAATAATTTCCTACTGCCTTTGCCCTTTCATTGTATCAAATGTCTTTTGGCCCTACATGAACCATACCATTAAACATGGGAGACGCTGTTTCTCACAACCTGGGTTTTCAACTAAACTTAACTACAGCAATTAAAATACAGTATTTTATTTCTAATGATGTTAACTACTATTAGTAAGTTCTGCTACCTTGAGACCTTTCTGATAAACATCAGACAAGAAATATAAGGAACAAATTAATGAAACAGAGCAGAATATCACCAGCATTTCAATCATAACTCTCCCCCAAACTCTGGCAACTAGGAATAGGCATAAATGGGGATTATTTGCATTCGATTTGTATCCTGGCCTATACTCGAAGGTCTCAGGACGGGTAACAACATTTAAAATCAGACATATATTAAAACAATAGTATATATATTTGATTCGTATATGAATATTGAATATTACTAATATTTGTGCACATCCCTACAGCCAACCATTCCCAGTGAGTTGGCTAGATGGAAAACAGAGCTGGCACTCCATAGGATGTCTGTCAGGGCAGAAGAACCTAAGAAGCACTCCACATGGCCTATCTGATCCAACAATCTATTAACACAGAGGCCAAGCAGCTGTACAAAGAAACCTACCACCAGCAGCTGGTCTTCAGATATATGATCTTTTACTGCCATCAGGGCTAATTCATTAATAGCCCTGACTTCTGAAAAATGGTCCAAATCTTTCATGAAGCCACCATATCTCATGGTAGCAAATCCGTAAATTTAACTATGAGTGCTAAACATTGGGGTAAAAATCATTATGTCTGGCCTCAATTGTTCAGGTTCATCTTCCTCTACTTATAGCATTTGGGGGGGGGGGCTCCCTACCCACTTTGTCCACATCATTCATAATTTAATACACTTTAATCTTGTTTCTTCCAATTGTCCTTTCTAGACTAAAAGGTCCCAGAGAGCTGCAACTTTCCTCAGAGGGAAGGTCTTCAAGCCTCTTGATCATCTCAGTTGCCATCCTCTAACACCATCCTTCTTGAAATTGATTTTACCAAAAAACCACACAGTATTCCAGATGCGGTTGTACCACTGATTTCTGAAGGGGCGTTATAATACTAGTACATCTGTTTTCAATACCATTTCTTATTGCAGCTAACATGCTACTGGCCTGCATGCCCTTATTTCATTATTTTATTTTTAAAAATTATTTATATACTGCTTCCCATTAAAATAGAATCTTGAAGCAGTTTACAAACCACGGAAAATAAAAACTAAAATCGTAATAGTTATGTAAAAACATGATTTCATTGCTTTTGCTAGTTTTAATTCTTTTGCTCCGGATCTTTTAAGGTGATGGGTGGATTAGATGTTTAAATAAATACGTTTCAAGCTTTTGCAATTCATCTACAGTGAGATGGCAAATCTATGGAAGACAGTAACTCAACCCTCAGGGATATCTGATTTTATGTAGGCGATGAGAAGGTTGATGGAAAACAAGACTCAAGCACACTACAAAGTGACTGGGTTTCCTTTACGGATGATAGACATCAAACATTCCCAAAACGGCATTCAGAGCCTCTTCTGACCAAAAAACTCCAGACGAATTAATTTTCATTCTGTTGTCAAAACCAAAGTAGTAACAAGGCCGACAGCAGGGAGTGTTATAAACTGGCTTAGCAGGAGGATCAAGTGAAGTGGTGACATGCTGTATGACCTCGGGGGTTAAAGATGCAATTTTCCATCTGGCCGCATCTGGCTTTTCAACATAAAACATAGATGTCACCTGCCGAGATTCGTGTACGAGCTGCTTGCATTGCTCTCCATTCATCCACTGCAACATGGGAGGACCTATTAACAGCTTCCTCCTTTCATGTTCTGCAGATTTGAGCAATATGTCTCATCCGTCCCTAACTGCAGCAATGCATACAAATAGAATGTTTAATGTGGAATGCATATAAGGGAATAATTAAAACAATAACTATTAAAGAATTACCAGGCACACAGTATTTGTTTTATGATTCAGCATATGCTGAATATAATATTGGCAAATGTTTCGCTTTAAAGAGCTGGAGGACAATTTAAGAGAAGTGGAAGGAGGAGCCATCTACAGTCCTTCAGATTTAACACCCTTTTCCATGGGGAAAAGATTTATTTGCTTACATTTTATCAAGGCAATCAGGAAGGCATATAACTGAAAAGGATGCAAATTACCACTGCAGCCAAGGACATATGTTTATAAAGATAAATTTACTTTTTGTCCTCATCACATTTTCATTTCTTTTAAACAACTTGGTAAACTCTGAAGACTGCATATAGAGACAGCAGAAAATCTTTGATTAAAAAGCACGGTCTCATACCTAACATACTATGGGCCTGTTCACGCTTACCTCACTGGTAATATTTATTAATAAATATAATAATATTTATTTATTTATTATTTGTATTATTTATATCATTCCAGAAATGTGAAGATCCACTGATGGTGCCCATCCATGCCTTGAGGGCTAGATAAGGTCTGAACCAGACAACCAGTATTTGAAGTGTGGATGGTCAGACCTGGTTAAGCCAGGTTACTATGGTAACAGCTGCAGCAATATCGTTGCATGCCTGGACACTGCAATGTCAATAGGGCATAGCATGTGACTGCATAGCCACAGTGCCACACCTACTCACAATGTCGCACCCAGAAAAGGATGCTGTGATGCTGAAAGTTACTGAGCTCCTTCCAGTCAAACTCTGGATAACTAAATATAGAAAAATTTGATTTCCCCAAAAAATTATTATTGAATATGTAGAATATCATGCAGAATGTTTCCTTCTGTTTTCAACTCCTTACAAGTACTAACAAAGGGAATATGAGTTTCACACAGAAATTATCCTTTTACTGTAGACACTGTGGTGTTCTGTATGGGTTTGTCAGAACTTTCAAAAACCATTTAAACACTGAAAGTCTTGGAGCAAAATTTAGAAGCTTAAATAAAGTGGGATAATTTTATTAGGCTGAATAAGATCATATGCAGGATATGAGTACGTGAATAAAACAATCAATAAAACAAACAGAACGTGACTCAAACAAAAGCACGTAATTCACAGTTTGATCACTGCAATCACTAAGTAGACCAAATGGGAATTTTACTAATGCAGGCACACAGCCAAAGTTCTACCAATGAGCCTCTCTTAGGAAGGGGAAGGGCAATTAACTTATCAACAACAATTTCAAGCAGACAGTATAGCTCAAAAAGCAAGCGCCTAGTAATACATCTGTTAGTGTTGTTAAACTCATAGTGTGCACACTAAATCAACTATCAGCTGCGTTTCAAAACAGAGAAATCAGAATACACAAGGCGAAGGTCTATGACTGGCTAGGAAAAGAATAGCTGTGTTTCCAACACCTCAGTCTATCCAGAAGCAAAGAATAGGAAGCAGAAGAGAAACACATGAGGTTACTTGTGTGTTCAGAGGAAGAGAAAAGGAAACTGAAGCTTATTAGGGTCAGTCATTTGTATTATTTGAAAGACAGAAAAGCGAAACGAAGGGATATCAAAAGAGAGAAGAAGGGAACTTATACTTGGCCTTGTATAGTTGAAAGGAAAGTTATCTCTGCAGGCCTCCTGGTATCACAGGAAAGGACATTTGAATGAAAGGAGGTTTGGGGCTTGGAAGGTCCTAGCTTTGTCTCAGAGGCTACAGTCTACCTGAGATCCTTTTGATTTCCTCACACTTTAGGTAGCCAGAGTGCATGGAAGAAGTTCCTGCAGCCCAATCCCTTTGCCATGATCCTCCCCTAGAGTATCCCTTACAAAGTCCTGTGCTATGGGAAGTCCTCTAGAGCTTGCAGCACACCAGGACAGCATGCAGTAGAAGCAGAGAGTAACAACTTGGAAAAAAGCTCCTGCAGTTTACTAATCCCTAGGTTCCCAACACCTTGAAGGGCTTCAGTGAGAGTTCTGGCTCTCCTCAGAGTGAAAGTATGGAAATGAATTCCTCTGCCAAAGAACATCTCATGTGACAAAAGCTGAACCAAAATGCTCAATGGAAGAAATCTAACACAAAGACTACAGTACTGTTATGAAGTTGATTCTTGCTGATTTGGATTGAGTTTTAATACGGATCAGGCACATCGTGTGAGTCAACAAATAAATATTTTTTAAAATGCTTGGCAATGTTAGGGGAAGCAAAAGGAGTTCCAATCCACTGATATTGTTCCAGTCACAGAGAAATGTCTACAGGCCAGATATTTCACACCCTTAATTGGATTAATACTGCACTCAGACATTTTTTAAAAGAAAGCAGATTTTGAAATTTCAGCTTGAAGAAGGAAGTCATGAACAGCACAAATGAATTATTTCCAAAATGTATAAACAGTTATTGCAAACCAGTATAGGAAAACAGGCTCTGTTCACATTCGATAAAAAAGCTCTTCAAAGGCAGCTCAGAGACAGTTTAGAGGTGGCACTACAACCCATCAATGTGCCAAACATGCTCATCCCTCCTCAAATACACACTGCAGACTAGAAAAAGCACTTCCAAAGCTCATTAGAGGTCTACTGGAGGTGGAACCTGATCTTAAGGAAAGATTATCTATTTTTGCCAGAGGATATGGACACACCGACTAAGAAAGGGGCCCCACCTAAGGGAGTCTATCACTCTTTCTCAGCGTGATATCCTCCCTCCCTGAGACCTCCATTTTCCAAGACTGCTTAAGTGTGTAGTGAGATGCCTAAGGCCCCTACTGCAGATGCCTGCATCTCTGTTTCTCCAGGCTAGATACCTTGGCTTCAAGTGAAGAGACAGGTTCCCTGAGGGCTAGGAGTTGCCACACTGAGCACACAAACCATGACTTTTGCCCAGTAGGCCGATAACTGTACATATTACTCACAGTGTAGAACACAGGCAAGCCCGCTCCCCTTGCTGGTTATCTACCTTCAGGACTATTTGTTTAATTTTGCTTTATTCCATTATTAGTATTTTATTAGTATACATATCATCACTATATTTTATTATTATTCTCCTTATTCTTTGGTATGTATGCTGCTGAACAGTCACATACCAAGTGCAAAACAAAACTCTCCATGTTACAAATTCACACCCTCCAGCAGTTTTCCCTCCAAATTCTCTTGCTAAACCAAATTTCTTGTCTGGCAGGAAAACAATCTCCTTCAAACGGAGCCATGCCCTTTTGTTTTCCGTGTGTGTGTGTGTGTGTGTTCCACTTACCTCCCTTAATCCGGATCTAGGATGATCTGGATTTAAGAAATGGGTCCTTCAACAAATCTGGATTTAGAAGATCCGGATTCTGGCAAGTACCCAATGCATGGGCAGTGTAGCATCTGACAGCAATGGGCACTAGGCATGCCTGAAGTGAGAATGCTGGAGGACTCATATGGAGTGCCCATCTGTCCCCATGTGGAAGCTGCAAAGGCAGCGCAGTGACTGGCTGCCATGTATGTCAGTCAAGCAACGTTGGGGGGCGCTGGGCACTGGGGGTGGGGGGCAGAATCTCTAGAGCTGCTACGGAGATTCTTTGGAGTCTGGGGCAAGCCACTCCAGAGAACCTCTGGAGCCTGGCCCAAGCTCCACAATAGAATCTGTGCTGATCTTCAGAGCCGTCTCTGGAGCTGCCTCCGGAGAATAGCCACCTACTTCAAAGTGTTGGGTTTCAGGGCACCCACACCTCAACAAAGGTGCCCCCCGGAGCCCACCCCTAGACCCCACTGACCTGTTCACGGTGCGAATGTGCATAGTTTAATGTGGTCTTCAAGGCTGAAGAACGGATTGAAGACCCCTTTAATGGGATCCACGGGAAGACTGGATTTCAGGGCCTAAATATTCAATCTGGATTTGCCTTCAACAGGTGTGAACACACTGGTTCCTAATGGGGTCTGAAGCGGGAATGGTGTTTTCCTGATTGGCATCAAACCGGCCCTAATGGGTCCTTAATGAGTCCTTAGTGCTACTGGAAAAACACCCCTGGAAATATCTATCCCAGTTACTTCCCTGGCTTTTCCCATGGAGTCTTTTTATCTTCTAAATATGGCTATTCACCAGTCCCTAGCAAGCTTTCTAACTAAAATTCATTTCTCTTATCTAAGTTCTTCCCAATCTCAAGAGGAAAGTATTTCTATTACTCTAACCAATCAGGAACTGACTTCATAGGCCATTTGGCTTCTACTTGAGGGCTACTTCAGAACTGACATTACAAGCCAATCAAATTCTAATCCAGAGACCAATTACATATCATTACTGGTCTTCATCAAAATTTAAAGGAGTAATTTTCTCTTACGAATGTCTTCCTATCAAACAGTGAACTCGAATTAAATATTCATTTATGGGTTTAACTTAATGTATAATACAGAAAATGTTTAGGGATGGTACTGTCACAGCGCATATCACATTTCTTAGTGGACATTTCAGAACACGACAAAATTAGGCAGACTTTCCACAGATACTTTTAATAAATTAAAATCCTATGAAGTGTATAATTGACAAATCACTCTAATGCACTGCACTCACTAAGTATCTAACACTAGGGACAACTTGAATAAAATCTGCATACATTTTAGTGCGTTTGACCAGCCCTCAGGCACATGCTTTTAGCATTAATTACTGAGCATGTGGCAAAACAAGTAAAACAGTTGCTACTTATTCTGGCTAAACAGGTTTGCTTCCTTACGAACATCGATACAAAATATCCTGTTATACTTGTCAATTTCTACTGCTGAAAGTCCAACTCCTTAAAAATGTTAATTTGTATACTATTAACGGCAATTAATGTTAACATGAAAATACTTCAGTTTTCTCAACTATGTTCCTACCAACTCTTCTAAGCAACACGTTTCACTTATTCGCACTCTTGACTAAACACCTCCAAAGCAGTATAGAACTTATTTTTTACACTGACATAGTGACTGCTACCTGAGTATAGCATTCCCTCTTATCACACGGATTTCTACTGCAAAATACAGAAGTGCCAGATTTTAAATTTAGAATAAATGTCTGCTTTTGGTGCCTGTCAGACAAGGGAAGGGATCTTTATATGCTTGTACAAGAATTTCAGATATTTGATCTAGAAACTATGAAATATGGGTTCATGAGCTTCCATAGTATTTTATCAAAAGCTATTTAACATTTTTACTTGAACATGCTACATAAAACATGAAACCAAAAACATTCATTCAGAATTCAGAGTTGGTTCACATTTGCCTTTCCACTAGAGCAAATATGCTCATTACAGACTTTATTGATCTTCTAATAGCTTATGCGTTTATATATGCAAGAAGTATTTTTATCAAGGGAGCTGAAGTTTTAAAACTTACTTGGCTTTTTGAATCCAAATGCAATAATCTGTGATGTAAAGGTCATTAAGAATATATGCAGGATCATTTTCCCGAAAAATCTTATGAATGTCTAATAGACATTTCAAAACTGCACTTTTGCCTGTTAAGAGACAGAAAAACACAAACATATTTAATTTTTTCCATTCAGTTCTTGCAAACCTCCCATTCAAATGTTTTGCTGGGAAATAAATGAAGAGTCATAATAATAACCTGGTATTAGTTATCTTATGAACAGTTACTATACTAGGATCCAGATAAATAAAAATGCCCTTTAAGATTAATGGAAACTTGATGAAATTATGGGAAGATTGTTAGTACAGCAGAACTCCTGTATACATCAATATTAAGGGCAGTTTCTCATAAAATGCTATACTATGGTTTAATCCAAGGGTGCCTTCATCATTATGTGTCATTGCCTATCCTGGCTTAGACTGATGGAAGCTGCAGTTAGGAACGTCTGGAGGCCAGCAAGTTGTTCACAACTGGTTTGTTATTATATAAAGTAGGTACAAGACAAACAAAATATACATGTTTATTTTTCCTTCTTCTCCAATTTTGCTAAGAGAAATCAGTTTGTTGCATTTCGGTTGGAGCTGCAAATAGGTTTTAGGCTTCTTTTTTTTTTTAAAAAAAGTGTATTGTTGCATTTCAAGAATGCTCATATACTTTCTAGCTTGATTCAGTACTGACAATTTACTGTTCTTTTCAGATTATGGAAGAGCTGGCACATAAGTAAGATAATAAATAAAAGCCTTGGATACAAAAATTACTATTTACATTTCTATAGCACCGTACATCTGATGGTTTACAAATAAAATTTAACATTTTAAACTCCAAAAGTTACAACACTAGGGCACTATAGAGAGGAAACTAGCAGCCACATACTTGGGTAAAGAGATGTTTCTTCACCAGGTTTTGATACTCATACAACATTGTCATCTGGTGAGGCACTAAGTGAAGGCTATTCCACAAACTGGGGTCACTGCAGAGAAAGCCATCTCTCATGCTACCACTCTTCTAGCAACTGAAGACCCCCTCCCTGCTGAACTTAGTTCACAAGCACGTATATATGGGTCAAGGCTTCTACTCCATTTGGTCAGACTGCCCTTTGAACTACTGCATTTTTTGATATTTACTGAGGGGGTCTTTTTGTTTTCTTGCTATTATTTGTTTCTATGGACTTTAGGATATTAAAAAAAAACCTGAGGCTGTTTGTCAAAGGACGTGTATAAATGCCAATGTATACATTTAGGGAACACTGATATAAATGGAAGAAAATTCAACTCACGGATTAAAGCAAAGCAGACAGAACATAATCATGCTTCGATTTTGTTATTTTAATATTCCCCAAATAGGCATATAAATCAGTCTCTAGCAATTACCTAAGAACATATTACATATTTTTTGAACATGTATCTAATGTGCCTTTTGTGCTAGGTAAAGATACCTGCTTTAGATATGGGATAGCAAGAGTTAAAATAATTCATACCAATGTGGAAAAATCAATTTCACACCTGTCCATATTAAAAGCAGCAGAGCCAACTTGAATATCAACCCTATCAATTTTCATAAGCAAGGACTTACTTATTTGAAATATCTCTCAATGAAAGTAAATAACCACTGGCTTAGAATAACAGATAGTTTTACGACATGATTATATGGTAATATGAATTGTGTCAGACCAGATCTAGCAACTAATATGTCTGCATCCCTCATGTATAATTAGGCATTTATTCACAATCCAGTCTAATTTTTAATTCTCACAAAAAGAGTCAAATTAATTTCCAATTTTCAATTTTTGTACAAAAGAACCCTTTAAACATACAATGACTTTGATAAAAGGACATAAACACATATTTGCAGAAAATTGTATTTCACCTTGATTTTTTTTCTAGAAGAGAATACCATACTTGTTTAAAAATCTTGTAAATATGGCAGGGTTGCACCCTGCAGTTACAGAGTGAGATGGTTTACTCATGAAATAGGTCCAGCCCATCAAACTGCATGAAATGGCCTGCCAGCCCCCTTCAGCTTCATCTGTAACTGGTATGGATACAGACACCACACACACACCACACTCTTTAAAGGGACCCAATGCTGCACCCACAACAAAAAAAGTCATTGATATTCTTGACACAAGTCTTCAGTACACAAATTACTACGACTATCAGAGACTCTGACTATCAGTTTTATCTCATTTCACTCATGGTGCTCTAACCTTAGGGACTGATATTATACACCCTATAACTGGATGTTCCCAACCCTCAATCTCTCTGCTCATAAATCACCAGTTTTCCTCAAAGACCTCGGAAAATAGTAAATGATCATGCTACATACTCTTTTTCAAATAAAGAGCCTGATACGGTTAAAAATTCATTTGTGAACTTCATACTCACACTCCAGTTATTTCAATTCTGTCCATAAACTATCCAACTAAGCCAATCACATTTCACCTTAGTAATGGTTTCCTAGGTAACTTAACACAATCAAAGGAAAGAATTTGCCATGAAAAAGAGAATCAAACCAGTTCCATGTTGACTGCTTATAATGCCTTAAGTCATTATAAACGAGTGGAGGGATTGGCTAAAAAGATAAACAGTAGCTTTTTTGTTCTGCCCTGTTCAGTTACCAGAAGACTTCATTTAACAAAGGCTACAGGCTCATTTAACTACTATATTGCAAAAACTCTTTTAAACCATAAATAGCAAGCAGAACCAACACATTTCTAGACAAAACATGGTTCTGACACAGTGAATGGAGGTTATGGGCAACAAAGCCTAAGGCTGCATCTACTTTTATTTATTTATACATTATCTTTTCATTTAAAAATCCCACGCAGTAGTAGTAGTAGAAGTTGGCTTCTCTTCTCTGCTTTTCTCACCCATTTAAGGGGACTCAAAAGTGGCTGACAAAGCTTTCTATTCTTCTCCCCACATCAGATCACCTTGTAAGGTGGGTGGGCTGTGAGAGCTCAGAATAGAGCTGTGACTAGCCCAAGGTCACCAGCTGGCTATGTGGAGGAGTGCAGAATCAAATCCGATATTCCTATATAAGCGTCTAGTTCCCTAACCAGTAGACCAAACTGGTTTATCATATACATGTACCCTTGAAAACAAGCCTAAAAATCATCCCACACCATGACAAATTATTAAGAATACGAGAGAGCGCTGCAGAAGGTAGTATCACCAAAGGAAATTCCCAGGTGATTTTTGTTGTCTACAACAGGGAAGCCCCTTTCATCGATCACTGCCTTTTCATGGTGGAGGGCTTGTGCATCTCAATGAAGCCATGAGCTTTGCCATGCAGGACCACCCAAGACAAGAGAAAGTTCTGACAAAAGGTGATCCACTGGAGTAAGAAACAGCAAATCCCTCAAGTATCATTGCTAAGAAAACCCCAGGAAAAATGGTATGACACTGGAAGATGAGCCTCCTCCTCCCCAAGAGACATACCAGCTTAGGGCAACAATTTACTTATGCACGTTTTGAACTTATTGATTCCGTGGTGAAGTATGGGAGATACCAGCAGGTACCTTATGATGAAAGACTGTGTATTTGTGGCACAGCAACGGTAGAAGATCTTTCTCATATCTTGTTTACCTGTCCCTTGTATTCTTTTATCTGGACCCTCTTTTACAAAGTGTGTCCCACTGGAATGCAGTACATAAGTTGACTTACCTTCTGCAGGTAGAAAACATCCAGGTGACATATGGGGTAGCTTTGTTTTTTGTTAAGGCTGCCTAATTTAGGAAGTTATACCCCATTCAATTTGTAAGGGGTGTCTTGTAAGGGTGATGGTGACAAATAATGATGTTCTCTATTTTATTTTTGTTTTTATATTTATATGTTTTATATGATTTTATCTTTTGTAAACTTGATATGGTCATATGACTAGTCAATAAAGTTCATTCATTGACACACCAGGTCAAAAGATGTCCAAAGCATCACTGGGGAAGAGCAGAGGGCAAATATAAGCACCTCCAAAAAAAAGTGAAGCAGCCAGGCCAAAGCTAAAGGGGCATTAAGTTGTGGATATGTCTGGTGGTGAATGAAAAGTCCAATGCTGTGAAAACAATACTACATAAGAGCTATGAACCAAGGTAAAGGAGATTAAATATGAGATGCCAAAACTCATTGGAGTCATTGAAGTAAAATGGACTAGAATGGGTGAATTTACATAGTGATTACATCTACTACAGTGGACAAGAATACCTCAGAAGGAATAAGGCAGCCCTCACAGTCAATACAAGGGTAAGAAAAGCAGTACTGCCAGAAGTGCAAGCTGGTTTTTCAAGAGGCAAGTAACTAGAGATCAAATTGCCAGACCTTATGTTCTTCCCACCAGTAACATATGGCTGTGAAAGTTGGAAGGCTGAGCATTGAAGAATTGACACTTTTGAACTCTGGTGCTGGAGAAAACTTCTAACAGTCCCTTGGACTGCAAGAAATCACTAATCACTAGAAGGACTAACACTAAAGCAGAAGCTCAAATTCTTTGTGGCCACATAATGAGAAGATAGGATTCACTAGAAAAAAACCCAATACTGGAAAAGACTGAAGGCAAAAAGGGAACAGGATGGCAGAGGATGAGATGGTTAGATACTGTGTTTCCCCGAAAATAAAACAGGGGATGTTTTATATAGCACTTATATAGGGCTTATATTTCAAGCATCCTGAAAAATCATGCTCGGGCTTATTTTCAGGGTAGGACTTTTTTTCAGGGAAACAGGGCAGTGATGAACATGAGCTTGGGAGACAGTGGAAGAAATATGATCCTATGGTCCATGAGGTCACAAAGAGCTTGACACAACTAAACAACTACAACAATGGGGAAAGCAATCTATTAATCAGCCTGATCCCAAGTAGCCTAGGGCATTATATATGCCAAGCATAAAACTCTGAATCAAAGAACTACCTTCACTAACCTGAAAGTTAGGTGCAATTCATCCACCCAGCTTTCTATACAGTGCCTGACAAAAGTTCTGTCGCTTATCCATGTTGTTGAAA
>MTQE01001141.1:16052645-16070202 GCA_014337955.1 Aspidoscelis marmoratus
TTTCAACAACATGGATAAGCGACAGAACTTTTGTCAGGCACTGTATTCTGCAGTTATAAATATGCTTGTAAATAATATACCATATACTATCATGATGTTTCACTTTTCTTTTTGTTGAAATATCCTAACCAACAACCACGTCTTATCAAATAGAAATGTATGATTTAAGGACTCAACCATTTTCAGTGATATAGCTCCTGTCTCCCCATTGAGCAATACTCACACAGTATCTTTCAGACAAAATTTGTCTAAAAGCCATGAATTTCACAGCACAGGTTAAATAATACTATATATTTTAGTAACTGTGCAGGAGGCTTGCTCCTCAAAATTGTTCTCTTTTCTTTTTTAACATGATCTCACAAATTTGGGTGTCAAACTGGCAGGAAGTATAGAGACGGTCCTGTCTTGCCAGATTTCACTTTTATTCCTTTAGCCAGGGACTTCCCCCTGAGTATTCAAGATGTCATCAATCTGAATAAATATTTGAAAGTGTGGTAGTTTAGATTACCCTAATGGCTAGTATCTGCACGTTTCAACCCCCATCCCATCCTATCTTCAGTATTTTAAAAAAATGTTCCACAGGGACTAGAACAGCAGTTCTCAACCTGTGGGTCGCGGCCCCTTTGGGGGTCGAACTACCCTTTCAGAGGGGTCGCAACGAGTCTCTTGCCACCCCTTCCTCCCCCCTCCCAGGTGCCCCACCCTCATGGTTGGGGGTCTCCACAACATGTGGAAATGCATTAAGAGGTTGTTGCATTAGGAAGGTTGAGAACCACTGGAACAGAAGGAACTCTTGCCATGATTTACTCTTGCTCTGCCTCCTCAGCTCTGTAGCATGGCTGCTTTGTTTGTCTGAACCACACTAACCACTCCAAGAACTTTCAGGAAATGCAACCAACTGAACTGCCAATCTAAGCCTTCAAACCCCAGCACAGTCTGTAACTGGAGAACAAAGAAAACCCTGGAGGATCAGGTCAGGATATAGTTTGATAGCTTTTGATCCTGGAGACATACTTGCAAATGCAAGAGAAAGTTCCTGAGCATATGCATATGCATGCATGGCTTTTAGATATGACTTCCCCAGAACGCATGGACAGTGGTGCACATGACAAGGGCTACAGCAAGAATAGGCAGTAAAAATCATTTTCCTTGACTTACACTGGTAGAGATCTCCACTAGACCACTATATTTTGGCTTGTGCAACCTACAGTATATTGTGGCTGAAAAAGCAAATGTTGAACAATAAAGTTGCACAGCTTTTACTACATGCCAAAGACCCTGTGTAAAAGCTACTTATACAAACCAGAAGAAGACAGTGGGAACGAACACAGCTGAAGTGGTGAGACAGAAGGTAAGAGGCAATGGCACATTTCTCCTTACTTACTATTCTACTATTCCACTGAATGTGATAACAGAATGAGAAGAAAGATTACAAGTTGTCAGTAACTACTTTAAGCTAGAGATGAGCACAAATATTTGTAACATTTGAAATTCGTATGAATTTGGCCAAATTGGACACTCATATTTGAACTAAATGATGTGAAGAGTTGGCTTTTTTACCCCGCTTTTCTCACCCATTTAAGGGCACTCAAAGTGGCTGACAAAGCTTTCTATTCTCCTCCCCACAACAGAACACCCTGTGAGGTAGGTGGAGCTGTGACAGCTAAGAAGAGAGCTGTGACTAGCCCAAGGTCACCCAGCTGGCTTCATGGGGGAGGGTGAAATCGAACCCAGTATTCCCAGATAAGAGTCTGGCTCCTTAACCACTAGACCAAACTGGCTCACAGGGTCATGGTTTTGGTACATTTGTATGAAGCTTCACATGAGATTCAACATTCGTATCGAATTTGAACCCTACTAGATTTGAAGAGCATCTATTCAAACAGATACAACTTTTCTTGCATTCAATTCAATATGAATTAGATACAAAAAACATTTGTGCACATCCCTACTTTAACCCTGACTTTTAAAACTGCTAAGACTTTGACTTAATTACAAAATTCAGTTAAGACTTACTTCCAGGTAGTATGTAGGGTTAAAGCCCTTAACAGGTGTTATAAAAAGAATTAAAATTACTCATTGTGGTTTTTAAAAAGATGCTCTGCATGCAAACTTGTGTAGAAATGTTAACTAAAATTGCACTGGAAACAAATGTATTTATGATATGCACATAATGAACCCTTTTGAAGAAGACAGGCTCTAAACTTAAAAATGAAACGACTTACCAAGCTGTAAGATTGTAACAGTGTCATCGATGGCCCGGGTCACTAAACTGAAGTGCCTGTAGAGTGGATAGCAGAGAACCCTCCTTGCAAAAGATACCAGCACTTCTGAAATGCTCATAAAACTCTGTTGGAACATAAACAAAGAGGGATTACAATTACAAGAGGACACAGTATACTTCTTTTAACAAAAGGAAAAGATTAAGAAAACAGTCTTAGCATTCTTTTAGCCTTCAACATTCTTTTAGCCTTACAATCAACTTTAACAACAAAACTGGAATTTTATTATGTACAGAGTTGAGTGAGTCATACTGGAGATGGCATGAATGGAACATGATCTTGGGAACAGAATAGACTGAGGGCCAAATAAACTGAACTGTAATACAGGCTAGGCAGGGATGTTAGGTAATAAATGTAACAGATTTCTTTCTTTCGTTCGTTCATTTTAAATATCCCTCCATGGATCTAAAAAGCTGTGCAGCTAGAAAGCATGCAGTGATATGAGGGCTATCCAGTATGCTGTACTGAGCGTGAGATGTATTACTGTCCTCTCATGAAAAGTGCCTGGTACAAAAGAGCTCTTAGAGTTCAGGGAACAACTTGAGGCCATAGTGGCCCATCTGGAGCAACTGTGACAGGCAAATAAGCAGGGACATAGTTGCACTGCCCCATTTGCAAGTTGACAGCTCTTTGACTGTTAAAAAGCAGGAAGATCTCAGATTTTATCCTCTGGAAAGTACAGGACTTCCAAACATGGGAGATTTGTTATCAGGAAAATTTATCAGATAAATTTATGGAAGGCATATTGACGACATAATGATTGCCTGTGAATGCCACATTTAGTGCTGGGGAGAAGGCAACAACGATGGCCAGAAAAGGCATCCGGGAGATCCTGAAGGTTAAATTTAGGTGGTCAGGCAGAATATAGAATCTCCAGGTCTTGTGATGTGATTTATTATCTGAAACATTCCATGTTCAGATCCAGCAAGAGACAAAGTATTTCAATGCACTGATCAGATGATGATGCCAGGAGGAGATTTATGTATTTATTTATTGCATCTGTTAAGTAGTGGAGAATGTTATGGGATAAGCTGGATTTGTGCAGAATGTATGATTGCGCTGGAACAAAAATGGGACCAAACTGGTGGCACTTGAAAATGTGCAAGCTAACAGAAGGCCAGGAGCTCCTAATTCAGAAGAGGAATGGAGCAAAAAAGACCATTTCTGTGCAAAAAGGAGACAGGCAGAAATAAACAATAATATAGTCAGATGTAATGACAGCTTAAAAAGGCCCAAGAGGAATTGCCTAAGACAAAAAAAGGTGCAGAGAGAGATGCTATGTACTGGTATTTATATGCAAATGCCAGGAGCCTCTAGCCAAAACAGGAGAACCAAACAGTCTATTTTTAAAAGAGAATAAAAAATTATACAATCTGTTGCTATTATCAGCTTCCACAGCCACGGAGTGGATGGCAGCCAACATAACTCCGATTTTTAAAATGAGCTCAAGGGGAGACTTGAGAAATTACAGGCTTTTCAACTTAACATCTATTCTGAGGAAGATAGAGGAAACCACTATTAAAGAGGAAACCACTATTTTAAACCACTTTTTAAAAGAATACCTTAGTTTCAAGGAGCTTTTGATAAAGTCCTTCTTCAAAGGGTGCAGGGTGGAAGCGAGACATCTTAACGTGAATCTTAATTCACGTTAAGCTGTCCGCATGGTAAGGGAGGACAACGCGGGTTCCAGGCAAACACGCCCGTCCCTATGAAAACCACGGTAAATCCATGGTAAACAGGGGAATCCATCCTCCACCCCTCCCCCTCCCGACCCTGAGCCCTCCTACATACACACACACACACGGATAGACAGGGAAATCCCTCCTCCTCCCCTCCCAACCCTGAGCCCTCCTACACACACACGCATGCACACACATAGACAGGGGAATCCCTCCTCCTCCTCTCCCCTCCCCCCTTCCTCCTCCAGCCCGTGGAGAAAGCTCCTTTTCCCCTCCTTTTCCCCTGTCTGTTGGGGGCATGTGGAAAAGGAGGAAGGCACGGAGCTTTCACCACGCTTCACCACGCTAAAATCCTGTCCATTGCCTTGCATGCTTCCTGGCTACAGGGCAGACTTGTAGCCAGCAAGTATGCAGAGCAAACAACAGGATTTTGGTGTGGTGAAAGCTCCGTGTCTTCCTCCTTTTCCACATGCCCCCAACTGACAGGGGAAAAGGAGGGAGACACAGAGCTTTCTCCACACTAAAATCCTCACTCAAATCCTGTTGTTTGCTCTGCATTCTTGATGGCTTGCTTGCCTTGTAGCCAGGAAGCAAACAAGACAAAGGACAGGATTCGAGCGAGGATTTTAGCGAAAGGGGGGACAGTTGCCATCGCAGCCTTAGCGGCAGGGACAGTGAAGCCCCACCCGCTAATGCTTCACTTGTAACCCCCAAGTTTCCCAATGCCCCCTTTATTTGAATGAGAGGATTTTATTTCGCTGTAAACCCGATTTAGGGCTTTGCATGCGGATGCTTGCGAGGCGAAATAGCTTTCGTCTCGCAATCACCTTGCCATGCGGACGAGCCCAAAGATTCTAAGAGACTGCCATGGAATAGAAAACAAGGTCTTATTAACAAATAGAAAGCCGAGAAAGGAACAATAGGCATTTCTTGCAATTAAAAGAAGTGACAAATGCAAAGTTCTTGAACGGGACTTTTATTTGTATAAAAATCATCTAGCATCGGGAGTAAACACTGAAAGCAGGTGGGTTTGCTAACAGCAGCAAATTTTAGAGTAGTAAATGCAAAGAACGACTATGAAAAGCTCCTAAAGGATCTCTGCACATTCAAGGTCTGAGTCTCAAAATAACAAACGGTGTTCAAAATAAGCAATGTAAAGTAATAAAAAAAAATCACAACTATGTGACTAGACTACTGGCATCAGAGCTCTGTGACTGATCAAGAAATAAATGTGGGAGTAAAGATACACAGAAGAATCACTCAGTCAATATTAAAAAGTCTTTACATAAACCAGTGGTATAACTACAACTGAAATACTGTATGCCATAACCCCAAAATGCAGAAAACTGGAAAAGGTTAAGACAATCAAAAGGCTACAGGACTTGTCAGGATTTTTTAAAAAAACTTTTCAAACTTTTTCGTTTAGAAAAAAAGAGGACATGATAAAGCAGTGCAAAATGGTGCAGGGTGTAAACAAAGTGGAGAACAAACAGTTTCTCTCCCTTTCTCAAAATATTAGAAACAGATATCATGTAATGCGACTGAATCTTGCAAAATCAAGCCAAACAAGAAAAATTTTGCACACTTAACTATGTAGTTCACTACTGTGAAAGGACCCTGCCCCCCAACTGGAATGGTGTTAGGAAAAAGGGCTAGTGGTAGTTAGGAAACCTGCTGGCCCATGGCTTCTCACATGGTGGACAGTGTGTTTCTGGGATTCTGAAAACCAGCCCTGAAACTTCAGGTGGGACAAAGATCAATCGAGTAATTAAATAAATAACCATCACAGGACAAGTTGTTGTGGTTGTGTGATCTGCTCATGCCTGACTATGGTGAGAAGAAGCTGATCAGATGGACAACTGATCCAATCCAGCACAGGATTTCTGATGTTCATATGAATTCTTTGTCTTTTATTAAGACAGTGTGTTCTGGGCATTTGATAATGCCCTTTGCTTCGTCAGCACTGGTTTCTGATATGATATAAAACATCTCAAATACTGATTCTGGTGGTCAGAAACAGCTATGGATTCTGCTCTAAATTGCCTTGTCCGCAAGCAGCTCAGAGAGGCAGTAATAGCTCTTCTTCCATTTTAACTTACCCGTATTTTCCGGCGTATAAGACGACTGGGTGTATAAGACGACCCTCAACTTTCCAGTTAAAATATAGAGTTTGGAATATACTCACCGTATAAGAAGACAACACCTGGCTTATAAGACGACCCCCGACTTTTGAGAAGATTTTCCTGGGTTAAAAAGTAGTCTTATACGCCAGAAAATACAGTATATCCAATGCTAATCTGGGTAAGATGTGACAGCTAGCGGAAAATTATTTGGTGAGAATCATGTCTAAATGGGGATTTGATTCTCAGTTTGCCAATTCAGCACTCCAGCCATTTGGGATTTGAATTCTGCCTTGGCTTTTTAAGGAACGGATGGGTGAGTTGGTAAATCACCTAGAGACTTCTGGTGTATCATATAATTAAAATGATACTTCATATATTGTAATAGTTTTTCTCCCTAGTTTTTATCAGGAAGCCAGGCCAGACCATTAGCACTCTAGTCCAATAGGCTGCCAATTTTACAAATACTGAATTATAAAATGCTGTGAACAGGGAAGAAGCCTGACTATTAACATGTTTAAAATGTCACAGTAAACTACATTTACCAAGGCTCTGTGCAATGGAGTTAATTAGATGTCCCTGCTACTTGGACAGCAGTGGCAAAAATGTGATTATAGGAAGTCTGTACTGAGTAGAATCTTGCCTTTTCTTGATGGATGAGCTTAGTACAAGGGCTTGTATTGATTTTGCATTAAGTAACTAATATGTCTGAAATCTAAAATCCCAGACTTCTTGTCAGCTAATGAGGAAATTAATATACGTTCACAGCCAAAAGGAAAATAAATTAAGTTTTAAAGTTGTGATTGTTCATAAATAGACTCATTCAAAAAAGGGGCTTGGATTAACACATATTTGCACAATATTTCTGCCATACAACTGCTTTACTTGTTTTCTAATAAGCCTTTTAACTTAAAAGCAAAATCAGTGTTTCAACAAAATTTCAGATTTATGTAAGGGGAGATATTTTCCCATTAACTTCCAGCTGGAGCACAAACAGCAAGAATTAAAACGAAGGTGATCTGTCTTGGATGATAAAACGTTCTAAATGCTTCACGGCTAACCTGAGTTGAAGGAAATGAAGCAGTATGAACAGATGTTAGAACACAGATGAAGAAAATCTAATGCCAAGATCTATCTGAACATAGGTTAGATTTCCTTATCAAACTGCCCTGCCAAACCACAACTGCATTCTCTTGGGGGGAGTCCAGACTTAAGAAAGCTGTGCATCAGAATGTGCAGCCAAAGCATGGGCATCACACCTGATGCCTGATCCTGCGTAGAGGCGGTGCATTACATCACCGCTGCTTCGAAATTACCTTCCTGTTGAACAATCAACACTTGTGCTGCAGTGTAAGGTAAATTTGAACGTTATCACCAGTCCGGACAGGACTGCAAGAACAGTGAACAAAAGCTGAGCCTGCATGCCACACGGAAGTCTTGCAGCCGCTGAAGTGGAAGCTGCGGAACCCCGTTGGGAGTGGGGACAAGGAGGCGTTGCATCGCAGCAGGTAAGCTGTGTATTTTTTAATATCTGTGGATTTAATCCACTAATCTGGAAGCTGCCTTGTTCTCACCTAGCAAAAGTTTTCTGGATTGCCTGGGAACCTTTAGAACCTAATTCCAAGAGACAGATGGCAAAGTTCCTCACTCCAATTTGTCATGGCTAAGAATAATGGAAGTGTACAGAGCATTACCTGATTCAGTCTTAGTTGTAAAATTTCAGTTATGGCAGCCTATGAAACTTATGTCCAGGCAACTACCAGCATCCTGCTCACTATCCTTAATAGCTGATACAGAAAACAGGAAAGAAAATGTCCATCTGGGTCTCATCAACATTTCAGCTTTTTTTTAATAACTGAAAGCGAACTCCTAATAAATAATAAATAAGGGAAGGAATATTAACTGTTTTTGTATAGTTGCCCAAGATCCCTTTTACTTAGGCTTTAGGCCTCACACTGAAAGAGAAACTGTCAATGTCGTTCTGTGGGCGGATCTGTGTGGGAAGACAGGGATAGCACATTTTATAGTGCCTCAGCACTTTCTTAGTGTCTCAGCACTTTCAGTGGCATGCAGGTGGACCCCTCAAGACAGCTGGAGGGGGGAGTTGTTAACAAGGCCCAGCCATCTGCGGAGAATGTTTTAAAGGGCTACTGTGCTCAAGAGCTGCCAGTGCCCGCACATAATGATTTTCTGGCTTTCATGACAGCTGGTTACATAAGCAGCACCTTGATTCAGCTCACCACTGTCCACCAAAACAAAGAGAAGGAACTGCTTCATTTCCTTCAACACAGGTTAGCTGTGAAGCATCCTATTGTGAAGTCAATATGCTTTTCCCCTCTTAGGGCGCCTTTGGGTGGCCTCAGAGTGCAGGTAAATGCCCTGTTCTGGATGCTTCTCTTTGGACATCCAAAACGTTTCTCCAGAGATGTCTGAAAATGGCCACAGTCTTCAATAAATGTGGAGACACTCAACACTGGTTACAGTTCCCAATACAGAATTAGTCTACACAGCTTCAATGCACATTCTTATTCAATCAGTCATCAGTTCCACACCTCCAAGTTAAACAGATCAGATTTCTCCAGGGCACTTGAAAACCAAGGGTATCAGAAACAATCCAGGCTCACGCAGTACTTTCAGATCCTAGTTTCTTCTTATTGTTTAACAGATTACACTTTATGGAAACTTTAAGCTGTTATGTGTATTTTTATTCCCCTTTGCTAATCTACAGTAAGACATAGGAGGAAAGATGACAAAGGAGCAGAAACACTTAGAGAAACATAAGTTGAACCTGTACCTTAGAAGGAACTGTTCACTACTTGTTCACTGAGAATCAGACTAACCACAAAGAGTCCTTATCAAATATGCAGTACATTAACCTAATGAACAAATAGATGCTACAAGATTAGGTATGATGCTAAAAGAAAGGTGATTCATGTTCAATCAAAAATGGCCTTCTGCAAAATGGGAATTCTTATGCTACTTTACCCTACCCTATCCTATCCTGCTCTGCCCTACTCCACCCCATTCCATTCAATGGTTCTAAAACCAAAAATGAAGTAATCAAGTTAACAATAAAACCATATCACTGAGGAAAATTAATGTACTACAACTAGTAGCAATGCTTCACTGAACATATTCACTGCCCTACCAATATAGTTGATACTAGGGATGTGCATGACTATTTGTAACATTCGAAATTCACACGAATTTGCCCAAATTCAGACATTCGAATTCAAACCAAATGTTTTGATACCTATGTATGAAGCTTTGTATGGGACTGAACGTTCATAGCAAATTTGAATCCTACAACCTTTGAAGGGGATCTAGTCGAATGAATACAAATTTTCTTGCATTCAATTCAATATGAATTGAATTTTTTAAAGAAATCCTGACATCCCTAGTTGATACAGAATAAATATATCTTACCTCTAACCAGGAAAGAGTAGAACTCAGCTTCCGTATATTCCATGGTGACTCAACCTTGTTTGTTAAAAAAACAAAAAGAAAAAGCTGGACTTGAATACAAGAGCACAAGCGTATTAAAGTGTATTTTCAAAACAGAATGACTACTTCACACACAGGCTAAATAAATGAAAGTTCTCATTCATTCAACTAATCAATGTAAGTTCTCATGATTCAACTAAAACTCATTTAGGGAGCTGCCAGATGTGAAAAAAGCATCAGCTGTTTGAATGGTGCATCAGACAGTTCCAACCATAAGTTCCCCATAGCATTTGTTTAAGGATGCAAGATGCACTTTCAGCAGAATTCTCCCATTTGGGTCAGCATCTGCCTGCCCCCTGCATAACACTAGTTCAAGTAGCTGTAATATGCTCTTATAAAGGGAGGTGTGAGGCTGTCAAAATGGAGTGAAATCCTGCTACAGCACTGTGAAGACCACAGGCTTATTACAGCCCAAAAAGGGCTAAGCTATGTTTTTTTTCTGTTTTTACTAAGCTTCTAGGACTTGAGGAAGCAGGGGGCGGGGCTCCTGCCTTACAGGAGGGTCAGCTGACCTTCCTCCCCTATCAGGAGCTGGGAGCGGGAGACCATATAAATAGGAGAACCGCTGAAGGAGAGAGAAGTGGGCGGAATGAGAGCTGAAGAAGAGGGAGAGGCTTGTAAAACTCCTAACAGCTATCCACCACCTGCTCTCAGCAAAGGGAGCAGAGAAAGGAAGAACAGAGAGGGAGGTTTGCTTTCTCAGGCCACTAAGAGAAACAGTCCTCAGGGGAAGCAAGGAGTTTCCCTGGAGCTGCTTTATTCCAGAGGGAGAATAGAAGCAAGGATTTAGCAACAGACAGGCAAGCCTGGTAGCATTTGCAGGAGCTGTAACTTGCAGAAGTCAGCAGAAACCAGAGTTCGGACAGGGACTGCTTGTTTCTTTTTCTTTGGAACTGAACAGAACCATGAAGGGAATATTAAGTTTGCACTTGATAAGGGACAGTAGCTTGCTAAGACTTAATTTGGAACCTTGCAACTGACTAGGTTGGCAAAGATGCTACATCTTATTTCTATATTTGTTATTTGGGACTGGAGCTGAAACTAAGCTATTCTTTTATGTTAGCTTATTGCATCATTTAATATTCCTCAGTGTTATAAATAATAATCTGATTTAGTTTACCTTTAGAGTTGAGTGAAGTGATCTATCCGGTAGCTCAGTCCACAGAGGCTGCATGTATATACAGCTCTGCATCCTACATACCCTGTACTACTCGGCATTTGGGTACTCCCTGCTACTGGATTATTGGTGCACTACACTTAGGCTAGTGACTGGTGATCTGGCGGCTAGGACGTTATCACAAGCACTTCTAGGCAACTGTGCAATCTGATGTCCTCCTACGAGACCAAGACCGTGTCTTCACGGCAACCTTATCTCGGATTCAAAACATTTTCAATCCTCGGAGTCCGCACAGCAGTTTGGCTTAACACCCTTTCCCCGTGTTAAACCACCCCAAAGCGTGGTGAATCTCAATCCTGATTTCAACGGGTCTCACTCCAGATCATGCGCTTGAAACGTTTGACATTTTTTACTGTGTGGACAATACCGTTTTAAGGGATGAGAATCCATGTTTAGGGTTTCCCTCTCCCAATAGCTTGCTTCCAAAGACAGTGATTTCAGTGTTAAAAATCCACCCTTAACAGCAGCGCTACACTGTAGTGATGGAACCACTTCAACCTGATAACAATGTTGCAATTTTGCACAATTCTAAAAGTTCTGACTTTAGAAAGGGAAAGGAAGGGAGGAAAGCAGCTGAATGTGAATGTTTAAAGCAAAGGGGCTTTAGTTGCCACTGCTGCTGTGTGCCCTGAGCAATGGGGAGAGGAGGGGAAAGAATTGCTGCCTGGCTGCCCGCTGCCATTTTTCCTCCATCCATGGAAGCGGCAGCCACCCAGCCACCCAGTTAGGCTTGGTGAAGGTGTCCCTTATGGGTGGCGCGTCCATGCCAGGAGGAAGAGGGCAGGGCAGCCCCGAAAAGCGGCTTTTAAAAAGTAGCCACTTGAGTCACGTACCCCACGTACGATCCTCAGAATCCGGATCCAACGCGATTAAGTTAAAAGTAATGGGAACAGGCAAACTGACGTTTGCATCCGGTTCTATTATTTTGGTTTAGGGAAAGCGAAATAAGCTTGCTGTGGGGATTCGCATCAAAACTGGAAATAACTGCTTCTTGAAAAAATTCAGAGCTTCCCCCTTGATATCTGGAGGATCCCTTACATTCCTCTAAGTGTTGTTCTACTCCTCTTTTCCCTCCAGCATCATTCTGTGGAACAATATGGTTGTGGAAATTTTACTAACAGTTCCCCTGTAATCTGGGCATGCAATAAGAGTGGACAAAGAACTGGAAAAGATTAAGTTAGACATGGATAAGGAAAGTAAATGAAAAGACTGACAACAGACAAGGTGGACAAATGAGACCAAAGCAATTACTGGGATAGCTTAGAAGAGACCTTACTAAAAACAGGTCAATACAGCCTTTGATCATATAGTTAACTAAAGTCAATTAGCAACACCTAACAATAGTAATCATTTTTCACAATCTCCTGGTTTCAGTTTCTGATCTTATTTACTTATATTTAGATTTTTAAAAATGTACTCTGGAAAACAAAATGCAAGTAGCCTATTCAATATTACACCTTGAGTTTTCAATTTTGAGGAAGCCCATGCCAGGCATTTACCATATCTGTGCATTTTGCTCTTAATAATGATAAAAGCACTAAATATTTTTGTCTGTTATTGTGTAGCAGCCATTCTCAACAAACAAAAAATAAAACATAAATGGAGAAAAGTATCTAGAAAATATCTAGCACTACTATCCCAAAGGCTTGTAGCCCAGCTTAAAGATCAGTAATGCTCCCCAGCCAAAAATTGTCCAAAATTAGCTTTATCGTGCTTTCCAGATTCACATAGTCAACAGAACTTCCTCACTTTACTTCCAGTGCAGAATACAATTAAGCAGAGCTGTTGGCGAAAGAGGAAAAATACAGGAAGGAAAACTCTCACATCTTAAAGCATTAATTTTGAACAGCTGCCTAATAGACTAACCTAACACATAACATTTCTGTAATGGGAGCTGCCAGATGTGAAAAAAGTATCAGCCGTTTAACTGGTGCATCAGACAGGTTCAACCATTTGCAACAAAATGACATGTTCCCAAGACGACAGAGTAATTCACCGTGGCCCTTCCGGTGGAGCCATAGGCTTCCAATAAGGAAAATGGGAGGGGGAGTCACTCACATTCTTTTCTCCCTCTGTAGTGTAGACCTCATAGCAATACGCCAAAAGTATGTCAACTAAGCTCAGATACACTTGATGACAGGCTTTTTTATCAAGCAGAAAAGTTCGGTTATTAAATTTTCTTAGCTGTTGCTTCTCATCTTCTGTAAAGGAAACTAAAAACAAATAAATTATTTTAGGCACAATGTCCACACCAAAAACCATATACCTTGAATTAATAAGGTTAGTACTGACACCCCCCACTCCAGGCTTTGAAACTACTTCTATATCAACTCTTATAGTATTAATCTGCCTGCTTCCATTCAAACAGCAATTTCCTTATGACTTTGCTATCATCATATTCCACACACAGAGAAAACAGCTGCAATTATTCCACGCTTTGATTCTGGCCCTGTATTAACTCAGGCGCAGCACTTTCCAGTTCATTCTTCACCCAAAGATTTTCAGAGCAATTACAAAAAAAAAGCAACCATCTTCAAACTTACAATTTGGAAGACGCAAGACACAAAAGAAACAGGGGTTGGAAAAGAAGAAAAAAGTCTCTCAGAGACGCTGTATAACTACAAAATTCTTATAAGGATTGCCCAGAAAGGAAATAATGAGCCAAAGAAGTTGGATCCCACCTGTTTCTCTGAAGTTAACAGGTTAAGTGCCTACAGCTAGTTAGGTATCAGATCAATCCTAGGGTAATAAAAGGCTCAAACCACATACCCTGTATTTCTTTCAGCCCTTCCAGTTTTACCTTCCACTGCCTACTTTCCAGCAGCATCAGTAAATGATAGCACAGATTGTAAAGGCCTTGAATATTGACTTTTTTTAAAAAAAATTCTATAAAATACTTAATAAGTTTGCTATATTTTGCAAAGGTATAGCTTTTTATTTTTCTAAGTACTGGCTCATCTTCTTGCTATTTTTCTTTCTGCTTCTTTCAGTTATCAGCCAGTCATCCTCTGCTTGTAGCACTAGACCTGCTCTTATTCTTCAGCAGAAAATGAGTCTTCAGCGTAATTTTCATAGGGTAAGGGAGGAAAACAACACTGAAAAATAAGTTAGTAGTGGTAGGTTTGTACTTTGCATCCCTGCTCTTTTCCAAATGTTTGCTCTGGTGCTTGCCAAGTTTACTACATTTCAGACATTTCATGAAACAGGCATTAATCTGTGACGGCAAAACAACTTTTTGTTGCAGTTATATTCACTTAAACCTAGTTGCCATACTTTTTATACCATACTGAAGCTTCACTGCCCTGAGGTCCCAAATTACAAAGTGTTCCTGGGATTAGGTTCTTTATTTCCTCTAGGAAAACAAACAAACAGCAAATATAAGTACAATGCAAGAGTGTGGCAGTCAATGAACCACAAATTCATCATCAAGGTGTATCACCATTTCAGCCAGGGGTGTCCAACCATTCGCCATCTCTGCGCCACACTGAAAGAAGAGTTGTCTTGGGCCCCACATTAAATACACACACATTAATGAAACTGAGGAGAAAAAAAGCTCCATGCATAATTTCATAATTTTATGATTTTGTGTTGGGCCACATTCATAGCCATCTACACCACATAGTTGAGATCATGCCAATGCTTAGGAAATAACTTGTGGAACTTTATGAAATTACTTAAAAATAAAGAAAATCCAGCGTGTTATCTGGAAATCATTGCCACTGGATTTGGTGACGCTTACTCTTGAGTAAGCAGATGCAAGAGTACAGCAGAGTGAAAGGTTAGGATCTTTTTAAAATTTAAAAATGGCTTTTCTTTGTTCTATAAACAGAAATTGGACAAGCAAGATAGATTACTAGACACAAAATAGATCTCATAGCATATAAATGATATACTAATTTATGTAGCATGCACATACTAACATTTTAGAGTATTTGGAAAGTGCAACTAAATGAAAATGAACTGTTGTTAACTAAGGGAAGTATGACTTTTTTAAAAAAAAAGAAACTCTTTCATCTGCTACTAGGAAAAGCAAGGATATCATGTAAGCCTATGCAGCTGCGCAGCACTCCTTTACAAATCCCTCCCAGCTTCTCCCCATGGGAAAGTCTAAATAATTAGTTAAGCTTAAGTAAAGAATTTGTTTGACTTGCTTCACACAGTGGAACCACAAAGAGAAACTTCAGACTGTCAGCTAAAGGAATGAAGTGCCCTCTACTGGGAGGACATTTGGTCACAAAGACAATAGAAATGATATTTCTTTCAACTTCAAGACACATTGTTCTCAGCAGCCTTATACAAGATGTCTGGGGCAGAAAGTAATCAATAGATTAAAAGGCTACAATAGTCACTAAAAAACAAAACAATGTATAACACAGGGCCTAAAAGAGAGTGAAGAACAAACAGCACCATATATATGCTGTATCCAAAAGCAAAGAACAGCAATTGCCAGTTTTGTTTAAGAGCATAAGGAATGCCTTGCTGAATCCACCCCAAGTTTCTTCTCCACTTTACACTCACGGTAACCATGTGAGGTGGTATTAGGCTGAGAATTCACATCCAGTGACTCTTAGTTTTTAGCCCCAAATTCAAGCTACGACATTAGAAGTAGTAAACACCGCATCACAGTTTCTAAATTGGTCAGAAATAGATTCAGAACTAGTACAGCAGCTTATGTTGCTGAAGAACCCATCTACAGCCCTCATGCATTTCAGCCACTCTGCGTTGGTTGAAATATTCCCTAGACAGTTCCCCCATTAAAGGTTTCTAGACGTGCTTTTACAGTTAGCATTTATCAACTGTGATTAGCTTTCTCCATGTGGCTGGTAGCTAGTTATACATGTTTTAAATCTGACCTGTATCCTTGACACTTCTGCTCTTTGAATTCTCTGCCTTTTTTCTAGTTCTCTGTTCCACTTGAACCACAGAGTTCTACACCTGGTGTATTACTAGGAAGCCTGCCCTTATTTCCTTCTACCTCTGAACTTTTGTTCCTTGGTGGTTGTTACAATGAATAAATTTCTTTTCTCCCTCTGTTCTTCTGTTCACTGACTGATGCAGGGGGAGAAAGAGGAAAAAACAGGAATATACAAAAACATACTATAATGCCCAGTCATATCTTGCTGAGACTATGGGAAGAAAATGCAGAGATTAGAATAAATGGCTAACAAGAAGAGTAGACATGAACACTGAATCTGAACTATAGAGACACGAAGCTCTACCCCCCTCCAAGTCTCAGAGTGTGTTTCTCTTAAGAGATCCTTGCATGGGCATTGACTGTCACTTTACCTTCACCTCCCACACAATACATACAGTATTAACCCAACAATAAAGCCCATATAACTGTATTATAGGCCTCTTCAGCCTTGAAATACGGGATTTAAGAAGCTACCTGATAGATGTATATACAATCATGCATGGTGTCGAAAAGTTCTCTATTGTATAACACTAGAACCAGGAGCCACTCTAGGAAGCTGATGGACAGGAGAGTTAAAACCAACAAGGGAAGTATTTTTTTCCCCACTCAGAGAGTCACTGGCCTATGGAATTTAGTACCAGAAGAGCTGGTGACAGCAACCAGCCTGGAAAGCTTTAATAAAGGGATAGACAAATTCATGGAGGACAGGTGTATCTATGGCTACTACAAAGGATGCCCAGTGACTGCCTCCAGGTTGGGGAGACAGGCAGGATGCCTCTAAAGGCCTTTTGCAGGGGATCAAAAGCAGGTGGTTTTGCCTTGGTCTTCTGCTTGGGAATGCCCAGAATTAATTAGTAGGCCACTGGGTGAGACAAGATGCTGTACTAGGCTAGGAACCATCTTGCCTGAGAGGAATGGAGAAGAGGCAGCAGGCTGGGCTCTGCCATCTTGCTTCCAGCAGTGCCCCTCCCTCCTCCAACTGCCATCACAAGGCTAGGAACCATCTTGCCTGAGAGGAGTGGAGAAGAGGCAGCAGGCTGGGCTGCTCTGCCATCTTACTCCCAGCAGTGCCCCTCCCTCCTCCAGCTGCTCCCATCACAAGATGGCAAAGAGTCCATGGCAGCCAATCCACCAGTTGAAAAAATATCTGGCCCTGAGGCTGAGCAGGGCGGGGCTGAGTAGATGCTGGTTGACCACCTCTACCATCATCCAGTTTGTCATTAATGAAGAGAAAATTCAAAGTAAAGAGAATAGGAAAATTCCAGCAATAAGAAACGGACAGAAGAATTGGAACTGAAGACCTCGAGTGCTTGCTTTTTGCTGTTCCCTGTTCCCTCCCACACCGTTTTCCTTTTGTTTCCTGTCTCTTTACATTGTAAGCTTGTCTAAGATTAATATAATATTGTACAGTGCTGAGTACATGTACAGCACTTTAGAAATAAACTATAATAAGGAGGAGGAGGAGGAGGAGTTATGGCCTAGTCCAGCAGAGCTTCTCTTATGTTCTGTTCTCTCTCTGCCAAGCTGCTTTGCTGTCTTCCTCTGCCTCATTTCATTTACTGCAAGTTTTGAAACAACCAGGCACAGAAAATATTTTATAGTCAGAATTTGTTTTTCCCTTAGTTTTAATGGTTTGCATTCCCCATTTGTTTTGCAGAAAATGATGGAAGCAACAATGAACAACTTAAGTCCCAAATGATACTGTGATGACACATTAGAAAAAGCAATGTTTATTTGCAACACCAGTGCTTTTGAGTAGCTTGATGCACCACTTGCACGATAACATGAAAAGCATGCCCCTTTCATAAGTAAATAGAATACCGTATTTTTCTGCGTATAACACGGGTTTTTAACCCCAAAAAATCTTCTGAAAAGTTGGG
>MTQE01001141.1:16073548-16109839 GCA_014337955.1 Aspidoscelis marmoratus
TAGCTGCTGTATTCTGCACTAGCTGCAGCTTCCAAACTGTCTTCAAGGGCAGCTCAATGGAGAGTGCATTACAATAGTCTAGTCTAGAGGTTACCAGAGTATGGATAACTGCGGCCAGCCGTAGTTGGTAATAGGCACTCATGGCCACGGCCTCCACCTGAACTTCAAGCGTCAGCAGATTCCAGGAGCACGCCCAAATTTTGTACCCGTCCCTTCCAGGGCACTACAACCCAATCAAGGACAGGGTGTCTCCCAACTACATGGGCCTGAGACCCTGTGATACACAGCACCTCTGTCTTGTCTGGATTCAGCTTCAATTTATTGGGCCCCATCCAGCCCATTACCACCTCGAGGCAACTGTCAAGCACTTCAACCACTTCTCCTGATTCAAATGGCACAGAGAGATAGAGCTGGGTGTCATCTGCGTATTGATGACATCTCACTCCAAATCCTCTGATGACCCCTCCCAGCAGCTTCATATTAAAAAGCATGGAAGATAAAATGGACCCCTAAAGAATCCCGCAATTAGAACTGAATAGGGTAAACTTATTGTTTCAAGTTTGTGTGTGACCAGGCTACATATTAACAACCTATTTGTTTAACTTGCACACAAGATACATCATGCAAAATGACAGGTTGGATGAACTGAAAGATAAAATTAAGACAGCTGGAAGAAAGAGTGAAAAAGCTGAGTTGACAATAAAAAATCTAAGATCATGGAATCTAGTCCCATAACCCCTTGGCAAATAAAATGGGTAAAAAATGGAAGCAGTGGCAGTTTTTACTTACTTAGGCTAAGATCATTCCTTGGAAGAAAAACCATGATAAACCTGGACAACGTATTAAAAAGGAGACACATCACCTAGCAACAGTAGTAACATAGTGACTTGTAAGAATTTGATCCTATAGAAGGCAGAGCACCAAAGAATCAAGGCTTTTGAATTGTGGCATTGGAGAACAGAGGTGTGCATCAATTCATTTTTTGGATTCAAATTAGAGTCGATTTGAATATTCAATTCGATTCAAAATTTGAAAATCCAGATTTTTGGATTATCCGAACCCGTACTTTCAGAAATTCGTTTCACACTCAAAAATTCAAATGTCAGGAACATTTGTATCTGATTTTCGAATTTGCATACATCCTGTTTTTATCGTGTTTGCATCCCGTATTATTTATTTATTTGTATTTCTATTCCGCCCTATACCCAAAGGTCTCAGGGCAGGTTACAATATTAAATTAATCTTAGACAGGTCCCTGCCCTCAGGCTTACCATCTAAAGAGACAAGATACAAAAGGAAAATGGTGTGGGAGGGAACAGGGAAATTATAAGAGCAAATAAACATGATATTCAGATACGATATACAACATTCTATTTAGTCAAATTATTCGAAAAAATCCAATTCAAATTCAAATGTCAATATTCGTCAAATTGGAATCGGATTTTCAAATTTTCAAATATCCGTGCACATCCCTACTGGAGAAGACTTTGGTGTGTCCCTTGGACTTCAGGAAAAACATATCAGTCAATGGTAAAGGAAATGAATTCTGACTGCTGTCAGATACTCAAAATGCTTTGATCGTGTAATGAGAAAACAGGATCCACTAGAAAAGATCCGGATGCCGGAAAATAATATAAGTAAAAGGACAGCAAAGGATGAGATGGTTAGATGATATTGTAGATGCCAACATAAGCTTGGACAAATCTTGGGAGTCAGGGGAGTACAGGTGGGTCTGGCATTCTTTGGTTCATGGGGTCATGAAGAGTCCAATATGACTAAACAACGATACAGTATAATACTTGACATTCTAGTCTACCTAGTGATTCAGAGTAATGCAGCATTAGGGGAAAAAAACACATAAACATCACTCACTTTAAAAACTGTTGTTTTGGCTAACCAATAAGACAAAACACCATTTTAACTTGCAAACAGACTTATTTTTTACAGGCTCATAAATATATACAAATCTAAAAATAATCCTTGGCCTTAACAAAGATTACATGCAATAAAAACAGATTCAAGGACATTTTAGAAATTACATGCGTTATTCTTTCCTCATTTAGTTATTTTCACACTGGCAAATTCAGAGTTTGTTGAGATACACAGTATCTCAGCCTAAGTCTAGCATGCTCTTGTCACTAGATCAGTGAGAAGACATAAATATTTTTCCTTCCACTCAAAAGCTTCTTTCTTCAAGCAGTAAGGAAAAAAAGATGAATTTGCACTCATACATAATTATATATTAAAATCTCAAGCAAAGGTTACAGTGCCTTCAAAATGGAGCAGAAGGATGTTTCCAGAACCCTCTTCAGAAATTACAGGGAATCCCTAAATTCTCCAGGGGCAGTAATATCATTTTCTGGGTTCAGAACTCCCATTAGATAACTGCCCAATTTAAGGCAGGACTGCCACTATGGCCTAAAGCAAAGTAAAAAAATGAAAAGAAAAATCCTTTGAACTGCATATGTCAGCTAATCAGTAGGTGCAAGTCATCAACTGTACCACCATCCAGCTCCCGTGAAAAAGGGGTTGAAGTGGAACAGATACAAACCTAGGGAGCCTGCCCACTCCATGACCACAGTTTGGCTCTAGTGTGGAATCACAGCTACTCCAAGACATGAGATCCATGCAGTTCTCATGTCCAGGTAGAGTCTGCCATTTTTCTGCTTCCTCGTCTGCAAATCTTGGCAATCATAATTTCACTGAGAAGATACAGATATGCCTACATTATCAGTCAGCACAATCATTTGTTGAAAAAGTCTCTAGGCCTGTTGTCAAGCAACAAAAATCTAATGGGAAGGAAAACCAAATTAGAAATAATGTCCTACCATATTTGCTTTCACTCCATGGGTTGGTTTCTGGAGCAGCCATTTTTGTTCGATAGGCTTTAACCCACCAAGGTTTGTATTTCAACAGCTGGCAAATGGCTTCATCTTCAAAAAAATCAGCACTAGAAAGTTTAAAAAGTTCTTACATTATTTATTTAGTTTAGCATTAACATAATAAAGCCAGAGTGTTCTGCCATTATATTCTGGATAGCCAAAAGAAAGAAAATGAAGATAAAAGACTATGAAAGTAAACAACCTCCAGGCACAACTGCCTACTTTAGTGGAATCAGCTATGAAGTTAAAAGTAGCACAACTTGAGTAGAATGTGTTCCTTTCCCACAGGCGCCTCTCTTTGAAATGTGTTTGCTTTAGAAAATGACCCAAGCGCCATCCACAGAAGGTTCAGAATCATCTTGCCTGGGGGAGTGGTGGTGAAGATGCCACTAGCCTGCTAGTTGGCACCTGTTACATGTTTCATACATTGAGATGTTTTATATGTTTTACCTACTGTAACTTGTTGCCTCCAAACAAGTTAGGTAGGGTTGTGAAATGGGACACAAATAAAATAAACAAACAGGAAATGGTGTTTTTTTCCCCACATAAGACCATTTTAAATCAATAAAACAGAAGATATAGCAGATACACAGTAATTATAACAGGATCAAGACTAACACTTTTGCTGGCCTTAGAAACAAGTCTGTGGAGAACTGCTATCAAAAATGCTGTCCAGATAAGGCACGCTAATCATCTGCAACTAAGTTCTTCCCTTCTTCGTTCTTTTCTATTCCAAAATAAAGGGAGAAAAAATCCTGCTGTTTTTCCACCTATGCTGAATACCTTGCATCTTCGTTTGAAACCCATACTGTGCTCAGTTACCAGGGCACAATAATGTTAAATCTGTAGCTGTGGTGTTTCCCTTTATTCTAGCGAGTCCTTTGCCTTCTAATTCCTTGACACAACTCTAACCCTCTGAGGAAAGCAGGACAGGGGAGCAATATTTCTTTTGCCTAGCAAACAGAGAAGAAATATTTCATTCAACCATGAAAATGACTTACTATGAAGAGGTCATAACAGGGACTCTGGGCAGTCGCGCCCCCTGTGAAGGCTAGATGTTTAAAATATTTTTCTTGAACAGTAACATTTCACAAAATGTATTGCAGATAAAGAGTATGAGCTTATAACCCTGTTAAACAACTATGGCACAGTGACTAATGTGCTGTCACAGTCAAGGCAGGAAACTCTACTTGATGAAATTGATTATACACTGTTTAAGAAAGCTTTTCCCACTTTAAAGAAACTATCATTCTAAAGCCTGCCATAAGAGTCTGACCTACTTGTTTCTTATGTGGTCACAAATACAGTACATTTTTTGCGCTTTCAGATAGACTGCAGAAAGTGTTGGACTAATTATTAGCTGGATTTTTCGTGCACACACAAACCAGTGAGGTAATCTAATAGGTTAATCCTCAGTTACAGGTGTATCATGCTTTTGTTAAACTATCTTCCTCTCTCTAATACACAGACACGTATTAGTGTTCGCACATACAGACCCTGGTGGACACACACACATCCTATTCAAATTGTGCTAACAGAGGCAGACATTGCATGGTAAGCGACAAACCTCACAAATAAGGCTTTCTAATTTTATCCTTAATTCACCTGTTTGGCCTCCTTATAGTTTAAATGAAATTATCCATATCCCTGATAGTTTGTTTCATATGGTTTTATATGTTCTATATTGCTTGTTGTTATTTGATATTTGGAGTCTTATAATATTGTGACCTTTTGAATTGTGAGTTTTATCGTATTTGATTGTGAAACCTTGTGCACCACTTTGAGTCCCTTCGGGAAAAAGGCAGGATATAAATAAAAGTATCATCTATCTGTCTGCCTGTCAGCTCCATAGGCAGAATACAGAAGTCTGTGTTTGCAACTTAAGGCATACTAGAGATGTGATAAACTGGCAAATTAATCCCAATATCAACAAACCAGACTGAAGCCCCATGCTGAGGCAGCAGGCCAGTTCAAGTACTGAAATACATGGTGAGGGTGGGGACATGAGGTTCTTTTGCACGTATCTCAGTCTGAGATTTTAAAGTGCTCAGTTCTGATCTTCAGTTTCATTAGAGATTTACAGATAAAGAGCTATGGCTGGATAGCGAGACAGAGGAATTTCATCACTAGAGCAGGAACATTGCTTCTTATACAAGTGCTGAGAATGAGATTATCTTTCTACCAGCTACAGCTCAAGACTGCAGGATGGAGTAATCACATTCCTCATATCAAAAGATATATATATACTAGATACTCTAGAAACACTGTACACAGTCAAGAACTTACAGATAGTGATCAGGATCAAATTTAGCAGCTTCTGCTGTCAACCGTTTTTCCCTCCGTTCATCAGCAGGAGTTATGTCTGGATTCTTAATATCAATTACATCAGCAAGTTCATCCTGTACTGAAAAGAACAGATGAAATCAGCAATAAAGCCAAAAAGAAAAGAAAAATATCGCCTTAACAAAAGGCAGACTCGGATTCTTAAACATTTTATCACCATACAGCCTGAGAGGGCTAAAACCTACTGAAGCTTTCTAGTCACACAAAAAGTAGTACAGAATGGAACCAATTACAAATGGAAGCAGACTGAGGAAGGTTTGGGCAGAATCAGCAGAAAACCACTGACATCTGTTTTACTGTTACTTAGAATATTTTATCTTCCCCTTCAAGGATCACTGCCTTGTTGCGATGGAGGGCCTTGTGCATCTCAATGAAGCTATGAGCTACGCTGTGCTGGGTCACCAGGACAGGCAGGTCATAGGGGAGAGTTCTGACAAAATGGCAAACCACCCCAGTAACCTTATCAAGAAAACCATTTAGGAAGTATCAAAAGATGAGCCCCTCAGGTCAGGAGGTGAAAACATTACTGAAGAAGAGTGGAGGGGAAATATAAGCAGCTCCGGAACAAGGGAAGCGACTAAGCCAAAGCTGAAAGGACACTTAGTTGTGGATTTATCTGGTGGTGAAAGTCTGATGCGATAAAGAAAAATATTACATAGGAAACTGGAATATAAGATCTGTGAACAAAGGTAAGCTGGATGCGTTCAAGCAGATGGCAAGATTAAACACAGACAGTTTGGAAGTCAAGAGAACTAAAATGGATGAAATTAATTCACATGACTACTATATGTTCTATTACAGGCAGGAAATGGAATAGCCCTCAGACAATAACCTCTTCAAATCCAAGGCTGCTGAATCTTTATGAAGATCTACGCCTTCTAGAACTAACACTAACACACAAACACAGAAGACGTCACTTTCATCGTAAGAGATTGAAATGATAAAGGAAATTAAAAGATAACTGGAATAACAAGCAAGTTTGGCCTTGGAGCACAAAATGAAGCAGGCCAGAGACTAGTTAACAGGACTCCCTGGAAAAGAGTCTGATACTGGGAAAGACTGGAGGCAAAGGGAAAAGGAGCAGCAGATATGAGATTGATAATGTCATGGAAGCAACAAACGTGAGCTTGGGACATTTCTCGGAGACACTGGAAAACAGAAGGGCCTGGCATGTGAGGGTTCACGGAGTCTTCAAAGAGCTGGCCATGACTGAACAACAACAAGATGAATATTTATTTTAGAGAACTTCAAAATTATTTGCAACAACTTTGTTTTGCATTTGCATAGAGTTAGACCTTCTCAAACTCTATAAAGACATTGACACTGGAAGTTATTTCAGCTTCACCTCACTGGAGAAGGCAAATTTTGAAGATACAGAAGTTTTTGGAGGCTTTAAGTATTTTATATTCTTCTTTTCTCTTACATGTATATGTCACATTACAGACTTTCCTCATATTACATTGTAGTGAAGTTCCAGTAAAACACCACATTCGGCAACTACATATTATAAATGTACTTGTCATCCACAGAAATCCAGGGCCTCAGTCCTCAGCAGACTGAGGCTACCCATGCAAGTCATCAGAAGACAATTCAGATCTTCTGCTACTAGGCGGCAAATTTACAATTTAAGCTGCTAAAGGAAAACAGTAGTCAGCACATCTAGGCTCCATATCCACCTTCTCAGATACGGTGGGATCAACTACTAGGAGAATTGGCTACCAATCACATATAAACTACAGTAGAATAGAACCTGAGGGAAAGTCAGGCAGGGAACACTCTATTTCCTTGGCTAAGTATGAGCAAAACTGCATTGTAAAGACATAATTATGTTTGTTCTCATTTCTTGTTCCCCTTGTTCTTCCTAGTTATCTCATTTCTTGTTTCTCTGAAATATTTTTCAATCCATTCTCCATGCTCTTTGCACATTTCTTGTTTTCTCCTATAATTGCTTCTGAATTTTATAGTTAGCTGTGAATCTTCATCATACAGACACCTGAACACTTTCCACTGACTGCCAATCCAACAGTTGAGGAAACGTCCTGAGGCCGAGCAAGGTTGGGCTGAGTAGATGCTGGCTGACCATCTCTACCATCTTCTGGTTCGTCATCAATGAAGAGAAAATTCAAAGTAAAGGGAGTAAGAAAATTCCAGCAATAAGAAATGAACTGAAGAATTGGATCTGAAAACCTCAAGTGCTTGCTTTTTGCTGTTCCCTGTTCCCTCCCACACCATTTTCCTTTTGTTTCTTATCTCTTTAGATTGTAAGCCTGAGGGCAGGGACCTGTCTAAGATTAATATAATATTGTAACCTGCCCTGAGACCTTCGGGTATAGGGTGGGATAGAAATACAAATAAATAAATAATACATAAAATATATCAGTCCACCCAATGCATCACTGAAGGACATCACTAACACTTTTACACTGACTAAACGTGGCATATAAAGGCACATAGTCCTGAAAGACTCTTAAAAACTTATTTTTAAAAATAAATTTTAAAATTAAAACAGTCAAATCTGGTAAAGGAGCAAAAACAAGCTATGTTTATAATACTAAGTATGGTTCAGATTTACTCTTTTATGGTAAAATACTAAGTAATGGCCACACCATAACTGTCTGAGACCAGAGAATGAGAAGCCTATAAAAGATTTCCTCTGCTCTACTTTACTTGCAAAGTCACTATTTTTTCTGTACTTTAGCATCTGTACTTTGAAGATTAAAAAACATGCTGTTGCAACTATCCT
The DNA here is from genome assembly GCA_014337955.1 of Aspidoscelis marmoratus. Classification (NCBI taxonomy): domain Eukaryota; kingdom Metazoa; phylum Chordata; class Lepidosauria; order Squamata; family Teiidae; genus Aspidoscelis; species Aspidoscelis marmoratus. The sequence goes on from MTQE01001141.1 coordinate 16,081,517, forward strand.
GAGACAGAGGATGTGCCTGTTTGTAAACAACAATTGTTATCTATATGTGGTGACCTGCAAGATGCCATGGTTTATTTGGTGTGTGCATTCTATTTCAGTGGCACTGCTGTCTTTCACAATCGTGTTATTCAGAAGCAAGTTCACGATTCAGCCACAGGATTATGAGTGGAGGAGGAATGTACTTATGCTAAAAAAAAAAAAAAAATCCCAGGAAATCTGCTCAAGATACCCACACTGTTCAAAATACCCATAACATACCTGAAGACGCGTGAAAACCCCTGACTTCAGATTTCCAAATCCATAGGAACAAGGTGAAAATAAGGCATTCTCATCACTCTCCTCATAAAGAGTCTGCTCAATTTCCCAATCAAATTCCTCTTCCTCCTCTGTTTCATTTTCAGTACCTGCAATTTAAATATGAGAGATTAACCCACTGTTCCCCCCCCCCACTATTTGCAATGGCAATGACAAAAATGGCATTGAAACCAAAACTAGCAAGTGGCAAAGAAGTGAGAAAGCAGCTTTTTCCAATCCCTATCATCCTTTAAACCCACAATATCTGAAAATCTTTCATGGATACAAAATCTTGACCACCATATGACATAGCATATGACAGCATTTAACAAGGAAGTCTATCACAATTATGCAAATTATTTCTACCAATACTTTAGTTAGTGCAATTTCTTCAGCAACCTTCTAATTCCTTTCTAAATCCTGAGTTTGATTAGCATGAGGTGGGATGATGCTAATTTAGGGAGTTACGAAGCAGATGCTGAAAAGGATAATCCAACTGTCCCCCCACAACCCTTATGGAATGCAAAGCTCCAAACTAGATTTGATCCTGGTGTCCCCTCGATATCAGCTTGGGGGGCGGGGGGGCGGCGGCGGTTATTAATGTAATCTAAATTTTTTTGAACAGGCATTGAGACTTCACACATAAAAATGTACTAATAAAAACAGCAGTGTATGTGTGAGAAAAAGCCTTTCCCATCTTCACCTACAGGCAGCCAAAGGGGGAAATCTGAAAAGAATGAGGATACTCTTCCTGGCTCCTGATATAAGACCCTAGTCAGATGGTCCTTTTTCTGTGTGAGGTCCTTGGAGCTACAATGGGGGGGGGGACAAAAATGGAGTTTCCCACTTGAGATTTTGATTGTTACTTGGTGTTAAGAGTAATTCAATTACTTTAATAGTGACTTTGCTTATGTGCTTCTAAGTGCACATAGTTTATTATAATTGATTTTCTCAATATGAAATGGTAGATAGGTTGCATAGAGCATGTGTAAAATTTTAGTGCACTGGCACCAAATATTATTAACTGATTTACTGTTGAGATCTTTCAGTGTTTTGTCATATACAAAGAAAGGTTGAGAATCAGATCTGAGATGAAAAGTGATTCAATAATCATAGGACACATCACTGTCATCAAGCTGACACTTCACATTCAAAAGATTCCAGGTCTAAGACCTATCATCTCCAGGTAATGTTGAATAACCTCATATTTGAAACTCCAGAAAGCTATTGCCAGTCAATGCAGACTAGGGCTAAATATGTATATATGGTTACTGGGAAACAGCTCCCATTAGCCCCAGACAGCATAACCGCTAAATAAGGCTCTGTACTTCAACAACCTTTAGAAGAGACAATTTTAACTACCTCCATGCAGAAAACAGACTAATTATTTTCTTGCCTTCTCGATTTTTACACCAAACAGAAATTTTCATTCATTGGTTACAATGTATATTTATGCAGAAGTATACATACTAAGACCTTATATAAAGAGTGCGTCTGTGAGCCCATTTTGCATTAAAAATGTACAAACCTATCTCTTCTACTAAAGGTTTTGCTGATCTGGATTTCTTTGGTGCTAACAGGGCTGTCAGCATGTCTAATCCTTCAAATTTTTCTCCAGGAGTCTCCTTAGGAAGCCGAATTGTAAATATCCCTTGAAAGAAAATAAAATTTTATTCTGTTAATCTAGGGTAGCATGAGGGAAGAAAGGCCAAAACAATTTTCCCCCTTCTTAATGTTTTCACATATTTACAAAGCAGCTAATATATGAATATAAGTAAATCAAGGTCATTGTATTTTTGAACTTCCATACTAGTTACGTCTCTCTGAAAATAGACAAAAGTCATCCTGCCATACAGAATTCTCAAAGTTCAGAGAATTACCACTTCAAGAACAACATACAAGTCACGTATGGTTCTCTTCACTAGATTCAGAAAAAAACCTATGTCTTCTAAGTACTGTTACTGTTACTTCCAAGGCTGTGGGGCAGAAGAAATGATGACAGAGCTGTCGTTTTCTACATTCATAACCCATCACACAAACATTCCAAGAAGTAAAACTATTTAAAGCTCTCTGAAACTTTGCCTCCTGTCTAGTAAACACAAACCATTTTAATATTTCCCTTACCACAGCAGTGTGAGAAATATTTTACAATCTGAAAAAAGTTTACGTTTCCTACAACTGACAACATCTGAAGCCTATTTCCCTGAGTTCAATGAGAGCATGCTGAAGAAACTGCACATCAAGATAATCAATCAAGGAATTTTTTTTTAATTGTCTTAAAAAACACACCAAACCTTTATCATCATATGAAGCTCTTTCCCTTCCATCTTCTATAATTCTTCCCGGAAGCATTAACCTGAAGGAACAGGGATATAAAAAGTGCTTTATCAGATGTTTGATGTATTTGTAATAATGGAAAACTAAGCACCATGGCAGGCAGAGGCAAAATAGATTGTATTTAGTTTTCACTAAGAGAGAAAACAGCACAGCTTACTGCACAGCTTACCTGAGGTGATAATCAGAACAGGCAGAAAGACTGAAATACTGTCCGAATGAAACGTCATGTTTTTAGAAGAAAGATGAAGTCAGTATTGATATGCCTGATATAACAAGCCTTTGTACAGATCAGCTTTAAGAACATAAGAAGAGCCCTGCTAGATCAGACCACAGGACATCTAGTCCAGCATCCTGTCCCACTAACTGCTTATGGGCATCTCAAACAGAATGGTCAATACTCTTAAAGGGTCAATAAAGTCTTATTTTTCTCATTTAATGCAATTCAAGAAACTTGTAAGAGCACAATCTGACTTATGAGGTGCCAATGACTTATACTTACAGATTGGATGTCCCCTCCATGGATCCACTGACTTACATTGGTAGTCTGGGCCTCCTCAAGTCCCTTAACCATAGACAGGATCCAGTGGCTAACAAGGAAGGGAGTCTCATGCCAAAACCCTTGTCTTGCACCATCCTGGCTTGTTACACTGGTAGCTTGTCTACGCTGAAGGCCTTCCTAATATTTTCCTGCCTTTACAGCATTCAAAACCTGTGCTTAGCAAACATGTGTTCTTAAAACTTAAAATATATGGTGAGAATATAATCAAATGCTATTCTAGACAACCACATTAGGATTACAGGGAACCATAAATATATGCCTAGTAGCAGGATCCTGAAACTGATAGTGGCAGCATTTACAGAACACTTCTGAGTTATCTATTACTGACCTCTTTCATTGGAGGGATGGTGGTGGCCACTGCCAGAACTAGAAAAAAGGGGCAGGGAGATCAAACCAACAAACTGAATGCACAGATGTGTTCCTATATCAGATTTAAAACACTAACACCATTATCTATTATGAGTCAAGTGATTCTGTGACAGTAATGAATGAGCAAACCTATATTCAGAATGGTTAGCAGGACTTTAAAAAAACAACTATGTATTTATATAATGCTTTGAACATTTAGATACTGCTTCTCACTTTAAAAAATCTTGAAATTACATTCTGCCTATTGAAGTGATGTTACTCACCTGAGAAAATAAGGTTTTCCATAAAATTTGAACTCTTTCCCTTCAAAATGCACCTCAAACTCTGAAACTCGTGCATAAGGTACTTTGATAGTTATTGTGAGAAAATCAGGATCCTGACTCAGTTCAAATGCAGGAGTTATCATGGTGAACCAAATCAGCAAATCAATCTGTTAAATTATTCTGTGGAAACAAACAAAAATCATTTTAAATGTACATGAGCACCAATATTTAAGCATCTGAATATACTGACTTTTGGGGGGCATTTAACTGAACTTTCAGCTGATACTGGATGTCAACTTTAGTTATGAACAGCAAATTTCAGTTTATGAGGCAGGAGCTACAGATAAAATTCTTAACAGTAGAGCCTATTTTGGTTTTGGCTCCTTAGTAGAACACTGTATTTATTATATCTCCCATCAAGGCACTAAAAGAATTATATTACCTGTGAATACCCCAGCAGTCTTCCACTTGCCACAAGGTGAACAAAGACGGACTGAAGTGACATGAAGTAGCAGGAAGTGTGGCAGTACATTTCTACCTTGCTGTCACTTGTATTGCTGCTGTTTTCTAGCAAATTCTTAACTGCCACCCTTTCCCATTCAGGATGCCAATTATGATCCACTGAATTAAGTATATGCCTTGGCTGATATGGCTGTTTCCCTTTTCCTACATGAGCCAGAAGGAACAAAAAACTCTCCATGAGCAGATGCAGCACAGAATTGCTAGAGATGCTGCCATTATCATGTTTGCTGGTGAAGAGCACTGGGGTGACAATATTGTTGGCCTCGTGGCTCATTGTGGCAGCGTTACCTTTAGCGGCAGAAAATCAGAGCAGTCATTTCACTTTGAAGCAGGCAACTCCTTTTGCCTGATTTCAGTATATCACCCCCCAAATTAGAGGATGTATTGCCAGTGTCTCCAGCCTCTGCCCCCGTGGTTGCTCTGCTCACCCTTACTCTTTAGACTGCTTCTGTTTGTTGATTCAAGGTAAACAGTAACACACGGTCTGGTGAGGGCAGCAGAACTTTTGAGCCTTTAACAATTGCATAACATCAAGGTATTCATCAGGGTAAACACTTCCTGATATATAGAAGAATTCCATCTGTTGACATTTAATCCATTGGACACCTCAGCACTGGTATACAACCCAACATACTTTCATATCCTTCATCTTCTACCAAGTAAGACACCAATATGCATGTGGCACAGTACATTCTATTTGAGCCCTCTTTACCTCAGCCTAAACCATATGGGGCATAGACAATTCTGTTAGTAACTGCAGCTGAGTATGTAAACTGAGAATATATGTGTTGGAAGGGACCTTACAGGTTACTTAGCCCTATGCCCCCTTCTAGAACCTTTCAGATGGTGTGTGCATGTTGACTGAGATTTAAATTTCATAAATAATCGAGTGCCTGTGCTTGATAAATATATTCTATCAATGTTACAGAAAATAAGCATTTTCCATCTACAAATTTCAATATTATTACCCAACCGTACATTGACCTACTAAATTCAAGTGTCTCACTGCTCTTCACATTTCTGGCAAATGCTATTTTAAAGGATATTCTGAGATTCAGTATGAAATAATTCTGAGTATTATTGGGAGGGAGACATGTTCATCATCCTTTCCCCTGTCAGAAGTTACACTATATAGAACACAGGGATGTATGCTTGTTGAAAGGCAGCTGCTTTTCTGTGCCCTCAGGGACACCATGCTAACCAAATGTTCCTTAGCACAATCTTGTTTTCCAGGTCATTGATTTAATTTATAACAACTTTATAGGCTATAATACTTCCACTCATAATATTAAGACTATCCACTTATATTTCTGACTTTTTAATTTTTTTTAAAAAGTGATTCAGTCCTTACCTAAGTCCTTTGCTTAATCTCTGCAGAATGAATGAATAAACAATCCTTGAATGAATGAATAAACAATCACACAAATCTCAATTAATTAGAACACCTTACTGTAGGAACTGAGGAACCTTTATGCTGATCAAGAGGCAACAGCTAGAACAGATGACAGATTGGTTTCCAGTTGGCACAGAGTAAAACAAGATTATCACCACCGCTTAACTTCCATCTGGAATATATAATGCAAAAAGATGGCCTGAAAGATGAGGGTGGCCTTAAAATAGATAGTTAATCTTCCCCCTATCACTCACCTAGTAGAAAATGGAGAAGATTTAAGGGCCTTACTAGTCAGAGTCAAAAAAGAGAGTGAGATGATGGATTTAAGCTTAAATTTTAAGATTAAGATCATGTCAACAAGAACAGTGACAAATTTCCAGGTAGACGGTTCAGCACTCACAAAGTACATTGAAAGGTGGCACTGCGAAGGTTAAGGGAAGATTCTAAGTGTCATGACATCTCACTGATCAGAAAGATTTAGAATGGTTAACGGGATTTTAGTACTGCATCAAATGGATGAGAAAGTTGGACAATGACAGGAAATGTGTAGATTTGGTTGTAAAGCCTCCGCAGAATACCATGGGTAGGTAGAAACTCCAATCAGTGGCTTCTAGACCAAATAAAATCTTAGCACTCATTCAAAGCACAAATGACAAGGCTTCAATTGTCATATCTTCAGGCACATAATGAGAAGACCAAGCTCTCTGGAAAACAAGATGATGTTTGGGGAAGTAGAAGGAGCAGAAGAAGAAGACGGTCAACTAGTAAATGGATAGATTTGGTAATGTTGGCATGGATGTGGACAACAGGGTACATTATTGCATATGATGTGGGAATGCCCAGAAGTACAAAAATTTTGGACTGAAGCTTGGGGATGGATAGAAAGAATATTGGGTTATAGAGTAAGCAAAACAAAAGAAATATGTATAACCCAAGATATAGAATCACAGTTAAATATAAGTACAGACAAATATCTATTCCAACAGATGATTATGGCAGTTCAGGCTGTTATAGTCTTGGGATGGAAAGACAAAAGTAAATGGCAGATTGAAAACTGGCAGCATTATTTATCAGATCAAATGATTACTGATTATTTAGATAGTAATGAGAGCGTAGTTAAAGATAATAGGGATGTCTGGATGGGCAGATGGTTTAAATTGATAATATATATCCAACAATACAGGTGGGGGGGGCATGAATTATTGAATGTTATGAAACTGGTCTTAAGATAATGAGAAAATAGATATAATGGTACCATCTATCCAAGGGGGGGAGGGAAGGGTGGGTGGATATAATAATGTGTAAATAAACACCAGGATATATTGATAACAAGAATGATATATTAATGTAAATAGTATTGACTGGTTTGTATTCTTGGTTTGTATTTATGTGTTAATCTATGTGTTAATGTATGTGAAAATGTGAATAAAATGTTTTAAAAAAAAAGACAAGTGATGAAAATCTTCCTGGCCAGCCTAAAATAGATTGTAGAAAACTCATGCGTCCGAAGCAAGTTAGTCTATATGGCTGGCTACTAATGGATGCCACCAAGTAAACCACTAAGCAAACGAGGTCTCATCTATGTGACGCTACTGGCATCTACTGGATTAGACCTCAAGCTAGCTGAGGAACACCTCAACTGTCAAGAAGTGTCTTAAGAAGAAAAATTATTAATAGGGCTAAGAAGAAATATTACCTTAAATTTATGAATCACCCCAAAGCAATGACAATGTCAATCCCCATTTAATAATGTCTACTATAACCTGCCTATGCTATTGTATCACAAAATTATGTAATTTTCCAAATGTGCAAAGCTGGAACAGGAAAATGTATAATATGGGAAGGTTCTACTAGATGTGCTGGAAAAAGAAGCGAAACATCAGTTTTTTATTTACAATGGTAACCAATACTTTACATTGGCTAGAGAACAAGGGATAAATCTGTGCCTTCTACTTCTTGTAAGAGATCTTGTACTCCTGAAGTAATAGACTTAAAACCTACCATAATTATGGGATCAATCATCTTTATCAGGTACTTTAAAAATGATGCATTATTAATACCTGCAACACTAGTCTAACCCATATATTAAAGACGTTTGAAGTTTTATATTATTGGCTATAGTCCACAAACCAGTTAGAGCACTTTGCTATAAAACAGTTGATATTTGCACATTCCATTCACAGATTCAGGAGTTCTCTACAGGTTTTGTCTTCATCTTCTGCTTCATAATGCCCAAAAGCAATATGTGAGCCACTGTGTGATACAGGATGCTGGACTACATCAGCTGTGACCCAATCTAGCAGGGTTCCTCTTATGCTCTTAACTTTGAAGTTGTCTTACTCTGTAGAGATTAACAGTCAGTGTGGCTTATTTCCATTCCAAACAATGCTGATCTGTCTGTACAGGTCAAATTTATTTCACAGGCACAGGAGCAGAGTTCATCCTTTTTCTGGGCAGCTGGCAGTTCCATATGAGACATATGCATCTAGAACACTTTCATTAAAATACACACATATATATCTAAAAGCTATCCAACAATTAGAGGTGTGTGCTAAAAAAATAGTGTTCTGTCCTGCCTTCCTTTAGTGACACTGTCTGGTCTAGAAGAACTTTCTGCTTCCTTTTGGTACTTGCTCGCCTACTGGAAGTTGCTGCTTTTCTCTTTCTGCTGAGGAGTCTCTTCCTTCTGTGGCACCTGTCTAAGAATGATGTTTCCTTCCACTCTAACAAAAGACCAAAAACTGGAAGTAACTCTACTGCGTAAGCTCTAAATGCTTCACCTTCCTTATCCACAAACTCACCTCTTAAAGAGACAGGCTAACGTTCCCTTCTAAAACTTCCAATAAACAAGGCTTACAACACAAACTTCAATTGCCACAAACCAACTTGTTACAGAGGCATAACATAGGATACTTAACATAGCTCAAAGAAACAACTCAAGAGACTTGTATCAACCTACACTACACTATTCTGTACAAACCATTATTTGCGGAGATACCATAAGGATTTTTGGCCCAGTATATGATGTGAGCTTTCTGCCCTATTTGGAAAAGAAAACAAAGTTTGCATAATCTCAGCATTACCTACAAATCTATATTTGTCCTGAAACAATTCAGGCATGCCCCCATATCCGCGGGGAATATGTTCCAGCTCCTACCATAGATAATGAGAACTGCAGATAATATGAACATGTTTACTGTACTGTATAAACCTTTTCTTCAACCATGGTTGAGTGGATCAGTGGACAATGAATCAGTGGACAAGGGGATATTCCCCTTATTTTTTCCCCTGTGGACAACAGTGGCTGAGTGAACTGGTTGATACTGAATCAGTGGCTATGGGAGCATGCCTGTATTTAAATCACCTTTGCTGTTACGGCATCCGTATCTCACTATTCACCTAAGAGTCTTATCACAAAATGTAAGAGTTAAAAGCACTTGAAAACAATAGCACAAAGGCAATGATGTAGAAAGGTCTAAGATGCGGTGAAATCCCCTCTTTAGATGGCTGTTAAAGCACTCTAAAGGTCACACCTCATCCACATAGTCCATCTTGCTGAAAAATGTGATCTGATGTACACAATAGTTTGATCACATGCACGAAACAAAATGCCTATTCATTTCATGATTTTTTCTCCATGCCTGTCTATCTCCCTGACCCAGGTTCAGTAACAGTGTTCACTTTCCTCTTCACCACTTTGTCTTACTCTTCCCTCTGTAATCCTGCGATTGGATGCACTACTATTAATATTTTGTTTTCTCAGAGGAGAAAATGCCAGCTTCCAATTGTACTTGGAACGCATGTCTTCGTATAGGATTTCATGTGATATATTCTTATGTTGAAATGAATGTCGGTTGCAGTTGTTGTTCATAGATAGTTAGGTCTGAGTTTTCATGACCCCATGAACCACAGTTCTCCAGGCCCTCTGTCCTCCACTGCTTCCTGAAATCTGACTAACATAAGAACAGAAGTGAGGCCCTGCTGGATCAGATCACAGCCCATCTAGTCCAGCATCCCGTCACACACAGTGGCCCACCAAATGCTCATGGGCATCTCAGAGACGAGGACAAACCTTTTCCTGCTCTTGAATCCCAGCAAATGGCATTAGAAGAGTCCTGCTTCCGCCCTCCCCCCCCAGCCTGAAAGATGTACCTAGGCATTCATTCTAGTAGGCATTGATACATCTGTCTTCCATAAATTTGTCTAACCCTACCTTGAAGCGATCTAGACTGGTAGCTGTCACCACCTCTTCGGGCAGCACATTCCATAAACCGATGACCCTCTGGGTGAAGAAATACTTCCCCTTGTCGGATCCAACTGCCCCCTGGTTCTAGTGTTGTGCGATAAATGTTCTCTATCCACCTTTTCTATACCATGCATAATTTTATATACTTCAATCAGGTCCCCTCTTAAACCCCATCTCTCCAGACTGAAGAGGCCTAGACGTTGCAGCCTGATTTTGTAAGGGAAGTGTTCCAGACCCGTAATCATTCTGGATGCCCATGAACTAAGACGTTAGTTGCTTCCATGACACTATCTATGCATCTCACCCTCTGTCATCCCCTTTTCCTTTTACCTTCAATCCTTCCTAGTATCAGGATCTCTTCTAATGATTCCTGTCTTCTCATTATGTGGCCAAAGTACTTGAGTGTTAATTCAAGTTATACAGCCAACTCTCACAGCCAAACATTACTATTTGGAAAACCAAATGTGTACAAGGTTTGCCATAGCTTTCCTCACAAGGAGCAAGCTTTTTAAAATTTCACCAGTGAAGTCACCATGACCTGTTCTGCAGTCAGCAGAGGCTAGAACCAATCAGAACCAGGAGACAGGAACACCACCCTTGCCACTTTTGCCAAAGTAGGCTGCTGCCCCAAAACTCTTGTCCTTCAAAACATACTTTAGTTCTATAACCCTTAGAGATAGACTGGACAGCAGTCAAACAGAAGAAGTAACAGCAGAGGTAGAGACTTGGGAAAGGGGAAATGAGAAGCTAAGGAAATCAGCTTCTCACTCTATTTGAAGGCTGCAGCTTCTTCAGTGCCTTCCTGGCTTCTTAATGTTCACTGCTCCTGCAACATCACCTGAAGTTTCTGGCAATGAGCCCGACTCCTTTTCCTTTCCTCCTTCTGCCGTGTCTCCATTATGAAGCTGCTCCAACCTCCAAGCACAAAGATCTCAGCTCCAGCCAGATGACTGTGGAGCCCAAATGTAACTGAAAGGCTAGCATGTGGAGCCAGAAACAGCCAATGTCATGCCAATGGAAAAAAAGAATTTGAAGCTATTATACAACTGAGACTGCAGACCCGTAAAGGGGTCGGTAGGATGATTTCTAGGCTTTTGACCACAGAGAGAAACGTAATACAGTCATTGACTGAAATATGGGGAATGGATTTACAGGTGGAGCAGGAAGAGACTGAGTGGAAGGTTAGAAGTATTATGAAAGTGAAAAACGTAAAATGGAAGATGAATTTAAAGTTATTACACCGTTGGTACCGTACTCCTGCACAACTTTCAACATGATCTCTACACTTGCTCCTACATGCTGGCATGGTTGTGGAGGATGGGGAACATATTTTCATATGTGGTAGGAATGTCCAGAGGTATTAAGGTATTGGGGAGAGGTGGTGGATCATATACAGTTGGTGTTTGGGGTAAATGTGGGGCTGCACTCAGAGATGTTTATTGCAGATATATCGTGGTACATGGTTGGCACAAGATGAAAGGTATGCGTTAGACAGACTGATGTGGGCAGCTTTGATGGTTATTGCAGGGGGGTGGAGGGATAAATCACAGTGGACGTTGGACAAATGGCAACACTATGTGCTTGAAATATTTAAATTTGATGCCCTTAGGCCCCAAAAACTTCTCTACATGGGGGAGAGACCGAAGAAGAGCCTACAGGATCTGTGGAAGAGACTATATGAAGCTAGCAATCAAGACTCCCTACTAGACAGAATGAAAAACCGTCTTGCAAAAATTAGAGCCCATGTAACAGTGCAAGGGATATAAATTTTGGGGTGTTATTTGTATGATTTGTATGTGTTTTGTTTTGGTGTACTATAAAGTAATAAAGATTAAAAAATGAATAAAATAAAAAATGAAAAGGGAACAAAACAGACACCAGTTAATTTCAACATGTACTATCAAGCAGTGAGTATTCATGCAAACTGCTGAGGATGCTGTTAAGATATTTATGGCCTGTTTGCAAAGGTCTTGGATAACAATTTTGTGGCTGGTTTTGTGAATCGCAAAAAGGCAACCAACACCACAAAGAGGCCTGAACAAACACACCACAGACTCTTCAAGGATCATGCTACATCCCTGGTGCCTTATGTCTTGAAGCCCCAAACATAAATGGATCTAGCTAGTACCTGAATAGGCGAGCTAGGTGGTTAACAAGGAAACTCTGAACACACCTGATGATTCATGAGATTAAGTTTAATGAGAGCCACGCTCCAGATATTGTACTTGTGCATATCTCTGCTATGCTCTAACTGTGCAAATGCCTTCAGAGCTAAACTACCACCTTTTCTGTTCCTTTACCCAGTGCTGGAACTATGTGGTCAGAGCACTTTAGAGAACACTTTTATTTAACTGCAGAAGTACATTAGGAACACTTCTATGCGTGGGAAGTTTCACACCTAGGTTAAGGCAATTTGATGGATTTTGAAAAAGAAGCTAAAGGACATCATTGTGTTCCTTCACCTTCCCACTCCCTAAGCTTTCCTCCCCACTGTGACCCTGCTGAGTTAAGAAATATGAACATATCCAGAGCATGAACACTGAAATGGCCTCTGGGGCGAGCAACCAACCACAGCTAAATCTAGTTAAGAATAGCAGCTCCTACTAAAGCGTAGAAATTCAATCAGTCTTTGAATCTGCAGCACTTTGCCTGAAAATTAGTAAAAGTCTCTATTGTAATTCTTCCATTTAACACTTTTGCCTACGCCATACACCCCTAATAGTCCCCCCCCCTTTAAGTGTAGATCTTTCCATTTGTAAAGGATGAATCTGGCTTTCTAGCTTTCTTCTCCTTACTCAAAGAGTAGGAATCCAGCTGAGTCCCCCTCTAAGGCATCCTCTTCTGAAGGGGCACACACTCTGTATCTGATCCTGCTTGAGGAACATATTTTCCCCACCCATCTCCAAGTCATTTGCAGTTCAGCACAGCAAGATTAAAAAGAGTATGATGCTGTGTCCTTTGTCAGGATTGAGAAATGTGGAACAGCTTAAGGGATGGCTTCCAAACAGGCAGCTGACTTGCTCCACTGTCTATTCAGAGCCAGGACAGTATACAGAGGCAATCAGCCAAAGCATAATTGGTGATAGCCCTTTTCAGCTCTGCTTGGCATTGGAGCTGCAAGGATCTAGCAGTGGTCTTTGGTCTGTAGGGCCCAACAGAAGAAGAAGCGTTGGCTTTTCTACCTCACTTTTTTCACTCTTTTATGGGGACGCAAAGTGGCTGACAAAGTTTTCTGTTCTCCACAACTGGTGAAGTGGGTGGGGCTGTGAGAGCTGAGAAAGAGAACTGTGACTAGCCCCAGGTCACTCAGCTGGCTTCCTGGAGGAATGCAGAATCAAACCCTGTGATATGAGTCTGGCACTTTAACCACAAAACCAAACTGGCCTCCAGAGGAGCCTCAAGGTGGCAAGTCTCCACAGCTGCTTCCTCAAAACTAGGATCCAAAGGTGTGCAGAACTTAATTCATACCATAGGTTGTAGAACAGTGTCCAAGCTTCTTCTTCACTGGAAAAGAACCAACTGGGGCCAATGTTGCAAAGCTGTGAGTTGCTTTGTTTCTAGGGCTGCAATTTTCACCCCGACCTGGACCTAGCATTAGAAGAGGTTCTCCCAGTTTGAGTTTACAAGATCAGCCATGTCCTGTTCACACTGGAGGGGTAGAACAAAACTGAACACAGGGTCATTTTCACCCCAATGTGATCCTTTCAACATCTTGTGGCCAACAAGTGGAGCCATGGCACCTGTTCACATCATTCCAGGAGCCATAGGAAAATATTTAACACTACTCCCTTACTCAGAAATAATCCAGTTGATACGAACTGCATGGGACAGAAATGACTAAATTGAATATCTTCCCTAAGGACTCAATTGTTTAAATCCAACCTTCACAAAAAGACCTCTGATTTAAGTGTACCACTTATTGGAAGAACTTCATTAGAGTTTTAAAAATACATGGCATTAATCTGTCACTGCAGTAAGAATAAATATTATCCACAGAACATCAAAAGTAAAAACAAAGGCAAACAAAATGTATTTTTTTTTCCTGAGGTAAGGTAGTACTAGAATCTACATGCTGGCATAAATGTATTTCTAATAGGATTCCCAACCAAGTAGGTTTCATGTCCAACTCTGCTTAATGCTCACTGGCTAAATGCTTCCAGCTGTTGAAGCTTCAGATTTCCAAAACACTATTTGCATCGAAAACCGTTTACAGTGATATCAAGAAAAATATAACGTCTTCACCTCCTATACTAAGAGAAAAGATAGAGGAAAGAACAGCTTAGTTTAAGCAACTGAAAGCAGAAGCAATGATTAAATTAATAAATTTGGATGGCCTTTTTGATGCCAGCATCATAAATATGCAATGTTTTCTTTTCTATTGAATGCAATTCAGGTTGAAATCTCCTCAAGTGCTGTAATAGCAAATACTGAAATGAATCAAACATAAAAATCAAGTTCAGAATGGGAAAAAAACTGGAAAAGACGTTTTAGTTTAAAAGGTTCTCCCTGCTTCAATTACAACCTACTCCATTATTTTGAGAATGTGTTAACTTTGGAAATTGCCTAGCTGAATTGGACTTGAAAGTACTACTATATTACCTGAGAAATGATCCCAAGACAAGATATCCTTGCACAGACATTAAAAACAATACAGTTCTAGATGTGGAAACAGGCTAATAGATTCACATTAAGATAATGTTTCACAGAAGAAGAAATAACACTTAACACAGAGCTAAACCGTTAACATCCCAGGAACAACTTGATCGCAACACGCACCAGTTTTGAGATTTAAGAAATAAAGGCAGTAGTTATTTACCTTTTTACTGATATGGAAATCTCCAAACTACATGTAAAATAAAAAAAGGATAGCATAAAAAACTTAAATACTTTTACAGGCTTATGAAAAACATAATCTTTAAACAACTACACCCATTCTTAGGGATAGCCCACCCACTGTTGTCCATCATGCTGTTGTGTGTGGTGTGTGTGGGGGTATACTTCTATCAGTGTAAAATGTAGCTGCCAGGATCTTGGTACGGCTACCTGTTTGTGCCCATATCACATTTGTACATAACAAACTGATAACCAAGGCCATTGCTTATCAGGACAAATTCAATACTAAATGTTAATTTTGTGGGAAGGATTTTAGCACGGCTATGAAGTAGGCAGCTTACAAAACTTTTGCAAAAATTGTTCATACACACCAGCCTGAGTGGTGAAGTCCTTGGGTTACCCGGCATTTTTGCCTCCCCTGAACAAAATTTCTGCCAGTCAACCTCCTTTTGCTTCCACAAGGATTCTCCACCTCTGATCCCTCAGGGAGTTAAGAGGAAACAAACGAAACTAATGTCAACTAATTTCTAATGTCTGTTTTACTGTGTGTTTTCTCTCCTAGCACAGTGTACTATTCTTGTTTCTTCTGAGGAAGCCTACCGTGAGTAGGTGAAACACATGTAAAGATTGGGACTTTTATGACAGTTTGTGTTATTATAGTTTTGTAGTTTTTTCAAGTATTTTTAGCATGACTGTTTTACCCGGAAACTGCTCCAATCATCAAACTCGACCAACTGTGGATTTCCAGCCTGCAAGCATTTTATCTATTTATTTACGAGGGGGAGTAGTGGTCCAGTTCTAACCTATGGCACTTAGCCATCATTACCTTTCCCTTCCTAAGAATAAGTACGAGCAAAATGAAACGAACGCATTATTTTCCTATTTACCCCACATTTCTTTCGCCTCCCTCCCTCACTGAATAACGACGGTACTTTTTTATTAACCCCCCTCCCTGCAACTCGTAACATTCCTTAAGTCTTTTGTAGCAAAGACTATATCTGATTGACGGATCAGCGAACGACACACAGGTGAAACGCGAAGCGAAAGGACGCCACATTGTTGCCCTGCAGAGAAGTGCTCCGTCTCCGGCGGGACTCCTTCGCTCTCGTACCCGCAAACACACCCAGAAGCCTCCTTCGCCCACCCCTCGCGCGGACAGCTCTTCCGCCTCCTGAGCAACCCCCGGCTCCCCCAGCAGCCCCGCTCACCTTTCAGCGCCTCCTGCAACCTGGACGTTTAAGATTCCCCGCCTCCCTCTTCTTCTCTCCTCCTCGCCCCCTCCCGCGGGAAGCAGCTTCAATCAGAGAAGCAGCAGAGAGCCTCCACCTGGACCTTTTACACTCAGCCACGGAGCTCCTTCCATCAACTCTCCCTCCTTTCCCCTTCCCGCCGCCTGCCTGCCTCCCCCTTCCCTGCCGCTGCCTCAACGACGACGCGTGCGCGCGGGAGTCCCCTCGCGGCCGCTGATAAGGGGCGGTCCGACACAGCGGCTGGGAAGGGAGGAGTCGCGAGCGTGACGTCATTACCCCGACGACCAAAGGCCGAGACGAATGACGTCATCGCAGCGACGCAGTTCGGGCGAGGAGAGACTGGCCTCGCGCTCCTGCGCCGGCTGAGTTGCCCCTCCCACTTCTGGTTGCATCACGCTCCGGCCGGTGACGCGCGGCTGCACGTGGGTCGTTTCTGGGACTGAGCTAGCGGGGGCGGACGCGAACCTCCTGCTGTTAGGGATGCAGTTACTATGCTCTGCGTGTCCGGACCCAGAGCGTTTAGTCTTGCTGTTATATATGTGAAGCGCAGACTGACTTGTGCAAATAGCGTTCGGCGCATTATGAATTACGAAGCATGAATTAAGTGTTTTGCAGATGGAGGCGGAGAAGGGGTTTTCGGGGGCGGGAAGCAGCCTCATTGCCAAGTGCTTCGTGTTGCTTCGTGACTTGAGAGCGGGAACTCGTGCAAGAGAAAATACCTTCACTTTGTAGACGAACTAACAAACAGCAATAATTTTAAAAAACTCTTAAGGATAAGATTGTGTGTGTGAGGAAATATATTGAGAACACTGGATTTGAAGTTGGTTCGGTGTTTTGGGACGGGATTAACCAATCTAATAATCTATTAATCTATTTTCCTGTTGTATCTTGTCTCTTTAGATTGTAAGCCTGAGGGCAGGGACCTGTCTAAGATTTTTATAATATTGTAACCTGCCCCGAGACCTCCGGGTATAGGGTGGGATAGAAAAGCCAATCAATCAATAATGCAGACGGTAGCTACTCTGAACAATTCTAAATGTTTTAATTATTTAGATTTCTATTCCATGCTTTCCCCTAAGATCTCAGAATAAGATTCAATGAAAGCAATACAATTTATTTGGGGGAGCATAAAAATCTGTATGTGGCTGTGGAGTAACCGTTCTTCTCCATTAATCAGTAACACTACCAGTTATTTTAAAAATTTGAAATTAACTGCCAATTATTTAAGCCATACTATTGGGGCACCCAATATTGGGGGGGAGTCGGATTTGTGAAATTGTTTATGGAAACTAAAGGACATCCACTTGTGCCTTTTCATTGCATTATCCACCAGGAGGTGGTATGTGCCAAAGCAGAATTCACCAAATTAAATAATTTAATGTCAGCTGTAAAAAAAAGTTAGTGAATTTTATAGCTGCTCAACCTCTTAACAAGTGAGCAGTGACGGCCGGTGGACTTCATGGCTGGGTGGTCACAGGCAAGGTGGGGAAGAGTCGCAGGGGAGTGGGGCTGCTGAGGTTATGGGGTGGGGCTATTGAGGTCACGGCCTTTTTATGACTTTTCATATCACTGCAGATAAACTGGGGAGGAAATCCATGTCCTTCCCTGTTTCAGTAGCCAAGAGAACATGAAAAAAGATGTATTGTTTTACTCATTTATCTAGCGATTTTGCTGAGGATAAAAGTTTGATGAGGAAAAGGGAAAACTTCCTTCCTCTTTCATACTCAGCAGTTGGGGATCACTAAGCAAAAAGGGGGGAAATGAGCTATTTTTCTATGCCTTCTGCAACAATCCCATTTATTACAGTTTAGGGAACAATTGATGGGTGGGATTTTTACCTTTACCTAAACAAAAGCAATTGGAAAGGACGTTCTCATGTTTGTACAGTACATTACCTGGTAACTGTGCGGAGGGAGGGAGGGGGTGTTTGGCTCCTACAGGGAAGCATTGGGCATCACTAATCCAAAGCAAAGAGGGACAAAATCTTGGATCGCAGTTGTTTATGAAGTCTCCCAATGCATTATAACCCCAGCTGAGAAACAACTGAATCCCAAAAAATAATAGGTCAGAGATTTATTTATTTTTTTAAAAAAAATTAAAAATCTTTCAAATGTCCAATCAAAAACAGCCTTTTTGAATCAAATACTATATATCTGTATTTTGGCACAAGAAAATTATATAGAAAAAGAGTCAGCCCACCTGTGAGTTAGTTCATTAACTAAACCCATAATCCTCATGTCACAGAGTAGCACCCTCTTGGGTGCTATGTTAAGACTGGAGATTTTGAAGGATGCCTGGATGGTTCTTCACAGCCCAGCTTTGTGCTTATTACTTTACTACACTTTCTGCAATATGAAGCCATGCAGACCCTGGCAAGCTTGGTTATTTCTGAACATATAGAATTCAGAAGAAAGAAACAAATAGTCCTTACTGTGAAATTCATGTTTCTAACAATGTAATCATGTTTTTCAACATCTACCAGATTTTGAAAATTACAATACCGTGTTAGAGCATTTCAATTTAAATGAGTATACGCTCATCACCTGGGAGACAAATTGTGACCAATGGAACAGGCCAAGGCTTCATCCAAATGTCAATTACTTATTTCACTGTATTTTCATATTCCAGAATAAAACACAAATATTCCAGAATATCCATGCTTTATTCCACAATATCCAAATAAAATGGACTGAGTAGCTGATGTCTAGATGCAGTACAACTCTTGCCCCAAGTTTAAAAGTATTCTTTCAAGTGCCTGACCAGCCTTCACAATATATTTACCCATTGTTGATAAATTCTTCCTGAAGTTTAAACTTATGTTCTCCTCAGTAGAAGTGGTAGCAGTAGAAGAGTTGGCTTTTCTACCCCACTTTTCTCATCCATTCAAGGGGACTCAAAGCAGCTGACAAAGCTTTCTATTCTCCCCACAACAGACAATCTGAGGTAGGTGGGGCTGGGAGAGCTCAGAAGAGAGCTGTGACTAGCCCAGGGTCACCCAGCTGGCTTTATAGAGGAGGGTAAATCAAATCTGGTATTCCCAGGTAAGAGTCTGGCTCCCTAACCACTAGACCAAACTGGTTCACAGATACAGAATTTTCTCCTGCTCTATTCCTAGATATTTGCTTCTCTTTTCAGACTGACGACTAATACCCTAAGGTTTCTCCCCACTCCTGAACCAGAATTATTGAATAAACTTTATTGATTAGTTGCTTGACCATATCAAGTATCAAGTATACAAAAATAAAACCATAGAAGAATAAAATCAGTATAAACAAGAGTAAAATCAGGTCTGTACATATGTTATAGTTACATATTCTCATCACCCTTACAAGGCACTCCATTAGACTCAATGAAAAGTTTCCTGAGCCGGGCTGCCTTAACCAAGTGCAAAGCTACCTTATATGTTGCCTGAGCATTCTCTCCCTGCAAAAGGCAGTTCACTTTTTGCTCTGCATCAACCAGAATTAGCTAAATGGTTCAACTTCAAGCATATCTCTACCCGATACAATATTTGCAAACTAATGTATTTGTCAACACTGAATGGGGTCAGATCTGTCTCTTCTGACAGGATTTTTTTTTCAAATTCCATTATCACACCCACCCACCCACCCACCCACGGTCTCTCAAATTCAACTTACAATAGGTTTGTAGTTGTCCTTGGATTTCATACTCAAAATGCACAAGAGAAAACAGAACAGGAAAGACTAACAAAATGCCACATGTTGTAGTTACCTGCAGAGATACTGTCCTGGAATATGAATTTACAAGACTCGGGCAACCAAAGTAAGTTATTAACATTTCACTGAGTCACCTGTTACTTTAATTACCAATTTACACAGACTACTACTGCTTGATTCTTATGCTTATTCTCAAGAGCACCTAAGATCCTTGCTGTATCTTTGGACAATAAGACTATCAATTCCAGCTAGAAGAAGCACAGGTCAGATGATCTGAGCTGAAGAAAACAATAAGTAAACCACTACAGATTAGTTTTCCTCCTTCAGTAGCAGCAGCAGCTCACCTCCATACCATATATTCTGGATTAAAGACAAAAAGCATGCATGCACGCATGCACATGCACGCACAAAGTGCAACCCACATCCCATGGAAGGTAAAGATTCATTTCCTGCTGCTTCTATGAACAGCATCTACCACTACAAAATTTGCCTGCTTATTTACATACGAAAAGGGTGGGGGATGAACAAGGCATTTAATTCAACTTTTTCTTTTGACCATTTATAAGCAAGCAAACAAAAAAAGCAGCAGGAAAAAGACCTCTCGCCTAGAGCACAATAGATCTTAAAATTTTAAACCTAGGATTGCAGGCTTACTTCACAGTAAATACCACCTCGTGGAGAGTCTTGCTCGCTTGACATGGCTCCCCCCCCCCCACAGCCTGAAAGATGCACCTAGGCATTCATTTTGGTAGCCATTGATACATCTGTCATCCATAAATTTGTCTAACCCTACCTTAAAGCCATCTAGACTGGTAGCTGTCACCACCTCTTCTGGCGGCACATTGCATCATTGTTTACTTCCTTGTTGGATGTTAATCCTGATTATTTTCCATTCAAATATATTCTTGCAATCATATCTTTATATAATTCTTTAGTAGTATTTGTTATCCTGTCTCCTAGTCTGAATTTCCTACACACCTTGTCCAAAAATGTGATTGATAGAATCACAAGCTTTGTGAACACTGAGTTTTTAAATGCCCAACTTCCCACTATCTCTCTTTGCACAATTATATTTATTATTTCCATATAGGGTCACTAATATGTCTTTGTTTCATGAATGTCATGCATATCAGTTGTATATTTGCTAATCTCTTCTCTCTGCTGGTCATTAATCCTCCTTTCTATTAAAATATTCTTACTTTCTACTTGGTTCCCTTTGTATGTTTCCTTGTAAAATTCACAGATGCCATTGTTAAAGAAATATTGAATGATGTAAAAATGACAAACAAGTATCTGCCATGTTTATCCTTCCTACTGTTTATGTAATGAAACTGCACATCATGAAACATAATTATAACCTCCCTTGCCTTATTCATTCCTCAGGATTCATATCGAGTGTTCATTTTCCCCCCTTTTGTAACAACTCATGTGCTTTTGCAAAAATACTTCTGGCCTACTCATCCATTGCATCTCCTTTGAGCTTTTTAAGTAAAGAAACTAATGCTAAATGCCCTGCCATGTTGCTTGGGTGCCATGCTGGTGGTCCCTGGAAGGTGTCTTTGGGGACCAGCCTGTACAAATTAGGACCAAGCCTGGAGTTATGCTGTTGTTTTCAGGCACAGAGCTGGAAGATGGTGCTGTTTTAGGGGCATTGCTGCTCTCTCTTCAACCTCCTCCCCATGGTCCATGTCCAGGCTCATCCTGAGACCCCCCGTGTTGCAGCAGGAGCAATGGTCTTGGAATACAATCACCTCCTCCATCTCCACCCCCTGATGCTCCTCATCAGCAATGGCCAAATGTTGCACTACGCTGTAACCGTTTTGGCTGAGTCATGTAAATCCTGATAACAAATAGTGCAGCTGGAAACAGTTGCAAGAGGGGTGGATGTTGGTACTGCTTAAGACAGCTGTATGCATGTACAGTTGATGCCAGGTGATTCCTGAACAGAGGCGGTAAGTTTTTCCTGTTCTTAAAACTCTACTAAAAACTAGACTTTTCAGAAAGGCAGCAAGTCTAGGTTCTGTGGCTGGCCTGGTAGGATGAGCTCTTGTTCCCTGGGGCCATTGGGGCTCTGCAGCCATGGATGTTTCCAGCTCCTTTCCTGCTCTGCTGAAAAGGCAAGAGGTAGAGTTGAGCAACACTTGGGAAATGTTGAGGGCTTTTCATCCCATAGTTACAGACACTACCCAATGCTGTCAACTTACAGCTGTGGCAGCACCAGCAATAGCCAATGCTCCTGCCTTGCACTGTTGCTACATGGCAAATGTGAGCCATCCTCCCCACCTGTGCATGAGATAACGTTAGACATGGGGCCACCCATACCTAATAAAGCCCAGTGCTTGTGCTGGTAGGCAGTAGGAACCCCCACCTGGGTGATTAGCAGCCATGTGTATTGGAGGGCAGGTATCAGAAAGTCCCTACATTTGTGGTGTTTGCACCCCATTGTACCATCTACAACTGGTGGGCATTATTGAATGGGTTCTGCTTTTTGCTGCTTCCCATTGCCACCCCCACGCTAGCTCTGCACTCATCTGCACATTCCCTTACTTTGCAGCAAACAGGACTATGTGCTGTTTGCTTGGAATCACATCACCACCACCCATTTGAATTTACACTCAGCCAATCTATTCCTCTTTTTTTGAAATTTTGTCCCTTAACCAATTCCTTTTTGCACCCCTTTTCCCTCTTGCTCTTCTGACACAGCCCCAAAAGGGTATACCCCCCCCATCCAGGTTTTGTCCACTTCTTTAGCTCATGCACCTGAAACTTCACGTCAGAGATGGTTTCCTCTCACTATTTTGCTGAAATGCTGTGCTGAAATTCCCTACCTTTGTGAAAAGAGCACTTGGTCAGATGGCAGGGCTCAGAGGTTCACATTAAACGTGGGACCAAGGCAACAAAAAGGGGGAAAGAAGCAGGCTCCTCTTCCCAAGTGAAGTCAGCTCAAAAGGAAAATGCAAACTTCTCTGAAAAGCAGAGTTCTTCAGTTCAGCAACAGGAATTGACACCCCTCACATTTGACCATATTAGATTAATAAATCTTACATTCTAGGTCCCTATGCAGCATAGTTCTTTAGAATATTGGATTTTTACCACTCAACCTCTTCACTCCTAGAGTAGTTGTAGTTGCCTTCCACTCTTCCTCAGTAATATATTATTGGACACCTTTTAATCGGAGGGGCTCATTTTCATATATCTTTTATCCTTATGTCCTTGGGGGTTTCTTGCCAACTGTAGTTGTGTGGTTTAGCATTTCCTTCTCTTAATGAACCTTTAGTCAGAATTCTCCATTAGGACTGGTCTGTCCTGAATGATCCTCCATGACATAGCTTGTTGCTTCACTAAAACGTGCAGTAGAGATGCAAGCAAATTTGAACTGGCTTGAAACGATTCAGTTTGAACTTCAAACTGGTACAACTAAAAAATACATTTTACAAAAACCCAGGCAAAGTACTAAAGGACTCAAATCTGTTTGAATTAAACCGAATGGTTCAAACTGGTTCAATTGAACTGACTTGGTTTGGATCAAATTCAAGGCAGCTTCTCCCCAAACCTGGAGGTAGTTCTGGTCAAATTTGAACCACTTGGTTTGGAACCTCTTTAAAGCACAAACCCTTCTGTCAGAGCAAGGCAGAGACCCATGAATGGAGATCTAGAATCTGTCCTCTTAATATATCTCCTAATGGTATTTGCCTTCTTCACAGCTGTATCACACTGCTGGCTCATGTTTTTGATCTACTAGTAAACCCAAATCCTCTTCATAAATGCTACTACTAAATCAGATTTCTCCCATTCTTTGTGTTGAGTCCTTTAGTCCATGAGTATATTAAGAGTACCGTGCTTGTTAACCCAAATCTGATGTTGTTGACCTGCTATAAATGCAGGTCACCTGTGTCAGTCAGTGAGTTCTTTCTTGGTATTTCATATTGAACTGTGATTTATCTCAGCTGAGATTTTTGTTAAGCATGCAATATATGGTGGAGGCTGCTGTTGTTGTCAATCATTTGTTACGACCTTTGTTGCTCACATACATCATTACTTGACCCAGTTATGGCCTGTCTTTTCCAATTTCTGAAACTGGTGCATCGTTTTTGATTAGCAGTCTCTATCTTTCCCCATCTAATTTCAATGAACTCTTATATCAAGATACCAGAACCACTAAAGCTATAATGACAGCATGATAACATATAAGTCTGAGTGCCTTATGTCTACATAAGAAACAACTAGCACAGGAAAAACCTTTCCAAGATCAGAATATTTTTTATAATTTACTGTATGCACAGTCAGTATGGAACTAATCCTCTAATTTCCTCAGATATAGGCAAATTATAAAATCTTGATGATATGTAGTGTGTTACTGCATCCAGATATGAAAAGACAGAATTTTAACATGCCTAATACAAATTCTTTATTTAAATAGTGTTGCATTTATATCAAACTTGTACTGTGGTTTGCAGAGAACATCTGGTTTTAGTTAGGTTTCCTGACAACACTAGCCAGGCATTTGTCCAGCTACATAAAAACAGATGCAATCATCCACGCTGCCCTCAGCTGTGCCTTACAGAACATTAGTTACAAAACAATTTTGGTCCCTCTATTGTGAAAAGCAAGATCCCTATCTCTTGCTAAGTCCCTACCCTTTAAAATATTACGCTGTAGAAAATTTATTTCTGGTTCAAAAAGAAAATTGTAATCTCATTTCTCTTAACGGCCCAGAGTAGACTTGCAAAACATATTCAGTACTGTACGGTTCATTGCAACCTACTGAGAGGTGATGATTAAATCCTTCAATTTTAAAGGACGCCAGCAACTCTTCAGAAAGAAGGGGAGAAATCAGTTCCAGGGCAGCCTTGTGTGTACCAATTTGGGCAGTCTTTACAAGATAATTTATCTCCCTCAGTACTTGCAAAGGAGCATGGATGGTCTCAACACGAGCATAATAGTATGTTCTATTTCTATATGTATGCTTACTTAGAATTTTACTAGTCTGTTCAGCTTGCTTTTCCTTGATTTGAGGGAACTGCTAATGCTACCCCCCTTCCCTTGACCTTCTCTTCTGGCCTTTCCCCTTCCCTTCAGGTGACAAACATAATCAGAAACTTTTCTTATCCCATTGGAAGAACATCTGTAGCATTTCTCTGAATTCATTGCTTTCTTTGTTTTGATTTGTATATTTAATCACCTTTCCCCAATTCTTATAAACAGTTGTGCCAAGAGGGACACCGGACAGACTTAGAACAAAGTCTCCAGCTCAGCTAGGGCGATGCAGAGCAGTGAAATCAAAGCAGAGATGCCAGCAAGGGTGGAGAAGCAGGGGAATTTTCAAAACCAGTTACTGGTCAAAAAGTGGTAGATTATAGGAAAAGATTTTGTGTGAAACTGAAGACAAGAGTAAGAGGAGAAACAGGCTTAGGAGAGAGGAACTATGCCAGTCTTGATCAAAGATGGGTGCTGCAGAATAAAAAGTGAAATTGTGTTGCCCAAATCATCACAAATTCAGTAACACAGCAATTAGGATGGATGAGACAGCTCAAACCTTTTCCTCCAGTTTAATAGTGAAGTCAGCAGTGATTTCAGCAAAAGCCTTCATGGAGTAGAAGCCTACTCATAAAGCAAGCAGGTGAGGTTCTTGAAGGAATGGATCAAAGCTCAGCTTTTGTTGTAGAAAGGAGGCAGTAGAACCCAACACAAGTCAAGGACCAGAATTTAGTTCTGCAGAAAAGGTGAGTGGACTTTGGAGCGACAGAGACCAGAGTACAGCTCTTGCAACAATGAGGGGAACTTTGGAGACGCTACCTGAAAAGCTACTGAGTGGACCTCAGGGTGGGTAGGTGTATTCTTATGAAAATCCTATTCAGACAGGTAGGAATTTGGGCCATTCAGGCGGGAAATGGAATAAACAAGGAAACTGGGTAACATTCAGGCTGTTCAAGTCACAGAAACAATTTGCATTAATCCCATCAGACATTCAGTTTGGTCACCCACATTATGCTAGTCTTGCAACTGCTCTTGCCCAAAACATGAATCCTTAACAGTTTAAGTGTTGCCTGCCTTAATAGGTTGACAAGATGAAAATGAGGCACAAAAACAATTTTGAACCAAAGGGGCTTTAGATAGGAAAAATAGGCATTGAGTTGGTGCACCTAAGAAAGGCTGAGTGACTGCTCATCATATTTTCTAGTAAACGAGATGGGTTCTGGCCTAAGTGCAAATTCCATTACTGAAAATGGTTTCTGGCCGAGAAACAGAGCAGTTATGGTGTAAGAACATAAACGCGCAGATTTTAGCCCAGGTGTCGATAGTTTTCCAAATAGTTCCATAATAAGCTATCCCTTGCCTAATAATACTAAATAGAATTACCAGGGCTGCGTCCCCATGGGCACTTTAATCTGAATTCTATTTGAATTCAGGAAGGAGTGTTTCCATGGCTACTGTAATTAATCCAAATAGAACCCAAATTTGGCACCCAGTGTCACGTCACAGGCCGGTTGGGCAATAGGCAGGCACTTGCGTGGCTATTCAGTCCCAAGGGTTCCAGTCGGTTCCAGTCCAGGGTCTAGGAGTTCAGAAGTCAGCAAGAATCAGGTAGTCCAAGGAGTCAGCAGGTCACAAGGAGTCCAGGATTTCAGCTCAGGTAACAAGAGGCTGTTCAGACGTTGTCTGCAGCAACTGGAGGCAAGCTGAGCTTGTTCTTATATAGGAGAGTCAGAGCCACGCCCACGGTGCAGCTGGGCTAAACGCTCTGACCTCCTTCTCACCTGCTTCTGCTGCCTAAGCAGGCTATGAGAGAGCCTTTGATTAGGCTCCCCACAGGTGGACTCATCACCAGAACTGTCTGACTGCTCCTCTGGACCCAGCCTTGGGTTTTCCATGCCTGCAATGCTCTGCTGTGGCTGCTCCTCAGCCTGTGGTTGCATTGCAGGCATTGCAGGCATATCCTCTTCCGACGAGGCTGAGCAGGGCATGACACCCAGTGTCCCCATGCAATTCCTTATTCCCGGATTTTATGAGGACAATCCTGCCTAAATCTGGAGGAAGAAAGTCCTGATGAAAACAGGTCTGACTCCCAGTTTTGGAGCCGAGTCCCCACATGGGGACAATACTGGGCTATTTGGGATGGAGGTTTAGCTTTCTGGCCAACAACAGCCAGCTGTGGGTGGTTTTTTACAGAAGTAAACTTCCCCTCCTCCCTTGCCATGCTCACAAAAGCTCCATACGGTACAAAATAGGCAGAAAGGGGGGAGATGGGGCTTTTGTCTTTTATTTAAAGGCGCTTTTAAAACATTTTCTCTGGAAACATATCAAAAGATACATTTACGGTGGAAACATCTTTTCAAAAGATACAGGGGAGAAGTTTAGGAACCCTTGAAATACTTTGAAATGATACATTTTATTGTGCATATTTGCCAGTAATCTGAAAAGGGAGAGGTGTGAAAAAGAAAGTCTTTGCAGCTAGAATTTCTTTTTAAAATTTCTGTTTTGCTGCCTTTATTGCAGGCAGGGTTTGCACGGGTGGTGAGGGGAGGGATTAAAAAGCCCTGTTTTCTACATTTAAAAATAGTCCCAAAACCAGGACTAAAAAAGCTGCATGGGGATAACTATATTTGGATTAATTGACAAGAACTCAATTTGGAATAAAAATAGTCCCCCAAAATAGTCCAAACAGGACTAAACCAGAACTAAAGACCTTGCATGGGGATGTGGCCTCTCTCTCTGTGTGTGTGTGTGTGTGTGTGTGTAGAGAACGAGAGAGAGAGAGAAGGAGGGCTCAGGCTGGAGGAGGGAGAGGGAAACTAAAGGAAGGCAGAGAGTACAACGGGAGCCCCTTTTTTTTTATCAAGACATTTTTGGTCAAGAAATTGCAAGAGATTTTGCATGCTGAA
The DNA here is from genome assembly GCA_014337955.1 of Aspidoscelis marmoratus. Classification (NCBI taxonomy): domain Eukaryota; kingdom Metazoa; phylum Chordata; class Lepidosauria; order Squamata; family Teiidae; genus Aspidoscelis; species Aspidoscelis marmoratus. The sequence continues at coordinate 16,109,143 of MTQE01001141.1, forward strand.
GGACAGGGAGAAGGCCGGGAGGTAACAGGTGTATCTTCTGAGTATTTAAAAATGCTGCCAAATAGATAAATAAAAACGTACATTACTAGAAAGCAGTTTTTTTAAAAAAAATTAACGTCGAAAGCCGCAACAATTTAGTGGCAGTAGGCACTTGACAGCTGAGAGTTCTGATTGCTGAAAAGGAGACATGCGAGTGCAAATCTCCTCCCCATTAACCCGCAAGCATCCCCATGTGGTTTCCCAGCTTGCTAAGCAAGCGCACCGGGTTCTCCAAACAGCGCTGAGACTTGTTTTCCAGGGTGCCAAATTTGGCACTCTGTTAGCACTGTATGGGGGGATTTGGCATCCTTTTTGCATGCCAAATCAAAACCCCATGGGGATGCACAGTGCCGATCCCACTCTTGGCACCGTACCAAAGTGGCATGCAGACGGGGCCAGAGAGACAGGGTAGAATCCCTGTCAAACCCCGCTAAAATGATTAAAAGAGCAGCAAAAGTGCTGCTTTCATTTTAACAGGGCTCTGTACATGCGCCTGAAAGCTGCTCCAACTGCCAGGCACTCCAAACAAGTGCCTGACAGTTGTCCTGCACTCAGCTGAGCAGCTTTCAGGCGGGGATTGAGGCTAATGTGTGCATGTACAGAGCCCCGTTAAAATGAAAGCAGCACTTTTGCTGCTCTTTTAATCATTTTAGCGGGG
>MTQE01001141.1:16110036-16153877 GCA_014337955.1 Aspidoscelis marmoratus
TCTCTCTCTCTCTCTCTCTCTGTGTGTGTGTGTGTGTGTGAGAGAGAGAGGGGGGGTACAAGAGAGAGACAGAAGGAGGGCTTGGGCTGGAGGAAGGAGAGAGAGAGGTGGGCTGAGTAGAGAGGGGGTAGAGCTGCTCCCTGTGCTGAGGCTCTGCATGGCTTCCTTGGGATGCCTCCATCCACACCAATCCCTGAGCCTGGTGCGCATTGCCGGGCTTCCCATGCAGATGCCCGAAATGCATGCCTGGCCCCACACTAAGCCCCTGCGCACCAATACAGCACCCAAAGGGTGCCAACTGGCCGGCATGGGGATGGGGCCTTAAGGTACCAAATCAAGAACACCTGTGGAAGTAACTCTATGGGTGACCGGACTGGTTCAAGATTAAAGGACTCTACCCCATTCTATTGCATTGTTCAAACCCCACAGGCTGGAAACAAATTTTTAGAAAGGCAATGTACAAATAAAAATGGAAGTAGAAATGGTAATGATCTTCTTGTGAGGTCTACTTTAAAGTGGTCTCCCATTGATGCACTTCCCAATGTTAAGAAATAGACCAGCTGCCAGTGTTGTCCAGTCAGAGCATTCCCTGGAAGGCTGTGCAGGTGAGAAAATGCAGCATTCTCCATGGCAGCTGGTATGATCTTAGAGGATCATGCGAAAGCTGCCACATAGTTAGTAGGAAACTCAGAGGTCAAAGGGTTGATGTAGTAACTACAAGTATACTTGTCCCTTCCACTTATGTTTGGAATTACAGGATTCACAGTGGCAAGAGTAGGATATTTAACAGTACAAAATGTTCCTGAGTTGACCAGGAGTTGAAGAATTTGCTTTAAAAAAGAGATTAGCTTTTTGTTCCTTTTGTAGATTTTAAGAGATACCAGAAGCAACTATAATAGGTAGACTAGTTTACTGCATCCATAGTGACAACTCACTGTTCAGTTTCTCTTGTATTTCTTCCAGAAAGGATAAACATAGTCTAATTGAACACACAAGGACACTGGAAATCAACAAATTATAAGGCTGGCTTTGAGCAATGCAGTGAGTCACTGGTAAGATTCCAGATGTGCTGGATACTCTGAACCAGATTTAACCACTAAACAGAACGCTGAACTAGACAAGATTCAGCCTTTTGACAGAAAAAAACTTCATCCCAAGTGGCAATTCTGATAAATGTTTGCAGGAATCACACTTTTGACAGATCTTTTCATGGAAGAAAGAAAAGCTCAAGTTCGCAGCTGGTGTCAGCTTGCAGATACTGACAATACATTGCCTAGTATTGTGGGAAAGAAATTATACCCACCCCAAAATTTGTCAGATTGGCCCTTTCTGCACTGGCCCTTGTTCCAGATTATATTTTGACTAGGGACCTGCCATCCACATGCTAGTGCAGACATTGGGAGGCCCTGGGCAGCATCTGCTGTAGCCTGTACCGGCATGAATGCCATCATTTTAAACACTAGCAGATACCATCATTTTAAATGTGTGTTGTTTTAGATTTGTTGAATTTTAAAGAGCTTTTAATGTATATTCTGTTTTTTATCTGTTTTAGCGGTTGTTACTCAGCCAGAGACCTTCGGGTATGGGGCGGGATAGAAATGTAAATAATAATGAAGACAGCAGGTCCCTAGTCCAAGATATAAACCAGAATAAGGTCCAGTGCAGAAAGGAGTACTGACACACTTTTTGTAATTGTGCATGTTAGACCAGGCGGTTTGATTCAACGATTTGTTTTTGTATGGCATGTGACTTGATTTCACAAGGTAACCTTGAGGTGTGAACAGGTTACAGAATGGACATTTTACAGGTAGACCCAATGCTGACAACTTATCATGGAACCAGAGTATGATAGATATTCCTGTGGCTTCTCAACATCTGATACTAGAAATACATTGTAGTTCCTCTAACATTCTTTGATTATCCTACCCTGACTGCTCAGTGACTTGATTAGACAGAGGGAAATGGGCTTACTTCAACACAGAAAAAAGGCTATTATCTTCTGAAATATTCTCTTTAACCAAGGGAAGCCCAAACATAATGCTTGGATGGGCAAAGAAGTTGAAAACCTTCCATGAGGATGTCACCCTTCCCTAGTTGTCGAGTTTATTTTTTAATGACCAGGGAGGGGTAGTCACTCCTTTCTTCAACTAACTGAAGTGTGTGCACACATACAAGTGCATATAGTAGATGGCCATTTACTTGTCCATATTGGATGATTCTATACATTATTCACATCTGCATCCAGTTCTATACTCTGAGGTCTCAGGGTGGGTTAAATCAATTTAAAGATATTAAAAATACAAATTTGAAGAGCACAGTACCCGGAGAAGAAGAAATTGCCAGTGAGCCAGTTTGGTCTTACGGTTAGAGTGCTGAGCTCAATTCCGCACTCCTCCATGAAGCCAGTTGGGTAACCTTGGGCTAGCCACAGCTCCATGCTGAGCTCTCACAGCTTCACCTACCTCACTGGCTCTTTGTTGTGAGGAGAAGAATAGAAAGCTTTGTTAGTTGCTTTGAGTTCCCTTCAATGGGTGAGAAAAGCAGGGTAGAAAAGCCAACTCTTCTTCTTCAGCTGAAGGCACAGATGGAGAGGTGACTCCTCACCACATGCCTAAATGTATGAAGTGATGGTACTTCCCCACCTTGAAAGGGAGACTGTTCTACAGCCTAGGGCAGTGATGGTGAACCTTTTGAGCTCGGTGTGTCAAAATTCACAAGAAAACCTAGCTTAACTCGGGTGCTGTGTCACATCTAGAAATATCCATAATTTTGTGATAGTTGTGGCTCTAGTAAAAAAGTTATATTTTTGATATATGTATTTTATTAAAAGGAAAAACAAATAATTCTTTACATTAGTGACTTTTGTTGCTAAATCTTCAATTGAAAGTTGGTATTCCGTACACTTCAAGAACAAGCAAACACTACACGCCCAGGTGCCAGGGTGGCCATGTGTGTCACCCAAAAGGGCTTGGCGTGTCACTTGTGACACGCATGTCATAGGTTGGCCATCACCGGCCTAGGGGTTATGGTAGATTCCCAGGTCCCTCTTTTTAGCTTCTGAAGGTGGTGGCATTGCCGAGAAGACTTCTCTGGCAGATCTTAAGGCAAGGAGAGGTCTACAATGGAGAAGGTGCTCTTTCAAGCATTTGAGACACAATTATTTGGTAGTGTACCACATCCAAGTGCGTAAGCCTCTGTAGTTTGTACAGCACTTGAGAAAGCATTATAGCTCGCTGGCACTTTGGTAGTATTTCCTACACTGGCAAACTTGCTGTCTCTTCTGTTTGTATTTTACTGGTAAGAGCCAGTTGCATTTGACTCCTCTAGAAGTCAGATCCTCTTAAGCTGGATGTTGTAGCTATATCCGAAAGCTAAGGTTCACAGATGAACCATGGAACATGGCATAACAACCCAAACAACTGTAATAAGTGAGATTTTAACCTGCCATGAAAGCCTACATTCAGCCAAGACAAAAAGACTTTGTGGATCCAATTGCTAAGGCACAGGCAGTAAAGGAAAAGCTGAGTCTCTATCTTAGGCTAAGGCTTTCCCCCAACACCTTAAGTGGTTCATAACAGCATAGGATGAGCCTTACTGGATCAGAGCAATGGTTCATTCTAGTCCAACGACGCATCCTTTCTGTGGCCAGCTGGGTTCCTGTGAGAAGCCTAAAAACTGGACAAGATTGCTTTCCATGCTTAGGTCTTCTCTTCAGAGGCAAACCATTTTCAGTTCTGGGAATAACACAGAGCTATTTTGGTCTAGTGGTTAGGGAGCCAGACTCCTATCTAGGAATCCTGAGTGACCTTGGTCTAGTCACATCTCTCTTCTGGGTTCTCACAGCCCCACCTACCTCACAGGGTGAGGTTTGTCAGCCACTTTGAGCCCCCTTAAGTGGGTGAGAAAAGCAGGGTAGAAAAGCCAACTCTTCTTCTATTCTGACTGATAGCTCTGCTTCTCTAAATTTACCCTGAAGCAGTCCACGTGGCCATTTCCCTCTCTTGTAGCGAATCTCAGGAATGCTTCCATGTAGGTTATGTGACAAAGGGCCTCCTTTCTGTACCAAATCTTCCTTTCCCTGTGGGTTCCTGCAAGGCACCGGTGTCCCATGGCATGGCCCTTTAATTTTAACTTAGAGCAGTGGTTCTCAGCCTTCCTAATGCCATGACTCTTTAATACAGTTCCTCATGTTGTGGTGACCCCCAACCTAACCCCAACCCCCAACCCCTGTGAAAGAGTAGATCGACCCCTAATGGGGTCCAGACCCACAGGTTGAGAACCACTGAGAGACCGAGGGCCCCGAGCCTCTTCTGGAAGGGCTGCAACACTGGGTCCTTGGGGCGCCAAGGCGTGCAAGGACTACCTTGACGGCTGTGGCTGTGTCCACACTTAAGGTTGAATCCAGCTTCAGTCCACTTTCAAAGCGAGAGAATCCATCAGCAAAAGCTGTTTTCCTTCAATGTTAAATAACTCAGGAAATTCACCTTTGAGATAGAGAACGCGGAAAGAACATTGCCGGTCACTTTGCTGACGGGTCCTCCCGCTCTGAAGGTGGACCGAAGCTGGATTCAACCTTAAGGAGTGGCCGCAGCTTGCATTTGGAGAGGGGCTATTCTGCTCTTTACGGTAGGGGTTCCCGTCTGGCTCCTCCCTCCTCCCCTCTGCTGGCCGCCGCCGTCGAGCGCTGGGCTAGTGTGGCGCCGGGCGCCGCCAAGTCCCTCCCCGGTGGCGCGCGGTGCCTGAGGCGGCGAAAAAGCCGCTTTAAGATGTCCAGGCTGCGTCCCGTCGGCCAGCGGGCGATGGGGACGGGGCGGGCGGCGTCTCCCCGAGGCTGAAGCTCCCCGTGCCGACGTCTCCGTCCTCTGGCCGGGGAGCGCGCGATGAAACTCCACCGCAAAGCCGTGGCGCTGGCGCTGTGCGCGGCGCTCGGGCTCCTGCTCTACCTCTTCGCGGGCAACGGAGACCACGAGCCGCCTTTGACGGTGGCCAAGGGGGGTCGCGTGGCGCACGTTTCCTCCGGGCCTGCCGCCGCCGCCGCCCTGCTCCAAGCCCCTTTCCGACCCATCCAGGCTGCGGAGGAGGAGGAGGAGGAGGAGGAAGAGGCGGCTCGGGTTTCCCAGCGAGAGCCACGTCCCCACAGAAAAGCAGGCAGACGGAGCGCGGCTAGAGGGAAGTTTGCCAATGTTAGGTAAAAACCCTCTTAAATGTACTTTGGCGTGGGGGGGGGAGGAAGATTCCCCCCTTGTTTGCATGCCCTTTTGCATGGGGAAGCCTCGTTTGACTTGCGGACGATGCACGTTTCGGCTGGGGGTCGTTTTGTACAGGTAGAAGAAGAAGAGTTGGCTTTTCTACTCCACTTTTCTCACCCATTTAAGGGGACTCAAAGCGGCTGACAAAGCTTCTGTTCTCCTCACAACAGACACCCTGTAAAGTAGGTGAGAAGAGAGCTGTGACTAGCCCAAGGTCACCCAGCTGGCTTCACGGGGGAGGGCGGAATCGAACCCGGTATTCCCAGATAAGAATCCAGCTCCCTATCCACTAGACCAAACTGGCTCACACAGTCATTTGGCTGACTTTAAGAATCTTTTTATGGCTGCTAACCACTTTACTGATTCTGAATAATCAAAGTATGGACGACTCACATTTTGTATCCATTATTTATAGTGTGCGCTTGATTTAAAACACGAGTTGTTCGGTCACGAGTTGTTAAGTTGTGTGAGCACAGCACACCAGGCCCCTCAGTCCTCCACTGTCTCCCAAACTTTGCCCAAGCTCAGGTTCATTGCTTCTATGTGCCCATTCCATCCTCTGACATTTGCTTCAGAAATGAGCCACTTTGGTCTAGTGGTTAAGGAGCCAGACTCTTGTCTGGGAATACTGGGTTTGATTCCGCCCTTCCCCATGAAGCCAGCTGGGTGACCTTGGACTAGTCACAGCTCTCTTCTGAGCTCTCACAGCCCCACCTACCTCACAAGGTGTTCTTTTGTGGGGAGAAGAATAGAAAGCTTTGTCAGCTGCAGCCAACTCTTCTCCTTTTGCTTCCAGTCTTTCCCAGCATCAGGGTTTCTTCCAGTGACTCCTGTCTTTTCATGTGTCCAAACTATTTGAGCTTCAGCTTCAGTATTTGTCCTTCCAGTAGACAGTGGGAATTGGCTTCCTTTGGTGTTGACTGATTTGATCTTCTTGCAGTCCAAAGGACTCTCAAAAGTCTTTTCCAGCAGCACAATCTAAAAGCATTGATTCTTTGATGCTAAATTCTCACAGTCATACATACTGGGAAAAACATAGCTTTGACTGTAAAGACCTTTGTCAGCAAGATGATATCTATTTTTTTAATATGCTGTCAAGATTTGCCATAGCTTTCCTCCCAAGGAGTAAGCATCTTTTAAATTTGTGGCTGTTTAATATGGGGGCATTGAAAGTATGTTTATACTGAGTCAGGTGATAGACCTTTCTGAAGATAGTAAGAAGCTGAATGGGAACATATCAGAGCATAAGTAGGGTAGGAGAGTCAGATCAGACAAAGAGACATATTCCTTCACCCAGAGGATCATCAGCCTATGGAATTTGCCGCCAGAAGAGGTGGTAACAGCTACCAGCCTAGAGGGCTTTAAGAAAGGGTTAGACAAATGTATGGATGACAGTTGTATCAATGGCTACTAGAACGGATGCCTAGGTACATCTTCCAGGCTGGGATACAGGCAGAATGCTGTTAAGGCTATTTGTTGGGATTTGAGAGTAAGTGAAGGCTTGCTCTTGTCTTCTGCTTGAGATGCCCATGAGCAACTGGTGGGCCACTGTGTGGGACAGGATGCCGGACTAGATGGGCTTTGGCGTGATCTAGAAGGCTCCTCTTATGTTTTTACGTGCTGCCATCAAATACAGTTTGGAAGCTGCAATTAGTGCAGAATGCAGCAGCAAAACTGCTAATAGGCACTTCTGGCAGGATGTACATCATAATAGTTTTTAAAGGAATTGTGTTGCATGATAGTTTGCTACTGAACTCAATTACATGTTCTAGCATTGATTTGTAAGGCCCTAACAATTTGGCCCACAAGTATTGCAAGGAGTGACTCTTCCCATATAGATCTAACATTTATGATCTGTGGGAGAGACTCTCTTGGTAGTACTACCTGTGTGAGCAGTTAAAGATGTAGAGGCACCAAAGAAAGCCTTCTCAGTAGTGATCCCAAGGTTGTGGAATGACTGTCCCATAAGGTGCATCTAGCTCCATTCCTGTATGCATTAAAATTTCTGGGAAAATTGTACGCTTTTACCCTAGGCTGTCTGTCCTCTTTCAGGCACTTTGTAAGGTTTGATTATTTGAATTTTAATAATGTTTTTCTACTGTTTTTATTGTAACCCCCCTGACACCTTAGAACTGCAAATAAATAAATGTACAATAAAGATTCTATGATCTTTGCAAAAGGATGAGGACACAAGTCTTTCTTGCTTATTGTTTCTATATGTTCTGCTAAAGAGGTCACACTCGTCTCAGAGCCAGTGCAAGGATTTTGCCCTATGGGGTCTTGCTAGTGCACGAAAAGTTAAGCCAACTGCAGTAAAACAAACAAACAAACCACAACCTCACATACTAAATAGGGTCATATAAATACAGTAATCTTTGCTTTGATCAACATCTGAAGTCCTCTTCTGTTTATTTCACTCTATGCCATGTTTGCAGCTTTCTCTGCTTAGGACTGCTTTAGTGGATTTGCTAGACACAGATTATCTCGTGAAAGAAAAGTGTGTATACTTTTATATGCGAAGAAATGGAAAAGCCTTCCTGATCCGTGCACTGGACTTATTCCATATACATGGAGCAAATTTGCCTGGGAGCCCGAGCGGCTTATCCCTGAAGTTCACTGGTGACTTTGAACAAGTCTCTGTCCAAGTGAGAATGACACAAGGGAAGAGAGAAAACTCCGTACGGTGCCTTGAACTTCTTAGAGCAAAGGCAGGCTAATAATGTAAGAGCCAATAGATGGATGCAGTCTAGTACAAACAGAAATCAAACCCAAGGATAAAAAACCTTTTGAAAGGAGTGTGTGTTCATTGGGGAGGGAAACTGAAGAGATCTTTGCAATCAGCATCTTTCCTTTCGTTTTGAGTTTCTCTGTGCATTTTTATCTCTGTTTTCTCAAGCCAAGTGAGTGGATTGATAGCACTTTTAAGACAAGCTTCAGGCAGAATTTTAAATGGATTAAAAATATTCTGCAAGGCTGATTTTCTTCTGAAACAGTCACAGCTAGGCCTATAAAGATCATGTTAATATTAGATACAGTGACACTGTGACAGTACTTCAAATAGTTCAGCAGGCTGATTTTGCTTAAAAGTCTGACAAGCAGACTTCTATAATGTTTAATTTTTAAGAAAATCACTGGGATTTGGTCTAGAGTAAAAATACTTTGAGGCAGACTACACATTTCAGTTCTCCTCAGGTCTAAATAAGAGAAGACAGTGAAGATGAAAATTAAGAAACTTTTTCTTCTTCATTATATTCTGTTAGGAGAAGGAGAAGATTTAGCTTTTCTCCCCCGCTTTTCTCCCCCATTTAAGGGGACTCAAAGAGAATAACAAAGCTTTCTATTCTCCCCACAACAGATACCCTGTGAGGTAGATGGGGTTGTGAGAGCTCAGAAAGAGCTGTGACTAGCCCAAGGTTACCCAGCTGGCTTCATGGAAGAATGCAGAATCAAAACCAGCATCCCCAGATAAGAATCGGGCTCATTAACCACTAGACCAAACTGTCTCACTGGAGGAGATGAAAGCCTTTTCGATTAAGAGACAAGGCCTAGTAGGTGGACGTGACTGACATTTCTCCAAAAACAAACAAACAAACCCCTGTACCTATGTCCTTATATTTGCTCTTGGCTCCTTTTGGGAAAGCACAGTGTTAGGTCATCCACTTTGAGAATCCCATTTTGTTGCACAGGTGAAAGATGTACGGATAGTGCCTACCTTTTGAAAGGAGCTAGGAAGTTTGAAAAGCAGCTCTTGCTTTTTTTAAAACAGTTCTAGTCAGCCCTTCTTGATTCAGTGACTGTCACAATTCAGAATAGCGCTGCCAACAGTAACGTTTATGCTGCCTTCTTCCCTCTTCCCCCCCCCCACTTCTATGTACTGAAGTGAAAACATAATGTCATGACAGGTGCATGGCTTTACTAATGCTAATGTGGAATAATAGGAAGCTAAATAATTAACTGAACAGTCAACATGTCCTTAATATTGGCATTAATTAGCACTTTTTTTCTGTACGGTAATTGCAATTAGAAAAACATACTGCAATTTATGCCTGCTATGGTACTTTTAAAAAATGGGTGAAACTGAAATGCTCGAAAATAATAGTGTTTGGTTTCAGGAAAGAAAAGATAATTGCATGTGGTTCCCCTGGGCTGGAAAAGTGCGCTTCCCTCCCCTTTTGAGCTCCGTGTGACCTCATCTATCAAATAAACCCTGTGAGTCTTTGATTCATGATTTCACAGAGATGTTCTGAATGAATGACCGCCCCATTCTCCTCAATCTTATTCTTTACCCTATTAAAGCGCCTGGTTTCTTACCCACATTCTATCTGATTGAGAGCAAGGGATGTTTACTGTGACCGAGTGTGAATCATGGACTGAATTCAAATGGGTGTATTAAGGCTGGATTATTTTCCATTAGCAACTGTACCTCTTGAAGTCATTTTTCTTTCAGGCGTATCTCTGAGATTATCGTGGACATTTGAGGCAGTGAGTTGCTAATGTGAGAAAAGTTCTGGAAGTGCTACGTGCAGATATGTTCTTGGGCTACAGTTGTACTGGCTGAGGAACTGCCACAGAAGTGGGGAGATAGATTCACTAGGGGAATGCATGAGTGGGTTGTTGTTTTTTTGCAGTTGATTCAAATTGAATGCAAGAAAATTAATATTCGTTCAAATTGATTCCCTTCAAATGTGGTAGGATTCAATTCAATATGAACATTCCATACAAATTCAGTACCAATGTTAGATACAAATCTCATACGTATCTGCTACGTATCCACTCAGAATGCTTCTCATCCACCCTCAATCCACTTTGAATCTGTTCTGGATCCATTGCAGAAGTGACTGTGGCAGATGCTTTCCCACTCCCAGGTTCACGAATGGAACAAAGCTTTGTACGAATGTTCTGAAGTATTCAATGTGAATTTGAATATCAGCCTTCAAATGTGCCAACGTTCGATTTGAATCTGAATGTCCGAATTTGGCCAAATTTGTATGAATAAGGAATAATATGAATATTCACGCACAGCACCTGGATGGGACCCTCCAAATTTCTCTGTCAGCTTTCAAGAATCATGTCCCTCACCCACATCTGCTTGATTTTGCCTGGGTAGAGAACAGAGACACCTTCACAGTTACACAATTTTTTAAAACGAAAACTTTTTTAAAAACTTGCTTTTTAAAAAATAAGTGGCATCGGTTGCTCTGTCAGTTTTGCCTTTAGCTCTGCTCACTACTGGCAACTTTCCACAAAAAGCTGCCTATGAGGAGAATGGCCTTCTGTCCAAAGGAAGAATTTGCTACTTTTGGCTTTTGCAGATTAAAGCAGAAGCCCTTCCTGCTTGACGTAGGAAGATACTCCAGGTCACCTGCACAAGATACATTCCACAATACATAAGCATGCCAGAACAACTGTCCTGCTAGAGCACGCGGCCCATTTTGCAGTTGCAGGGCATAGGACAGAAACCAAGGCCATGAGGCTGTTCTCCCAGTTGTCATTTAAGTAATGTCACTGAGCTGCAGGAGGGGGAGAGGAGCTGGCACTTTAAATGAAATGTTTGCCCTCGTTTTCTTCATCGTCTTCGCAGATCCCCTTTTTCTTGTACATTGGCCCTTTCAGATGGCAAACCTAGGGGCAGGAATTTGCCTAGTCGTACATCTTCAGAAACTGCTGTATATTGGTTTATGCACTCAATAAACAACATAGCCTTTGGCAGATAAAACAACCTGCCTCTAGGTGGTGGTCAGAATACCCCACTAGGAAGCGATAATGCAGGATATTGCTTCCCCGGTATTTTTGCTTCCTACTATGTTGCTGCCTTTGCGTGTTTTTGTGACATGTGTATCCAGGTATTCATTTGGTGCCAGATACCCAGACATGTGTGTCCCTGCCACTGCACAGGTACGAATGTCTGTTTTGACTTCTACACACATGTGGTGGACAGCGCTACAATAGCCGCTCTGACCCCAAGATAAGAAAAAGCACAATTGCTGGAAAACCCACGACGAGTGCCGTTTTTCCAGCAGCAGTTTTTAGCAATTTTTCTCAGATTCTATACCTATAGAACTGAACAGGGTAGGCATATTTCCTGCTTCAAAACAAGCAAACCACATTTATTTATGTTGGTAAGCTACTGTAAAACAACCATTTGTCTCATTTATTTTGGAGAAAGAAGCACATATACCCATTTTTTCCAGGCTTCTGCTCTGGTCTTTGGTGGTGGGTAATAGAAAGAAGAGATTTTCACAGAAAGGGCGTGCTTAAGGAATGGAGCCTCTAGTGCAGTGGTTCTCAACCTGGGGGTTGGGACCCCTTTGGGGGTCAAACTACCCTTTCAGAGGGGTCACGATGAGTCTCCCACCACCCTTCCCTCCCACCTCCCAGCTGCTCCACCCCCGTGGTTGGGGGTCTCCACAACATGAGGAACTCTATTAAGGGGTCACGGCATTAGGAAGGTTGAGAACCACTGCTCTAGTGGAAAGGACCTGCTTGCTTGTTCTTTGTTGACTGTATTTCTTTCCCCCCAAGATGGTGAAAAGAGCCCCAAACAGTTTTTTCTCTCTAGGACCGTTACAGCACTTGACCTCGGGATTCTTGATGTTCAGCAACACTGGAGGATGCCGCTTGACCACCGTCTGACACAGGTAGGCAAGGGAATAGGGCAATTACATTGCGGTGGAACTGATCCCTGGCCATTTGCTCTATGTGTGAACATCTGGTCTTGTCCCAGTCCCATTAGCTTTCTGGGTCCTTTCTGCACTTGGCCTTATTCTGGAATATATCTTGGGATAGCAGTATGCTAGCAACAAGCTAATGCAGACTTTAGCAGGCCTCACTTGGGGCCTTCCACAGCCTGCACTAGCATGCAGATAGTAGGTCCCTATTGTGAGATATATTCCAGAATAAGGCCAAGTGCAGAAAGGCCCCTGCTGGTGTATGCAAAACGCTCCACTGCAATATCTGCCATTTTCGATCACTGACTTACTAATGCCTTTCTGCATTGCAGGTCTTAGAATGGAACAAGCTATCACCACCCAGCAAGGGAAAGTACTACCCCATTTACTGTCTCCTGCTGTTGTGGGTAGACAAGGAAGGGGGAGATCCAGCTACATCAGGCAACTAAGGTAATATTCCTTCCTTGTCTCACATACACACGCCCCACCTCATAAACACCATGCAGGGCAAGAATCGTTTTTCAGCTACTGCCTTTTGTACTCATTACCTTCTCTGTCTTTTCTTCTTGCTCTCAACAGATCTCTCTCCATCAGGTACCTGTTCTTCCTCACATGGACCAAAATTGAAGTCTGCCCCACAACCAGAAGCAATGTCCAGGATGCACCCACTTTTTATGTCAATTTGTTAACCCACTAAAGGCTTCTGTACTTTTGCCAACATTACAGCATAGTTATTTCACAGGTGAATGTGTCTGTAGCGTGGAGTTGGAGCCATCTGATTAGTGGCAGCTGGCAGCCTGGGATGCACTTAGAGGTTCCTAGTACCAACACATTAGTTTACCAACTTTTAAGTTGTTTTCAACCTGGCAAAACTCCCTTTGATCCAACCCAAAATGGGACAGATCAAAAGGAGATTTGTTGACCTGCAGAGAGCTTCAGGTATATTGATACTGGGGGCCTGTAGCACGGATGCCCTCCTGAGCTGTTTGCTGACCAACCCAGGATATTGCTTTCCTTTCTGAGACCTCTTTTGGCTGCTGTTGAATAAAAGCTGTGACTGGTGCCGCATGTGTCACTTCTTTGTTGCTGCGTCATGGTAGACATACTTTCTTTTCCATGCAGATTTGCAGTTGGCTTTGGGGCAAAGCACTAGAAGAGATGGGCAGATCTTTGGGTTCTTTCTGTTCACTTAGGCAGGGGGCTAGCATGCTCCGTCCACGTTGGATGGAACAGTAGAGTGGTATACAGTGCCAAAATAGTGTCACATCCCACTCCACTAGTAGCTTGCAACAAAGTAGTCCAAAGTGGACTGCTGCTGGTATACCAGACCACAAGGAGTGTGAAAATGGCCTGCTTCTGTCACCTAGAAGCAGTGTTAGAAGTGCATCACTGAAAAGGCCAAGGCTGAGAACTGCAAAGCCTGAAAACTTTTGTTCCTGGCCTTTGAAAGCTGGACGCATCCTCTGATCCTGGTGATTAGGGCTGGACTGGGCCGGCCAAATATGAACAGTCCTTGAAATGGGCTGTCTAGCCTGGGCCAGTGTGGTGTGGAATAGCCCACACTGTGTAAAAACAGGTTTCTTTTACTGAGAGCAGGGCATCACTGAGGGAGCAGAATTGACCCAAGAGCTTTGAATATCCTAAGCAAAATATGAATTTGTAGCCCCTGACAAAAAGCTTTTGGGGTGGTAAGACTGAGGCCTGTTTTAGCAGTGGGTACTTCAGACAACCGGGGGTGGAGGTGGGGATATACTGTACAAATCCCTTCTGGGAAAGTGTGTGAAGTACCTTTACTTGGCCCTAAAGCAGTGATTTTAGTAGTGGAAAAATGGAGTCCTTACGAGATTCTGCTGACAGCAGACTGCGATCTCAGCGGCAAAGCAGCCGGCAGTCTTGCCAGGTGGCAAAATCAGTAGTGATTCAGCAGTAATGAGGACAAACCAGCTACGCAAAGGAATACGGCAAAAGGAACAAGAAGGAAGGGATCAGAGCAAGAGAAGCAGGCAAAGGAGAAGCCAGATCACATCACCAGAGTCATAACAGTTCAGAAGGAAACTTGATTTAACATATAAGACAGTGAGTCAGTAGGTGTACAATCATTTCATATCACACCTGGTGAAAAGAACTTACCAAAAGCAAAATCTGGGACCATCCTGGTGCTAGCTTGGAATGATTGTGTAACAAAAGCTCTCTTTTGTAGATCAACAGCAGCTGTAGTTGAAATATGGCAAGCTATTGTACAAGCTTACAATCAGCAATATCTCGGTTCAAGGTCTGTTTCCTTAGGGTGCTAATCCTTTGATTGGATTATCACACCCTGTAATTATGGAGTTACAGAAAGATACAATGTATCAGAGACTTCCCTTTCTGTTTAACTATTGTAGCCTTAGCCAATACTGCTGCTTTCTATTGCAATATAACCAAGGTGTGTGTGTGTGAGAGAGAGTGGGGGGAAGCAGCTTGGCTTTCCAATTTTTTTCTTGTACATGGTTTTCTATTTGTTTTAGCAACACCAAGTCCATTACTTGACTCACACACACTTCCAGATTTTCATACAACATCGTATACAGCATCATAGCTTTATGCACATGCATATATTAACATAACACCTGCTGCTTATGGCTGGGATTGCACTTGGCTTCAGATCAGAGTTCTTTGCCGTAGGCATCTGTCTTTTTATGTCAAACTCAGTAAAAACTGCTGTGGCATCATGAGAAAGCAGAGTGGAGACACATATGGATGGCTTTGCTTCCCCACGGCCTGCTAAAATGGGTAAATGTCCTCCAGTTTTGCAGTATCGCCTCCAGAGCATCAGTATGTGGGCCGTGTTTGAGAAGACGCTGGCAGTGTTGTCGTAGATGCCAAGAGAGTGCCCGTATGCTTTTGAGACCATCAAGGATTTTTCCCTTCACTTTTTTTTCCTGGAAAAATGTAGAATAATGGCTGAGGAGCTTCTGCAGGGGCAGCATTATCTTTGTTCCTGGCATACTAGAATACAGAATTGCCTTGAAAATCTTCTGCAGTATGTAAATACATACAATCTATTCCAAAAGTTGATTTTTATCAGGGTATTGTTTATTGCCTGAAATTTCAAATGCTTCTTACAAGGAGTGCGATGACAGGCACAGTTCATCAGTGGAGAAAGGTTCAGAATATGGAAAGAGGAATTCACAGCTTTCAACTTCCCCTGTTGTGCTTTCGCAGTTTTACTCAAGTCTAAATGAGACATGGGGCTGTATCCAGACTGGACGAATATTGTGCCATTACAGGACTGCGGTGGTTGGTTTGCCTCATGTATCACAGGCAATCCCACCCTAGCCCCACCTTTTCCACCCCTATAAAGTGCTTTTAACTGTCAATGGAAAAGCCAGTGCTGGTGGTAACCCACCAATGTTAGAAATCGTTGCTGAAAATCTCGGTGTGTTAACAGGGCTTCTTATTGCCACTGAGAAAGACAGTAAAGTTAAAACGTGTCGGGCAAGAATGTGGATAAGTTAGGCACAACGTGAACATTCCTTTCTCCAGAATACCCAGAACGGATGGTGACCCAAGAAAGCCACGTAATATGCTTTATATGAACAGCTGTGCACAAAGGAATAGGAACTGACTCGATATTTTAAAGTTAATTTTAAAACAGTTTTTGTTATATTGAATAGATTATGTTCCTATTCCCTGAAATGTATTGTACACTTTGGTTGCATTTCCTTCAAAAAAAGAAAGAGACGCACGCACAGAAGAGGGGAGTAAATTCCAGGATGCCATGGAATAAAAGGAGCTTTTAAGTATCTCATAAAGGAGCACATTTATAATGAGTGCATTGATAACATAGTAAAAAGGTGTGGCTGGGTTTTTTAAAAACATCCTACAACCTCCTGAAATGTGTACTTTCTCCCTTTTTACTAATGGCTTCTTCGCTTCATTTTATCCTCTCTACACCCTTCCCCACCCCCAACTCCCTTGAAAGTTTTGCATTTGCAACTCATTTGTTTCTTGTCAGCTGTTTTTTATTGTATTTAAATGGTTGATTCTGAAAAAGATGAGCTCAGAATTTCATAAATTCTGTCATACTGAAATGTTATAATATATACATTTGTATAATATATACAAATCTTCAGTGGGTGGCCAACATGTAGGAACACCTTCCATGATAAGGTTCAAACTAATTCCTGAAAGGCAAGTTTGTGTATGGGTGTTTTTGTTTTTGTCATGGGTGAACTGGGCTGGCATTTTGGACCTCATGTATTATACCACTGACTTTTTCCACTGGAATTTGACAGATATGGAGCTGCTTATGTACTTGCCTGCATGGTGATGATCTTTATTTTGAGTACAATACATTATGTGCAACCACAGGGGCCCTTTCCAGATAGGAGATATATAGCACAGTTATTTTGGTTTATGGTGGGACTGCCCCACATGAAAACCCACTATAACCTGTTGTGGGAAAACCTTACTCTAGTAAGTTAGTTTGCCTTGAAGACAGACCTGCCATCCTTGCTGTGGCTATCATACATGTGCAAATGCTGAAAAAGACTGCTGTGTATGCATGGTGGTGGTACTTCAAGGTATTTCATGCCATTGAAATACCTAGATGTGTGTGTAAATACTGTATGACCCACAGCTGGGATCTGCCATTCCTAGCTGTCGGGAGGAGGTGTGTGTGTGGGGGGGGGGAGGGTTGCAAAGCTCACCCTGTGCCATGTGAGCTTCACAACTTTGGGGGAGGGTGATTTGGATAAGCACCAGCCATTCAGACAGTGCTCATTCGTCCCTCGTTGCTGTGCAGTCCAGATTGGTCGATCCAGGGAATCGCAGCTGATGCAGTGCAGAAAGGGCCTGAGTCTGCTTCTGTATCATCTGAAGGGGGTCAGTCTCCAAATAATGAAATTGGTCTGCATTCATAGCAAGGGGTGACAGTATTTTGAAGAAAAGGACTTTGTGATGTGTTCTTGAGTTCAGCAGACAATTTGTACTTAGAAGATCTTTCCTAATAGAAACAGTGTTCAAAGTCTTGTTATGTAACCCAAACCTTTATCAGATAATGCACTAAGAATTACTTGCTCTCCAGTTTTTATGGTTTCATCCCATCCTTCGGTATCTATGGCCCTAGACCAGATTGTGGAATTTAGTAAGGAACTCAAGACAATAACAGAATATTCCTGTTTATGTAATCTTGCCAAGTTTATGCTCCAAGGCTGTTCTTTGTAAGCTATTTCAGCTAGCATTCCAAAATAAATTTGCTGCTTGATCCTAACCATGCTTGCTAACCAAGTCTTAAGGAGGTGGACAGAAGAGTTAACTGGGCATGGATGGAAAGATGCCAGCAGTTCAGGGTAACTTGCACCTTTCAATTAAATGTTGCTGATGCCAGTGAATTGTTATTTTACAGTATGGTGGTGTGCCATAGGTACACATCTTTTTAGGACATCTGTATCCAGCTTGTCATTTTCTATATTCTCAGTATAGCTTCCGGGGGCAGGAGAATCATGTTGTAAGTGCAATGAAAATGCAAACAGTAGCCACAGGTTAATTTGCCTTTCATTTAAAAATAATCAGTCACAGAATTGGCTAGTAGTCAGCATCAAGGTAAAAGTTGGGCCTGGCTCTGGGCTCACCTGGTAACTGATGTAGACTTGGACATGGAGTCACTGCAGGCCCACTTTCAAGCACTGGTTTTCATTGCAGCATGAAGCTTGTCAGCAGCATCTGGATACTGTCAGACCACTTGTGAGTGCTATTCAGGCAGCCAGAGTTATGATTTCACTCCATCATCAAGCCTCTTTTTAGAAGTTTGATGGCAAAGCATGTTGGATACCTTCTTTGACATCCTGGGAGTGCTGGGATGGTGCCCATATTCACAGCACATAGAGAGACAGGGGAATGGCAACAGCTCCTGTTTTGCATCTCCCTCTAATTGCGTGCAGCCTTTCTTAAGCAAGGCTTCCCTGAAACAGAGGGCCCTTCTGCACTGGACAGCCCATCCTGCACTATGCTGGCCCATGTCACGGTAACTTGCCCACAGAGGGCCATACTGCTGGTGGCCTGTTACAATGACCATCTGCTTTGGATGGCACAGCCCACCTTCACATCGACCCATTTGGAGCATAGCCAACTCCAATGCCTCAGTGGAACTACAAGAAGACCCTCTCCCTGAGATCTCAGTGCCTGGACAAGTCTATATGGGAGAAGGCACTCCTTTAGATATCTAGGCCCCAATAATGTGGTGATTGCTTCAAGTAAAGTAAAGTGAAGGTGTGGCCAAGGCCCTTATGACCTCAGTCATCATGGTAGCTTGTTTGGTACAAATGGAAATTGTTGCCTAGTGGCTTCCTTTTTTCTGGTTGTTAGTTGCTGAACTGAAATCAGTATAGCAAGGCCCTACTTGTGCAAAAACAACAATGCTAACACAGATGATGGTATTCTAATCCAGAATTATTCCTTGTGCTACCCCAAACACTTAAGGAAGGCACTAGAAGTAAATATAAAATTATGTTGCATTAATTCAGTTGAGGAGCAATTAAAAGAGCTGAATTAAAAAGCAGATGCTGGAACCTCCAGGTACCCTCTCCATCTGGTTCTCAAGGGCCAGATGGAAGAAGCTGGCAACACCAATTTATCAAACTAACAGGGGAAGGCTACATGTAATATAAGCATGGCTCATCTCTACATTGCTAAATTATCCCTAAATTTGATCAACAAATATATATTTACTCAATCAGTTTGTTTACCTCACATTACTACAGTTATGAGGGATGTACATGTAAAATTAAGAATACACTGTAAATAAAACAGCAGAAGGAATACAAGAAGAAAAGGAGGAAGGAAAAGAACCCAAACAAAAACGGATTTAGATGAGACAATAATTACAAAATACCTCTTTTGCAAGGCTTATGATCTGTATCTCTTTTGCTGGTTCATTGATAGGAAAAGAAATAACATCCCTTTTCCTGCCAGTTAAGAAGTAACATGTGCTTATATGTTGTGACTATTTCACCTGCTTATGTGTATCTGTTTCTTTTTATATGTGATGACATACATGCCAACTGAGATTGTAGAAAGAGATCTGAGGAAGGGAAATTTAATGTACAAAAGTTTGTACCATAAGATTAAAAAAAATCCATGGAAGCTGTGAGATTCTTGTTTTGGCTCTAGCAGCTATGTGTCTGGAAGTGATTATGTTGGAAACTGGACATTATGAAATGCAGCTTAAAATACAGTGTAACTATTTCTTTCATTTAACTATATTCTTTGCACAAACTGTTTTATTGTGTTTTATACTGGTACTTTTAGTTTGAAGTAAGCAGCAAATCCAGTTAGATTCAGTGCCACGTTTCCACTTGGAATCTCATACTAATTTACTACGTTTTTTAAAAATTACTTTCTAACTACTTTTTGTGATTCCCCCCCCCCAGATTTGCTGTGAGTTACGACTTATAGATACTATTTGCATATCCTTGAATATGGCACCGAAAAAGTGGGAGAAAAAAACTACCTTTAACTCTCCTGCCTCCTCGAGAGCAGGCACATTCCAAAGAGAGGTGAGGGGAAAATTGGGAAAGGGGCTGTGATCAGACACAGAAAGGGGGGAAAAAAGCATTTCTGAGATGGCTTAGAGAAGGCTTGGAGGTGGGATTGCTCACACACCAGTCTGCCCCTCCCGCTCTCCTGAATATCCTGTGCTAGAAAAGGTGAACTGGACAAGGCTTGGGAGTATAAAGGCTACTCACTGTCTCTCTGAGGTGCCCCTTTTGTTATGTCTGAATACAGCCCTAGTGTGTTACAAGAAAGGTATCTCTGCCTTGCTTCTGTCAGCCAATGCTCACCCGAACCTGACTGCTCTCCAGGAAGCAGGTAAGTTAAAGGGTGTGTGTGCATGCCAAGGGCATGTTGTTATTCAGTGTAGATAGTGCTGACCGAAGGGAATGTGTGTCTGTGTGATTTGATTTTGATTGTTTTGATGGGAAGCTGACAAGAACACCTCGGGTCCTAATTTTATGGGGTGAATTGGTTGTATATAGCTGCTGCGTGCTTTGAGGTATGAGAAGTCTGGTCCAGTGTTGTTTTGGCTGCAGTTGTAGATGCTAACTTCATTGCTTCTTCTTCTTCTTCTTCTTCTTTTTTGTATTTTGTAATTTTGGAGTTTTATTGCAAAAGGCTGATTAATATTGCTTAGTGTGTTGTTAATCGACCTGTGAAATGATTTGCTCGTGTTTTTCAAATCAACAAGTGTGTCCAAATCTTGCTTTGCAGGGCTGATAGTCAAACTTATCAGCCTGGAGAACAAATGTTGGTTTGGGCAGTTTAAAAGAGAGGAAGCAGAGTGTAGTATAGTAGGGCTTGGCAAACTTTTGGGATGACCAAACTGGACACAGTCAGAAATGAACAGCGCTTTTCTGGAAAAAGGAATGTGATTTATTCGGAACAGTGATAACAGCTCTAATATCTTGTTTATACTAGGAATGCACCAGCCAACAAAAAGAAGTTGTTGATGCTACAGGTGCCTCTGTGCTATCTTTTTCCAACGATCCTTTTATACTTAGTACCACTGGCGCTTGCGGGGCAAAGATAAAGGGGCTAGAGAGAACGCACACTGCCTTACTGGGAGTCCTTTGGTAGCTCATTCCAGGGAATCCCCAGTCACCCACTCAGACCTAACATGATTTGATGCCAAGAAAGGCAGCATTGTTGCTGCTGACAAAGGCATCTTTGTCAAATGCCGAATGCTGGGTGAAACACTTTTGTCTTTAGCTTCCACCCTTTATTTCTCTAGGTTACCCTGTTTTGCTCCCTGCCCCTTTCTATCTGCTTCCTTTTTCTCTTGTTCAAGTCTTTGCGCCTTCCGTCATATTGTGCAATTCATGGGCTCACATATTTGCATTTTCTCTTTGATAACACCCAAAATGTTGCTTTGGGAACCAAGTGATAGATTCAGTACTTCCTCCTCTCTCTCTCTCCTCTCCCTCCAATCTTTCTGGCTTTTCTTGGATGAAGCAAATCACCGCAGTTCCTGGTTTCTGTAA
Source organism: Aspidoscelis marmoratus (assembly GCA_014337955.1). Classification (NCBI taxonomy): domain Eukaryota; kingdom Metazoa; phylum Chordata; class Lepidosauria; order Squamata; family Teiidae; genus Aspidoscelis; species Aspidoscelis marmoratus. The sequence goes on from MTQE01001141.1 coordinate 16,130,974, forward strand.
TGATTTTGACAGCCATGTAGATTATTTAGTGTCATGATGGGTGAGAAATATCTAGTGCTTCAGGAAGAGGACTGAAGCCTGTGGTCAGAAGATACCAGGTGTAATTACTTACTCCTTGGTTATTTTATACTGTACTTGGGGGGAGGGGGGTTTCCAGCTAGGTGTGATGTTAGATATCTGTCTTTTGAAAGAGTTGGTGAGTGTTCAGCTAGAATTTAGGTGTCCCTGGGTTCAAATCCTCATTCAGCCATGAGAGTTTGCTGGGTGTCTTGAGCTAAGTGCTGTGTCTCAGCCTAACAGGGCCAAAATGGAGGGGTTGAGAAGTCTGTGTTATACCTGGGCTCTGTGCAGCTAAGGTGGGATATAAATAATTTAGTAAATACATTTTTGAGATCTTACTGATTGGAAAGGGAAGTAACCTTCTTTCCCATCTCCATTCTTGAGGCAAGGCTTCTTCTACTGAAGTGCCTTTCTGAACTGCAAAGAACCTCTTGAGACACTTACCAAAACTAGCATGATCGGCCGTCCTGCCAAAAGATGCCAGCTCCAGTTATTCAAAAATCACGCGCAAAATCCGTGTTCCTGTCTAAGGATCCTACTAGGAACACAAAATATGTTTGGCACAGACATAATAAGCGCTTGGTATTTCTGCCTTCTTCTCTTGTAGTGCATGGCCAAGAGCCATGTCTAAACTTTCTGTTTCAGCGTACTATACAGCTTGATTTAGTGCTGTGATTAAGAGCAAGCATAGAAGAAATAGGCAAGGAAAACAGAGCACAGTCTGCACAAGCAGCCAGTTATTCAGTTTTAATAATTCATTGGATTTTGTACTAATTGGCTGGAAAGTAAATACTATTTGCATAAATGTAGTGTGTCATTATTTATCTACTGCAGAAATTGAGGTTTAATTAAGACAAAAGCCTATGGACTATTTAGCAATTAATGAAATATACTGCATCCCTGAACCAGTCAGGTACTAAAAGCTAGTGTCCCTCAGGACACAAGAAGATTTAGGCTGCAATAGGGAGCAGTAGTTATTTCAGAGTTACTTTTAGTATCTGGAGGACAGAAAAGGATAGATTTGTTTCTCTTTATGGCTGAAGTACCTCACTCACAGGACTTCAGTATTAAACTGATGAGATTATTTTTACAGATTTTCTAAGTGCATGTTTTATGTCTTTCTGCATTTAATATGAATATTTGTTTTGGCAGTCAGATGTGCAGGACATGAGACAGTAGTATTAGTGAGCATGGGTTGCTAGTACCTAGGTCAGAACAAGTTGAGCTAAAGGTATATTCACTACTAGAAGGCTACAATTCTTTGCAAAACTGTATAAAAAATGACCCTAATGAACATAGTGAATGATGCACACCATTAGGCAACCTGGAATTTAAATATGCACAGAAGAGGGAATGTAGCTCCCTCTTCTGCGGTACCAGATGTGGCATGACATTCTCTACCTTACCCATAAAATCCAGTTGCATCTGTTGGAAAATAGTATATCAGGGCTTGAAAAAGTTTTGGGGTGACCAAATGACACTCAGAAATAAACAGCTCTTCTCTGGAAACAGGAATGTGATTTATTTGCAACAGTCTAATATCTTGTTTTTGCTAAGAATATCTCAGCCAATGTAGTGTTCTGCCTAGATACATTTTTACATATATGCAAAGTAACAAGCAGTCAGTGCTTGTTGCAGGAAGGGTCCCCCACAATTGATGCAATCCTGTTAGTGATACTTGTTGATGGTTAGCAGCTGCTTCCCGCCAAAACTCTCCAAACCTCCTTGTCAAGCTGAGGTCAGCTAGAGTTTATGACACCTTTTTAGGCACACTTGGGCTGCACTCACACCTATGTTTTAATCCAGTTTTAGTCTACGTTAAGAAGACAAAGGTGGCTGTGGTCACACCTAATCCAGCTTCAGTCCACCTTCAGAATGAGAGAATAAATCAACAAAGTGACCAGTAATGTCCTTTCCACATTATCTATCCCAAAGGTGAATTTTCTGAGTTATTTAACACTGAAAGAAAACAGCTCATCACTTTGCTGATGTATTCTCTCACTCTGAAAATGGACCAAAGCTGGATTAAACCTTAAGTGTGACCACAGCCAAAGAATTGATCTTCTTACCTTGCTTTTCTCACCCTTTAGGGGGACTCAAAGAGACTTACAAAGCTTCTGTTCTTCTCATCACAACAGACACCCTATGAGGTATGTGGGGCTATGAAGCTAAGTTCCCACTCAGCAGTTTAATCTGATTTTAAACCAGTTTTTTTTAAAAAAGATCAGCAGTGAGGACTGATTTTTAGCATTCCCACTGTTACCTTACAATGCAGACTCACTCTCCATTCTTCAGTGCCTGGCAAGGGGGGGAAAACCCTCCCCTGTCTCCTTCCCTCACTAAAACCGCCTCCCCATGCAGTCAGCAACTGGACACTGTCATACCCTGACTTCATTAGCGCAGGCAAGTCAAACCCACACTCTATATAAACCTTTCCCCACCTCAGATCATGGAGTCATTTGGCAGCAGTTTTTGTTCATTGCTTGTTTCCCCCCCCCCTCCACCTTCTATCTACCATAGCACAAATTCTTTCTCATGTTAACAAGACAGTAAAACATTACAGATCACTTCCCCTTTTTCTTATAATGATGTTTTGTGATGGATCGCTATAGCAGAGCAGTGTGAAATGGCGGGGAGTGAGGCAAAGGGGGTGGATGGCAGAGGGTGGATGATCATGGATGTAAGGAAGGAGGGAGCAAGCAGGCTTTTACACAAAGAGCTGACACACTTCACAACCCCATGACAGAAGCCACTCAAGTCTTTCACTGGCTACACTGATTGCTACCAGCAAGTCCCTCTTATTAAAATCAGACACTTTCACTCACTCCCTGCTACATCATCTGATCTCGTTACATTGTGTGTGCCTGAGCTACTGTGTTCTCTTGATTCTTCAGCTCCTTCCCGTCCCCTTTGAGCCAGCCCAGTCTCCCTTTTAGAGTGGTGATTTTGCACTAGATTTCCTTAGCACGAAATGAAGAGCCCAGGAAAGAGGGGATTACAGCAGAGGAAATCACGGCTTCTCATGGATAGGGGGAAATGGAGGAGAATGCCCCTAAAACATGCTTCCCCCTCAAAAAACCACCCCATTTGTTGTTCCCATTTTGCTAAATAAAACCGAATTTTCTGAAATCCAGCAGCGAGACCTCATATATTCTGACTACAGATGCTCTATGTTTCTGAACTGCAGATTGGGAACAGTAAACACTCAAAATGGTCTCAAATTATATTCTGTTTGGGAACACACACTCAGAGCTCAGAAAGAGAGCTGTGACTAGCCCAAGGTCACTCAACTGGTTCTGTGTAGGAGTAAGAAATTGAACTGGGAGGCTTCCAGGTAAGAATCAAGCACTCTAACCACAAGACCAGACTGAGAGAATGCATCAGCAAAGTGACAAGATGATTTCCCTCAGCATTATCTAATTCAGAAAGTCCACCATTGGCTTAGATAATGTGGGAAGAAAATCACTATTCACTTTGCTGATGTGTTCTGCTCTGAAGGTGGACTGAAGATGGATTAAAACTTAAGGTGCAAATATTAGTTGCATTTTGTGCACAGGTCACTCTACCTCATAAAGATAATTAAAGGTGGGCCCAGGATAATTAACATGCACCCAAAAGGTTTATGGAGTTCGAGATGGAAGAGGACACTTTAAATTGTGCATTTTCAAGAGGACTGAAATCTCTTCCGGCTTCTTTTTTCTAATGTTTCAAGGGTCAAAAGGTAATCGGCTACTTGTGGCATTCTTTGGCATGTTGGGCAGTGCTGTGGAAAAAAAAAACACCAGCAAGAAGGGAAGGGGCACTGAAAACTAAGGAAGCAGCAGCAACATCCTTTAACCAGCCTAGTAGCTGAAAGAAAAAGGAAAATTATTCTATGTGTTTGATGTTGATGCACCCCCCCCCAATTGCAATTATCATACTCATGTCTGTTTTACAAACATCACTCGTTTTAGGAAACCAAAAGACCAGAAGCAGCCTGTTGCTCAGCCCTCATCTCCGCAGTGGATGCATCTGGCAGTTGTAGCATGTGGTGACCGCCTGGAAGAAACTCTCGTTATGCTGAAATCAGCAATTCTGTTTAGCAAAAGGAGGCTCAAATTTCACATCTTTGCTGAGGATTCCCTGAAGCCTGAATTTGAGAAGAAAGTGAGTCCGTTTCAGTCATTTTTTAAATTTCCTTTTAAGAAATCTATATCTTTGATTCTAAACTTGTGGAGACATTACGAACTAATTGTAACAGGCCCAAGGTTTTGAGTAATTTAGTCTTTTGAGTACAGACCGTATTCAAGTCTGAGCTTTATGTTGATTTTGTAGTAGTTTCCTCCCCCACAATTGTCTCTGTCAGTGGTTATAATCCTTTTTTCTTCTTTGTGTGTTGCAGTTACAGGAATGGCCCCCCTCTTACGCAAGGAAGTTTGAATATAATATCTACCCAATTGCCTTTTCAGTAGGAAATGCTCAGGAATGGAAAAAATTATTCAAGCCATGTGCTGCACAGCGCCTTTTCCTTCCGGTAAGTGGAATCTAAACAAGAACTGAGTAGAATCTAAACAAATGTGACACCTTGTACACGACTCCTTGGCACTGTCCTCGTGACACCATTCTCATCAAATTCCAGACCATATTTTTTCTATTTTTCTCTACATTAGTATTCTTGCATGTGTAAAATACCTATCACTCATGAGGTTCAAGGCAGCGAAGTACTCTTCTCTAATAAAACTTCATCCAGACTGCATTTACTTAATCCACATTATTTGAATAATCTGGAGTAAAGCACACCCAGACATATTTTATTCTAAGTTATCCATGCTTTATTCTGGATTATCCAAATGACGTAGATTAAGTAAGCGCTAGCTAGATGAGGCATGCTAAGAGGCACTGAGCTGAACCAAAAGGGTCTCCATGGTTGTCATCTGGGCTTCATTAGACAGAGTGTAATCCTGATCAGGGAACTCCTGATCTTAAATGCTAGTAGACATAATTAAGCACGTCTACCTGGCAGACCAGCAGGTATTTCAAGGGATACCAAATTGCAATGCCAAAATATATTCCCCTGTGCACTTGAGCTGCCGCGTGGGCAGGTCTGAACCAGTGCCATTAGGCAAATGGTGTCGATCCAGCCCATGTCTTCCCATAGCCAGAATCCGTAGGTCTTGTTCTTCCAGACCCACTGATTCTGATCACAGACAGGTAACAATAATATTATTCTAGGACTGATTACCCTTTGCCATACAAAACAAATAGAAGTAGCAGGTTTTTCATCTGCAGTAAGCAACTAGTTTGGTAATTCAGTGCATCCTAACTTAGCCTGAGAAATTCTGAGGCAACCCTCATGTAAAAATGAAAGTACCGTAGTCTCTGCTTGCTACTTTATTTTGTAACTTATTTATTTGTATTCTATCTACTTCAGAAATGACTTGAGATGGGTAAAAGCATGTAGACAAACAAAGGCCAAGTATTTGAGTAACAGTGGAAGATCTCTTCTCCAATAGCCCTTCTTTGCATCAGCAGGGGAATTTCCTGCTAGTGAAAACAACAGCTGCAAAAGAGGAGATGGAAGCTGAGGAGGATTTTTTCCCTTTGTGTTTGCTGCAGGCCCAGCGGTGGTCAGCCTCTTTCTCAACTGATGCTGTCTACATTTTTCATGATGTACTTTACATTACATATATACTGATGCCACCCAGCTAGTGCAGACAGCAGCTCCCTATTCTGGCATATATTTCAGAAATCCCCCCTCATCCTGTGTTCTCTTAATGTTCTTACATGCCCCTTATTTTAGGGCAATCCTACTGCTACTGAAAAGTACAGTATAGTAAGTAGGGAGCAAATCATGTAGCCTTTTAAACAGTTTGTTGTTAAAGGTTCCCACCACCACCACCATCTGGAGTTAAAGGCTTTTTGAGGGCCTTTAAGAACTTCATGACAGACAGGTGTGAGGAAGTCACTTGACTGAATACCTTTCTTTGCAGTATTTTCACAATTACAGGAGCCCAGTTTTCACTTCTCTCCCACAGGGAGCAGAATGTTTGGAGCTCTCAGATATAATTGTGCCCATTTTTAATGAACTAGATAGGGTTTTGGCCTATAAACATTTCCCCCCCTAAATGCCTAGCCTTAAAACAGAATTATAGTTTTTATCTAGCAATATTAAGCTGACTTTAGCATGTATTTTTCAGGTGTGGGAACATGTCATTCTAGGGATCATGATAAATGATGCTCATTACTTCACTGGTAGCCAATGGACTCAACCATAAAAGCACCTGCATGCTGGAGAAACTAGAAATGAATCAATGGAAAGTAATAAAGACAGTGGGAAAAGTTACAAAGAAAGACAGTGAAATGAGACGTGTGCAGCACAAGTGCTGCCACGCTCTGACAAATGAAAAATGTCTGAATTAGAGCTTTTCTACAGAAAGTATCTTCTGCACTTTTAGGTTATTCTGCTGATAGAATAGGAGTGGTTGTAATTCAGTGGTAGAGCAAACTGCTTGGAAAGCAGAGGGTTGACAGTTCAATCCCCAGCCTTTCCCCAAGGGCAGGCAATGGCAAAGCACTTAGGTATCTCTGCCCATGCAGTCTACCAGAAATTGCCCACAACTCAATGGTCCCCATAAAAACTAATAGAACAGCTTGTATTAGATTCTGATGAGTCTCGCAGCCATTTTTCTTTTGGCTGTGATGTCAGCAAAAAGGGTGGGCTTTAAACAAGGACCAATTTCAGTGTTAGAAATCTCACCTTTCTGCTGGGGAGAGATCTTTCTGTGACTTGAAGCCCAAGTAAATCGAACACTGCTAATTATGTCTGCCAGATAAGGACCATGTCAACCAGAAATAGGCCCTTTTACAATGACTGATCACACCCCTATGCAGAATAATGATCAATTAAGTGTCTATAAGTCAGGTTGCATTCCTGGCAAATGTAGGCAAATGTTCACAGATTTCACATACCTTCTAAGGGGAATCTAATCTCATATTTCAGTTTATTGCAACCATTTTTTATATAAGCTCAGTGAGTAGGATTATTATCACCCAACTGGCTAAGAAAGGAAATTATCTCTAACATCTGAAATTCAAATATTGTGACCTCAGGACTACTCAAGTGTAAATCAAATTAAATAAGGCAAACATTTCCCCCTATTTTGTGGCCATTTTGAAAGTATGTGGTTTTATATGTCATATTTGTATCTCATCTGAGGCTTCTAGAGATGCAATAAACCAAGAAAGGTAAGTTCCATTTTTCACTCACAGAGGGTTTTCAAATGAGCTTCCAGTTCTACTGCTGAGTCATTTTTTTGGCAGTTTCATGCATATATTTGCACAGTGCATTTGAATGCAATTCTACAAGTTCCCATTGGAATTCAAAAGCACATTCATGTATATGTATATTTTGCACATGATCACATTCATTGCACTGAAAGTGTACATAAGCAAATGTTCACATCTGAGTTTGTGTACAAAGTTCCAGAAGGGTGTTCAGATTAAAAAATTGATTATGATCATAGACCCAAGAACTTAAAACATGAATAAATAGTCATATAGTGACTACAAATCTGATAAAACTTCTGCAGGCATACAGAAACTAAACATTAATATCAGAATGTGTTTTAGAAGACAAAGCTAAAGTCTTGGCAGTGGCCAAGGTAATTCTTTTCAAGAAATAAGAATGTCTACATTAATAGAAATCCATACAAACAAATTCTGTAGAAATAGAAAACCATTCAACATAAATTTATTTTTAAAAATTGTTCAAATTACCTAGCACTAGATTCCCCCACCCCTCCTTCCTATTGGGGAACATACATATAATCTGGAAGGAAAGGCAAGCGAAAAGAGGAAAAAGGCATTACTGCATCCAAAAAAATTACAATAGTCCAATGTTGAAATTAGGTATCAAATACATGCACACAACCAGATGTCCACAAGAGGGCACACTGTGAACAGAAACTGCCGAATGGCATTGCTCACAGTACTCTTTTGGTACCCAGCATATGTAAATAATCAGTGGATATTAATATGCAACCTCATATTAAGCATCTTCAAGGTGACTTTTTGCTATTACACAATTTACAAGTTGTGACTGTAATGTGTTCCTTTTGTTCATTGCTGCATCCAGAGAGGGACAAAGGAGGGCAAGTGCCAGGAGGATCAACCACTCTGGGAGCAAGGTTGCCATTAGGAAAAGCATGGAAGGAAACAGGAAACGGGAGGAAGTTACAATTAACACTGTGGAGGAAGCCAAAGAGTTGAAAGCAGAGCCATAGAGAACACAGAGCTTGATTTCCTGGAGGCCCGTCTGCATGCAGCAAGTTCTATCATGGCAGTAAGCATTGACCTTGCAGAGTTGTCTCTTGTGAAGCCTGTTATTCCCCTCTCCTTCTTTATAGGCATTAGAGAAGGCAACCCTGGAAGGCTTCCTCCATGCTGTAATTGCCCCCCTCTGTGATAGAGCAATCCAGCTCTGTATTCTGTATTCTAGCAAGCAAGCTCTATATTCTCTATAACCCTGATTTTTAACTCTTCCTCAGGGTTGTAACCTCTGCCTTCTCAGACTCCATATTAGCTTCCTTCCATGCCTTTTCTAAAGGTGAGATTGCTCCAGGGGCATTGCCTCTTTAAGGAACTGTCCATTCTTGTCCCTTCCCATTTGGCTCCAACTCGGCCATCTACACTCCCTCTCCAGGGCAGTTGGCCTCTGGCAGGTATTCCTAACCCCTGGATTCCAGTTATGTTCAGTTGCCCATATTGTACATTCTCATACAATGCATCATTTCCCAGGAACCCAACTCTCATGTTACATGAGGTTTTACTGTAATTCAAAAATAGCCAGATAGCTTATGTAAGAGACCTGCAAATAAAGTAGCTCCCTACAAATCATCTTTCTCAATACTAGCCATGCTGGCTGGAAATAAGGATGGATAGAATCTGCCATTTTGTGGAGAATCATGTTATCCCTGCTTAAGAGGAAGAGATAAAAAAGATTAAAGCTGGTCTGCAAAAGCTTTGAATTAGGACTGTCCACCTCATTGGGTTTAAATACTGTTTAAATTGTATCAAAACCAGTGTGTTAAACATAGCTGGCAAGATGCCTGAATGATTTTAAAGTAAAAAATAAAAGGTGTGAGACAGCATGTATGTTATCACTGGGGTTATATTTCATTTCCTGGCAAAAAATTATCATGGAAGATATACTAAAAGGTTAAATATGGAATCCAAAATAGAGGAGAGCGGATTTCCAAATCTTAGATCTCCTGATGACATCAAATCTTAGAACACAACCTACAAGATTTGGTAATTCATCTGGAAAATATCTAACTAGAAACTCAGTCTCTTGATTAATATGTGTGTGTGGCAGGGCAGGGGTCACATGTAAAGATCAACGCTGATGAACCACCACTAAAGTAAGTTGATACCTTTTCTTGTCTGGGATTGCTCATCACAGAGGGCGCTAAACACAGAAAACATATGTGAATAGATTAGGGGCAAAGTCACACTGTTAGTAGTTCCCTGAAGAAAGTGTGAGGAAGACAGCATATCAATACCAAGAATCCATTTAAGGGTAATCCACCAGAAAAACTTCCAGATGATGTCTGGAAGTTTGAAAGCATATTTTTAAAGCTTGGATGCCCTGATTATCTTTTCTGGCCTAGGTATTAGATCTTGCAAGTGGAGACCACTGTTCAATGATTATGCAACACCTGAGGTTTTAAAAAATTATAACTTTTTCATTTTACAATATCATTTTACAATAATAAACTTAATGTAATTTGTAAGTAATAAGTAAAACAATATAACATAAAAACAGTAAAATAATGCTTGTATATTAACAGTGAGTAAAGATAATCTACAACTGAAACTAATGAAAGGTCAGCTAAGCTACAATTTAAAAATGTGAGGTAGATAATAGTGTAGTTTAAGGAAGGAAGAATCAAATGATGAGTTTTGAAGTAACACCAGAGGTTTTAGTTCCATATGTGAATGAGCTCCATCTTCCTCCAACATGTTTTCCTTGGCTTCTTATAGATCCTCCTCTCTCGAAGGTGTAAGGGAGAGAGACACACAGGGCCTTTTTCTGTGGTGGCTCCCAGACTTTGGAACACCCTCGCTCTATAAATTCACCAGACATCTCCGTGTTATGGGTTTTGGTGCCTAATTAAAACATACCTGTTCACCCAAGCTTTTAATAGTTCACTTCTTCTGAGTGTTGCATTTAAAGAAAAAAATAAATAAATCTTTCTGATTTTTAAAGATGGGGTTTCATTTCTTGTAGTTTTTTTCTTTATTCTGAATTCATTTAGGTGATGTGGGGTTTTGTTAGCTTTATTCCTTTTCAATTTTTGTTAGCTGTTTTTAGAACTGAAATATAAGCCATAAATATTAAGTAAAAATTAACCAATGCCCCCTTGGTCAATTCTCACACCCTGTGCATTTTGTACATTAACTTCTCAGCTCTCTTGAATGCTAGAATATCATAATGGTTCAGTTCATCCAATTAACTCTGAGATGCTTATACTGTACATCATCCTACTGAATAGAAAGTTATGTCAAAATGGCATGGTATCTTGTGTCTTGTGCAAATACATAGTGCGAGGTATTCTTTCCATTAACATTTTTATTTTGGGGGTTTGATTATATTGTCTCTTCTTTTCTCTCCAACCTTCACTCCACATGTATTGTGTTCCAATCCCTGCCACCTCGGAAGATGATTTTAAAAGATGTGGACTCCCTTCTGTATGTTGACACTGATGTCCTATTCTTGCGACCTATTGATGACATCTGGAGCTTTCTGAGGGCATTTAATTCCACACAGCTGGCTGCAATGGCTCCAGAACATGAGATACCAAAAATTGGTTGGTACAGTCGGTTTGCTCGCCACCCGTATTATGGAACGACCGGGGTCAATTCCGGTGTCATGCTAATGAATTTAACCCGTATAAGACATGCTCAATTCAAGGTGAGAATTACATGTTGTTTGGCTTTTCCGTTTTGGTTTGCAGAGTAAAGAAAAGGTTAGGGGGAAAAACCCTTCTCTCATCCCAACTCCAGATACATTTTGTTTGTTTCAAGTCTCCACTTAGTTTATTTTTATACAGGGATCTGAGGGTGTTCGATCAACTTCTGAGAACTGAGTTCTGACCTCCAGGATTAATCAGATTGTTTCTTGTATTAGCCTTTAGCAGCACTGTCAAGAAATAGTTTAACTTGAGCAGGTATTAATATGTTGCTTGAAAAGATTATTGTTGTCGCCTGTCAAATCCTCTCCTGCTTTGAAAACGTTCCTTTTGTCAAGAGTTGTACAGATGACAACACATTGCTCATTTCCTTGCTCATGTGATTAACACATATGACTGCCAAGATTTATTGATTTCTCGAATTCCAAAGCAGATAGACAAAAAATTATTCCATAAGGTTTATTGGTGGTCTTTTGTGGGTAGGGATAGTTAAAATGCAGATTATCTTCTTTCAGCAGGTCGAAGAAGGTGACATTTTGTTGGGCTTTTTTACTTACAAGCTCAAAATAATTTGTTACTATTCTCCCTTACAATCTGATATGGATGTGAAAATTAGGTAAGGAGAAAGAAGAAGAGTTGGCTTTTCTACCCCACTTTTCTCACCCATTTAAGGGGACTCAAAGCGGCTGACAAAGCTTTCTATTCTTCTCCCCACAACTGACACCCTGTGAGGTAGGTGGGGCTGTGAGAGCTCAGAGGAGAGGTGTGACTAGCCCAAGGTCACCCAGCTGGCTTCATGGGGAGGGTGGAATCGAACCAGGTATTCCTAGATAAGAGTCCGGCTCCTTAACCACTAGACCAAACTGGCTCACAGAAAGTATAAAAGTCCAACCTTTTGGCATCTCTGGGCCACACTGGAAGAAGTGTTGTTGTCTTGGGCCATACATTAAATACATAAACACTAACAAAGATTGATGAGCAAACAAAAGGCCTGTGCATATTTTCATAATGGTCACCCCTGGATATATATATAAGGAGAAACTCTGTGTGTATGTGTTATGTGTTTGTATGTGTGTTTGTGTGTGTGTATTGGTGACCTCATCCCAAAACTACCTAGCTTTGTCCATGCTCTCATCGGGACAAAAAGGTACCTTTATGTTTACTATTGGTTAAGTTAGATGTACAGAAGAATCCAGCAGGGACTTGAGGAGTAGAATGGAGAGTTGTTAAACAAGGGAAGGGGAGTTCTTGTGGGATGGCAGTCAATTCGACTGATGGGTTATTCCAGCCTGCCAGCCAGCCAACGACTGTAGGAGGTGCATGTCCTCCTATAAATTGCTTCTGAAGAGAGTCAATGTATCTGCAGATCCAACGTCTAAAAGACATAAAAACAACCTTCAGCACCAGGGGAGGGATATCAGTCAACTGCATCCCACAAGAACTCCCTTCACGCGAGTAACAACTCTTCATTATCCATTGGATGGCAGTCAGCTTGACTGATGGGATGTACCAAAGCTTAATCCCAGGGTCGGCACCCCTGTAAACCAACCAGAACAGTCTTGCCGCCAGAATAATGACCTGCTGCAACACACATCTTCCAAATGACATACCTTTCAACTCGTACACATTCAGACAATACTGCTTGGTGGAGGTGGAAGGACTTGCCCAGGCTGCCGCCCTACATATCTCCTGTAGAGAAGCTGCTGTTGCAAAAGCCACAGATGTCACAGTTGTCCTTGTGGAATGGGCAGCGATGCCTTCTGCCAGTTCAACATTTTGTAATTGGTATGCCATAGTAATACACTCTCTGATCCACACAGACAAGGCTCTAGAAGACACCTTCTGTCCCAAGCGGCCAGATCCTTCCTTAATACCCAGGTCCTACCTTTGTAACACTGGAGGGCTCTTCTAATATCTACACAGTGTCCCTTCTCCTCCTCGTCATCCATAGAATCAGGACAAAAGGTATGGAGGCAAATCTCCTGGGCCCGATGAAAGGAGGAATCTGTTTTCAGCCTAAAACAAGAATCCAGTCTTAGAATCACTGAAGAAGGGGTAAACACACATAGGGGTCCTGCCACCAACAGAGCTGCTATGTCTGACACCCTTCTTGCTGAAGTGATGGCCACTAGGAAGAGTGCCTTTATAAGATAATAGTTTTAATGCTATCTCCTCAATAGGTTCAGAAGGTGGATCCAAGAGTGCTGACAAAACTAGGTACAAGTCCCAGAAAGTGAACTGCTGGACCACCGGTGGGACTTAGCCTTAGCACCCAACAAGAAGGATTTAACCAACTCATGGTTGGGCAAGGAGGAAACCCCTTGAATTTGTCTTACAGCTTACAATACAAACACCTGCTTTTTTAAGGTGTTGAAACAAAACCCTTAGAAATTCCCAGTTGCAAGAAGGAAGGACATCTTCCACCATAAGACAGAGGGGATCCATCCTTTTGGAATATGACCACCTACAGAATGCCCACCATGTAGGGTTATAAATCCTCCATGTGGATGGTCTTCTGGTGGATAAGATAGTGTCTGTGATATCTGCCTGTAAACCTGCAATCTGGAGGAGTCTCCTTTGATTCTCCGGGCCACTAAGGTTAACCATGCAGGGTCCAGGTGAGACATCCCCTGTTGAGTCAGAAGACTGTCCCTCACCAGGAGTCAATTGGCCTCCTTTGTAAGGAAAACCGAGCGCTTCTGCCAGAGGCATGGGTGTGACCGGCTCCTGAACAGACCCTGGGAAGGTAGGAGAAAGGGCGTGGAGGCCTACTCAAAGAGTCTCCCTGCTCTGATGTCATCTCTGCTGAGAGACCAAATGGCCAGATGGCTGACGGTAACACAACCGTAGGAAGATTGGGTTGGGGTGCATGTGGGAGCAATTTATAGGAGGATGCGTGCCCCCTAAGCTGGCTGGTTGGCTGGCAGGCTCGGATAACCCATCAGTCGAGTCAACTGCCATTTCACAGAGAACTGGGAGAGGAATGGAAGGGCTCTGATTGGACTCTTGCCTTTGATCTGTCTGAGAGCACATTTCTAGACATTATCGCATTTAAAAACCCATGTAGTTGGCCAAATAGTTGATCATTTCAATAGTCTTCCTTTGCTTTAGAGTGTTAATTTTCTGACAACACGCAATCAATATGTTACCAAATGAGCAGTTTTCCCAGTGCAGCTCTCTCTTTCTGTGCTGTTTGGTTCCTGGAACCCAGCAATTGCTACTTCTTCCTCCTGAAGTAATTCAACTCATACAACTTTTTTATCCTTTATTTTTTTCTTTCAGAATAGCATGATACCAACAGGCTTGACATGGGAGGAGATGCTATATCCCTTATACCAAAAGTATAAAAACTACATTACATGGGGAGACCAAGACTTACTCAATATTATATTTTACTTTAATCCAGGTATATTATGAAGTGTGTGTGTGGATGTGTGTATAGCATGTATAGAATGCAAATATGGAACAAACATTATAATCCTATAGTTTTTCAGTTCCTTTGAATATGTGTTGCAATGAAGATAGTATGGACACTGTGCATCCTCTGCCCTCTGTCCATCATTATGTCAAGACTTGACAATGAGAAAAAAATCAACTATACGAAGGTGTCAACTCAGTGAGCAGCAGCAGTGAAAAAAGCTAATTCAATGCTGGGAATAATTAGGAAGGGAAGAGAAAATAAGTCAGCAAGTGTCATTTTGCCTCTTTATAAATCTACGGTGAGGCCACATTTGGAATATTGTGTGCAATTCCGGTCAGCTACCAGTAGAGATGGCTTTAAGGTAGGGTTAGGCAAATTTATGGATGACAGATGTATCAGTGGCTACTAGAATGAATGCCTAGGTGCATCTTTCATGCTGTGTGTGTGTGTGTGGGGGGGGTATTTCTAAGGCCATTTGCTGGGATTCGAGAGCAGGAATAAGTTTGTCTTTGTTTCTGCTTGAGATGCCCATGAGCATTTGGTGGGACACTGTTTGTGACGGGATGCTGGACTAGATGGGCTGTGGCCTGATTAAGCAGGGCTTCTCTTACGTTTTTATGTTCACTACCTAAAACCTGAAAATGTAGGATTTTAACATGGCTAGAGTCCACAGTGAAATTACCACCACACCATTTTAAAGAAGTAGAAGGTTGAATAGGGTGACCTTTTAAAGATGTATTTGTGTGATAAATGATTGTTTTTATCTGATAATTCTAATAATGGAAACAAGCCTGAAGATGGGACAGTATACTAGCCTCAGGACCATTGAGGGCAGGACATATTATCATAGTTCCTTCGTACCAACTTGCTTAAAAAGGGGAATCAGATTGGAAGCATTGTCTTCCATTTTCAGCCTATTTCATGTACCCAGAATGTCAAGCACTGTCAAACGGAATTCATGGAAACAAACCAGAATAAATAATCCTATTTTCCATTAGTCTTGTTTCTGAAACTAGTTGGAACTCCACCATCTTTTCTATGCTTCTGCAAGGCTGTGGATCTGAGGCAAGTTTACATCTGGTAGCTGGTGCCAATCTGTTTTTGGAAAAAAGAGGTTGCCTTTCCCCCTCTTACACTTTCTTGGCTTCCAGTGCAAGTCAATGGAGGAAAGGAACCTGCAGTCAAAGGGCACAGCCCAGGAGAGCAATGCCAGAACACATAAATACCACCTCTGAAACCTCCACCACACAGATGCCAGCCAAGATACTACCACCCAGACAAAGCCTTTTACAGGCTGCAAGGCAGAATACACCAAGGACTGGCAAGATCACCAACATCCAGACAGGGGCTTGCTGAACCCAGTGATGGCACATGGAATGCCAGCATTCCACATCCAAACAACACTGCCCCCCTTGGTTTTCTGCTCCCCTGGCAAAAAAACTAGTCTTCCTCAGTGTTGATTGCGTCTCTGGAGCATCTAACACTTATGATAAAACATGGTTTAATTCTGAGTACCACTTACCATGACATAACATCAAGACTTTTAATTCCAAATTGTGTAGGTGGTAAAACAAAGCATTAGAATCAAAGGCATGTCTCAAGTAGATTTCTATTTTGGACATTTGATGTTAATGAGCTTCCTTTGGATGTTGTCCTGCCAGGGACGGAAGGAGAATTATATTTTAAATATGTTTTAAGAATACTTTATATATTATCTTTTGATTAGTGTGACCTGCCCTGAGACCTTTTAGTGGAGGGCAGGATATAAAATAAACCTTCCCACATCAGTAATTTCTTTCACACACTTTCCTTTCTTTTTACCCTTCCATTTTATGCACAAATTTGGCTTTCTAGAATGTCTCTACCTATTTTCTTGTCAATGGAATTATCGGCCTGATCACTGCATGTATGGCAGTAACTGCAAAGGAGCAGAAGAGGAAGGCATTTCCATTCTCCATGGGAACAGGGGAGTCTATCATGATGACAAACAACCTACTTTCAAAGCAGTCTATGAAGTGATCCGTGATGTAAGTGTTTATCTGCCAAAGAACGCCAACTGATGTGACCTTATAAAACATAATGCGAGGCCTATGAATATGTATTTCTGTATTTCCCTTAAATGCTTAAGGAAGCATGAATGATTCTCTCCTATCTTCCTTTTCTTCACAACATAATTTTGGCCATTTCTGCACTGAGTCTTATTCTGGATTATATGACAAAACTGGTACCTGCCATCCACATACTGGTACAGACTATGGCAGATCCTACCCAAGGACTGCCATGGTCTACACTGGCATGTGGATGGCATGTTCCTGTTCTGAGACAAACTGAAATAAGGCCTGGTGCAGAAAGGGCCTGTGAGGTAAATCACACTTGACAAGCATGATTTTTGAATGAGATAGAGAAGAGGGATCTTCCCATCTCTGGCATCATCCTTTACAAGTGCCAGCCTCTAGCAAATGCTTAGCTTCCCAGGTCCTCCATTTTTGGTGCTTATACGCCACCAACTATTTCCACCTGAAATGGCCCAACAGGTACTCATGATCATTCACTGATGTATCTGCTTGCCCCAGTTATGGATATGTGGGCATGTAGAGTTGGTCTGAGAGGCAATAACAATTCCAGGGTCAGTAACTTAGCAAAAAAACTGGAATGGGATTTCAATCTGACCATTACTCCACATTGGCCCTTAAATTGTTCAGGAAGATTTTAGCTGTAGTCCAAACCCAACTTACTAGTCCAAGGGCAGTGGCATAGTCAGTTTGTCCTGTAATAGAAGAGGGGAAAAGGCATTGACAGCCAAGAGGCAGAATGCATTCATTCTGAATACAAAAGCTTGAGTATTTTAGATGCTGGGGGAAAAAAGCATTTCCTAAGATTTCCAAGGCACTGCGGTGAAAGTCATCTAGGCAGAGTACACAAACCAGAGATGTAACTTGGCTATAGTTAGCAGTTTATCTGTTTTGGACAAGATGCTTTTCCCTCTACAGACAGATAACTCAGTATGGAACAACCTACATAAGAGTGGTAGATGGATATAGAACAGGGGTATGTAGAGTTCTTCCTTGAGGTTGACAGGATACAGGTCAAGGTACTGATTAGAAACCTCACTTTGATCTTGCCAAACTGTACCACCAAACAAAATGTGGGTAGGTGGACTCAGAACAAGGGTTCAGACAGGAATCTCACCTCTCCCCACAGCCTGCACGGTCCCAGGACCTGTTCACGCTTGCCAGCCTGGTATGGCATAACAATACCATATCAGACCAGTAAAGTTCTAGCAAGGTGGCAGCCATTTGCACTATGAGTACTAAACTAACTCCATTCCTGGCCAGTAACACATGTAGTGTGAATGGCCAGGCTAGGTCTGGACAAATCACCAAGGAAACATCTGAAGCATGCTCAGACACTGACATGGTGATCTGGACACTCCCCACAACTGCACAACAAGAGATCACAGTGTCCAGCTATGATCCAGCCACTCCTGGTAAATGTGTGGATTGTTTTTTAGTAGTTTACAGCTGGATTGTTATGGGGAGGGCAGCTTCAACAGCACTGCAATGCAGACATGCCTGCCCAGCAAGTAGACCCAAGCTTGTTACAGGGTAATGGTGAGCAGGCCCCAAGTGTACAGCTGCTGCTCTTGGGATATACTGATACTGATACAAAAAAGATTGTGTGGAAATAGGTTTAACTTTTCAAAGCAATCAAGCTCACCTTAGCCTGAATTTCCCCCTCTATTTGTGTTTAATAGTTACAAATACCCAGTAATGCGATAACACATGATAGATTTTTTTTCTTTTGTTTTTACTGTCTAGTTTCCATTTGAAGACAATCTCTTTCAATCCATGTACTATCCCCTCCAGTCAAAATTCCTCAACACTGTACACACTTTATGTGGACGAATTCCTCAGGTTTTCTTAAAACAAATTGAGAAAACCATGAAGCAGGTCTACGAAAGTCGAGTGATCATCAACGTTGGAGCCAACTTCAGATTATAATCATAACACGTCATTTAGATATGTTTTTTGTGTTTTTATCTTGTGCATTGAACTGGGTTAAATGAAGGAAAAACTATTGTTTGGGCTGCACTTGTATAACATTGTTGGGGGTATGTTCCACTGAATTTACTGGGACTGCCTTCTGAGTTGACATATAGTGGCAATTTGGGCAACATTGCCAGGTTATCCTTAAGGTTTTTGTTTTAATAGTGTACACAATGAGGGCAGTGATAGTGAATCTGAATGGCTGATTATAATGTTTCCTTGAAAGTGTTACTGGTGCTGGTTTTCTTTGGAGACCAATGTATTTGGTAGTTTGTTAAGTATATAACCAAAATCCTTTGACATGATGCCATGAAATTTGGTAGCAATGTAGAATGAAGCAAACCTAGTAATAAACTACAGTTACCAAATTTTATTAAAAAGAAGAAAAACACCCTCTCCAAATTATGCAACTTTAAGATTTCCTGGATTACAAGTTTCCCATACAACTAACTGAAGAAAAAGCGAATCTGACTCCTGTTGTTTGTTTTGAAGTTTACACAGAATGAGTCACCTCCCATGGAAGGGGACGGGAGAGATCTTTCAGCATGACAGATGTTGCACAACTACTAAAGCTGGTATTTTAACATTGTAATTGCTCAATGTGATTGTGATTGAAATGGGTGGATTTTGATGACAGTAGCTTTGTCCCAGTCTCGAAAGTCATTGTGTTGACTGTAATTATGAGTATCATTTAATTCTACAGCAGCACTAGAGGAAGGAGTATAACTTCCATGTTTTTAAAGCACTTGGGCTGCTCTAATCCTAAATCTCTTAGTTGTCAACAGAGGGCCTTTTCATACTTACCTGCTGCAGCAATTCAAGGTGCTCACTGGACTGTACCTTCTGCACCAGAATGCTGCCGCAGTATTAGTCCCAGAGTTTACCAAACCCTTCCTGGACAACTTAATCATAGTCCAAGGGCTGATCAGCAGCATCTGGGGACAGTATCCTCACATCTTGTGCTTCTTCTGGATGCTATGAGATGAGGGGGCGTGGGCTGCATGACTCCACCTGCATAGTTGTCTGCAGCTTCTGGCTCCCCCTGTAAAGTCTGAACCTTTTCTGGATGTCAGTTTGGACTCTGCCATTGTGATCTGGACAGGTCATTCACATTAGATCTGCTGCTGGAACAGACCAGAGGTGTTCCAGTGTAAATAAAGTGAATGGCCCTTACAGGCTTTGATCTTGTTCTACTAGGCTATGTCCTGCATGGCCAGAGTTTTGGAATCTGTTGTTTTGCAAAGTATTTTTCCTCTAAGGGGGCAACCACAGCTAAATGTAAGCTATGCCATATACCATCTTGCTGTTCACCATTTGCACACTTAATTAGAATCTAGGTGTAGATTAACATAATATTAAGAGGAATGGTCAAGGTTTGAATGCTCACATTCAACTCTTAAACTATTGAAACTCAGTGTAGCTTGATAATAAGCGGAGGCACCTGATGGGTCATGACTTAGGTGTAGGGTACAGGTGAAACCAGATCCTAATGCACAGCAGACCAGGTTCCAGTCAATCAAGTGAAAATAGGCTTTTAATCACAAATGGAAATCAGGGCTACAAATCGCACTTAGCTGTGTTGGCAGTAGGAAGCAGCATGCTTCTGAAGGCCAGCACCTGGGAGACTACAAGAGGAGCAGCCTGCAAGCTCATATCCTGCTGGTGGACTTCCTTGCACAGCCAGTTGTCAACTGTGAGAACAAATGGCTGGACTGGGTCTGCCATGGATGTGATCCAGTGGGGCATTTCTTATGTGCACCAATGTCCTGACTTCACTATTCTGAGGCCCATATCACAGGCCACTGCTGATTACAGGAAAGTTTTGGTAAATTTCAGATTGACAGAATTTTGTCTAAAATTTATACTTTGCATATATGGGGTGTACACTTTATAGCAATGGTTGGTGACATAGTGGGAAAACCTTAATTCTTTCTTCCCCAACCCATTTATAAGAGTGATAGGCAGTTTGGACAGATAGAGCCACATTTCCAATTGCGCCACTTCTTCACATTCCTAATCTGTGTAGTGAACTTAACACTGTGCAGTTATCTTTAGATTTCAGACAAAAAAGTGTTGATTTATTCTGGGCTTTGGCCATATTATTCAGTAGATTTCCAATAGTGGTCCATAAATGCAAAATCTCTTGTTCTTTTAAAAATTATGTTGACTTCCTGCATTAAACTCCCTGCCATCTATGGCAAATGTTTACTTATTCCCATTTCTTCCCCCCAGTAACTCCTTAAAAGATGCTATTTTAATCATTTAAACTGAGAATGATGAGCAGCAGCTGGTGAATCAGCATCAACTGTTGAAAGCAGGCCAACAATAGTATACAGTATGTGAATTTTACTGCTAATAGGCATTGCAGGCAACTATGTCGTGATATTTCCATGCCAGGATTGGTTACCTGTAGTTGTCATTTTTGCCATACCAAGACAACAAAATCCCCATGAGAGATGCCTTTTCTCAAAAGTATATTTGTACAGCAGCATTAATGGATAGTTTCTCAGCATGGTCATCTAGCAATTCTATTCCATTGAACGAGCTATCTTCAGCTACATCCAGATGTCACTTACTGATTCCACTTACAGAATTTATTCCAGAATATCCAAATATAGCAGAATAAGTAACCAATGTCTTGATGTAGCTTGAGTTGCTTTCTCAGTAGGCAACATGGTATATATGGGCCTTCTGTTTTTCTCTTGTGCCTATATCATTTTTAATGGGATATTCCAGTGTAGGGTCCATTTTCACATATACAAAGTGTTGTAATTATAGAAATGGTTGCAATGGACAGGGCATTAAAGCTGTTTGATCTTTTCCCATAACCCTTATTCATATCTGGAAAGGCAAAGGTAAGCAATCTTCAAGGGTTCCCAAATACAGCCTTTTTCCTTACTGGTTAAATCTCTGGTAGGAGTTTGATTATATATTGCAACCATTGACTGCCACTAGCAGATGAACATTTTCAGTTGGGTATAGAAAAGTATTTCTATGGTTGAACAATCACAAGGGATAAGATAATAAGCAGTGATAATAGTGCAATATAAGACACTGTTAATAAATAACAGTGTTATTTCATTAAGTAGTATTGTCTTCTCCGAGTGTGATGTTTGTGTCTATGTCTCTTTCTGTAGATAGTCTTTCTCTAAGTGTTTCCATTACCAATGTGAAGAACCATTGGTATTGGGTCCTTACCATAGGCCAAGTAGACTTCATAGGCCAAATAGACTTTAGCCTATGAAGGTCATTCCCTAGTTGTTAAGATGTGATAGGACTCTTTATTTCAGTCCTTTTATGTTGGTGGGCTTGATTATATTTCTGAAGGAGTTTGTCAAGATTTCTGCCATGTACTAACACAACTAGTTTTCTGAAGAGAATAATTAAGGCAGAAGATTCAGAGTAATAACTGTATTCTTCAATGGAAATAGAGAATGCTAATCTTGATAGGATTGCAATCTAGTCATTCAATGTAGAATCTGAAAAAATCTATAACTAGAGAACACCTTACGATACATTTATTAGAGGCTGTGTGCACACCAGTTAGAACAACAATCATCCTAAGTTCTTGGAAACGACTTGTTGTGAACTGAAGGCCCTCACCCGCTAAAAAACTGGCAGGTGAGATATGTTGTAAAATAATAATAGAGCATGATTACCTCTGATTATCCTACGTCTTTGGGAAGGATCCGAGGATGGTCAGAGTACCAAATTGGATAGTGATGGTAATACACTGAAGATGACTTGGAATTGACATTGTCATGTGTGTTCATCCCACCTCTAATGGACATTAAAGGCCAGAAAAAGCACTTCTAGACTGTATTAAAGAGAGATAAGATGGGATCATTACTGACACAGGCTCCAAGATGTTTTTGAGTTGCTCTTTTGCTTTCTGTGAAGGCAGCCTTAATTTGCATTGATCATTAACAATCTGCTCTTTGATACTGTGAGTTGAGCTTGACCCTGGTGACCAGAGAGGCACCTTTATGTAGATCCTAAGATAGTTTACCATTATCCTCTGGAGATGTAGCAGGGATCAGTCCTCTGGTTTCCTTCCAAGCAGCTAGTGCATCACAGAGCTATAGTCACCCATAACAGTAATACTTGCTAAAACATGATCATTTCACACAGAGCGGCAGAATTCTATCTTAGTAGGACTTGTTGGTCTTTTGAGAGAGGGATAGAAAACAAGAAGCTCCTCATATTGCCATTAGGTCATGTTAGGAAGTGCTGCAGGGGCAAGCTTGGAATAGCCTTCCCCCAGGGATACACCATACCTTGTCATTTTCTACCTTCCAGCATTTACTTAAAACATTTTACTTCGGTCAGGCTTTTGCTTGGCTGCATTCCTATCCCGATACTATTACTTTATTTGGATTCTGCTTTTCCGTTTTGTTTCATTTGATTTCTCCTATTTTAATTTTTTTT
>MTQE01001141.1:16153946-16212135 GCA_014337955.1 Aspidoscelis marmoratus
TTTTTTTTAATTATACTGTTTAATACATCAGTACAGGGTGGTGAAGAAATCAATAAATACAACACAATATGATTTGCTGAACTACAAAAGAGAAGTTTGGGAGAATTTTCACAAACTGAGCCAGTTGCCATGGTGTGAGCACGTTGCCACAGGTGGATTGATGTAGTGACAGCTGAAGAAGGAACTGTGGTTTTCCCCCTGCCCCAGCAAAAACATAACTACAGTACTGAGAAGGAGAGGAAGTATGAGCTTTGCCAGGAATTGTGTCAGTTAAAGATGGAAGTGTCCTTTAAAAATATCTGAAGTATAAAAAAGACAAATAGCCAAGTTCATCAGGCTTATAGGAGCCACAATGTAAAAATTAATTGAATGCATGGATAGGGTCAGTGGTCCCAGAAAAGCAGGAGCCATGAGAAAGGAATCTCACTTCACTGTCTAAAGTGATAATTTTTTGTAGGTCACAAAACCTGAACTTTCTTATTTTTACATTAAAAAAAAAGACTTTAAAAATCCATTTTAACTGTCCCAAGAGTGGATAGGAAGGCCAGATGCTGATGTTTAATTTCTTTGGGCTGAGGGAATACGATATGTATCAGAAAGTCAGACGGGAGGAAGGGAAACAAAAGCTGAAAATACTGATCATTATCATGGAAGAAACAAAATAATTCATCCAATAGAATCCCTCGTCCAAAATAGCAGAACCATCTATCTTGTCATCACTTTCCACAGGTTGATGTATGAAAATTGTCCATGTAACAGACTGCCTACTCAGCCATTTTTGGATGGAGAAAAATAGGCCTAATCAGACTGTGCTGTGTGAAAATCCAATGTCATCATAAGGTTGTCTGTAGTTGCAGTGCTTATTCCCTGTATAAGCAGTTTCTCCCTGGAAAAGTTGAATACATTCTGAAATTTCTATCCTCAAAATTTTGAAGCCTAACATATATTTAAGACACAGACAAAGAAAGAA
Source organism: Aspidoscelis marmoratus (assembly GCA_014337955.1). Taxonomy (NCBI): domain Eukaryota; kingdom Metazoa; phylum Chordata; class Lepidosauria; order Squamata; family Teiidae; genus Aspidoscelis; species Aspidoscelis marmoratus. The sequence continues at coordinate 16,154,917 of MTQE01001141.1, forward strand.
GCTGAAATACTAGCAATTGAACCTGTATCTGATTCAGGCCAGGCTGATTTATAGAAAGCTGAGGAGCAAACATGTGCAAAGCATAAACTGACACCAACTAACTACCCTCTACTTCCAACCCTGCACTTTGTTTTCATAATCTCACTTTTCTCTTTCTCTAACCAAATATCCTGCTTAGAAGTGAAATTCCAGTTAAACCATTCTAGTAAGATTCAATTTACGTAGTGAAGGAAGCAAAGACTTCAACTTGTTTAACAGAGGTGGCTGAGGAACTCTTTCCAAATCTTGTTGGAATGCAGCTCCCACTGGCTATACTGCATTACATCTTACGAGATGTTTACAGAAGCGGCAATGACGTTTTCTGTGTGTTTTGTTTTCTTTAGAAGAGAGCTTATTTTTCCAGTATCACTCTTGAGGCGAGTTCCAATTACTCCTTTAAAATGGTTTCAAAACGGTTTGGATCCTCATTGTTCCAATCCCCCAATCAATTAAAACAGTTTAAAAGTTGTTTGGATCCTCTTCATCCCCATTCCCAATCATTTTCAGGGGATTATTTGGCTTAAAAATGGAATAAATAAACACCAGATTTTTCCAATGTTTTTTCCTGCTTTTGCTTTTAAAACGTTTCTTCCTTAGTGCTGTGGGAATACTAGCATATTCCCCTATACAACAGACTGTTTCATTGTAACAATTCAGCCACTTCACACCTGATAACAATGTTTCCTTTCCCACCCAAGCAAGCCTAAGGATTGAAAGAGGCAATCCTGCACAATTCTGGCTGTTTCCCTCCTTCCTTGGTCTTTAAAAAGGGAAAGGGGTGAAGCTGCTGCAGGAACTGGGAGATGTGTGTATGTTTAAGTGTGTGTGTGCAGGCGGCAGCGGCAGCAGAGCCAGCCAGGGTGCTTTTTTCAGAGGGAACCCCTGCTGGGATGGTGGTTGTGGAGGTGGAGCAGGCGAACGGGGCTTGAGTTGCTGCTGCTGCTGTGCACCCTGGGCAATGGGGAGAGAGGGATAGGGAAAGGCTGAGGAGGGGAAAGAATCACTTTCCCCAATCCATTTTTGGAAGCATTTTAAGTGTTTAAGATTGGGGACACAAAATCGGGGTTGAATCCGATTGCCAGATGCTCCTTTGCTTCCTTTCAATGCGCTTTACATATCGATGTAAATCCCGATGTAAATAGTCTTGTATATAGTGCTTTATTCCTTGAATGGGAACTCACCCTTGGGTATATAAAGTATTTAGCTTAACATTAAAATAATGTTTCTGCACAATATTGATGAAATTATGCAATGTTAAAATATGTGCATATTGTTACTTTACTCAGACAGGGGGAGGATACTGAGTATAAAGCTTTTAAGTAATATTAAAAAAAACAGTTATATGAACATGCTTGCCTTTGAAAGGCTTCACTCAACATAATTTATCTTTGTGGTAACTTTCAAAGCTATACCACATTTCAGTTTTAACAGTAGCCTTAAAAAAAGAAAGAAACATTAACATGTCATTTTTATTGCCAATTTCCTTTAATGCAGCTCTTACATTATATAACATTCTGAATACTACAAAATTCTGGATATATATAAACCATTCCTCTTGCCCATATTTGATTATATTACTCCAACAGAATACAGTTGGGAAAAGAATATTCTACCTCTTTTGATTTTGAAGAAAATGGTGTCATCCAAATAGTTACTAACCAGCATTTTAAAGAGTCCAGAGATTTAATCATTTAGAGTAGATCTATGTATCTTATCATACTTTGTCTTGTAGAAAGGCTGCACTAACTACCAAATTGCTATTTATGGGGCAATGACTTAGCAACAGAACACTATAATGCCACTCTCAGCAGTCAAGTGTAGACAACGGTCTTTATGTAATGTGCATTAGTTTTATTAACTCACCTCCCCAATCTCCAGCTGCAAGAAGAATGAACTCAAGCAGAGCAAAGCACAAATAACTGGTTTTCACTCCTGGAAATAATCTCTGTGGAAATAACCATTAGCGTCGCTTTAGGTGTGCAAATTCACTTGATGCGAGGAGACACAAAATTTAGTGTGCTCAGTCTATTGATTTCAAGCTTAGATATCCCTAACTGCATGGTAACAGGCTGCAAATGTAGTTAGAACTTCAACATTTGTCTGATCCTTATCTGATCCAGCTCAAGGGATCTTATACACAACCCAGCACACCTTTTGGTTTTATGCTAGCATGTGCATCACTAATGTAAATGACTCAGTAAATCTGGATAGCATTTCCCCCAGTTAATTGCTTCAGGGTAGCAGGCCTATGATCTTTCTGATCTTGCTGGACTGTAGGCCCAAGAGTGGAAGGGCAGGGGACGTTTCTCATTCCCTCTCTTGTGAAAGACAATAGCTCACTGTTGTGTTTAGATGGCATTATTTTGGATTCTGCTCTTAACAGCTCTGCAATAGACCTAGTGAATGGTAATAACTGGAATCTTATTATGATGTCAGACATTAACTGTATTTAAGCACAGAAGTTTTGGAATTAAACTGATCATGTTATTTGGTGGAACTGCAGCATTTAAGACGTTAACATTTCCAGTTGAGGTGAGTTGTATAACCAATGGTTGCCTGTGCAAAATTGAGACATTTCTAAACAATGGGAAAGTGAACCATGAAAATTACTTCGTGTACGTATACTGTAGACGCATAAGTATTAGTATGACTGTAAGAAATTACAATCAACATTATGCCGCTTAAGTCTCTTGTATGGTATATTTTTACTTGATAAGTGGATCAAATGTTTATAGCTCCTAAGGAGACAATTACAGTGTATTTCAAAGTCATTTTCAATTTTAGGCTTGCTGTATAAATAAATGAACTTCTGATCACCTTTAATATTCAAATGGACTTTTTTAAAAAATATATATATATAAATTTAATGGTAATCCTCTGATAAATCTGAACTATTAATTGGCCTAGAATAAGATACGTTTTAAAGGGAACCTCTTCAAGGACATCTGTTGATTTTATTTGGTCCAAAATACATTTTAAAAGGATTCATGGAGTGTTCATACATGCAAGAAGAGTATAGACACATTCTGCATGGCTCCATATACTGCGAATTCAGTGGCCTTTATTAACGTTTTGGAGGTCTATGACTTCCAAACTTTGCCTTACTACACTGGAGAACATTCGGGACTCTGGAGAACCCTAAAAGTTTCACCACAGGGTGCAAAACCTTAAAGGATTAAAATGGCTCCTACCTGTGCTACCAACCAATGGACAGTCAAAACAGCATAAAGGAATCAAGGTCTGCATGACAGACTATATGCATCAGATGGCTCAGATTCTATCCCTGGGAAATCAAACAATGACTGTTCAAGTCTCTTCTGCCACATCTGGACAGCTCCCAAAATGACTGGTGAGATTCCTCCCAACATATACAGCAAAAACTAAAGATGCTGACAAGCTGGAGCAGGTTCAAAGGAGAGCTACCAAGATGGTGAACGGTCTGCAAACCATGTCCTATGAGGAACGGCTTAAGGAACTAGGAATGTTTAGTCTAACAAAAAGAAGACTGAGAGGAGACATGATAGCTGTCTACAAATACCTCAAGGGTTGTCACAAGGCAGAGGGATCAGCCCTGTTCTCACTCTCTCAAGGAAGGACTAGAAACAATGGGGTGAAACTGCAGGGGAAAAGATTTAGTTTAGATGTTAGGAAAAAATTTCTAACAGTAAGAGTGATCAACCAGTGGAACAGGCTGCCACGGGAGGTGGTTGGTTCCCCTTCGATGGAGGTCTTCAAGCAGAGACTGGACGGCCATCTGTCTGAGATGGTTTAGGAGATCCTGCCTTGAGCAGGGGGTTGGACTCGATGACCCAGGAGGTCCCCTCCAACTCTACCGTTCTATGATTCTATGAAAAACAGTCACTTAGGGTGCATCCCCATGCACATTTGGTCCGGTACCGAATGTGAGCTTGGCAAGGGGCATCCCCATGCGTTTTGGATTTGGTCTGTGGAAAGGAGACCAAATTCCCTCAAACTGTGCCAGACCAGGACCAAATCTGATACCCCCCAAAACAAGTCGTGGCACGGTTTGTGGCCCCTGTACACATTGCTTGGTGAGCCGAGACCACGCATGGGGACAGTCCTGGGATGGAGACTGGCGCACACGTCATTGGGAGATGGGGTGTGCTTGCTGTTCCTGCCCTGTGCATTGGAGTTTGCAGCCGCTGACATTTTTGGGGAGTGGAAAAATCCTGATCACCAAGGCAGGCAGGATAATGGCTTAATTTTTGTGCATTTTCCTCAAAAATATTTCCACCCCCATTTCCCGATTGCCAAGGCAGGCAGGATAATGGCTTGATTTTTGTTCCAGTTCCAAACATTTTCAACCCCCGTTTCCTGATCACCAAGGCGATCATGATAAAGGCTTGATTTTCTGCCTTTTAAACTTGACGGGCATTCTCGCGGTTCCCAGTGGAGTGGAGGTGCACAAAACTGCTCAAGTGCCTAACTGCCGTTAAACCTTGTAGAGGCTTTTGGTCTTTTAAAATTATTTATAAATTTATTATTGTTATTAAGATTTCAACTTTTTTCTGTGCCTCCCAGTCCAGTCCTGCCTTTCTGTGCCGCTAAAGGGGTGGGGGATGTGACATTTGCAGCTGGCAGCATAGGGCTGGGCTGACATCAATCCGGCTTCCAGTGAGGAGAGAGGAAATTCTGCAATGTGTGCAGACTGAACGTTTCAAAACCTAAATGGGAAGTTACACAGAAAAGTGACTGAGAACAACAGAGACAAGATCCAGAGGGACTTCCATATCTAGACTGACAAAGAAGTACTGGCAAATCAACTGGATACTGAAGTACTAAACAAAGGCAAGACAAGGCAGAAGCAGTGATAACAGATGTAGTGGTCCCATCAGGAAAAAAAAAGAATATGAGAAACTGGAGAAATATCAGAGACTAAAACAAACAAACTGGAGAAGATGTGGAAGGTAAAGGCAAATCTAGCCACAGTGGTGGTGAGAACAGTAACCCCCAATTCGGAAGAACAGCTTCTAGAGATTCAGAAGACCCCATTGCTAGGAACAGTTAAGGCACCTCACAGGACCCTCAGACTTCCAGGCCTTTGGTGGGAGACCCAAAACTAACTTATCTAAGGGATGAGAAAATCATTCGTAAAACCTTCCATTTTTTAAATTGTTAACATACATGAGGCACATAAACTATCATATTAACTTTTAATATCAATTGCTTTATTCATTTAGTCTCATAAGCGCAATCTGAGTCAATATACAGACATGTACTAGAACGATAGCTAAATCTTCAAATTTTTCCTGTATTTTAAAGCCTGAATTCAGCATTAAATATAATTTCAAAATTCTACTCCCTCCAACCTTTCTTTCTTTGTTGGGAAGAACCCTTCTTAATAATGTGCATGCATTCAACAATAAGCCATTCCATACCAAAATATATTTATAAATACAAAATATATTTATAAATTTGTATTTATAACACAGCTCTTGTGGACCAAGCTTTTTACAAGTGCTTAGAACACTGGTTACATTTATCTGTATGATGTTTGTAGAATTACACAGAGATCAGATGTCAAATTCCAGATTCCCTTATGTATATAGTTGAATTTTTCAACAGTTTAGGTGCCCAAATTGATACAACCTGATCACAGACTGGTTAAGGAGACTGTTAGAACCTGATCCCAAAGTGGTGAAGTCATGTAATAGCACCTAAGAAAATGAAATGCAAAGGCACATAAAAATGAGTTTCTAAACCACATCCTGGGAACAGGTCTTTTCTAGTCCATTTTGCTTAGAAGAACTTTCCTCAAATCATCTTTTTTTCTAGCCAGGAATAAAGAAAAAACAGGCCAGTTTCATCCCAGTTAAAATTATTACCTAAATGTCTCTCTTAAGTCATTGCTAGCTCAACTGCTGCTTGGCACGCTATTTGTTGGTTGTGTAAAATTTTGTGGATTAAAGAAATGATTTCACTTTAAGCCAAAGCCAGGATGTCTCATTACATTCATCCATGTTCCCAAAGCAGAACTGCTGGTGCCCTGAGGAGGCACAAACTGATTAAGCCACTAGTTTGTTTTTTGTTGTTATAATTGATTCATACTGACTTTGGCTTTTGAGGTCCAAATAGACTATCTAAAGCTGACATATTGGTTGGTTTTGCTGTGTTGGCTGTGAAATTGCAGCTGTAGTGCTCATATGACTATACGGTGCCATGTTTGCTGTTGGCAAAACATTCATGTTGGCCATTCCAGTGACACCAGGACTACTAAACAAATTCTGGCTTGCAGTAGCAGCTACCATGCCAAATCCAGACAGCTGAAATCCCATATTAGCATTCAGTCCATTTATCTGAAGGGTACCACTGAAGAAAAGCTACTCGAAAGTGGAAATTTAGGTTTGTTGATGGATTGGCAGGTCAGTAACACCATGTTCTTTCTTAAAGTTAGGCCCTTTTTCTCTTTGACAGGAGGAGTAATTGTATGAGGCTGAAGTTTAAGTGGCTATTAATTTTTCAGTTTTTGTGCCTGTTCTTTTGCTAATTTTTGCTTCTCTTCAAGGGTAAGTGACCCCTCCTTTTGATTTGTCAAGACTCAGTTCCCTTTATAGTCAGATTCTTTAGTTAAAATATCTGTTGCTAATTTGGTAAACACCTTGTCAATTTGATTGTGTGTATTATTGACTTTTTTTCTTCAGGTGTACTTATTTGATTAGTTATATCCAAAGGCTTCTGCTGTTCTTGCATAATATGGATTTCTTCGCTTGCTCCTGTGTTCTGCTTCTAATCTACATATCATCTCTTTTATAACTGAAATGAAGGAATTAAACTGATTCAAATTAAGAATGCTCTCAATGCAAAGATGAATCAAATGGGGCAGCACCTTTCCTGCAAGTTGCTCTTTTGTTATTCACAATTTCTTATTGCTAAGAGATGGTGTTTGTAGCCATGCATTTTTTAATCCTTGGTTTCTCAATAAATTTTTCATTGATGGATAGTCTATAAAGTTGGCAAATGTTGGAGTTACATTCAAGCAGAGTTCCTGTATTTAGACTGAAGGTGCCTCTAAGGTTCTGTAAACCATGGGACACCGTTCTTTATTTCAGCTGGAGGTCTTAATTTCATCTGGAGTTGTTTTGCTTAGTAACACATACATTTTTAAGGCATATTAACAGAATCAGTATTGGTTCCTGCTGTTTAATGACAGGACTTAGATCAGAGAGAATCAGCTTCTTCTGTAATAAGCAGAACAGACCTCAACCCAATTGAAATACTGTGGCAGGACCTTAAGTGAACTGTGCATAAACAACATTCCACAAACCTCAATGAACTGAAGCAATGTTGTAGAGAAGAGTGGGCCAAAATTCCCCAGAACAATGTGGCAGACTGATGGTCATATAGAAAATGATTATTTCATGTTATTGCTGTTAAAGGCGTTTCTACAAGTCACTGATTCATGGGGTGTACTTAGTTTTTCACACATGGATTTCTCTTCGGTCTTCATTTTTGTTAGGCATCAAACTCAGTTCCTCAGGTTGACTATGCCATGGTGGCCACCTCAGCACAACCTGGCATGACTAATTTGACCTTTTTTCGCTGCATCCCAATCCCATCAGTGTCATCGCCTACTCATTTAGTTAGAATTTTATCAGACTTTTTAATCAAAGAGGCTCCCCAAATTTGCTTGTAGATCATAAAAATCAGGAGTGTTCATCAAAAAACATATCGCTAGAAGAAAACTGAGAAGGAGCAGGGATTAGAATTTTAAGCATCAACTTCTCAAAGTGCATCTAGATGTTGCTTATTTATTCCATTTTATCTGGATATTCTGGAATAAAGCATGGCTAAAATATTCATATTCTATTCTTGAATACCCAAATATAGTGAATAAGTAACAGACCTCTGCATGCAGCCAGAGTTACAGTCCAGATAGTGAATGGCCTTTCCTAGGTAACAGATGAGGCAGCTTTAACAGATATGAAATAACACGCTTTCTTTTTGCCTGCAGACTGAGCGAAAGGCTGCTGCTAGGCAACTATAAACAGAGTCAAAGCAGGTGCAAAGCCAATAGAATTACTCTGTCTTTTTCTCCTCTTGCTCTGAAGCTCTCATAAAACTATTAAGAATACCTATGAGAGACTGATATGAAAGAAGGTTGATAAATAATTAGATACAGGGGCAAAGTCCAAATATTTTTATAGCTGTGATCAGACACAGCAAAAAAAAAAAAAGTCTGAGTGGCTCTAAGGCACCTTAGAGAGGGCTTTGAGGTGGGATTATTCACGCACCAGTCTGCCAGAACATTCTGTGTAAAAATGGTGGATAAGAAAAGACTTGGGAACATGATGTCCATACACAGTCTGAGGTGCCCCTTTTGTTATGTCTGAACACAGCCTATGACTCCAGCATTTCTCTGTCATCACAACAATATCCCAGCATCGTATATGCACACAGCCTAAGTACGCAGGCAGGCACGCATCCATACTGAACGGTCCTTACACTGCTATGAAATGAGTTCAGGTATGGATCCATACACTGTTTCGTAAAAAGTGGCTTGAGGAAGGGTACATGTCTGGATTTTGGAAATAGGTGTTCATTGCAAAGACTCTGTACAGAATCATTAGAATAATGTTTTCAGTAAAATTAATATAAACGAAAACAGGCTTACCTAATCACATGGAATGATCCCTAATCCTCTTCTTTACAACACCATCAAGTGCTTCAAACAAACAAAAAAAGTTAGTCAGCTGAACATTTGCTTGATAAAGGATAGATACTGTAATGTTTTTTGTATGATAAACTTAGTACCACCTACAGCAAGAAAGTCTGGACCAAGCCAAATCCAAATTCAGTCATATTTTAGGATATGTTTTTGTTTTCAGGATGTAGTGGCTTGGAAGAGAGAAAGGGGCAAATGAAGGTTTGCAGGCTGTATGGCAAAATGTTTCTTCCTATATTATCGTTCAAGATTAACTAAGTCCTAATTAATTTACTTACATAATGGATTTCACGTGACTTCACACACAGTCATGATTCCTTCACGAATGGAAGGAATCCATTTAAAAATCAGGAATGTAATGTTAAACACATTTATTAAAGTCAAATATACAAAACGTTTGTTTTCTAAATTAATATACATCACCAGTGGGACCTCAGATACTATAATGCTTCTTATATGATAAACCTATCACCAAAATGGCAACAATAACACATGAACAAAGCAGAATCTTAATTCAGTAATAATTTATTATACATTTTTATACTCTGGTTAGCAATTGTTTCCTCTTCTTATTGGACATTACTGAGATATAAGATGTGCTGTCACCACGAAAAATGGTAAAGATGGATGACCATGTCAGTTATTTCATGGAATGACAAATTGACTCTGCTGCTCTGAAAACAAGGAGGGGGAAAGTTTTTCTCTATCTGCCTTTGGTTGCTTGAGGAGCTCTTTCAACTGCCTGATAATAACTTTGGAAGTAGTTGAACTGGGGTCTTCTCAGGGCTTTATTTTTAATATAATATTCAGAGGTACTGTGTGTTAACAGTTCAAAGATAATTCATGGAAGTTTCCTTATTTTGTATACTTAAGTGCTACTACATTTCTTCAGTAATATTCTACCCAAAAACAGAAAAAGGAAGACATGAACATGAAGTTGGAGCGTGAATTATGTGAAGCTTCCCAGATAAACAAGACTAGGTAAACAATATTCTAAAATTCGTGCTGCTTACCATTATCCTCCTACTGAATTACTAACCTAGTAACATTAGTTGTATCTATGATGTTACCTTAAAAACAAAGGGGAAATGTATTTTCCCAAAGGTATTATTTATATTTATTATTACTATTTCCAAATATTTAAAGCACCTAAATACAGTATTGTGTCTCAGACAAGGGAATATGTTCCTCAGCACAGCTATCTGGTGTCTGCATTATCATAGTACAGCTTGACAGGGATTTAAATTTAATTTCTCAATTATCTGGAGCTAAGAAGCTGTAGTTCCTTTTCACCTTGAGGATTTCTGGATACCTTAAAAAGCAGAAAGATGCTTCTTAATGATCCATCTCTCTTTCTACACTAGTTGGCAGTCACTGTTGCTGTCTGTGTGAAGAAAAAAGTAATATAGCCTTACGAAGTAAGCTTTTTCCATCTTCTTATTTGTAGTGTTACAACCATTACTCTGAAGATTGTGTATAGCAGGTTTGCATATATGAAGGAAAGCATATCTATGGACTTACAGTCTCTGAACTGTGCAGTTATATGGGCCTTCTGACCAGGCCTGCCATGGAAAGCACCTAAAAATATTGTAAAAGCATGGTAAAGAAACCGTATTGAAAAGGACAGGTTGCCATCTTTAAACTCAGAAGCAGAAGAATTAACCAAGTTTTACTAACTTTTTGCCTCCCATAAAAAAACATCCTCCAGCACTTTGCATGTGATTGTAGAAGCAACTGGTGGTAACAAAAACGATAGACCTATTGATGTTTCAGGTGTTCAAGGGTCAGGCCATAATGCGGTATTAGGACTGGATCTGGCAGATAAAGAAGATCTATCTGAATCTACCTCTTTGCACAAATTCCCTTGACTTACAACTAGCAGCTCAGCTGAATTTTCAGAGAAAATAAATGTAAGCAATAACAAGCAAATTCTCTTTTTTCCAGCACCTAAATTCTTGACTGGCTCCCAGGAGATATGTTTATTCACAATTGTTGAACCATTAGATCAGTAATGAAAATAGCCAATTAGCTACAGCCTGGGCTATTGAGATTCCATTAGTAAGAGCTTTTTGGGATGCTCTCACTGAGCTTGCTTTGGAAATGTTTGATAACAAAGAATGTAAGACAGCTAGTGATGTTCCATTTGTTCAAATTCAAAACAAACTTAACTGTGATTCACCTCAACAGTGGACAGCTAAGATAAATGAGCTGAACAAACCCACACATAATGCAAGAGAGGCAGCAACACACAAAAAGAGAACACATAAAGAATGTCACTTATTCTAAACATGCTACCAAAAATAATTTCAGCAAGTTATTTAATTTACATGACACAAAACAAACTGTGCAAACTAAAAGACATAGAAAGAAATGCTAAAAATATTGTGATTTCCCCTAAAAATGAACAAAACTGTAGGATTCAGGAAACCCACAAAAGCAGTAGTAAAATGGGGTCAGGTGACCAAGTAGAAGGGGATACTTGGATGAAGGTGTTTTTTCTTTTGTATGGTTTCTGTGATTGGTATGTTTGTATATTTGGTTGTTGTTCAATATTTGTATACATACTTATAGAAAATAATAAAATATATTTTTAAAAAAACCAGTTCTGGCACATAGAACAAATTATGTAACAGACCATGCTGAACCAATAAAGTTTTGTGGAAATCCTTAAAAAAAATAACCAAGCTGGATTTAAAGACCAGCTTGACAAGCAGCTAAAGGGTGCTTCCGCATAGGCCATAAAAACACATTTAGAAACACATACAGGACACATACAAGACACATAGGAACTTACTTGCCGCATTGGAGGCTGGATCCGGGACCCGTCGAGGCGGCCACTTTCACACACCAGCAGGCAAGACCCGTTCTTAATGGGGTCTCGCTGCCGAAAGATCTGGCCTCCCGGAAGACCTCGAAAACTAGGTCTTCCATCTGGCCGCCCCTCACCTCAATCCATTCGGAAACAGGACACTTCCGCACACTTAGAGGCAAGGGGCCGGATGTGCCGGCAGCCGCCATCTGGGGAAAAGTGGAAGCGGGCTGGTCTGCTTCCTTCCGCCCTTGCCCATGCGCTGCACACCAGCAGAAACGCACAGTGACTGGCAGCTGCATGCTCCAGTCCTGCAGCTCTGGGGGTGGTGCCAGTGGCACGGGAGGCCGGATCCCCTTTTGAATGGGTGCTGTGGCCTCCACACAGCACCCAGGGGATCCTGCACATGTGCAGACGCGTGGGGCCTCCGAGGATCCATCCCTATTTCAGATGGATCCTCGGGAGGACGGATCACCAGGAAACTCAGGCCCAGTTCCCATTACAAGCTTATACCAGTTTCCATAACCCGAAATAATAGAACTGGATGCTAACGTGAATATGCCTGTTCCCATTATTTTCAACTTTAATCGCGTTCAATCCGGATTCTGAGGATTGTACATGGCGTACATGACTCAAGGGGGGACTCAAGTGGCTACTTTGTAAAAGCCGCTTTTCGGGGCTGCCCTGCCCTCTTCCTCCTGGCGTGAACGCACCACCCATAAGGGACCCCTTCACGTAGCCTAGCTGGGTGGCTGCCACTTGCCTGGATGGAGGAAAAACGGCAGCGGGCAGCCAGTGATTCTTTCCCCTCCTCTCCCCATTGCCCAGGGCACACAGCAGCAGCGGCAACTCAGGCCTTAAACATTCACACATCTCCAAGAACCTGCAGCTGCTTTGCTTTCCTTTCCCTTTCTAAAGGTCAGAACTTTCAAAGAGGCAGAATTGCACAAAATTGCAACATTGTTATCAGGTGTGAAGTATGTGATCGCTACAGTGTAGCAGCTGCTGTAAGGGGCGGATTTTTACAGGATTTTTCACTATCTTTGGAAGCAAGCTATCGGGGGAGGGAAACCCTAAACATGCATTCTCATCCCACTAACACGGACCGTTCCCACGGTAAGAAATGCAAACCATTTCAAGCGCACGAACCGGAGTGAGACCTGTTGAAATGAGGGTTAACATTTACAATGCTTTGGGGTGATTTAACACATGGAAAGTGTGTTAAGCCAATCTGACGTGGGGTCTGCGAGGATTGAAACTGTATTGAATCCAAAATAAGCTTGCCGTGGGGATTCGCCCTTTGTTTACTTGCTTGTCCCCTCCCAGCCCTGAAACAAGACGCCTGGAGTTGCTCTTCACTGGGAAACGAAGCAGCTGAGGAGCACAGGTCATGCCTCTAGAGATTTTCAAACTTAAGCCTCCTCCCCACCACCAAAAGCCCCTTCTCCATAATACCCTCTTTGCCTTCCTCTGCAAATATATATATACTTAAGGCACTGAATGTTGTTTGCACAAATGAACATGCATGGTACATATACAACAGGCAAAAATCGCTGCTCTGGGGCAAGCAGAGCACAACAACTACAATTTCTCAGCTTCTTGGGCTGTGGTCACACTTAAGGTTTAATCCAGCTTCAGTCCCCTTTCAGAGTAAGTTAATCAGCAAAGTTACAAGCGGTTTTCTTTCAGTGTTAGATAACTCAGAAAATTCACCTTTGGGAAGAAAATCACAGGTCACTTTGCTGAGGTGTTCTCTCACTCTGAAGGGGGAGCAAAGGTGGATTAAACCTTAGGTATAACCAAGGAGGAAGAAAGAGGGAAGGAAATACCACGGAGGCAGCTATCACTCCATTCAACTTCACCCTAACCACTGTGAGTCAGTTTGGGCTGGTGGTTAGGGAGCTGGACTCTTATCTGGGAATACTGGGCTCGATTCCGCTCTCCCCCATGAAGCCAGCTGGGTGATCTTGGGCTAGTCACAGCTCTCTTCTGAGCTCTCACTGCCCCACCCACCTCATTGAGTGTTCTGTTGTGGGGGAAAGATCAGAAGGTTTGTCAGCCGCTTTGAGTCCCCTTAAATGGGTAAGAAAAGCAGGGCAGAAAAGCCAACTCTTCTTCTAACAACAAGCAGCAGCAGCCACGACTTCATGCCACAACACTGCTTTTAACAAAAAGCATCAGGCAACCGTGTGGCACCTATCAGCCAGATCAGTGGTCAGCAAACTCATTAGTCAACAGAGCCAAATATCAACAGTACAACGACAAATTTCTTTCGAGAGCCAAATTTTTAAAACTTAAACAATATAGGTAGGTACACCGTTATTAACTTAATTAGGGTACTCCTAAGCTGGAAGAGCCACACGTGGCTCCCAAGCCGCGGCTTGCCTCCCACTGAGCCAGATCATAAACGCAATCAGACCCGAGAAGCAACTACTACGGGTAGCAAAGAGGAAGCGGGCTTAGTTGGCTCTCTCTCTCCAGGAGCGTCGCTGCCTTTCTCAGTCAGCCTCTGGTCGGCGGCGTGATGACGTCACCACTCACTCAAGGCTCCTCCCTCCCTCTCCTCTTAGTCTTCTCCTTTTCCCCCGCCCCGCCCCGCCCCGCCCCTTACCCCCGCCCCCACCCCGAGCCGGCAGGAAGAGGAGAGACTCGTTTCGATGTGGAGGAGGTTGCGGGAACGTCCCGGGTCGGGAGCGCGCACGGCGACGGCCTGGGCGCCATGTTGGAAGGCTGCTGCTGCCGCTGCTGAGCCCGGCCGCCGGGGATCCTGTGCTTCTCTGTTCCACACACTCCGTCTCCCCGTTTGAAGAAGCTGAGCCACCACTGCCGCCGTCGCCGCCGCCGCTGCTTCCTGTGGGGGCCCCGACGGCACGAGGAGGAGGAGGAGGAGGAAGAAAGAGGAGGGGGAGGAGGAGGGAGGCCAGGGGATCATGGATGTCGAGAGGTTGCAGGAGGCGCTGAAAGGTGAGGGAGGCTTTCCTTTCCAGGGGGAGTTTGGGGTTACTCTGAGGTCACGGGAGGGGGGCTGGGAAGGCTGAGCTGAGCCTCCGTGGCTGTAGGCAGTCCTTGGGAGAAGGGGTAGGAGACAGTCCCCTACCTTCGTCGGCGGGTGTGTGTCCGAGAAGGGGGGCTGCTCCTGACTCCCGCCAGAGAGGGAGCAGCAATTCTGATTTTTAGGGCCCTCCTTTGGACCCCAGGCTTCCCTGTAGCACGTAGCAGCACGTAGACCCTGATATAACGCAGGCAGAGCTTTCCTCTTTCTTTAAAGGGGCCTCGAGAGCCTCCTCCCAAAAACGGCGATCTGCGTTTTATTCGTAGACCTGTGCCTGCTCCTTTGTAATCCCCTTTTCTCTGCCCCCCCTTCCTGTTATTTTTACGTCCATGCCAACCCCTCGCACCCTTTTGCCCCTCCACAGCATCATGTTACCGTCCAGCCTGAGACGGGCAGCCTAGGGTGAGGAATGAGCATTGAAATAAAAGTTGAAAGTCAACTTTGCAGCAATTTGCCATGTTTTTAATGTGAGTTAGAAGCAAATGAGGGTCTGGTTTTGTAGCAAAGCACTTCACTGTAGCATGGGAAATAGTAATGGGGTGAGATGGTATTAAATAAATATTTATTATTTTATGTATTTATACCGTAAGGTCTCCCAGCGGGTAACGACATTTAAAATCGAACATCATTAAAACAATAACAGTATGTACTAAAACAACAGTATCTGCAAGTGAGAAGAGAAAAATGTATCCCCATTTAAATACAGTGTGCCCTCAATGTTTTCTTTTTCTATTGCCTATTTATTTTGCAGATTTTGAAAAGAGGGGGAAGAAGGAAGTGTGCCCAATACTAGATCAATTTCTTTGTCATGTTGCAAAGACTGGAGAGACAATGTAAGTGATTTTAATTGATATCTCCTTTATGTGCTTTTGGTCATGCTGGCTTCAGAATTAAAAGATGGTGCATTTCTTCACTGAAGATTGAGAAATCTCACTTCTATAATTACCTTTAATCTTTCTACAGTTTACTTGAGTTCAGTTGAAACTTTGTGTCTTTCTTTCATGGGAGCAATATATTCTGTAAAAAGCATATGTGTTGAAATCAGTTTCTGATTACCTCTAAAAATTAAATGGTTACTAGATTTTATCACTGTGTACCTGAAAAGATGAAAAAAAGTGCTGTCTTTTCTGTAGTGTGGGTCAGTTTTGATTTACAGTAGTGGATGGCACAAAATGACATTTCCTTTTCACACAGCTGGAACTGCCAATCAGGGCAGTGCATGACTTTTATGGAAGAACTTGTTTGGTAACATTACATAAACATGTCCTCAATGAAGTCCAAAGTTTGAGACAATGCCACTTTAATAATTAGCAACTGAAACTTCTCACCCAACAACCTTTTACTACTGTGCTTCATGATCAAGAAATAAAACCAGTGCATGGATATATGCATAAGCATCCATGTTAAGTCTCTGGTCAGCTTCTGGTCACTGTTCATATAAAGACTGAAACTATGGGAAGTTGTTTTTAAGAATCTCTGTGTTTGTGATAGTTTTCCTTTTTTTCACTGTGCTGTTTTTTACAACCATAACAAAAGTTCTGCTGACTTTATCAGTTTTAATGTTAGTTGTAGTAACATTTAGTGCTAGATAATAAAGTATTGTTCTGATAATAATGTTGTAATGGCAGAACCTATCATGTGGTTGGAACCATTTGGCATTGATTAAAGCAGAGGTTTGGGTTCTAGTATCTTGGTCTTTGCTACAAAAACAGATTTAGAGAATATGAATTATAGAAGGTGTAAAATAATGGAAGTGGTTTTTAGGAAAAAAAGTACCATTACTGTACAATAAGAGGAAGGCAAAATAAATAGTAAGTACATTGGGAAAGGGTGTGTTTCATCTGTAGATACTTGCACTTAGCTTCAGAATGGGAAGGTGTTGTGGGCTGTGTCATTGGCTCTGAAAATAAATTTTGAAGAGTTATTTGGCTTTATGTACGGATTCTGGAAGGTATTTTCGAGTGTAAGGTGTAATAATGGAGAAAGAAGAGTTATTTAAGGAAGCAGTGTGCTAGTAAGTGGCAAAAGCTTTAATAACTCGTTTAGGCAGGAGGTTCGTATGGATCCATGTTCAGTCAGTTCCAGGATGTAAGAAGGGGTTCCACACTGTGACAGACATAAAAAATCAAGGGAATAAATGTGAGACAGTGAAGGATGGAGCAAGCACATTAGGAACTTAGGGAACTTACTTTGTATGTGATCAGCTTTTAGATCCCACCATCTACTTCCCGACTTACTTGCCAATAATATATTTTTTCAGCCCTTGTAAAGCCAAAGATGAATTTTCAAGGTTTTTTTTTTCAGTACTGACCTTGCCAGCAGGCAAAATGAATCAGTTATTGTGTACACTGGTTTGTATATATTTCTCCCTCATTACTGCATTTAAGAACATAAGAAAATCCTTACAAGATCAGGCCGCAGTCCATCTAGTCCAATACCCTGTCTCACATGGTGGCCCACTTTTGCATTTTTAAGCAAAAGACGAGATCAAACCCTTTACCTATTCTTGCCTCCCTGCAAATATAGAGGCCCAGTACCTATTCTTTCAGCCAATGGTATGGATCCACTCCAAGAATTTATCTTACCCCTTCTTAATGCCATCCAGAAATACATTAATATCTGTACAACTTGTTTATTGGCTCATTTATTTAGCAGGAAGGGCATATGTTTCCAGTGTGTGTTGTTAACAAGAAAAGTAACCCTTTGCTGTTGAGGGCATTGTGGAAAGGACAATGATGACATGCACACTTCAGCAACAAATGTTTATTTTAACCAATTTATGGCATTTGTACAATTAGTCTTATTCACAAAATAAACTTTTCTATTTGGCTTCACTTTCTAAGGAAAGGTAAAGTCTTGCAATTTATTTTGCTCTTTGAATTAAAAAAAAACCCTGCTCAAATCCAGAACATTATTGGATTTTATCAACCTTTCCTTTGAAAATGTAATTTGCAAGGTCATTCTGATCAGTTTATACTAATATCAGTGTGTCTAACTCTCTAGTGACTCTGAAGTGTAGAATTTAGCCCAGAGGAATCCATAGTGCTGATTGGAGACCACAGTAATGGTCTTTTAAAGAGTTAAGAAGTTAGGGATTTGAAGGATCAAGCCACTGTTTAACTGGCTCAATTGTCGCTGAAGAAACTATTGTTTCTGCCTGTCATTTAGCTAATTTGAGCACCTCTGTACAGTCTTCAGGTGACCTGAGCAGTACTTGGATGAAGCACTGGTGTTTGTGGTGCTGCCTTGGGTGAGGACCCATTGCCAGAACGAAAGTCATCCCAGTAGAGTCTTGGATCTCTTCTCTTCATGCTAGGGTTGAATTGTTTTTGTTATATTACCTAACAGTTTTTCATATCCATAGATTTTTTTTCTGGATTTATTTCTTTAGTTTGTTTGTATGCTGCTCTTAAGCCTAAAGACTCTGAGCTAACACGCATATATGGTTCAGATTATTCCAAGAACCTTTGTGAAAAATATTAACATGTCACACTTTATAAAAATAAGACTCATTATTTTTTGGAGAATGTTTATATTAGTCTGTTTTACACACATTGAATATTTCTTTTTTTAAAAAAAACCCTAGAAACTTTTTGAATGTGCCATATTGTGAACTTCCAACTTTTAAGATACAGTCACTTCATGAATTGATCCAAACTTTTTTTGAAACCATCCTGGCTGGTATTTAGTACCACATACTAACAAATTCTAAAATTTTCCTGTGTTGTATTAAAAAGATTCAACTTGGCTGAAGCTTGGTTCTAGTATTCTGGAAAAGAAAGAAAACCTTCTCTTCATCCATTTTGTCCACACCATGAATAATTTAATAATCTATCATATCTGATCTTACTTGTCTCCTTTTTAGACTAAAAACACACAGACATTGCAACTTTTCTTCATCCAGTCATTTGATCATCTTGTTTCTCTCCTCCAGTCTGCTGTATATTTTTGTTTTGTGATGTTACATCCAAAACTGAACACAGTATTTCTGCTATGGTTGCACCATTGATTTCTGTAAGGACATTATAAAATTAGCATTTCTGTTTTCAGCACCATTTTTTAAAATTAACATGCTCTTGGCCTTTTTTATAGCAGATATGTACTATGTCAGTACATGATCTCTCCAAGATCTTTCCTGATCATCAAAGTTAGTTCTGATCCTATTAACATATTGGAGTAGTTTGGATTTTTATCTCCAATGTACATCAAGGTACATTTGTTCTTATTGAACTGCATCTGTCATTTTGATGCCTGGTCTCTTAACAGTCATCAATATGCCTCTGGTTTCCCTCTCTTCCAGTTCAGATCAACAGTAGTTCATAAATTTACCTTAGTACAGTTGGCTGAGTTATTTGATGGTAGTTAGATCTGTGTTTCTTATTTGGCTTTACAATATTTTCTCTGAAAGACAAGCAGGCCTATCAATAAACAAGCTTTAAAAACCCTTTTCATGACAGTGTTTTGACTTTTCTTGATGAGTAATTATGTTATTCTGTATGCAAATACTTTTTCCTGATAACATTTGGAGCAATGGAAGAAAGGTGCATGCAAGATTAAATTTCATCTGATTTATAGTTGTGCTGCACACTTAGTATGGGTTACAATTTTCTTTTATAACCATTTAAAAAAGGAACTATGTAGTAGGCCAGTGGAGGAGAACAGAGGGTCAAGGATTGGTCTGCCGTTTTGGCATTTGGAATCGTGGCTTTCATTTACCACTATTTTCTGCATTCCTGCCATTCGGGTGGTTGTAACTGCAGTGGCTGTTTTATTGCCCTACCTTGTCATACTGGAAGGTTCAAATAGTGGGTGATGGTGATGGTAATGGAACACATTTGAAAATACTTGGTTTTTACCTGTTCAGGGTGTAGTTCTGTACAGTTAGTATGGCAGAACAGTTTCCTTGACAGCGAAAGACTTCAGGAAAGTTTTGATTAATACAGTTTATCAATTCTTCATTTTTGTTTTGTAAAAGGATATCGATTGCTTATAACAATATTGATGTATCTTATGATTCTTGTGCACTTTTGTGTTTTTCAAATTAAAGCGTTAGCTCATAAGGACAAAAAGGACAGAGGAACCCAGCTGGATCAGGTCAAAGCCCATCTAGCTCAGGATTCTGTCTCACACAGTGGCCGATCAATTGTTCCTGGGCATCTCAAAGGCAAAACCTTCATTTGTTTTGAGTTCCCTGCAAGTGGCCTTTAGAGGCACCCTGCCTGCCTCTCCAACTTGGAAACAGTACCCAGTCATCAGTTCTAGCAGCCAATGGTAAACCTCTTCTTCATGAATTGGTCTCGCTCTTTCTTATAACGCTCTAGGCTCATTTCTGTCACCAGCTTTCTAGCAATAAATCCCATAGATTGATTACTGTCTGGGTAAAATAATAATAATACTCTCCTTGTTAGTCCTAACACTCCTGCTCATCACCTTCCTAGAGTGCCCCCTATGTTGTGTTGTGTGACAGAGAAAATATTTTTCCCTATCCACCTTTTCTACACTGTACATCATTTTATATATTTCAGTCATGTTTTCTCTTAAATGCTGTCTTTCAAAGCTAAAGAGGCCTAGACATTGCAGCCTGATTTCATAAAGGAAGTGTTCCATCTTTGATCATTCTAGCTGCTCTTTTCTGCAGTTCTACAATATCTTTTCTGAAGTATGATGACCAAAATTGTTAATAATATTCCAGATGTGTCTCAGCATAATTTTATAAAGAGGGAGTCACATTATGGTCAATGTTCCCTGATGGATTAGCCATAGAGATCTCCTGAGCATTACTTAGGATCGGTTTTCCCCTGGTTGGTTTTATTTGTTTGTTTGTTTGTTTACATTTCTATCCCGCCCCATACCCTAAGGTCTCTACAGCCATCTGCTCTAAGGAACAGTCATTTAACATGTCTAGGGATTTTATCTTTCTCTCATGAATTGAATAAGAATCTATTCAGTCCTTGTGAAGATAGTTGAATTCTCCCACTATAACTGCCCTTTCTTTTTTGGAAACTTCCTTGTCCTAGTTTTCCAAATGCCAATCTCCTGGAGTTTTGTTAGGAGGGTGATAGTATATTCCTAAACTTAGACTTGCTTTTTGGCTTGATGCTCTTACTCACAATGCTTCTGTGGATGGGTCTGATTCACCTTGATGTTCCAGTTCATAAGAGGCTCTCTTTTTTAATGTAGAACATATACACCACGTCCAATTTACCTCTGATTGTCCTTTCTGTACAGTTTGTAACTTGGGATAATTATATCCCATTGTGAGACTCATCCAGGAACTGAAACAGAAATAGAGTGAAAGAGAATAGATTCTCTTCAGTGTAAGAGAATCTTAGCCATAGCAAAACAAACCCCCTATCTCTTTAGCCTGTCAACAGTTATATCCATACTTGCTCCCCCCTTCACATCAAGGCATTTGGTATCTTCTTTATGCCCTAAAACAACGGTATATATGGTTATCTGTTGTCCTTGAACTGAATGCCATAAAATTCTAACAGGAGATATATCAACCTTTCTCCAAGAATTCCCATAACTCTACTTCCTTCTAGCTATTGTGCCTATTATATATGATTCCTTGAGAACATAGAAATGTCAGTGTGCCATGCTCATGTGAAATACCTGAGAATAAAAAGACTAAAATAGCATGGCAGTAACAACAGAGCTGGCATTCATTGGTTTTGATCAGCCCACCAGGTTCCAATTATGTCACTAATATCTGTTTTTCTTCCTTCAGTAAACACTTCAACTTCCGTCTTTTGGTTCCACAGCTTCTACGTTTGCATATAGGGATTTGTATGCAATACTCTTGTGCAAGTTCTCTCCTGTAAGACCGTGTGAAGTCTTACATGGTCTCTCATATCTTTCTGCTTGTATACTATTGACTAGTCCCTACCCAACACCATAGTCTGTAATCATTTGAATATTAAACACCGGCAGTCTGGTTCCACCTTGATTCATGTGCATCCAATGCCTTTTGCACTGGTTTGGCTTCTCACAAAATATTCCCCAGTTCCTTATCCACACATTGAGACTCCTGAGCTTCATGCGCCCTGGTTGGATTAGCATGTGGAACAAGTAGCATTTCTTGCAAAGCAAGCGTGGAGGTCTTGGACTTCAATCTTCTACAACCAAAATGTGGCTTGCAAGACTATCTTCCGTTTCTGGGTGTTTTCCCACTGTCACTAGAAGTACCCATTAATGGGTACAAAAATGCCATTTAGTACCCGTTAATGGGTACTTAATGGGTACTTCTAGTGAGTGAAAAAACACCCTCTGTTACCTTCTTTTAGTTATGATCTCAAGAGGGAAGCCTTCTTGAGTATACACTTAAACTCAAGTTGTTGCTGAAGTATTTAATAAAAACACTTTTATTCCACTTTTTTCAGAAAGAAGTGCACCCTATGTTCACCCTTCATTTTTTGAAAAGGTTTGTTGAATAGCTGAATTCAGTAAACATGTTTTAGCTGTAGTAAAGTGATACCAGTTGTCTAAAAAGAAAAAAGTACTGTGTTTTTGTATTCATGATTGGGTTGGTTTTATGATTTTTAATACTTTTTCAGTTTGAACTCCCATAATTTTGTGGGCAGTTTTAGTTTTGTAGAAAGAGAACACTTTTAGATTTAGAACATTTTTTGTACTCCTGAGGTATTCTGACTGTAAAATGGGAACAGAACCCTTCTGTAACTTGGGGAGTTTCTGAAAATACAGTATCTGTTATCCAGATAGACCAAATTCTAATGTTACAGGAATTATTACAAATGTTGCACTCAAGGGGGTGAACAGACATTACTGACGCCCATCAGTTTAAGGTCTGTTCACCCCCCTGAGTGCAACATTTGTAATAATTCCTGTAACATTAGAATTTGGTCTATCTGGATAACAGATACTGTATTTTCAGATACTCCCCAAGTCTCTCTGTTCTGGAGACTTTGGGTGTTTTTCCACTGCCACTAGAAGTACCCATTAAGTACCCATTAATGGGTACTTAATGGGTATTTCTAGTGACAATGGAAAAACACCCTTTGATATAACTGGAATTTTAACATAAGTCAGAATAAACCTGTTTTGTAAAAAAAAAAAAAAGCTTACAGGCTGAAAATCCAAATTTAGTAGAATTTGTTTCCTCCTACTCACTATGTGTTCAGAGGCTAAGATGCCTAGGGGTGAGGAAGTAAAAAAGGGCCAATACATGTGAAACATTTTCCTGGAGACAGAAATGCTGATAACATAAGAATGTCACAACTCAAGACTAGTTTAAACTGGGATGTATGAACAATTTTTGTGAGTGTGAGATTTTGTAAGTTGCATACTTCATGACCTGGAAAGCGACTGAACTGTTTTCTGTAGGTTAAGTGATTGGATTGTTCCTGACATTTAACATAACAAAAGGTACATAATAAAAGATTGAGACTAGGATTGTTTATAAAGACAGTTGTCTTATTGAAATGTTTTTCAAATGTACTGTTTCCTTGACTGCTGCTAGTTTGTTAGATTACTACAGTACGCCCTGCCGTCTGTTCCAAAGTCATTTTGAACAGAGTTTGTTGATGAAGAAAATTACCAAAACCATGAGGCACATTAGCAATACTGAAATAATTAAACAAAAATAAAATCTAAGTTCAAGATTAAGGAAAATTTAAAAGAATAATGTTTTGCTTATCTTTAGAACATTTAAAATGTTTAGAAGCAATATCCCTTATAAGTAAGAGCAGGTCTATAAATGGATCTTTCCTTTCATGTCAAGGAAAAGGCTAAACACAGTAGTCAGTTTTGTAAGCAAGCCCTTAACCGTTTTAAACGAATATATAAATTCTACTTTCCCCACGTTATTTTTGTATGTACATTAAAGCTTGTCAGCATGGAGTAGAATGCTCTTTTCTGTTGTTTACAAAAGTTTCTTTCTGTGGAAAAAATTCACTTCCTGTGACTAAAGAAGTGACTTACAAACAACTCTTTTAAGCCAGCTGCAGTTCACATGCAGAAACAAGTGAAGTAAATTTGAACTATATAGTGTTAAAAAATGGTGCTAAGATTGTCTGTAATTAGCATAAGTTCTGCATATCTGTAGGTATTTTGGGTTACAAATACCCAAAATAAGATATAAGATAGAAACTGTTGTTTAAAATACTCAGTATCAGGATAAGAAAACTCACCAGACACTTCCTAATTTTTTTTAACTTTTGTCTTTAGCTATGTATTCTGGCTGCAGAGATGGGGACCTTTTTCATGATCTCCTAACGTGTTTTTGGTTCTGACTTTTAAACATACTTTTTAGGCATAGTTTTTCTCCCTGTTATAGAGTTGGATAACTTTCCTCCAGAAGTTTTGCCTAACAACTTTAGTTACTGTATTTTCTGGCGTATAAGACTACTTTTTAACCCAGGAAAATCTTCTCAAAAGTCAGGGGTTGTCTTATACACCGGGTGTCGTCTTCTTATATGGCGCGTATATCCCAAACTCTATATTTTAACTGGAAAGTTGGTGGTCATCTTATACACCCAGTCGTCTTATACGCCGGAAAATATGGGTATTTAGAAATTTGTATCAAATCCGACATCGGTTCTTCTGAGCAGTTTTCAGGAACTATAACATTAGAAGTCTTCAGCAGATGACAATAGCAACTGTTTGACTGATAGGGACAAACAAGGTTATACTTCTGTTGTTAAACATCTACTCAAGAGTTACATGGAACTCTTATAATTTGTGGTCCTAAATTCTATAATCTGTGTCACCTTCTGAAACATCCGTTTCATCTGTGTTTGCGTGTGTATGCGCACGTGTGTGAGAGAGAGAGTGTTTAATCTCAAACCTAAAAGTTATAATTCATGCTTTGCTGAAATTTGGACTTACTAGAAGTATGTTTTTTAATTCTGAATGAGGACATTTAGATATAGATCTTATAAGCACCTCTGATTGAGACATTTGTTCACAACCTCTTCATTAAATTCTCGTTTGTACTAGAATGTTATTGCATGCCTGGACATGTTAGCAGGCCAGGCCCTTTCTCATTTCTGTGTTCCAGATACACATCTGTATCTGACAATTACTGGGCAACAAATAGCAAAGAAAAACCCAGCAGATGGGGCATTTTTTCTTTCTCTCCATTACTGTAGTTAGATACTGACTCAAATAAATAAATACTGTATTGAATCTATGTATTAATTTAATAACATCTTTTGTGTGTTTCTAATCTTTTTTCTGCCTTTTTCTGCATCGTTTCCACATTTTTTTCTTTTTATGCTTATTACTGGGTTTTGGAACATCAGTAGTATTGTATGTTGATGGATCCAGTTTATTTGCTAGTAAGTTACCTGGCATTAGTATATTTAATTGTGAACTTTTGATAATGCCAAATGCAAATAAAAATATCAAAGTAGTGCTGATCTCCTTTTCTTTGGAGAGCCTCATCAATTTTTCTCATCAGCCTTTAACGTGTGTCCTGATTTATTTAAATCCTTTTTCTTAATATCTTGCTAAATAACAGGCCATGGATTACTGAGAGATCAGTTCATTCTTCTCATATCTTGGCAGTACTCTGCCTTGGCTGTTTGTTGCATTTTTGTTGTCTAGACTGAACACAACCAAGAATTATCTGCGTAATTCACTGAAATTCAGCTGTGTTAGAACACTGTTCTTTTTGCTTTTCTTTCATTGGGTGAAAACTTACTAAACTAGTTGGAGTACTTAAGATAGCTCATCACAGATGGATATAAGAGGTCATGGCAAAGCAGATATTTAAGTTATTATCAGAAATAATAGTAGCAGTATACAGAGCCTGTTGATTTATTAGCATTTCTTCTGACAATCAGCGGTCCTGTATCTGTGTCCTTATTTTCCTCTACCATGGGATTAATATTCCAGAAATAGACGTTGTACCACAACATTTTGAACTACATTCCTAATTGCATTTTAAAAAATATTTAATTTCCTAACCCTGCTCCTCAAAGCAGATATTTTTGTATGAAAAATCTTGGACACTGTGGGAATTGTATTTGTAATTGCTTATCGAAGTCAGCATTGATTTGCTGTTTTTCTCAAAAATATGAATGGTGGAGACACTAGTTTTGTCCAGTGTCCTAACATTTAGCACTCCAACCTCTGCCAAGTGTTGAATATCTATATTAGGCATTCACACTTAGTCACCAGCTTAACAGGGATCCATTTATAATCAAATAATCATTGTTAAGCTGGTGAACACTTAAGAACTATATTAATCAGAATTGTTATCAGCTGAATTGGAACCTAATCAGGGTTCTGTTTAACAACAGGTGTTGGATGACTGTTTTTTTTTCCTACACCACCACCACCCCGCGCAAAAAAAAAAGTGTCATGACTTTAGATGAGTTTCAGAAGGAGAGAACTCTGGGTTTCAGAGATGAAACAATAGTGCATTGTTTGAGAAAAGAGCCATTTACCATGTACACTGGCAATACCAATTCAGGCATAACTGATAAAAATGACTGTTACGCAACATCAGGAGGGAGTTTAATAGCTAACTGAAGGACTTAATTTATATTGTTTTCTAGGAGGCTTGGTACTTTGTTACAAGGACTGGACAAAGTTTACATAGAGAAAAGTATAGGGACCATCATATTGGATGTGAGAGAATTTTAACTTGAAAAAGTTTCCTCAAATATGTTGTGTGAGCCAGTGAATGTTGCAATTTAATTTAAAAGCAGGTTGATGTGCTCCTTGAAAGGAGGCTATCTCCCCTAGAAGATCAAAAAGCAAGGCCTAATTTTAATAGTTTTGAAATGTCTGTGCTTGTTAAGAAAGGTTATTCTGTACATGCTGGTAACATGTTCAGATATGATAATAGTGCACTGGAGTTCTGGGATGCATTGTGCTGTCTAAAAGATGTAAGGAAGCAAGTCAGGATGAGCTCTTAACTGTCCAGTATTAAAAGGCAGCTGGCTGGATGGATAGTAAAGAGATTGAAAAGAGAACAGATTGGGAAGTTTTGTGAACTGTTATCCGGCACTGTTAATATAATAGAATGGTCTTGCTCATCTCTGGTTAGCGTTGAGGATATATTTTCTTGCGCATGTTATGTTATTTTGTGCATATACAGTCTGTTGTACGAAAGTTCATGGAAATCTTGCTTGCAGAGGAGCTCATGCACATCACTGTATCAAAGCAATTTCAAAACCAGCCACCTTACCTTTGTATAGATTAAAAATGAAAAAGTTAAATTAGTCTCTTTCAGTGGATGGATAAATATAATTGTAGTAGAAAATAGTTTTTTTCCTCCCTTTTAACATACCAGAAAATACTCTGAACTGAGAAATAGGCTTCACTGTGACTCCCCCCGCCCCCATGCACCTCAGGGTAGTGTTTGTGGGGCTGTGAAGGTTCCAGCCATGTTGGAGTTTCAACATGATTGAATGTTGTGAAGACTTTAATGGATAGACTGCGGTTATCTGTTTCTCAGTGTTTAGATGTGTTTATGGCACAGTTGAATGTTTTTTGATATGTAGAAAAAAATTCAAAAGTAATAAATTCCAAAAACATTTGATTTAATTTTTATACCTTAATATCATGCTATGAGTTATAGTGATTAAAGCATATAAAAAACAGTTAAACATAAAAAATTAAAACCAGCTTAAATTGTGGTATATAATTGCAGTCATAGCTAATTACAGTATAGTGACAAAAGGGAGGACAGATTGCCTCTGTAACGGTAGGCTCAGCTAAAAAAGTGCATTGTTTTCAGCTATCTAAAGAGATACAGTGATGTTCCTTGGCCCATCTCAGAAGAGAGACCATTCTACGAGAAGCCATTTCATAAATTGCCTCTCCTTTAGCTTTTGAAAATGGTGGAATTGCCAGGAGAGTGTCCAGTGGCTATTAGTACACAAATATGTCTGTATCAGAGGCAGTGCTCCTTTATCTATTTGGGGAGTCAAGTTTTGTAGGGCTTTAGAAGTCATAGTTTAGTACCTTGAATTTATTCATTTGTATTTTTATCTGGCTCTACATCTCAAAGTCTCAGGGTGGGTTATAACAGTAAAATCAAGTTAGAAGAACCTCACTAAAAACACTAACAGTGTCTGACAGTGGGGAAGAAAAGCTGTTCTTCAGGCAAAAGACAGGCTGAAACAGTGTGCATTTGCCATATTTCTAAAGTTATATAAAGAAGATGCCTGGTGCACCTCAGGAGAGATTGCTATTCCATAGTCGAGGAGCTACTACCTCTGTTTCAAGTACCCACCCCTACTTGATGGTGGTGGTACATGCAGAAGGACCTCATCTGCAGATCCTAAGCCACAGGCAGGTTAATATGGGAGAAGGTATTCCTTTAGATCAGTGGTTCTCAACCTTCCTAATGCCACAACCCTTTAATACAGTTCCTCATGTTGTGGTGACCCCCAATCTAACCCCACCCTTGAAATTATTTTCGTTGCTTCTTCATAACGGTCCATGTGAAAGAGTAGATCAGCCCCCAAAGGGGTCGCGACCCACAGGTTGAGAGCCACTGCTTTAGATATTTGGGGCTTAAGCCACTTAGGGCTTTATAGGTCAAAGTTAACACCTTCAATAAGTTTGAATATCATTGGCAGCCAGTGCAGCTTTTTAAAGTCTGGGGTGATGTGCCAGCAGTTCCAGCTAACAGTCTTGCTATTGCATTCTGCAGCAGCCCAGTTTCTGAATGGTGTTCAAAAACAGCTCCAAGTAATGACATTATAGTAGGCCAGTCCAGAGCTTCTGATTCAGGCAGCATAGAGTGAGCGAGCTGGGTATCACCTTTACATTGATGACACATCCCTTCATAACTTCTGAATATCTCCCTGTGGCTTCATATAGATATTAAAGTGGATGGGAGATAAGAATGATCCCTTAAGATGAATCTCCCACAACCGCTGTCTGGCATTGGCACTGGGGAGAGGAACGAAGCCATCACAATACAGTGTCTCCTAACTCCCGAAGTCTATAGTGTTTCCAGAAGGATACTATGGTCAATGGTATCCAGAGCCACCAAATAGATCCATGAGAACCGACAGAGTCCTACTCCCCCATTTTTCACCCAGAGAAGATAATCAGTGGGGATGGCCTTGCTAGTTTCAGTGTCATAAATGGGTTTGAAGACAGATGGGAAAGGGTTTAGATAATAAGACTCTTAAAGACATGTTTGCAGTTGAGTAGCCTTGACCGTCTCCAATATCTTATCCAAAAAAGAGTGTGTTTGCCACCAGTGATAGTTGTTTAGATCTTCTGCATCCAGGGAGGAACTCCTGAGGAGGGAGTACACCACCGCCTGTTTATTGAGTTCATTTGCAAATTAGGAATTGCGGTTTTTTTAAGACTGGTATGATCTCATCCAGTCAGTAGTGCCTGTTAGTGGCCTAGCTGCTGTATTCCCACTGGGCTACACCTTGAAACCCTTCTGTGGAAGACTTGTCATATAGAGTGGCGGCAATATGTTGGGCTGCAGTTCCTAACATTCAGACTGCTTAAAAGGGTGGGGTGGGTGGTTATAATAATCTCCCTCGTGCAAGGGAGGAAACCTAAATGAGGCAAAAAAAAAGCTTCAATGTATTGATCCATATCTAGGGTGTTACAGCCTCTTGGCAATGGTCAAGCACTTGAACTGCTTCTCCTGAAATGAAGATCATGAAGATACATAGAGTAGCTATCACCAGCATGCTGATAGTAAACAGCTACATATGGATTTTAAAAACATGGGAGATAAGATCAGTTTCTGAGGACCCCACAAGTTAGGTTCCCTGGATCCTGAAAAAGAGTATCCTGTGACATCTCTGCTGTCAGTTTTGGGGGTATATGCAGAACCGCTGGGGTGCAGTACTCTCATCTCTTGATTTTTATACCCTTTCCAGAAGGTTATTGGTACCAATGTCATGGTTATTGATATCAAAAGCCACTGGAAGTTTCAAAGAAAATCAACAGGGCCTCACTTCCCTGTTCCTCTCCAAACAGGGGTCATTTACAGGAATAGTCAGGGCAGTTTCAGTGCCATAATCTGACCAGAAGCCATATTTACATGAAGTCTCCCAAAAAACTGTTTTTTCTAAGCTTCCACCACTCTTTCCATCATTTTGACCAGTGAGAGTATCTTAACAGAAAGGCAGTGTTTGCTGTCTCTGGGTATGGGGAGATCCTCTTGAAAAGGGAATACGCTACTAAGAACATAACATAAGAACATAAAAACTACTGTATTGATGTGGCCGGAAAGCTTGGGTTCTTTTAAGTGTGCTTTGTAATGTTTTGTAATATTAAGTTGCACTAAATGTGTAATATGTAAGACAGATCCCTTTGGAGGCTGGAGGGAGGAGAGGCCATTCTCTTTGTTATGTGTGATCGTTAACATCTTACGCCTATCTCTTAATGAAGGAAAGGCCGGGGAAAGTTTGTAACCAATGCTTCCTTGGTATGTAATTATTCATGATTGTCAGCTGTGAAAGGTGTATGTTAAAACATGGGGCCAGGAGTGTTATCAGTGAGGGCTAGAGTTAAAAAGATTTATAACTTTAAGGAAAGGGGTGATATCATCCGGAAGACTGTGATATCAATAAAGCGCTCTCTAGCCTCAAAACACCTTGGGGACTGATAGTCACTTTTGCCAGAGTTTGTCTTTGTGTGTCGTTACTTTGTGTGTTTGTGGTCTGGTTTTGCTGTCTAAAGCCACTAGAACCCTGGCTGGATCTTCCAACAAGCACCCTCAATTGCATGAGAGACTTCATTCTTCCTCAGTTGAAGCATCCATTATTCCCACAGCTCTCCTGCAAAGTAGCTTTTTTCAGCAGTGATGGACATGGGTCAAGACAATGCTTGGCTAGGTGTGCCATGTGATTCACAAAATATTACACAGCAGTTCTGTATTGGAAATGATCAAAAGATCCCAGATTCATGCCCCTTTCAATCCTTCCGATTGTATTCTGTGTTTGCTTAGTGTAGTAAGTTTGTTTAATTGCCAACTGTTAATGTGATTATGAAACTGAATCTCATGCAGTTTTCCAAATGTTTATTGCATGATAAACAAAATACTGATGTAGACTGTTGAGAATTTTCTAGGACTGTACAACCATACCTTCCCCATCTATTAGCATCTTTGAGCTGATGTGTGAAGATGATCAACTTCAGCAGTTATTCTTCCTAGTAGTGTTTCTCTTAGGTCTGTTTTAGGTGATTCCTCAGCCATGTAGAAAGATCAGGGGGTTTGGAAGGCTGATTCAGACTTGACTAGAACTTGGGTGGCAGCCCACAAGGAAATCACCTGGAAGTATCACCCATAATGCTGGAAAATACTAGTTATTGTGTGGGTAATAATCATTTTCAGATGTATGCAGATGACTTTTGAGGCAATTGAAGAAAGTTGGGGGGGGGGTTGTTTGTGAAATTTAAATGAAAAGTTGAGAAGCTTCCAAGCAAGCAGAGTTTTTCCTCATTCTGCCTCCTACCCTCATTGTCTCAAGAATACGAGAACTAGCAGCATGATAAGGCTCATTGTTATGCAAACAGAACGTCTGGTTTTCTGTATGATTGTACAGTATAGGATAAGTCCGTGTATTGTTCATGATTTGGTCAAATTTGGGGATAACATGGGAATATACCCATGGTATATAAAGCATTATGCGGCTTTTATGTTAAAATAGTACTTGGTTGCTGAATCAACTACTGTACTGTTTTCTACACATTCCTTTGAGAGGCTTGTTGCAACCTTGTTGTGATGAAGCCATGGAAACAAGAAGAATGAAAACAGTAGGCAGAATCAAATAGTGGGTGGACACAGCTAATAAGAAAACAGTTTTGCCATCACACTCGTAAAGCTGCTAGGTTGGCTTGAGCAAATGCCGGCAAAGGCTGAATGTTCTGTATTCTAATCAGCTTTGTAAATTCTCCTGTTGAATTTCATAACCATGATTTCAAAGTCTATACCATTTTCAAGATCAGCATGATTTGCTTTTAAAGTATTGTACCAATGTCTTTGAGTTTGATTTTCTTCTAAAAAAAATTAAAATGGCATTATCGTGTGCCCCTACTTATGAGATGCCACAGTTTTGTCACTGCACAGTGGAACAGCCTACAATCCCCCCCTCCTCAGGTGTAGCAGTTTATAATATTGGTAGAAAAACTGGGCAAGTAAAGATATACCCTTTCTTGTGGGTTCGCCAGGATGCTATCGTGCTAGACACAGGCATTTAACTTCCGAGAAAATGAAATACTAGCTACAAAAAGTTGGTTATTTAGAATTATTTTTTTTAAAAAAAACTTACTTGAAAAGTAAGTATTAAAAATCCATTAAAATGCAAATAGAAATCAGCTAGGTTAGAGAGAAGGCAATTGTTCATGCAAGGGATGTCTGTGTGAAGAGGTACATCTTTGGTAGGCTCCTGAAAGCTGTCATTGAATGTAGTTCATAAAAATCAAAATATTTCACAAAATTGGTGCTACCATGGAAAAGACCAGCCTAGTGGGGTCATGAGATGGCATTCTGTTTTTTTGAGGACTTAAAACATGACCTCTCTAGATTATCTTAGGGGTTTTTCCAGGCCGGTAATAGAGAGGAGGTACCTTTAAGGTTCCTTGGTCCCAAGTTGTTTAGGTTAAATGCCAAACTTGAAAGTTTGAATTTGGTCTGGTAGCTAACTGGTGACTAGTGCAATCGCTTAGGTACAGATGTACAGGTTGCCAGTCTGTGCCCATATCACAACATCCTAACAGCCAGATTTTATACTTCTTGCAGCTTCTGAGAAGATACAAATATAGCCCCATGCATTAAATATAATAGCAGTATAAACACAAGGTTATCCCTATGCAAGGATGGATATAGCTGCTGTTAGGTAGACCCTCTTAGCCCCAGAGGTTACCTGAGCCTCCATGGGCAGAGATGACTCTAGGAGCACCCCCAACTATGTACCTGTTCCTTATGGGGGAATGCAGCCGCCTCCTCAGAAAGAGGAGGACCCCAGTACTGATCCTAGCACTGCCGTTGCTACTCTTACTAGGCTTACTTCTGAACTAGAGCATGGATGAGGATAATATTTGTGAAACAACCGTGCTGATGTTCTTTTGCCCACAGTGGAAAACAGAATGAAATTTAAGTATATTGGGTGGTTAGTTTTGTTGAGTTATCAAGCCTGTAGTTTTGAACAAACCAAGAAAGAACTCACATACACTATACAGGTTATCCTACGAAATATCAGCAGTGTTGTAAATTACATGCTGGCCATGCTCTTCTTTTCCAGCTTAGAATTTGTGGCCCCGAAAGTAGATAAAATATGGCTTATGTGCTTCTCGTGCCCTCCAGATGTACATTTTGCTTTCTACCCATTTTCCTGGCTGTGAATGGAAAATTGAAATCGCTTCTGTGGAAACAAATAAAAGTAACTGATTGTAAGCCTAGTTAAATGTTTCATCTCTTATTGTGGAATTCCTCTGTAAGCGTTATGATTCATCTTTGGTTTGTTACAGTTCTTAACGTTTCTCTCAGAGAACCATTATATGCAATCATTTTTCCTGAAACCACTAATTCTGTTGCTCTCTTTCACTTGTCAGAAGTCTATTCTTTGTTCAAGAATTCTGCATTTATTTCCTGTATTAAATATTGCCTGTTAACCTCATCTTTGGAATTTTGCCTTGTATTTTCTTACTGATGCATACACTTTTATTATTGAAAGACTCAATCTTTTTGTGTTTTTCCCTTCATTCATTTATATTACATACTGACTACTTCCTTTTCCATGAAGACAACTTTATTTTCACTAATATAACTATATATTATAGCTGTGCATATTTACATTCATAATGCTTGTATTTTTACATTGTTAAGAATTTAACAGTTAAATTAATTTTAAACTTTAGTCTTGCTTTTCAAGAACCTGAGG
The DNA here is from genome assembly GCA_014337955.1 of Aspidoscelis marmoratus. Taxonomy (NCBI): domain Eukaryota; kingdom Metazoa; phylum Chordata; class Lepidosauria; order Squamata; family Teiidae; genus Aspidoscelis; species Aspidoscelis marmoratus. The sequence continues at coordinate 16,188,339 of MTQE01001141.1, forward strand.
GTGTGGAACCTAAATAAAGTGAAGCAATACTGTTTAAAGTGGCAAGTGATTTGGATAATTTAACCTTTCATTAAGAACCCATCTAGTCCAGCGTCCTGTCTCACGCAATGGCTCACCAATTGCTTATGGACATTTCGAGCAGAAGATACCTGCTCTCAAATCTGTTTTTTTTTTTTTGAAAAAATCTCATCCTCCATATGAAATTTCCTTTCTTCATCCAAAGATGAAGTTGGAGAAAAGAGAATGAGATGTTGTAAGAATGTCACAAGTTCTTGGTAAGGTCTAGAAATGCAGCTGACCAGTGTGAGAGCAGACTGCTGGAATAGATGGAACGTTGGTCCAATTCGGTCTCCCTGATGTAGACTGAATTAAAGTGTGTACTTCCACACACAGACCCCATTAGTGGGTTCTGGGGGCAGGCACAGAACAGGCAGGCATAGGAGGGCAGAGCAGGCACTGCCCCAACACACAGCCTACGTAGCCCTGACTGTCCTGCACAGTGGCCTATGTAGCTGTGCAGCCCGCCCAGCCAAGCTGCGTAGCCTTTTCATAGACAGGTCTCACAGCCCCACGCATTGTAACGGGACGTGCACACTCAGTGACAGCTGTGCTGGCCAAAGGCAGTTCCACATTTCTCAATCCTGAAGAGGGACACAGCACCATATTCTTTTGTACCTTGATGTGCTGATCTGCAAAGGACTTAGAGTGGGGTGGGGAGTAGTTGTGCCTCAAGCAGGGTCAGACACAGAGTGTGTGCCCCTTAAGAAGAGATGCCTTAGAGGGGGACTCAGCTGCATTCCTATTCTTGGAGTAAGGAGCAGAAAATTAGGAAGCCAAATTCTTCCCTTAGAAATGAGAAAGATCTAAGTGTAATTAAAGAAGAGGGATCTAAGTGAAGTATAGAGTGGGCTAAAGGGTGTGACTAAGACTAGTTCGGTGGCTTAAGCAGAATAATTACAATAGAATCCTCAGTTAATTTTCAGGCAATCACTGCTCCAGATTCAGAGTCTGATTCAATTTCCGTGCTTTTTTCGATCATCCCAAATGATGGTGACTCCTTTCATCTCTATATGATTATACAAAGTAAAATTAGGCAGCGTGCTACAGCATCATTTGGGATGATTGAAAAAAGCCACTGAAGAAGACTACTTGTCGAAACGCGTCTGGCTTAAGATCCCCATTATTGACATAGGAAATTTCTTTGGATGCCACTGTTTGTTTGCCCTTTGTGAGAAGTCTCAGATTGGTGTTTTTGTATGGTTGGCTATTTGCTAACTCCTTTCTTGTTTTTATACACCATTCTTTTCTTTTTATTCTCTTTTGTATACTGTTATAAACTTCTATATTTTTACTAGTAAATTTACCATTATTTGTATATAAGGTTGCATATTTCCCCTTTTTTGGAATCAGGGCATTTTATTAGTTATCTCATATTAGAAGGACCTTGGTTTTTCTCCTTGATAGATCTTTTTGTGTTTTCTGTGTTGAGTTGATCTATCTTATTTTGATTTTTTGGGTTGTTCTTAGGAATTTTGGCTTCAAGTTCAACATCCCATTTTTCGCTTTGAAATTGAAAGAATCTTTACCAAGCTCTTTTAGATTTTAGTAAAAGCTGATGAGACTTGGGTGTTGTGAAACCATGAGTTCCCTGTTCCTGTTTGAAAACTTGCATATCTGGTTACATAGCTTCTTTTTTACCTCCTGATTTTAGGGTTAGTGAAAAAAGCTAGGGGAGTTTGTACTGCTGTGTCATGCTCATGAGCAAGACCAAGACCCAGCAAATGGTGAAACATTGTGGTGAAACATTGCTGATGTGCCTTTCCAGCTATCCTCAGAGTGTTTGGCCAAGAAAAAATAGTGGGAGAATATAATTAGCTGTGTATACAGTGTGGTGAGAACAATATAGAAAGATATTGAGTCTGAACTGAACCCTTTGGGCTGTTATTTGATCATTCCTAGTATAAACATTAGTTTTAAACATACAGGATTGAATAAGTAGCTCAGGTTGCTGTGCTTTCCTGTTACTTTGGGGGTGGGTGGGTTCATGTTCATTTGCCAGAGCTAAAGAGTTTTCTTTGAGATGGTTCCACAGTTTTGCTTCTAGATTAGCTACTAAGGTGATCTTGGGAATTTCTATCTTTTATGGGAATTCAAAGAAGTTCTCAGACGGTCTTTTTTTAAATCATCTGTGCTGTCTACCATCCTTCTCTTCTCTGATAGTAAAGGTTAACTCCATCCCAATTGGTTGTATGTTGGCTCCCAGTCCATGTCCAGTAAACAGATTTGTCTATCCCCAAAATGGCCTAGTTCTTAGCTATTTTGATGATGTCTTTGTGAAGGATCTACATTTGTGAAGTAAATTGCTTTACTCTGAGCAGAAAATCAAAAGTCTCTGAAGGCAACTAACTCTGGGGTGAAGGAGAAAGTTACAGGAGTTGTATTTTTTTTTAAAAAAAGTTTCCCACTTCTTAACCATTGAGATTTTTGGAAAATCTTACTAAAGCATCCCTTCTTTGCCTTATATGATTCTAATTTTCACATGCCTTTGACCTATTTATTTATCTTCAGTTGCAGAGTCCTAATTTTCTTTCTTTGCATATTCACCTCTGAGTTCTAATATAGTGCTTCATGACAGATCCTCCCTTTCTTGTTAATTATTTGAATTTTGTGTTTGTCTTCAGAGTGTAATGTAAAATACTCTATATCTAATTGTTGTTTTATCTTGCTTGTCTGCAGGTAGATTTAAAACTGACTCTGCTGTGCATGTTTTATTGCTTTAATATAAATGTGGTTAGCATGTGGTTTTTCATATGCTGTTTTCCTTCTTTCCTTTCTGCTTTAGGATTCAGTGGTCGCAGTTCAAAGGCTATTTTATTTTCAAATTGGAGAAAGTGATGGATGATTTCAGAACTTCTGCTCCTGAGCCAAGAGGCCCTCCTAATCCCAATGTGGAGTATATTCCCTTTGAGGAGATGAAAGAACGCATTCTGAAAATAGTCACTGGCTTCAATGGGTAAGCAATCTCAGATCAAGCATCACATATTTTTTGGACTAGACAATTTATTATTGAATTTCAGTGCTCTATTTTTGACCTTCATATTGTAGTAATTTTCTGCCATATGTTCAGCAAAACAAAAATGCTATAAATAAAATGTTTTGGTTCTTTGTGAGAAGTTCAAAGGATTGTGGTAAACTTTCAGAATTGGTTTTAAGCTGAAATCACTTGTGTCCATTTTCTTAGCTCAGAATGGGATTGGTTGATTATTTTTTCCAAGGGTGCTTTAATTTAAATGACTGGTTTTTTAAAAAAATTATATATTTGATTAATATTTTCAGTGTGATAAAGAGTGAAATTTGCTAGCTACTGTATCTCATATTAACTCATAAAATAATTGTTATCTGATTCTTTCTCACCAGCTGTGGTTGCACCTATTTTATTTCTGAAATTGTACTAGTTTGGCAGACTTTGTACATAGTGGTGTTCCATATTTTGCGGTTAGAAAGACAAGTCCCAGGACCTGAAGTCTTTGTCTCTGTCCTGTAACAATTTCCTTTTATGTACCAACTTCAGCAGGCAGATGGAGCATAATTTCTTTAAACCACCAGACCATAGTTTTTAACTATATTATACTGAAAACTTTAGTTACAATGACTAATTTAATCATTGTTAAATATAGTGGGATTTCAATGTTGGAGAGAAGCAACATTGTCATAATATTTAATGAAATAAAAATTGCAAGCTTAATATTGCCATTTTTTTGGCTTGGCACATCCAGATTCCATAACAGTGTATAAACTATAAACTGTAATTGTGAATATAGGGTGTTTTTCCACTGTCAAAAAGTACCAATTTTTGCACCTATTTAGGACCCATTTGGGTGTGAGCTGGATGATCCCATTTCCACCACGGCACCCATTTGGGACCCGATTGTTTCCACTGCCGTGGGGGAAATCTGGATCTAATGGGTACATTTTGGCCTTTAATTCAGATTTTCTGTAGACCCCATTAATGGGGTCTACAATGGGGTCTTCTGCCAGAAAAATCTGGATTAAAGGGAGCCTGTTTCCACTGGCAACAGGCAATGGTGTCCAAAGGAGGCTAAGGGGAGGGGATGCACCCATTGGGGCCCCTCTAAACCTAGGCTCCGAAGCCACTTCGAAGTCATTTCGAAGTCTGTACAAAATAGCTCTGGAGTGCCTTTGAAGTCTGTGCTGATCTTCGGAGTGAACTTTGGAGTGACTCCGAAGTGACTCCAAAGTGACTCCAAAGTCACAGACTTCGAAATGACTTTGAAACGACTTTGAAGTCAATTTGAAGTGGCTTTGAAGACTTCACCCCCCTGCCCCCCGAAGCACCCGGAGTAACAGACCAACCCCTTGGGGGTCGATCCGGATACCCCACATGGGTGCAAAGCTGTTTCCACAGAAGAGGTGTTAGCACCCATTGCTAATGCGTGCTATACCTCCCGTGGAAACACATTGGGTGCTTCCCTTAATCCGGATCTACTAGATCTAGATTAAGGAATGCACCCATTCGTTTAATTGAACACTGTTTTTAGGACACCCCATGCTACTTGAATATACCATCTGTGTCTTTTCTCAAGAATGGGCTGCTTATTACAGTATAGAAAGTAACAGACCTTGGGTGTTTTTCCACTATCACTCAGTACCCATTTTAGCACTCATTTAGGACCCGTTTGGCTGAGAGCTGGATGACCCAATTTCCATCACAGACCCCATTAGGGACACATTTGTTTCCACCACAGCTAGGGAAATCTGGATCATGATGGGTCCTTCAGGGCCTATAATCCGGATTTCGTGTAGACCCAATTAAAGGGGTCAACAATGGGGTCTTCAGCCTGAAAGTCCAGATTGTATGGAGCCTGTTTCCACTACAGTCTGGCTATGGGGTCTAGAGGAGGCTCGGGGGGGGCAGGCACCAATGGGGGGGGTGCCCCAAAGTCAAGACTTCTTTGGAAATCCCTCTGATTCAGAGATTAGCAAAGGGTCAGCAGAGAAACCCCTTGGGGAGCAATGCCACTGGGAGCTGCCTGTTACCTTCAGGCATGGAGAGAGGTGCATATTAATGAGGCTGACTCATCTGTGCTCACAAGGAGCCTTTGCTAATCTCAGAAGTTGCCTTCGGATGGACTCCGGAGCCTTTGCTAACCTCCGAAGGCAACTTCAGAGATTGCACCCCCCCTGTTCCCCAAAATACCTGGGGTGACAGGCAGACCCCTTATGGGTCAATCCAGATTTGCAAATGGGTGCTCCAGTGTTTCCACAACAGGGAGGCTAGCACCCATTGCTATTGGGTGCTAAACCAACCGTGGAAACACATTGGGTACTTCCCTTAATCCAGATCTACTAGATCCGGATTAAGGGAAGTACCCATTCCTTAGATCCGGATCTTCTCAGATCCGGATTAAAGGAGGGCGGTGGAAAAACACCCCTTAATAGAACCCTTTGATTTTTTTTTTCTAAAATATTTTTTTGATTTTGAAATCTAACCTGTAATGTGATAAAATTTAATTTAGAGAGTTGACCCGTAGTCTGTGAGCTGATAATTAAGCTTTTTACTAAATGTTATGACTCCATTTAAAGGTATGTGCATTTTTCTAGCAGACTTTTCAATTGGGTTGTGGTGATGATATTTATTTTAAGCATTTCTATATTGCTTCCCTATTTAAGTCCTTGAAGTAGTTCAGATAATCAAAACAAAAAAAGGCCGCCCTCACCCCAATGTTCCTTAAAATGGATTACAAGGCCAAGCTATCTCATTAGCCTGAGATATCTGAAAAAAGAAAGTGTGTATTGCTATGTATTTTTGGAGAGGTTGTTTCATAATAACAAGAAATATATATTTCCAAAGTGGTATTGCAAAGGCCAAAGCATAATAAGGTTGATTTACTTTGTTTCAAGCACAAAGCAAGACCTGATTTTAGGTGTGTTCCTTGAGATCAGAGCAGTCCATTTGATTTCCAAAAGCTCCTGTCTCAGCAGTTTGCAGATTTTTACAAAAAATGTATGTGCTCTTGGACCCAGAATTACTTTGCTTGACTTTTGTCCACCCTATGTATCAAGATCCCCTGGCTTTATTTGTGATTCCATAACATAATTGTAATGAGAATCAGGGGTAGGACCGCACAGCATTTGTGCCTATTCTATGTTATCAAGAAGATAATAGAAACAGGCATTTAAAGACTAAGACTTTCTCTGTTGCTACCAGTGCTTCTGTTTGAATCCAGTTATTATCTGTCATTAGATTTATTTTGGTTGCCAACTGTAACAAAAGCTTGATTGTTAGGATATCTTATTTGCTGTTCCTACTCATTGGCACCACACAATGACCTGATTTGCTAACCTGTTTTGAAAGAATGCAGCCAAACTTTCTCTTCCTGTTATTTAGGCTGAAAATTTCTTACCTTATCTCCTACCTAGTTGGGAAATAAATATAGAAGTTTATATTTCATGTCCCCAACAGAGAACCTAGGAATGTATGTATACTTGCTATATCCTTCTTTGTTATCTGAGAAGATCTGAATCCATTGAAACAAACTGGCCAAATGGAGACTTTTCTGATTCCTGTGCTCAGGCAGTTTGAGGCTTTGTGTTTGGACACTTACCCTTTCCTTTGCAGTACTAGCCAGAGATGGGGAGCTGGGGGTTTGGTTTTTGAGCTAAACCTTCACATTCTTTTCCATTCTTCTAGCTGTCATTTTGTGAGAAAACTGAAGGGTATTGGCCATTATTTGCACCCATTTAAGTAATGTCTGGATGAGAATTTTAAGCTATTGCATTTTTTTCACTTTAGTGCCTTGGGATTTTTTAAAAGAAATAACTATTTTGAGAAGCTCATAACCAAGACTCCTTTTGGTCCTCTGGCCAAACTAATGCTTGCCAGTGCTAGATTAGTGTCATATTTTTTGTTTAGGCATTTTTGGGCATGTGGGAGCCATTTCCTTGCCAAGAAAGGTAGTTTGTTAATGCTGCAGCACCATCTATGGGCTGTAAAGTTACCAAGCTGAAAACTGTTGTACTGTCAAGTCCTTACAGTATCTAAATTAGTAAGGGGATAAATACTAGACAGTATACTTGTAATCGAGCTTTTTTTCCCCTCAGGCCATCATCAATCCTAGATTTAATCTCTCTGTATTTTATTTCAGCATCCCTTTCACTATTCAGCGACTTTGCGAGCTACTGACAGATCCAAGGAGGAATTACACAGGAACTGACAAGTTCCTCAGAGGAGTAGAAAAGGTATATCTGCCTTCTGCCTTATTTGCTCTGCAACTGAAATACTAAGAAATATTCTCGTATCTATGTGGTTCCAGCAGGAATTTTGCTTCATTGTATTTAGGCTAGATTCCAAAATACTTGGCTTCAGTTGTTTGTCTTAGAATAAGGAAGACAGCTTTAACATCAGAAACCTGGAAATTATGCTAGTGGCAGACAGGAGCTTCACCTTACTAAATGTCTGTGAGGCACGTTTAACTTAATGATGCGAAATGCCTCCCCAGATTTTTGCATGCAGGCTTATAATTTGAAAATTTCCGTGGTCTACAAATTCATAATGTTGTTGAGGATGTTTTTGTCAACATCATTTATTAAAAGAAGGTTCCAGATCGGTGATGGCCAACCTATGACACGCGTGTCACAGGTGATACACCAAGCCCTTTTAGGTGACACACCTGGTCACCCAGGCACCTGGGCATGTAGTGCTTGCTTGTTCTTGAAGTGTATGAAATCCCAACTTGCAATTGAAGATTTAGCAAATGGAATTTAGCAACAAAAGTCACTAATGTAAAGAATTATTTGTTTTTGCTTTAAATACATATATCAAAAATATAACTTTTTTACTAGAGCTACAAACATCACAAAATTATGGATATTTGTAGATTTCTAGACACAGCACCCGAGTTAAGCTAGGTTTTCTTGCGAATTTTGACACACCGAGCTCAAAAGGTTCACCATCACTGTTCTAGATCTCACTCAGATGTCAGATACTCATCTAGGTGAGATGTTCTTGTGTGTAAAAAAAATTTGGTTCCTAGTAACAGGAACTTTTAGGTCTGTGCAACATTGAGCCTCTTAACTTATATCAGCAAACACTTGCCTTGAAAAAACAGCCTTGGATGTCTGGAGAGAGGGAAAACCTCTTTGGGCCATTTCCTGTGGATGTGATACCTGTCGTTAACTAGATACAAAAGCCTTAGAGCTACACCAGATTAAAGATGTTCACTCTCATTAGCCCTTTTCTCTGATACTTAAGAGTGGGAATCAGAATACTTTTATTTGCCTAATAATCTTGTTTTTGTGCATTCTTTCTATCTTGTAGAATGTCATGGTCGTTAGCTGTGTATATCCGTCTTCAGAGTAAGTAATGATTTTACTTGCTTATTTTTTAGAAGTGGGATTTATTTGCCATCTGAGGATTGGTGTGCTGTCTAATGATGTGTATAGGTCATTTTCTTTCTGTTTTTCTTCCACGTTTGATTAAAACATTCTCATAATGACTATCCTGCTGACATGTAATTTGACTTTTCTGGAACAACATTTTGGCACAGTTGAAATTAAACTGTTTCTGTTAACACAGCATAAAATCCATAGTGTTTGTAGCACACAGTGCTTTTCTTGTACGTAACTTCAGACTCCCCCACCCATTTTTAATGTATCTTTTGGTCTGTGGGGAAATGAAAAAAAAGTCAGTAGTTAAGTGATGTTTTAATCTTAAGCATTTAAGTATAATTTTTACTGTTCTCTGTGATGAAATCAGCATCAATACAGAACTGCATTTTTACATTTTCTAGAACTTGAAAGAGCTATAGCTTATGCCCCTGGCCAGAATTACTTACAAATGTATGTTTTAGTGTGTTTTAGTTATGCTGTGACTGGCTCTGAGACCTTCAGGTGAAGAGCAGGATACAAATATTCTCAATAAAAAAATATAAACAATGCCCTGCTGAACTGTATGTATGTCTCCCTGAAGTCACAAAGCTACCAGGGCTAGGAATCTACATTTTCCATATGTTCTGTAGTCATTCAGGCTGGTGGCCAACACCCATGTTGAGTAGTAGGTTCTGAAGTGTGGTTGTGCTCCATTTTGGAGAGGGGGCCCTCTTGCCAATCCGGAGTCTTCTTAGATTCTGTTTCATTAGGTGACACCATTTCTCATCCTCCTTCTAATCCACACGTTTCTATCGCATCCACTTTTGCCTTCCTTCTAGAGTAAATGTCTCAACTTTTTAAAACTTTCCCTGACATCTCCTTTAGGTGCCCTCATTTGAGCTTTTTCCAATTTTGCCGTATTCCAGATGAGTTGAAATCATTTCATACATGGGCAATATAATACTGGCAGCTTTATTTTCAGTATCTCTTCTTACTTTTATTAAGTGAGTGCACTTTAAAAAATCGAGCCATTTATTGAACTGATTTCATCAGTTGTGTACTTTCCCTTTTTCCTGCTTTCTGACTGAGGCAAAGCCATGAATTACATAATTTTTTCAAGGGGCTTGAAGCAGCTTACAAATTGAGCTGTTCCTTCTTCCTGGCTTTCACAACAAGGAAGCTGATGCTAAATTGGTATTCCATGTTAAGCCTGGAAATTGTGTCTTAAAAATAATGAGGTCCTATAGCATCATTAGCCTAATAGTTTTTCCAGTACTCTCTGTTTTTCCTGACTAAATCCTTGCAAAACTTCCTTTTTTTGTAGGAAAAATAATTCCAATAGTTTAAACAGGATGAATGGTGTAATGTTCCCTGGAAACTCACCAGGGTATTCTGAAAGGTAAGCACATCTTCTGATCTTTGCCTTGTCAATTTATAGGTAATTCCTGTGAAAGTTTAGATGCATTCATTGTAAAAGATACATATTTTAAAATTCAAAGTCTCATGGATTTTTTTTCTTGACAGTTATCTCAGTTCAGATTATCAAAATTCTCTTGGGCTGAACTAAGCTTAACATTAAAATATAAGTATCAGTCAGCAGATCTTGTTCAGAAGAAAATCTCAGATTTTAGGAGAATGATCTTTACATTCAGATATAGGTACAGATTTTAAAAGCCAAATAGTTTAATATGTTGATATCTCAACATAGTGTAACTAGTTTCCATTCTGTCCCATTGTGTTAGCTTTGAGTTACAGTCCTATGATTAATTGTTAATAACACTTTGGTAAGACCTATTGAATAAGGCTGGTGCTCTGTTAGAAGTTTTTCTGGTACCCTCTTGTTTTTTCTGACTAATCCTTTCCCCAGTCCTTGAACCAATAAGAGGACAGTAAGGAGTCAACAAAATGTATTTTGCAATCTAATGACAATATGTTCACTTAGATGTCAGTTTGTTCTCTCTTTACAGATCTAATATAAATGGTCCTGGAACTCCCCGACCTGTAAATCGACCGAAAGTTTCTCTTTCACCTCCTATGACAACAAATGGTTTACCAGACAGCCCAGAAAATAAAGAGTCAGGTCTTCCACAAGCAGAAGAGAAAATTAACAGGTTTGTAAAAGAAGGGTAAGGGGTTTGGTTTGCTTTGTATGTCACACAGATAATTTTAAAACCACAGTCCTTAAGGCGCATAGATGTTTGTTTGTTTAGCAAAGCAATGCATTTGGAACAAGGATGTAATTTGAGTGCACAGGAACGTGCAAATTGAAACAGGTTAAAATGTTCTTCTTTCTAGATCTGTTTCTTTCTAGATCTTTCTAGATCTATGCCTATATCTATTTGAGACATCAGTTAGCCTTTTACTTTCCACAAAGATCTATTCTAAAAGTAATTACTAAATAGGAATACTGGATAGTTGTTTACAAACAGGTTGGCCTAATTAAGCCCTCCTGTTGTTTTTTACTTTAGCAAGGAAATTCTGTACATTTAAGGGGTTGGATTAATAGTAATCTTAACTATTTAGTAAATTGTTCATCTGTATGTCACGTGTTTCCACTTCTCTGTAGGTATTCTCAAATTATGCACAATTATTTCACAATAGAGCAAGTAAAACAAATGTTTTGATTTGCAATCAAAAGTTTAATAAACGTTTAAAGTGCTTGAAATTCCCAAACTTTAAAGTGGCATGTGCTATAAGTTAAATGCTTCTGCTTCTCATTGGTAGAATATGAGACATATCTAGATCAATTTTTGTCTTTTAGTGAATCACCAGCATCTGAGCCTGAACGAGTCCAGAGTTGCCCTGTGAAAAATAAACACCCTGAAGATGATTCGGTGGAAATTGAGGGACGTGAGGTAAAAAGACTTAAATTTGACAAAGAGGCAGAAGTTGAAGAGACTTCAGATCAGAGTGATTCCACTGAAGCGTGCTCAGCAATGGTAGAAGGAACAGAGTCAACCTCTCTATCTCAGGAAAAAGAAAAAGAGACAGTTTGTGAGAGACAGCGTTGTAAAGACGATGATGAAGAAGGTACTATAAATTATGATTTCTAAATTGCAATTATAAATTATGGTTTAGCTTCATTATCCGAAGCTTCCAGTTGGCTGATAACTATTTGAACTTGAAGACAATTGTACTTGTACAATTTGGTATATTATAAGTTAAAGTTAACTGTGCTTTTTTTATTTTCCTTTCTTCCATAATTTCCTCACAGTATCCTTGTATAGTTGCTTTGGTTGAAAGGCCATAACTGGTCGAAAGATATCTCATGAGCTTTCATAGCTGAATGGGGGATTTTGAACCCAGGAACTCTGGCTTCCTAGGCAGATACTCTAGCTCAGGAGTCCCCAGCCTTTTTCGCACCAGGGACCGGCTTCCTTTTTTATGGTGGGGTGGGGCGGACCAGCAAAAAAACCTCTATGGCCTGGTGCCAGTCCACAGACCAGTGGTTGGGGACCCCTGTTCTAGCTCTCAGATTATGCTGCCGCTGTGATTTCTATTATATGTTGACTCCTCATATTACAGAGTTACTAGGATGCATTTGTATAGCTCACATAGATATAACTCCCGTCAGTTGACATCAGTGATCCCCTTGTGTTCTGTAAGTTAGATTCATAAACAGTTGCATCCATGGTATTCCTACGAACTTTAATTTATCTGCTTTTCATCTACACTATGCCCTTAACATAAATAAACGTGCATTCTCATCCATATACCCAGCAGAGGAAGTCTCCTGATGCTGAGCTTGCTAGAGTAATTCTTGCTTGTGTGCTTTTGCGGGTGGTAAATCATTCTAGGTGGATAATTTCAAAATCTTGTCGTAATACAGCTTTTTTAAAAAAACAATAATGATTGTATTACTCGGTTTCTCCTTGCAAAGCACGTTGATTGTCTTTGTACAGTGCTCGATACTTTCCATTTACTATTCACAGCTTTTGGGCATAGGTGTAAGAGAGGATGTGATTCTTCCTTGCTGGTCACAGGTAGCAGTCGTTAAAACATTTTTTTTCTCGGTGGGTGTGGTTGAACACCCCCCACACTGGTTCCTGTGAGATCCCTCGATCTTTCTGACCTCATTTCCCTCTGTTCTGTGCTGCTAGATGGAAGAAGGAGAGGGTAGGGGCTCTGTAATGCCGCCATCTTCTTTCTCTGGTTGGAAAGAGATGCAGGGAAGTGCGCCAGCAGTTCTTGCCCTACACTTTTCCCCATCTCATCATGCAGCAGGAAAGGCGCATACACAAGCTTCTGTGCCCCTTCTTAAGGTTCGTAATGGAAGCTAGTATTCAAAACGGGCATGATCCCTAAGCCTTCTTTTCCATAGGCCTCATTGTGTATTCATAGCAAGCATTCCTGGGACAATGAACTAATGCATTTTCTTGTCCGATGTTGTGCAATACTCAGGGAACTTGCTTCCTTCAGATCTCCTTAATGCCAAATTGTAACCTTTTTTATTTCAGAATCTCGCATGACAACTGTAGAAAATATTCCAGAAGGAAAAGATCCAGACAGAGACAGTGCATCCTTAACTATGAAAGAAGATATTTCTGAAGAGATTAACCAAATGGAGGAAACTGATGAGACTGGTGTAGGAAAAGACTTGCCTTCTGAAGACAGTGAACACAGTGGATCTGTTGGTAACAAAGCTGAGTGCAGTGAGACAGAAGAATTGAGCTCCTATCCTACTCAGACTTCGGAGGCAGCTTCAGAGACCCCCATGGAAAACAGTGGTGAAGCTACAGAAGCTGCGGAAGAACCTATGGAACAAGACTAATAATTTAAATGCACTTAGAGGCAGTATTTTCCATAAGGCTCTGGTTTTACACTGTATAAATAATTTTATGTAATAAAAGTGGACCTTTAGTTTTACAAGAGAAGCAGGTTGTAAATTGAACTTCTCAATGCGTTAAATCCTGAAGGTGGTACTTGTTAAGAACTGTGAAATCCCAGCTCCTTCAGGTCCTGCTTACCGCTGACATTTCAGTATGTTCAAATCAGTGGTCTGTGTATAGTTTTTTTAATTTAGAATTAAAGTTTTTAAACTGGAAGGTAATTTTAATTTTGAGATTTTTTTTGGGGGGGGGGAGATTGTCACATTTAGTTACATTTACAGAGCTATTCTCTTTTGCCCTGCATTCCCACTTAAATGCTCTAGCAGTTATTTTCTGTCTTCAATACAGTTTCAACCTTAACTTTTGAACTGCAGTTTCTTGTTGATTTCCAGGTTGGTTCTCATGTGACTGCATTGTGTACTTTTAAAAACTATTTGACATTCAATACTTGAAAACATGCTACTCTAACGAGATCCTATGCTTGCACTGTAAAGTCCCCCCCCCCCCTCTACTGGAAGTAATTAATTTCACTCAGAAGAACCCTTTCACCTCTGAATAAACCAAATAAAATTTGGCCCACCTGATATGCTGAAGATCCAAACACTGTTGACAGTACCAGGTTAATACATTCCAAGAGAACTGTTCTAGCAAAACACTTTTTTTGAATTTCTGAGGTGCCTGAATGACAGATTTTCTTTTTTTTTTCCTGAGAAAGTGTATTAAACTGAGAGCTGAATCCAGAGAAGTATCTTCAGGTTTTTTTTTTTTAATGGAGGGAATGGTTGAAAACTGAAAAGACAATTATCTCTCAACTTGGGTAGTTTCTGGCTCTTCTCAAATAACGTCTCAACATTGGCAAAGAGGACTGGTATTGCTGTTATAACCCGGGAAGACCGTATCACCTTAGTTATTAGCAGGGTTGGATGGCAAAATAGCAGATGTGGGGGTGTATAGAAACTACCATAATTTGTACATCATTTTGAAAATGTACTAAATATTTTTGAACATGATACTTTGACAGCCAGTGTTAACACTTTCGTTTCCAAAGCCAACTCAAAGCACAATTACTGCTTTAAACTTTTCACATATTTTTCAGTTATCAACATGTAAAGGCATTCAAGATGCAAACTTCCAGTCACATTTACTGGCTGCCAAATTTATACCTGTTTCTTCAACTGTACCTTTTTGATATTTAGAATTTTTAAATTTCTGTAAAGTAGATTTTTGTAGATTGTAAAGAGTGCTCACTGCCATTGTGAAACGGTATATAATTGTAAAATTTGTGTGTAAACTGAATGCTTGGGCTTTCAATACAGTATTCATATAAAGCAATAAATATTAATGTTATAAAATGCTTGACTACATTTTAATCAAAACACAGGAGGATTCCTATATTAAAGGGCACATACCATGGAATACAAAAATCAACACCGAGATGCATGCTGGCAGATCTTGTACTTCATGGTGTGTACTGCATTTTGGAGAAGGATGGGATTGGAACTCAGGTTGTATTTCAGAATCATTTGAATTTGCATACAGGTACAGTGGCAACCTGTCTTAACCAGATTCTGAGCAGAGGAGGAGATACTCCAGTTGCTGATTGATTCAGAAAAGAGAAATCGGTTATTCTAAGTTCTCTCCTGTGAAGAAGCGGAAGTGTTGGATGTGTGTAACCACCATTAAGAGCTCTAAAACCAAAATACAGGCATTGGAAGAGGGTTTCTTGGACTACAGATCTATAGTGTTTTTTCCCCTTCTCTGCTATACTTTTCGTCTTTCTGGGATATTTTGCCAATGAGAACAAATTTTAAGTTTAGGGATTTCTGAAATTTTCTTTAGAATGTTTGTGAAAATATTGTTAATAAACCTGTTCTTTAAGCACCTGTGATCTTTTGACACTTTATTTTAACAAGACTCAAGGGGCCTGATTTAATTAATCTACAAGCAGTTGGTTTATAAACTCAACATTTTGTTCGAAAATTAAAACCGCAGCCTCCCAGTATTTTAGTATCTACTCTAAAGTAAATGTCACAGCGACAGAGGGTGCTTCTTCCTTCATAGGACTGCACCTTTCTCCTAGTGCAAAAATAGTAGTGAAGTGAGTGTTTTGGAGTTATGTTTGTTTTGAGTATCTTTTTGTAAGCATCATCAATTGCCTACACATTAGTTGGCTTCCATTCACATTGCTCTTGGACACTTCGTATGTGGATGGAAGTGGGCACAGCACTCTTTTGTCATCAGTTGCTATCAAGGTGGTGGCTGCAGTTGAATTGTGTGCTAGGAATCCCCATTTTGTTTGGCAGAAACATTTAATGCATGTTGGAACAATTCTGAGTCGCCCAAGCAAGGCATAAAAAGTTGGCCATCCATATCCTTGCGTGTTTTATATGATGTTAGTCAGTTGACAGAAGATAATCAAAGTTCATTTGTCAGTTGGCCATCCAGAAAGATAGCACCTTTTATTCAGAATCTAACTTGGTTCAGAACCAATCACACTTGCTTCTAAGACAGGAGAATAGGTTGGACCCTTCATTGCAATGTTCGTTCTTCATGATAGGCTATTTAAATCTAATTTCAGTGCTTTAGAAAGTAGCCATGTTCCAAAGGCGGCTCCCCAGATGTAATGTGAATATGTTGACATTTCCTTTTGTTATTGGCCAGTTTTCTTGCATGCCTTGATTTGTGTATAGTTTTATATAAAAGAAGTAATTTTCACATTTGGACTAAGCATTTACTAATTTTCTAGTGGCAACTATTCTGGAAGTAATGGTCACATTTGTAGTTGTTTTTTAGTATGCCTTGTTTTCCCAAGTGTTGCTTATTCTGGAACCCAAAAAATTTCCCATCAGGATTCTGCGTGAAGTTTCCATTTCAGCAGTTTAGAGAAATTCATCTATATGTGTCACTTTTAGCTGCTGAGGTTCAGTGTGACATTCATACATCTGATTCCCAAATGCTAAATCCTTGTGTAATTTTTTTCATGAGGCCTATGTGCATTCATACATCCTACCTAGGTAGGACAACACAGAGAGCTTCATAGGTGCATCCTGAAGTATTTTTTTTAAAACATGTATACTGGTGTGTTCGAGCTGGTGCTGAAAAACAAACATGCAGTGAAAATGTTCTTTGGATTTGGGTGTGAGGAATGAGGCAATGGTAGAGATGTATGCAGCAGTAGTAGTGAAATGGGTATTTTAGCGGCATGTAGGATGCCAATACAAATAGTATGATCCTCCATAGTGTGGAGAAAATGGATAAGACATCCCTTTTAGCTCTTGAAATTCAATTGAAATTCAGTGGAATGGTTTGAGAAAAATGATTTCTTTAGAGTGCAGGTTTTAGAAAGCCACCTCTCCCTTCAAAACCTAAAATAGAATATGGTTAAAAATATATTCCGAGATGAATGGGCAATAAAGGCAAAATAGGCAGTGTTCCACTGCATCTAGCAGCACAGACCTTAAAGCTGTTTCCAGCTTCTCTCATGCTTCAATCCATCAATAGCTAACTTCATTAGAAACCAATTTAATTTGAGTATGCATAGGATGTGAGCTTGTACAGTTCTACTGCATTCACCTTTGTGCTGTGATTACATCAGTTGTAAATTGCTCTGTCTCTCGGCTCCATCTGTAAGGACTTAAATGCACTGTTCAAGGTAACCATGTGGAAAGATCAGAAACTCTGCCTGGCCCTGTTATTTTGGATATTGAAAAGCTCTCTAGTTGCCTAGTCAGGCGGATAGGATAAGATAGGATAGGATAGGATAAATAAAAATATGATGAACGCCATAAAACAGTATAAGAAGTACTTTTATTAGGAAACAGAAAAGCAAAACTGCAGTCTTGGTACTATTGGTCATGTTGTCTGTGTATTACAGTGGTCAGACTCTTGTACTTTTGAGGAAAGCCCCAGAGGAAGAGACAAGGATGAGGATGTCTCTTGCTGAAGGATGAGAGAGAGAACTGTTCATGTGAACTTTGCTGATCCATTTTCTTGTTTAATAAAAGGCTTGCTAGAGTTAGGCACAGTGATTCAATTCAAGTAGGTACACCCTGCCCTCTTGTGGGAAATGCATACCTCTACAAGCAGGGATTTGCCTTTTACCTCTGCTGTTGCACATGTTTTTAGTCAGCAACCAGTTTTTAAAACCTGACAGTTCAGTCAAAACAATTTAAGTCGAGGAACTTAAAAGTAACCACAACAGAGGAGCCACAAAGATTGCTCAAGTTTAATGATGAATGCAGAGCTGTTAAAAGAGAGAAAATATTTTGCAACAAAAGAGAGGGAGGGGGAAAAAAAAGCAAGTTAGCTTAGGAGAAACAAAAAGGCGATATGGTACAATGAAACTTCTGAGATGGAAATGTTGGCGAAACCCTGTAGGATCTCTAGAAGGCAGGCAGACAGTGGGATTTTTACAAATAATATCTCCAACTGGCTCCTGCAGAAAGAAACAAGGAAACCTGGATGATGCAGCTCCCTGCTATGAGATGAAAGAACTCTGAAGGGAACATCTTAACCTTAGGAGAGTCCCTAATGGTAAACTCATGCAAGTGACATTGACCCATTGCAAACTTCCATCTCAGTACGGGGAGCTATTGAGGAGGGTCCCTGCTGGGTGTGGTCTCATTCTTTGTAGGGCTTTCAGGTCTGCTTCTGTCCTGTGCCCAATGTGCTTGTCCAGGAAGCTTGAAGCGGGGATATGCACTAATGGATTTTTGTGTTCAATTTGTATCGAATCGAATGCAAGAAAATTCATATTTGTTCAAATAGATCCCCTTTGAATGTGGTAGGATTTGAATTTGATATGAAAGTTCGATACGAATTGGATTTGAATCCCCGCCATGAATCATCTACAAATCTCTTAGGAAGTGATAGGTTGAAGGAGCAGTGGTGCCAGCATGCATGCATGGCACTGTTGGGCCACAACCAGGTGATGCAGAGCACAAGTGCACCTGTATGTTCTCCATGTGAATCTCTGCCACCCAGAAGATGTGTGGATGGAGCGTGCAGGGCTGTCTCAACCCTGCTGCTGGTATAGTTGTAGAGCAGTCAAAACTGCTCTACTGCTATATGTGCCATGGAAACTCTGTCACATGCAGGGACACTTATGGTATAGAAGCAGCTTCACATAGTGCGTATATTCAGAGTATATATGGGGTTCCCCAGCACGGCAAGTGAATCTCAGACTTTGGCTCCCAGTTTTATGAACCAATTCAGTGGTTCACAAACCAATTCTACAAACCGCCACTGCATTTTCATCTTTCCCTGTCATGCCTACCTTCCAGGCAGCCCAGGGTAGGCCACTGCCAACAGCCATGCAAATGTGATCACCCTGTTTTTCCAGGCTACTAGGCCTTCCTGAAGAGAAGACCATAGTCTCTGCAGTAAGTCAAACATAATTGACTAAGTTTGCCCACATATCTACACACTTGGCCTGCTGGAAGGAAGCTATAGCTCATTCCTGAATCCTGAGTAGGCTCAGGAAAGAGGCCAGTCAGCCTGCTGACGAATTATGTAGTTACTAGCAGCAGTCCAGCTGGGCTGCCTGGAAGATTAGGTGAGAGAAAGTAAGGGGACTCTGGATGTGATGGAGGGAACCACAAGCATGTTCAGAGGAAACTATGATCAGGCAAATGTGGGCCATGGTCATGAATGTTACAGGATGAGGGAATCAAACTGTTGAATGGTTTGGGGTCAAACCACTATCATGTTGAACCAAACCTGTCAAGCATTACATGGTTCAGTTTTGCTATCAAAACACTAACACTCCTGGTTGAAGACTCAGTTGCACATCTTTATCCAGCGGTACATACCTTGGCTGATTTCAAGAGGTACAGTGTGTTTAGACCAGCAGCAGATTCACACTTCCTGTCCATCTGGGGGGGCAGGAAAGGTGAAATTGCTCCCTTGTGTACTAGCATTTGCACTAGCCCATGCACCAGTGCCATC
Source organism: Aspidoscelis marmoratus (assembly GCA_014337955.1). Lineage (NCBI taxonomy): Eukaryota > Metazoa > Chordata > Lepidosauria > Squamata > Teiidae > Aspidoscelis > Aspidoscelis marmoratus. The sequence goes on from MTQE01001141.1 coordinate 16,207,502, forward strand.
AGTGGGACAATGGCGGCATGCCGTGCATGTGTGCTCATGTTCTAGGTGTTCTGACATGCCAGCGTGCTTGTGTGGCGTGCCATGGACCCTACAGCACCCAGAAGAGGTGCGAATGTGCCTTTCCAGCTCTGGCACTGGAGAAGGAAAGCGCACCTAAATCACATTCCACATGTAGTCGCCTTCAAGTGCACTCCTGCGTAGAAGGAGTAGTTTCTGGGTTGGAAACGACTCCTTCAAGTGCAGATGCTCTGTCTGGGAGCCCACTTTGAAAGGTGACTTTGGAGCGAAGCACAAAAAGGCCCCTGGTTAGTATTTGGTTGAGGGATCATCAAAAATTTCCAGGGTTTAGGCAAGGCTGGGGAGAGAAGCAAACATTCCAGAAAGAAATGTTAGAGTGCTTTTATATTGTTCCCAGGAAAACTCCATGGACATGATGGCAAATCTTCTTCAGGACTACATAATTTTACTACAAAGCTGAAACTGTGGACGGCAAGTAAAAAAAAAAGATGAGCTTCAGGAAACAAAAAGTACTGACTGTCTGTTCCTTCCAATGAATGGCATGTAGTGTGACATCTGCCAAAGCTTACTCTGGCAACCCAACAAGATGTAACCAAAAGACCCAAAAATAGTAAATCAAGAGCATCTTTCTGATTTTGACGAATAGGCGCCTGCATGTATTTTAGTTCCCTTGAGTGACGGTTGTGGAGCTTTGCAGGGGCTAAGGATTTGCTTTAACTGCAAGGAAAGTTTGATCTCTGTAATTGTCTGATGGTATCAGTCTGGTGTTTTGTGTCTCAAGGGAGGTCCATCTGGCAGAGCAAGAAAAGCACTTTGCTAATATAGAACAGGAAATGCATAGAAATGTTCACTTTGCCACTGTGCTAAGCCTTTTGACATAATAAATAAATAAAATTCTTTAAATAAACAGAGATAGACAGATAGATAGATAAGATAGATGGATAGATAGATGATAGAATATACCATTCTTGTTGCAATTCCTCTTCCTTTTTTAACTATAGACTAATGCCTCATCCATTATAAAGTTGAAAATATTTGGGTTTCTGGAGTCTAAATTCCATTAACCTAGTTTAATACTTGATTATAGGCTGCAGTTTCCACTGAACTCAGAGCAGGCTTGGGCCCTTCTACGCTACCCATCTGATCAGGTTCAAACGGCCTCTGATCCATATCCTGGGCCTCCTCATCTGCACATTAATGTGGATACATAAGGCCCTTCCCCCTCTCCTTAGTCTGGCGACATCTGCAGAATATAGAGCCAGACCTGCATGAAGAGGCTCTTAATCTATTGTACATCTTTTAAATCAGGTCTACAATCAGCTTAAGGGCCTGGTCAGACGCTAGTTTTAGGAAGATCTGAGACATCCTGCAGGATGCGTTAATCACACGAAATTACGCTAACACAAACTGCAAGCCAGACTACACCCCTTCATCCACCCTAAAATGCAGTCCTCTTTAAACAGCAGTGCCAGGGACTGAAGCTGGCCTGGAATTACAGTCCGGCTTCTATTTCCTTATGTGTGGATGGTGGGACGGCCTGAAGTGAGCTGGAGGGGGTGGCTCCCTGTATTTCCTTTGGTGAATCAGCATGTGCAGAGTTCATGAGGCACCTCCCCATCTCAGTTTAGGGGGATGATTCCTTTTTCTGGCTTTTTTACAAAAAAAAATTAAATTATTTTTTTAAAAAATAATTGCAAAAAGAGAAGCACATAAAAAAGGAAGGGTGAGTGTAGGTGGGGGAGCAGGCTTTAAAAAGAACTGCAAACACACACCCTCCCCTCCCTTGAGTGATGTGAACAGCATCCAATATTAAACAAGAAAGATGTGACTAGTAGCAAAAGAGGCTGAGAGCCAAGGGCTCCATGGAGGAAAGCCAGACCAAACTCTGTTAGAAGTTTATGACCAAGAAGCTGAAAAAAGGGCCGGCTTCTATCGATCCACATCTGACCAGCACTGGTACAAATTCAATTCAAATTCATTTTAGGCCAACCTGTTTCGGACCTGTTTTGGACTCATCTGACCAGGTCATCAGGCCTGTGCGGCAACTGCTATTCAGCGGTGCACCATAGTCCAAATGGAGGGTAGAAAGTCCACAAATAAAACAGACAGAAATGAGACAATGTGAGCAGTCAGATCTGATGGTGGGCTGAAGATTTATAGTGAAGATGAGACCATGGCCACAGAAAAGTGCCCAATGGAACAGAAATAAAAATAGGTGGTAACAAACAAAATACCGCCTTATTATTTCAACTTCCATGTACTCTGAGGTACCTCCAAACCGGCTGTACTATCTCTCACTTGTGTAAAGGTTTGTGTGAGAACTTTTTGATTGCATAAGCGATAACAAAGCCTCTGAACTAGGCATGGGCCTGATATATCAGTTTGCGTTTGATCCATCCTTGCAGATTTGACATGTTTACCTACTGAGTTTTAAATGTGTTCACTTGCTACCCTTGTCTAAACAGACTGCTGGAGTGTCCTCCATATGGGCAACTGAACCATGAAGTAAGTATACACACATCCAGTTGAGTATTCCCCTTGAAAGGAAAATGTCAGGCTCAAGACTGTGCAGACATTTGCTGCTTTTTTTTTTTAATTTGGTTGCAACTTTTTCCAACAATCAACTGACATGTGGCAAAATTATCATCTGTAGAGACTGATAATGTACTTTCTTGAAAAAGATATTGGGCTTTGCTTCAATTTGCTTTGAAGTCAACACATTTCTGCAGAGTAATAAAAAACATGTTCTCTGATTTGAACTTTTGGAACAGTTTCTAAAGGCATTCAAGGTGCAGCACCATCTTCCTGTCTGTCCAGGCAAACTTTGCAAAGTCTTTTGAAAACTGACCATTCTCTAAGTGCCACACATGGATGGTTTTTCTTCTGATTTGTCCCCAATTGGGACATTTCCTTGCTTAACTGTTTTGCCATGCAGTATTGCCAATGACCAGTAGAGGGAGCACCCTGTTTGTTAATTCGTGTCCAAAAAATGGATGTATCTTTTAAAGAATAATACTAGTGGCCACTGTGACTAGGGAAAATGGGATACAGGCATTTCCCATTTTGACATCCATAACACTAGAAATTGCATTTTAGCATATTATCAGGCATCATAGCCTTAAAGGTTTTCCACGCCATCCCCTCTGAATCTCCTCAGACTCTATAACTATTATAGCTTTTCCAAAACCTGGGGGCAATATCAAGTATAACAACCATAAGTTGTCAATTAGCGCAGTCCTATGGTTTTATGATCAATGGTTTTATTGTTTTATTGATTATATCCTGCCCTGAGATCTATTGATACAAGACAGTTAAAATATATCCAAAACCAAAATAATATATTTTTTAAATTAGCTTCTCACTTTCAAAGCCATCTTATTTATTAGTTAAGATCCCAGGAGGTCTAAAACACAAAGAGATACCACAATTGTAGAGAGGAGTAAAGAGCTCTCAGAGGTGGGTTTTTAGTTATCTAATTTGGAAATTATCAGGACAAGGGCTACTGCACCAAGACTGAACTGCTGTTATTGCTCAGGGCAGCTCATATTGTCTTTCCCACTCTCTCTCTCTGATCCTGTAAGGCTGGGACCACACTTGGGTTGTTTAAAACAGAAATAACAAAAACGGATGCGAACATGCATTATGCGTGTTCTCATTTTTTGTGTTAATTCTACTTTAAAAAGCAGAGCATGGCGGCAGCGTGGCGGCAGCAGTGGCAGAAGGGAGGGAGGGAGGGAGGGAGGGAGGGAGGGCAGGTCTCAGTTACCCGCTCACCCAGCATTTCTTCTCCCCACGCCCCGGGAGTGCCATGGCTGTTCAGCAGCAGCAGTGGCACAGCCCGAAAGGCCAGTGGTGGCGAACTGGCAGGTGGCTGGGTGGGCGAGCAGCTGGGCAAGCAAGGCGGTGGCGCAGCAAGGTGTAGTGGTCATGGTGGCAAAACCTGAAAGGGAAGGCAGGCAGGATACTGCAAATCTACCATTCCCAAAGGGAAAATAAAGTGTGTTGAAACCAAAAACAGGAGTGAGAGTTCTTTAAACGAGTGTTTTTTTTATGTGTGTGTTTTTTATTTACTCCTCGGAAAGTGCAGGAAGCCCATTTTCAATGCGGACAAACAATTTTCAAAATGTCTTAGACATGCAATAAAGTCCCATTGGGAATGGGGCCTCAGGGTTCTTTTATGAGGCAAGTTATGTTCAGAAAAAGTTGGAAATTATCCCAAATAACTACAGAAGAGAAGTGCGTCCACATTTGTCCCAGATAACCATGAAAGAGAAATTTATGCAAAGTTCTAGCTTAATTTTGCCCCCCTCCTCCTCCTTTTCAAAACAAAAATATCACGTATATCTTCATTATACCTTGCTTGTTTTGAAAATATGGAATGAAGGAACAAAACATTGATTTCCTCAGTAAGTCCTGCCATTTGATAACATTTTTCTACCCAAATGTTTTCAAGGACCCCTTAGCAGCAACGAAATTCACCAGAACAGAAGCTTTTTAAACTGGTTCCACCTTAGGATCTGGAGAAGCCCTTCTGGTTGTCCCACCACCCTCAGCAGCAGAAGGGGAGGCCTTCTCAGTGATGGCCCCTAGGCTTTGGAATAGTCTCCCCCTTGAGG
>MTQE01001141.1:16213631-16233568 GCA_014337955.1 Aspidoscelis marmoratus
TTGGTTTCAACAACATGGATAAGCGACAGAACTTTTGTCAGGCACTGTGCACATTTAGGAAGGCAGTGAAGATGCACTTCTTTGCCCTGGTCTTTGGTTAAATGGGGATACACTTTCCCTTTCTACTTGCAGATGCTAGTGTTTTAATACAGAGTGTTATTGTTTTAAAGATGTTTGATTTTAGATGTTATTCCATGCCCGGAGACCTTTGGATATACGATGAGATAAAAAAGCAAGCAAGCGAGCGAGTGTAAGTTGGTTCATCATATGCTGATTTGTATGGGGCAAGGAGAAGCACCTGCAGCAGGGATGTAGGCAAACAGAGCAGCCTTGCTTTATCTATCCCACTACTTCTGTTCCATTGAATTTGCAGGGTTCTCACTATGGCTGCTTCTCCAGGGGACAGGATATGGCAAGGTGATGAGGCAAGAGGTGCAAAGAACAAATGCCATGAGCCCTCAGGCCCCCAAAGCCTCCCAATTGCAGAATGTGAGTTCTGGTGCTGTGTGGTTTCTGGCTCAGGTTGCTTTTGTGCTTGACTGGAAGTGGCCATGGAAGTCGGCCATTTTGGGTCCAGCACAAAACTGACCCAGCTGGAAACCATGGCAATAAATCACCTCCTCCCACCCCTGTCCACCCACACAGGGAAAAGGAGGCAACTTAGGGCCAACAGTAGCCCTGAGAAGAGAGAGTTGGACACTCTGCTTCTGGGGAAGCTGGGGAAGCTCACTACAATACCTGTGTGGATGTGGCCTATGTTTCCTTTAGGCTCAATGAATGGGCAGCTTCACATTCCATCCAGTCCACCTTATTTACCAGGCTCAGGCTTCACCAGTTCCCCACTCTAGAATTATTGATATATCAGTCTTCCTAAAGTTTTTTTTTAAAAAAACTGCTACATTCCTAATACCTGATTGTAGAGCCAAATTCTAAGGCTGTGCTTTCATTTACTCTGGCAGCACCCAAAAAAGCAGCCTGTGCTGCCACATATTCCCACAAGGTAGCAAAAAGTGCCTTCTGGCAATCAGGATGCCCTATGTTTGCAGGGTGTGATTTTTCACCCTGAACAGTGCTGCTAAAAATGCTGCCTCCACATTTGCAAATGAAAATGCAGAGGCATCCTTCTCGACATGAGATTGTGGGACGTTGCCCGCTTGCCCGTTCTGGAGCCATCTCAGCAGGTGAGTGGAGTTCTGGCCTAAGAGATTGCATGTTTAAGTGACTCAAGTTGGATCAGGCCTCACATTGAGCCTTTTTGCATTTAGCAAAAGGGGACATTCTGGGTATATTTCCAGAAAGAGCATGTGCATTGTGTGAAGTGTCCCACACCCAGGAATAAATTTTTGTGCTCCACAAAGTATCTAGCCATCAGCCAGGACATCCCTGGATGGAAGACATGGAGCATCTGACCGGGCAGTACTGGTGTGGTTATGTGTTGCATCACCTAATTGTTGTGGCAATGGCACCGCACAGGCGCATTGGTGCTATTTGAATGGCTCTGCAATCACCTTTCTAATGGGAGGTGTTTCACACTTAGCTGGTGCTTTGGAATAGATTGGGTGTCAAAAAGTGCAGATTCCCAAACTATTCCAGGAGTTACCTGGCCAGAAAAGGGTGAGTTGGACCATTACTGCTTTCACTTCACATGAAATATTTGTCAGACTGTCTTACCAATGGATGAGAAAGGCAACCAAAAAGGGGAACCAGCGTGTTTGTGCAGCCTGCTTTGCTAGCCATAAAGCAGCCAGAAGAGGGAAGTACCATCTCTGCCCGCCCTTGTTGGTGGCTGTAGATAGAAACAAGACTGAGCTTGGAGAAGGGAAAGGAGGAGGAACCAGTATGGTTGCGTCTTTTTCCCTCCCCCAATGTTTTGTATAATTCTCATAATGTATTATTCGATTTATATATAATTTTACAATATATTATTTATTGAATGTATTAGTGTATTAATTTAATGTATGATATATTACTTTGTATTGTATTTTTTATGGTTGCTGTAAACTGCCATGAGTAATTTATTAGAAAGGTGGTATACAAATAAATGGAATGAATGAATGAATGAATGAATGAATGAATGAAGTCTATCTTCACAGATCAACTAATGAGATAAACCTTTAGGGCCCTTCTCTGGCACCACAGAGAATTTTAAGCATAAACACCACCAATATGCATACATTAGCTTCTTTGAATAATTAATGAGCAGCATGTAACAATATGAGTAAGGTAAGATCCTTAATTGTTCGATGTTGATATGCATACTTATTGCTTAATGAATAAATAAGCACTACTGCTTTATGGATCTGGTGCTGGGTCGCCTGTTGTGAAAGGTATCGTAAACAAATATCACTTAATAAAAGTTTAACATGTGGTATCTTAATCTGATCATTACTTTCATCTATTTATAATGGTTATTCAGGGACTAGTCCAGGACTCAGGAAGAAGTGGGATGTTTCTAACAGGCGCTCACTAAGCAGTTGCCTCAGAGAAGAGTGTTTTGACCAGAGGAAGTAGGCCTTTCCTGTTTAATTTTCAGACTTGGCAAGTTGCTCATGTCTTCAGTTCTAACCTGTTCATGCAGGCTTCATTGCAGGGAAGGCTAACGCATGTGTTTGGTGGGGACAATTTTTATGTGGATTTGATTAAAATTGCTGGCTTATTCACAAGTAGTTCTATTAATCCCATAGGCAAGTATCACTCCCCTTTAGCTGACTTGTGCTCCTGCCTACCAGCTCCATGGGCGCTGATCACCACTGTTGGTGAATGCACAATTCAGCCAGTTTGATTTAGTGGCTAATGATCTGGACTCTTATCTGGGAATACCGGGGTGTTCTGTTGTGGGGAGAAGAATAGAAAGCTTTGTCAGATGCTTTGAGTCCCCTTAAATGGGTGAGAAAAGCAGGCTAGAAAAGCCAACTCTTCTTTTTCTCACTCATGTACCATTAGTTGTACTCAACATTGGTTGGTACTCATGGCATTATTTATTTAGATGTTGCTTACTATATTTTGATATTCCAGAATAAAGCATGGATATTCCGGATTATGTGGATGCAGACTATGAGATGCCCATAAGCAGCTGATGAGCCACTATGTGAGACAGGGTGCTGGACTAGATGGGCTGTGGCTGGATCCAGCAGGGATCCTATGTTCTTGTGAAGCGAATCTCATAGTAAATCTCTCTTTGGGCCCATCCGCATACTAAAAATAATCCGAAAGGATTCCGTGTCCGCCTCGGGAGTGTCCGCATACAAAGCCCTAGTATGTGGCACACGGGAGTCAATATGTGTTAAAAAAACCCCACTTTACAAGTGTTTTGCATGTGAAATAAGGGACTAACACCTATTGTCCTGGTGCCATGTGGACACTCCCGGAGGGGATGAATGGGAAAATAACCTCGCTCACTCACTTGCTCTGCCGGTAACGTTGCCTCCATTTACATTGCTGGGAAGGCAACAAGTTCGTACTGAAACAGATGAACTGCTAACAAATAGGCATCCATGCAGTTCTTTTTGGACAAGCATGATGTGTGTCTGGTCAGCAGTGCCAGCTGTAGCTTTTGAACCTTCCTCAAGGCCAGTGTTATGTAGAGTGTGCTGTGTTCTTTTCAGGTAACCAAACACAACACAAACTTTGTAGTTTGCCATTACAGAGTGGCATCTGTCCAGCTTCTGTACCTGGGAAGTTACACTTGCACTACCCATGAAAAAGTCATTTGCTCTCATTCATTCATTCATTCGTCCATCCATCTGTCCATCCATCCATTCACCACTTAAGAAGTAGCACACTCAAATTACACGGATCAAGATGGGGACATTATATTTAATGAGAGTAAAGGTTGCTCCCTAGGGAAACAGCTGTGCTACCAAATATTATTTTATTGAAGTTACCAAGAAATTAAGGGCCTTTTAAGTTTAGTTGGGTGCATAAGAGAATACTCCCAAAACCTCCCTTGTATGAAAGTAAAGATCACAGGAGCAAAAAGTCATTTTTCGTGTGCTTCTGAAGCAGTGTGAATGCAGAGGTGTGCAAAATTAGTGTAGCCTTAGCTAGATGTCCCTGGGTGTGTATGTCTCAGCAGAGTGCAAGATTATGTGGGCATCATTCAGGGTTTCAGCAAAGCTGCACTAATTTTCCCAGAGTAAACAGACTCTGATTTATGGTATTTGAACCATTCCTGTAGCAACCTCCATAAAAACCAGTTAATGAACAGAACAGTTTAAAAACAGTGATTAAAAATTGACAACAGCCTTGTTTAAAAAATTAAAAACAGTCTGGCTAAAATCCAACAAAATAACTTTAGAAATGAGATGCCATTTCAGACGGACAAAGTGAGTTCCTATCATGTTATTGCCTGGGCTGCCCCTGGGCCTGCAGACACATTTTTAACATCCACATATGCATACAGCAGAAATCTACTCTTTTGTTCTTAGATTATCGGAGGAGGCAGAGGAGGTAATGGAACCTTCTTTTAACTGCGCATCTGTGTCTCAACAAATATGCTTGGCCTTTAGATTCACAAAGATCTAAGCATGGAATCCTCTGAGATTTCTCACCACATAACTCATCCAGATCTCCACTAAAGTGAAGGAAAGTGATAGTCCCAATACCTCCTTGACTATTTCTTTTTTTTTATCTTTTGCATGTATGCTATATACCCAACAAGCATACTCACAGTTCTCCCTCCCCCCACCTGTACACCCCTCCCCCCCCATGTTTCTCTTGTGGCCATTTTAGCTCTTCACCTACTGCTACTTTAATGTCATGAGCAACTGGCCTCTTGTGGATTGTCATCTGAGTATCTTGATCTTCATTGTAAAGGTCAGAGGATCGCATTCATATTTATAGTTTTGGCATGCATGCATTTTGGATATATCAAAACTGGGGCAACATGAATGTGGGGTCTCATCTTCGTAGAAGGTTTATATTTTCCTTTTCAGGAACGTTTGAACAGAGGAGCGAAGGCAGGATAAGCTGTAGCATGAGGATAAGAGCTGCGGTTCCATTATCACCCATGACTTTAGCGGGGCTTAGATGTAGCCACAGGGCTAGTAGCCTTTTCACCATTCCTCATAGTAGCCAGGCTGCTGCCATTTCATTTTCTGACATGACATTATTCCAAGAGGTCTGGCCAAGTATTTTCCTGAAAGTCACACACAAGTGTGAAAGGTTATTACAGAGCTGAAATTATTTTGAGAGGCTCAGCTGGACGGGGTCAATAAGATGCACCATTACTGGGAGAAAGCAGGGCAGTAAAACATCCTTCAAAAAAGCTTGTAGATTGAGATAACAGCGTTTACGACATGGAAACAGAAGGACGTGAATGGCGTGAATTTATCTAACAACCTGTCTTCTTTTCAGAAATGAGTTATACTTTAAGCAGCTGTGAAGGCATAAGATGTGCCAAAACTTTACCCTCTAGACAGTAGTAAAGATTCTAGTGAGAGCTGTGCAGTGTCTGCTCTGATCCAAATGACCAATGCAATGTCAATGTGCCAGAACATGGAATCCTTGGTGTTAAGGATCCTATCTCAGAAAAGTTAATTATTAGTATTCACTGTGACCCTTTCTCCCTTTCATGTTTCCCAAAATTATGGAAAGTGAAATGTGGAGCCTGAAATGATGGTACCCAGACACACAGCACTGATGCCCGCAACACAAGTAACTGCCATTGGCCCATTGCCCAGATATCCATGGAAAACTAAAGACATGAAGGACCTTTCTGCACTGGGTCTTTGTTGTTGTTGGATACCATCAAGTCATAGCTGACTCCTTGTTGAATGCATGGGCACATCTGTGCAGTTTTCTGGGCATAGATACGGAAGTGATTAACCCATTGTCTGCTTCTGGGGCGAAGCTGGGGAACAAACTGATGACCCACTGATTTCTAGGCAGTTTGCTCTAACACTGAGCTATAGCAACACCCACAATGGGTCTTATTCCTGATTATATCCTTCAGTAAGGACCTCTTGTAGTCTGCACTAGCATTTGGATGGCAGGCCCATATAATCCAGAATGGGGTCCAGTGCAGAAGGGCCTAAAGTTTTCAACATTCTTCCTAAAATCCACATGACTCAGGACAAGACGGTTTCCCAATCATGAGCATTTCTTGTGAAAATTATATTAATGGAGAGAGCGATCAAACTACAGAAAACTATCTCTTATAAGTTATCAATGAATAATAGTAGGTTTACGAACACTCATTTACTTGATTAAAAAATTATTTATATCTATGCTCAGATGATATTAGATGGACTGATGATGACCTTCTTAACCTGGAAAGTAAGAGAAGACCATGTCTTAATCCAAGCAGGAAAATCTACATGTTAGTGGTTGTTCACATTGCTACAGATTTAACAGTCACTGAGGGGCATTAACAGTATACTCAAGGCAGAAACTGTTCAGGGCAAGTTGTTCTATGCATTTGACATTCAATCTGTGTACAATCTCATGCTAAAAAGGCAGGATGTTTTGAACAGCTGTGTATATTCATGCTCTGAAAAAGGTGGAATATATTTCAAAAGCGAATACTTGTTTAATCAAGAATAATTTATATCATTAAGTAGTTGCAAGGTTTGTTTACCTTCAATGACAGCTTTTGAGGAAGTTGTGTATGGAAGGAGAAAGAAAAAAAGAATAAAAATAAAAAAACAAAACACCTGTGCATTTTGAATGTATATCAAGGGAGAAACTGCATTAGCCATGAGGATACGAAGTTAAAATTTCAATGGACCAGTACATTCCACAATGGTTTGATACCCTTAGCAGGAATAGCTAATAGGAATCCTTCCAAGTGTCTGGTTTTTAAAAAAAATGTTATTTCCTCTCAGCTCGAGGCAACACAGCTGATAGCAGATGATATTCAACTGTATTTGGAAGAAACTCTTTCCTGGGCTATGGTTTCTCCTCGAAAGGCCGGAGAATGTGAAGTATCCAAAACTGGAAGCATAAAACTAAGGCTTTGATCAGACACAGCAAAATAAAACATCTCAGCGCATTTTAATCCAAATTGAATCCGAATTTGGGAAGGACTGTCCCCATGACTTATGAAATTAATCCAAATAGAATCTGAACTCAGCACCCAGCATCCCCACGGAGTTTCTTATTCCCAGATTTTATGAGGATTATCCTGCTGAAATCTGGAGAAAAAAAGTAGTGAAGAAAACAGGACTCTGTCCCCTTTTTGGAGCCGAGTCTGCTTATTTTCCCCCACATGGGGATGGTAGTGGACTATTTGGGGTGGAGATCTAGTCTTCTGGCCAATGGCAGGCAGCTGTGGGTGGGATTTTACCAATGCAAAGCTCCCCCCTCCCTTGCCATGCTCACAATGCCAGAGCTCCATTCAAAAAGGCAAAAAGAGGTGAGACCTGCTTGTCTTTAAAACATTTTTACTGGAAACATTTGTATCTTTTCTGATGCTTGTTATCAGAAAGATACACACTGAAGCAAAAATGCTTCGCAAAGATACATTTTATCATGCTGTGCTCTCTCTTTCGTTGATCTGCTTGAGTGCACAGTTCCCAGTAATGTGAAAAGGGAGAGGTGTGAAAGGAGAAAGTACCTGTACTTAAGAATTTTTTTTAAAAAACTGCTAGCTTTTAATTTAAGCTCTCTGACTTCAGGGAGAGTGAAGAGGAAGTTTTTGCTGCTTTTATTGCAGGCAGGGTTTGCATGGGAGGGAGAATTTAAAAGTCCTGTTAGGCATGGGGATAGCTATATTCTGATTAATTGACAGGCACCCTATTTGGATTAAAAATAGTCCCCAAAAATAGTCCAAACAGGACTGAACCAGTACTAAAAAAGCTACATGAGGATGCATCCTGACGAACCTCTGAGGCAATTTAGAGAAGGCTTGAAAGTTAAATAAGAACTGCAGTCTGCCCCTCCCCCTCTCCTGAACAGGGGCTGTGGTCACTGTAAAATTCCATCACTCCATCTCTGCATTGGAATGCTCACAACTTTTCATTTCTGTCCATCTTATTTGTGGATCTTCCACCCTCCATTTGGACATTCCGGGGTTGAAAGTCCAGAAATAAAACAGATAGAAATAAAAGGTGTGAGCGTTGCAATCTGAAGATGAAGAAGGATTAAAGTATGGTACTCTGTGCTAGGAAAGGTGGATTAGAGAAGGGTTGGTGACAAAAGGGCAAAACACTATCTATCTCTGGCTGAGTCCCCAAAAGACTTATTTACTTCTCTGCTGTTACTCTACTGTCACTCTATTGAAGTGGACTTTAAAAGTGCCATGCAAATCAAGAATAAGCGTCTGCATGAGGCTCAGGAAAATGCGTGTTTTTAACGCACCTTCCGTCCCCATAGGATCCCTGTTTTCTTTGCGCGCATCTTTTTCTCCCCGCCGCTGCTCTTGTTGATAGGGTGCCAGCGGGAATGGGGAGGGACTGCGCTCGGCGCGGCCACAACCAGGAAGACAACCCCTGACAAGTCCAAAGGAAAAACAGCGATCGGTTCTCTGTTCGTCTCCCAGATTCCCCCCCCCCCGAAATGGCTTCTCGTGCTGGAAAACATTCACTCTCACCACTTTCCCTGTTATCGCTTTAAAATCCACCCCTAGCAATAATCCACCCATTTCACACCCCACAGCGATTGCAACAATGTTGCAATTCTGCGTGATTCTGGCTCTTTAGTTCTGAGCTTTAGAAAGTGAAGCTGCTTGTGTTACTGCTGTGTGTGCAGGCGGCAATCCCCGCCCCTTTTGCCACGGAGCGTCCTCAAGGTAAATGTAGCGAGGAAAACCCGTGACTTCCAGAAAGAGTGCTGGAAGTGTTGTTTAAAGTGCATGTATTTTGTCGCGCGTTTTCCACGTTTTGTAGCACTGGAACCTCGTTAAAAACCCTGGCTTGGGGGCGCTCAGAGGCAAAAGGAGAGTCTTGGAAGACTTTTTATTCCTTGGGGACAGGCCCTCCGAGGTGCCTCTGAGGCACTTCTTTTTTGCATCTCATCAAAGCCCAAGGTGCTAGGAATGGGAGTCTTTGCTTGTCTGAACACATTTTTGTATCTGCTTTCCAATTTTTTTTCAAGTGTTCTCTTAAAGAGTCATTTTCAGAAGCAAGAAACTGCTATACCATTCCACTGATTTAAGTGCAAACAGGGTCTTAGTCTTGGCTCACCTTCTGAAAAGAACATTGAGAATGTTTTGGAAACCGGTCCCTTGAAAAAAGCATATGTCAAAACATGTAAAGACTCCCATTCTTTTTCTTAGCACTTTGGTATTATCCCTATATTCACTTTCCTATATTTTCTTCTGCCATTTGTCCTTGCTCTATAATAGGCTCCATCAAAAGAAAGCCCTTTAAGTGCTGAAGGGAGTAGAACTACTGTAGAATCAGCATGGAGGTGGGAGGGTGGTGGGTAAATGTGTGGGGCTCTGAGTCGGAGGCCCATCCTTCCTGGAACATTGTGTGAGCAGATGTCTACGTACAGAGATGAAATTCTTGCCAAAGGGTTAGCATGGAGCTGAGGCGGCATTCCAAATTCCTCCCATGCTGACTCCCTCTTCAAAGAGGAATTAACAGTAGGCTGCTCCTTTTAACAGAAGGGTAGGAGCACAGTGTCTTAGGAACATACATGGAAGGGTGCATTGATGCTTTCAGTAGTTCTAATTGGTTCTGACCAATGGGATTTGAATTGCAGTTCTTATTTAAATCTTCATTTAATGCCATATAGAATATTTTCCTCAGTAAGCCTGGAAAATCCCATCTCCAAGGAAACATGAGCTATCAAATCAGCTCATTTTCAAAAGAAGATAATGTTGTAAAACTTGGCTCTTTTGTGGCCTGCACAGAAATGGCTCATGGAGAACAAATGTGCACAAAGGTCATATTTTGTGTGGATGTAATTTGTTATGTCCTGCAAGGCCACTGATCCTGTTCCCTGGAGTTGAGCTCTGGTATTTCTAGGACCTATATAGAGTAAGGAACATATGGTCCAGTCTGGTACATGTAGCAGTTAACTTCTGCTCTTTGCCAGTTTGCATGTACCATAAGGTAAGAGACTCCAGTGTCTGGAATTTCCAGAGGTAAGCTTTGTGCACATCATTATCTTTGTTTGCTTCTTTCCTCCAGAAAAGCTGCCCATCCAGAAATGTTTTGGGTGCCCTCAGTTGGCAGTCCTTATCATAAGCACCAGCCATAGACTATGTGGAAACTTCCACAGTGTGTGCCTTGGCATGTCATAAGGAGAATGCCCTCTGGTCTAAAACAACCAATTTGGACCAGGAATGGGAGAAATGCCATGGAGTTGCATGCTGGTCTACAATTCAACAGAATGCGCCCAGGTTGCCTGTGGTGTTTTCAGATTACTATACTGCTTAGCACTCCTGGACTTTGTGGTTTTGAGAGAATCATTTGGGTAGATTTACTTACTTACAAAATGTATAGCCTTCCCTTCATGAAAAGATCTCACAATATGAAAGAATAAAACATATAAATCATTAAAAAGATAATTTAAAAGTAGCTTACCCATCCTCCCTCCCTCCCTCCCACACCCACTCAGCCACCCTAGCAGGATACATTCCAAGGAAGTAAACATGAAAAGCTTGGGTGAAAACTATAAGTGTAGGTACCTGGCAGACCTCAAGAGTGAGCCTGTCCCAGAGTCCGAGGGCCACCACGGAAAAAGCCCTCTTGTGTGTTCCAACACCTCACACGTCTGAAAGAGAAGGAACTACAAGAAGGCCCTCTCCTTAAGATCTCAGTGCATAGGTGAATCTATATAGGAGAAGACACTCCTCCAGATACCGTGGGCCCAAGCTGTAACCAGTCGCCTGTAGATGCCATAGTACCAGCCACTCTTGTTCATAAGGCCACTTCAACCTGCTCTATGTAAATCAACTTTTTAAAAGGTTAATGAAAAAGTTTGTATTTAAATATGCTTTTATATTACTGTTTGCTCACACCCTGCTTATTTGCATATGTGTTTTGCCCCTTTCCCCAAAACTTACCACTTTATTTTATTTAACAAAAAAGAAGAAATTAGTTTTCAGGTTCCTTTGCTTTTCTATTCCATTGCACCCATACAGAATGGGCATAAATGCATTTGTTTGAGTCAGTGTCCAATTGCAGTATTTGCAGATGTGTAAGCATGCAGTTTGCATTCTCATTCAGCCACTATACTTATTCAACTGTGACTGAATGTAAAGCACCCAAAGTATGCTTCCTTGTAGCTTGTGTGCTCACACAGAACCAGAAAGTAAAAATCAGTATAAAGATAATTCCATATGATTTGAATTTGTGAGGAAATCTGCTCCTCAGCGGATCCTGAAAACTCCAGTTGAAATTCGGCAGCAGTGAAACTGTCAGCCTATCCCTGACTGGCAAGTGGTTGTTTGTGGCTTGTCATGACATGCGATTTTATTTAGCTCTTTCAACTCTGATGATTAGCAGAAGAAACAACCTCTTTTTTTCAGTCATCAAATCCAAACATGCACTGCATTGTGTTAAAAGCAAGAGCATATTCGCCAATAATCCTGTTTAATGACAGTGACAGCAGAATTCAAAACATTTGTCAACTCTATGATAACTCACAAAGATTATCCACAGACAGTCTCGAACAGCTTTTAATCTTCAATCACCTGGAAAGACTTTGAACAGTCAGTAGAGAAACCTAGGGCAGAATTTCATGAAATGCTCACATTTAGGGCAGAGACGGAGGGCATGAGGAGGCTTTAAGGAACTATTTGTGGCTTGCACATCTTTCTGTGTGCAAATTTGCTATGGATCACAACAGCATTCAGTGAAGGTAATAAAGAACCAAGTTGAGACTCGGGTAATTTTTCCCATCCGTGTCCTCTTCTCCAGCATCTTTTCAGTTCTGCTAGCAGGAGTGTGCTGTCAATGGATCTCCTCTTCCTTGTGTTCTTTGATGACTTTTGTATGTAAAACAGCAATTATTCTGTGAAACTCTGCATGCATGGTTGCCTGTTCCTTCCCTGGGTGACCTTAATAAATGAGCTTATTCCTTGATTATATGGCACCATTTAGATATTAAAAATAGACCATTCTGTCAGATATGCTTTTGGAAACTGATTCCCTTAACTTTTAACCTCTTGGTTTTTTGTATTGTTTCAATTTATAAATTGTGATAAAGGTACCTAGTGGTATAAATACTACTAATGCTGGCAGTAATTGAAGGTGAAATTGTCAAATGCATGTATCAAGCAGTTTTACAAAGTAATCATTTATGAACATGGCTCTATTAATTTGTTTAGTCAGATGTAGAGAAGCAATAAAAGTGATTGACTAAAAACAATTAAAACAGTAAAAGTAAATTGTGTCCATTAAAACCTGCTGAGCCTGTCAGATGGAAATTGTGGGTTTAAATGTGAAAATTAAAGCTATTGATTTTATCCAGTACATTTGTGAATATCCAAGTTCTAATTTGTTTTACTTTTCCCTACCAAAAGCCCCTGAGGTCAGAATGAAGGTGTTCCCCTAAATTAGCTTCCACAGACGCTGCTTGTAAACCTTCTAGAAGTCACACATGATAAATAATGTCTTTAAGATGCGAATGTTTTTTGACAGGTGAGAGTTATGTTTCTTATCAGTACCTCTGCTTTGCAGAACTGAATGCAAATGTTTACCAGTAATGGTAATTTATTGCGTTTTTTTAAACAGAGGGAGGAAGGGGAAAAATTGACATAAAAAAATGACGGCCAGAGTTTAGAGCCCTTTTAAAAACGTTTATGTGCACAGTTTTATTGTTGCTTTATTTTTTATGTATTGCACTAAATCTTGTATTCGCAAAACTATTATTTGTTAGTATTCAATTAAAATGACAATATAAATGGAGTATTAGATAGTTATCTGATATCTGAAAAATGTCAGCGATGACAAGGAGACCATCAAAATAGGATTATACCAACCTAGGCCCATTCTGTTTTCAATGGTGGTCAACCAAAATATCTGGAAGGGAATGAAAATAGGGCATAGGGTCAATATCAAGTTAATCTAATATTGCTTGTTGCAACATTTTTTCTCCTTAGTTTTAAAGTATTTTGGTAAATTACATCCTCAGTCATGAACGATGTTCTTTGAACAATTACTTGACTAATATATTCTAGACACACACTGCCTGAATACTCCAGACACAGTTGGTTGTGCACTTTCTTTACTACTAAAGCTTCTTTGACTTGGAATACTAATTGCTGTGGCATATAAATGAGGACAGTGCTCACATTTTCATGTCCTATTTACAGGCTTCTCATAGGCATCTTGTTGCAGAAAAGATGGTCTGCAGGCTGGTGTTTTGGGTACCACACTAATTTGAAGATGTCTTGATGGCTGGAATTCTGCATAATTGGTTTTTTTTTTCTGTCTTGGGCCCAGTTCCCATTGACATTTTAAAATGGTTTAGAAATGGTTTGGATTCTCTGTGTCCCCAGTACCATTCCATTTCAGGGGTATTTTGAGGATTATTTGGCTAAAAAATGGAATAAACACCTGTTTTTTAAAAGTTTTTTTCCATTTTTGCTTTTAAAACGCTTCTTCCTTATTGCTGTGGGAACGCTACAGCAGTATTTGGGCAAATATGTCACGAAACGGTTGGGCTTTCACCCTGCGCTGGGACCAGCCCCTTGCCAGATTTGTTAAAGTGCCAGATCCATATTCAGCAGAGAAATAACAATTCAGCCTGATAAGATGTAGCAATTCACCCACTCCATAATTCACACTGATAAGATAACGAAGTTTCATTTTACACTTCCTCTAGCTTTCTCCTTGCCGGGAAGCACACACTGGAAGTGCCTCTTTTGCCTTACTGAGCCCTGGGAAGGAGAGAAGCGCCTCCCCCTCCCCCCATGTCCCACTGGTGACTGAGTGAGCGCGTGTCCTACCAGCTGGGCGAGCGAGCACGCAGCTCTGTCTCTGTTGCTGCTTTTTCACTTCTCTGCAACTGCCCAAGCTCAGCAAGGCAAAGGAGGCACAAAGTCACAAAGGAGTAACATATGAAAATACACATGCATGCCTTTGGTGTATTTCTTCTGGTTACTTTAAGCTTTGGTTTCATATTTGCAATAGCATTTCCACAAGGGCTTGAAACCAGTTTGCAGTTTGATCTGGCTGTCAGGATATAGAAGAGCATATGCTCATACTGAAGTTGATAACTCTGAAAAACAGTTCTTAAAAGTCAAGAAACCTGTTTGGCTCTGAGAACAAGAAACACAGAATGCTGCAGCTTGGAGAAGTGCATGATGCTACATTCCCTTTACACTGTAAAGGGGCCTTGATCAGTTCTTCAGGGCAGCCAATATCCATGGGGACTAATGAAAACCAGCAGCATTCATAGTGCTTTTGCTGCATAATGGAGACCCAGTCAGAGTGGAGTCGTTACCCTGATTATTTCACTGGGCCCAAATCAAATGCTTTTGCTTCAAGTTCAGCTGCTTTT
The DNA here is from genome assembly GCA_014337955.1 of Aspidoscelis marmoratus. Lineage (NCBI taxonomy): Eukaryota > Metazoa > Chordata > Lepidosauria > Squamata > Teiidae > Aspidoscelis > Aspidoscelis marmoratus. Next base: position 16,228,029 of record MTQE01001141.1, read on the forward strand.
GCAGCTTACCACAAAAGAAGCAGAAATGGCAGGGATGGACAAAGAGTTAGGTTTCATCACTCTTCTTGCAGCAGATGCTTTGACTGTGCACTTTTATATAAATAATTATTTATTCACACAGGTTTTATTTTGCATTCCTTAAAAATTCAGTGTTTTTTATGCTTTGCATCAACACAGGAGGGAACTTATTCCCTTGGTGGCTAAAGCACAGTGAATTTTTACATAAGCACCATCCCAGCATATCCTTCCTTGCTAAGACTGCAACATTCAGCATTTCCAATTCTGTTGGGAGCCACAGAGCAATGCCATTATAGCAAATAATTTGAGCAGTTATACTCCTAAGTAGTGCTACCCACAACACCATGCTGGGCATTTCAGAGAGAAAGCAGGTGTGATTTTTATTTCTCACTTAAGAACAAGGATATTTTCCCTTTGCTTCTTTGTGAGGATTCATCTAAGGACAAAGCCTAGAAATTAAAATGTACCCCCACCCCTGAGGTATTGGAAGAGGTTTTTGGAACCGTAAAAAATTCAAGGAAGGGGCAGAGGAAGAAGAATACTGCTGGTGGTTTAATAGTGTTCAGAAAACTGTCCATGATTTAGGACTCCGCTTTGGTTTAAATATGAAGCTATACAAAGGCCTTTATTTGATTACCGAACTGTGGGGGTGGCCAGATGGAAGCAAATGGCTTGTTCGCTGTAGATGAAAAATACTTGTCGTTTTCTTATGCCCACTCCCCCAGCCATAAAAGGCAATCTGGCTTCAACTGAGAAAAAGTTATGAGCTGACAATTTGGCAAAGGCGATGGCATTTGGTCAGTGCTGCAAAGGCACAAGCTGGCAACCAGATGAGGACAATACTGTGTGGCCACTGCCAAAAACATTGTATGTGCCTAGGTGACATTGCAATTTGAATAACCTTGGGCCTGGAAATGGCCTTGTGTTCAAATGTGGTTCACAAAGGGAGATCTGCCATTTCAGATGCAGGTGGCTCAACCACTCAACATGAAATCTGACCAAGCTGTTTATCGTAATACAGTGCTGAGATGAAACTTCAGGTCTTTCTGCGGTTGCCTCTGTTCTAGATGGACTATGAGGGCCTTTTCACACATAGCTGATTATGCTGCCGGGAACTAGGGCTGATAAACTTCTGGTAAAGGTGGACCATTCAAATTTGTTATGAGGAAAGCTTTCACAAAGCATCCATTACTGGCAAGAAGTGCGAATGGCTTTCCCATTTACCAGCCCACGCAGCTGCATCTGAAGCCGCAAGTTCCACTTCCTTGCTGCCGCGATTGGCCGTTACATGACATGCTTGGACGTCATTACGAGAGGGGCATGTTTGAGCACGGGACATATTGTGGCTGATCACGTCTGCACCCATAATCAAATGCCCCTCTCTCAACTCTATGACTGGACACCACTCCCACCACAGCTGGGGCCAGTCCTGGTGATCGGAGGTCTGGTCACATCAGAGGTCAGCGATTGATCATGGCCACCACTGTGACCACAATTGCGTGGACACCTCCTCCCCCACCCACCAACCACAGGGAACCGGAAGAAGAGCAAATGATCATACCACGGGATGCTCCAAGTAAGCTTTTGGTCAACATTGATAAAAGTGTGGAGCACCAATCAACACTTAGTGAACTTCTGGGGAGTCAGGGCACAACTGGAGGCTGTAACAGCCTCCTCAAAGTGCAGAGGCTCTTCATCAGAAATTCACTAATTGTTAACTACTGGCCAAAGTGCAAATAGGCCTCTGGTCCCCCTTCTGCATGTTTGTATCTTGAATAGTTGAAGGACTGCCTTTTCCCACATCAACCGGCCAGTGCTTTAAAATCACAAAGTGAGGGACATCTTGTAATGCATTATCTCACTCTGAAAATGGAACTGAATGTAGGTGTGCATTCATCCTCTTCAATATAGTAAAGAATGATGTATTGTTATGGACAGTGGAGTTGTTTTGTATTCCATTTGTTTTCAATTCCTTCTGCTGAACTATATATGGCACTACCTGATTTCCACAAGTGCTTTCCCTGTGGGGTGTCCTAAATTTGTCCATTCCTTTAAAAAAAAACATACAAAAATACACCTACAGATTACCTTGGTTGCAATACAAAATTACCTCACTTGTACTGAAAGGAATTTGCAGACTCATGAACTCTGCCTTGGGACTCATAATTGATGCTGGTTTGTAACTGCTTTAAATAAACCAAGGCCCTGTCCCCAAAAGACTTATTAGCCCCTCTCGGCTTCCTCTGCCGTCACTCTGTTATAGCTGACTTTAAAAGTCCCCTCCACTTCCGGAATAAGCGTCCCCATGGTAGCCGCGATCTAAACAGACTTTCCGTCCCCATGGTAGCCGTCTTCTCTTTCCGGGCATCTTTTTCCCCCCGCCCCCTCTCTTGTTAAAAGGAAAAATAGCCAGATCTCCATCTCCTGAAACGGCTTCCCGCCCCTAGCAAAGGCAGATGATCGCTCATTCATTCACTTTCAGCACTTACTTTCACTCAGTTCTCTGTTAGAAAAGGCTTTCTGCCCCGGCAAAGTCAGCGGCTGCAGGCATCGGCAGCGCGATCCTTCGCTCATTCTCTTTTAAGGCTTTCACAGATCACTTGATAACAATGTTGCAATTCTGAGCAATTCTGGCTCTTTTTACAAAGGAAAGGAAGCGAACCTGCTGCATTTCTCAGATGTGTGAATGCTTTTTGGCTGTGTGTGCAGGCAAGCAATCCCCGCCCCTTTTGCCACGGAGCGTCCTCAAGGCAGATATAGCGAGCAAAACCCGCGAATCGCCGAAAGAGCGCTGGAACTCTTCTTTGAAGTGCACGTATTTTATCGCGGGTGTCTCACTTTCCTAAGCTCCCTAAGCGCCTTGTAAAGCTTGGCATGGGGCCGCTCAGAGGCAAAAGAAGAGTTCCAGCAGACTTTCAATTGCATGGGGACAGGGCCCAATAGAATTTTCAGGCAAGCATTACATGAAGCCAGTGTCCCTTGCAAGTACAGTTTTGGCAAGCTTTAGAGTTCCTGTGCATGCAGCTACATATAGACCTGTAGGGGGTCCTAGACGAGTCTTAATGCCCTCTGGGGTGGAGTTCCCTAGAGCAAGAGTAGAACAGAAAAGTGTGAGAAAAGAAGAAGGTGGGATTCAGAGAGATGTTCAGGGTTGGGGTGGGGAAATAGGAAGCGAAACACACAATGGGACACTAAAAGAAAATATGTTTAATAGGCAATTGATTAAAAGGAAATTAGCATTAAATTATCATGAAAATGTATTTCAAGGTTGATGTCACACTATGGCTTTAGTCAGTAGAAATACAAAAGGATCCCTCACAGTGACTGAATTTTATGCTTTTGCTGAAAAGCCAGTTGCATCAGAAGTAGCAAACCAGCCATTTCCCCACTGGCTTCCAGGATGATAATTACAGAACAATTATCTTAAAAACCCAACAAACAGATAGATCTGCTTCAACTAGCTTGTAAACCCTAATGCTATATTAATTCCATAAGTTTATAGTTAGTGTATAAATTCTAAATTAAAGACTTTATCCATTTTCCAATTTGTTTCAGAGGGACAAAGTTACACCATATGCTTGTTTACCAAGATCTGCAGCTCCTTTCCCTCCCTCCCATATCCACAATTTCAATTTATTTTTTTCCTGGGCTGTGGAGCAATAGCTGATGTTTAATGGCAAATTTCATGGTGCATATTACATTGTCCAAATTGCATCACTAATTATCTCCTTAATTTATACGAAGTTTTGCTTCTGTAAAGCAAATTATTTGCATATACATTAGTCACAGCATGCATTTTCACAGGACTGCTGAAAGTGCCACACATTAGTTCCCAATAATAGTTGATCCAAAGGAAAAAGGTGGTAAGAACACATCTTGCATTTTACAGCATCTCGATCACATGGGAGCTCTACCTCTCTGAATTGAAAGAAAACAGAGGTAATAAACAGGTAGCAGACATATATTATTATATTATATACACTCTCACACGGTGCATCCGCACCTCATGGAGCTGTTTCTTATCCAGAAAAGGTTCTGTGCATGTTGGAACAGACTCCAAGCTATATAAACGTGAAGTGCTCCACTCCTATACTAGCAGCAGAGTCGATAAGACTCTTGATGCTCCATCCACACATCTTCCTATTCAAAGATGTGCAGAAAGAGCATATGATTGACACTGTAGGTGTGATGATGCGTTGTGTTGCCAGGTTGCCCCAGCAATGGCACTGTGCCGGTGTGCGGTGCCCTAACACCATCACTAGAAGTCTGTGATGGCTGCCATCCAGGCTGCCGTTCACACTCTAGGTAAGTTTTGAATGCTCTGGCCCTCTGCATGTGTGGATGGCTAAAGCGTTCCAGTGTTCTACCTCCTACTGAATGGAGTCAAAGTGCAAAATGGCCCGTAGTGTCATGGAAGCAATGAACACCAGCTTGGGCAAACTCTGAGAGAAAATAGAGGACCGAAGGGCTGGCATACTATGGTCCATGAGGTCACAAAGAATCATTGACAACAAACGAAATCTGCACATTGGCTTTTTAATATCTTTTTTCAACTACTTGAAAGCCATTTCAACAACCTGTGCTGACCTTCACAGTGGAACTCTTTGCCTTCTTAGAACTAGGTTTCCATTTCCCTCTGAAGAGAGTCTGCAAATGTAAAGGCCTGTGAACAGAAGATTGGTTGCAGTGAAAGAAGAAGTTAACTAAGCTACTTTGGATTGATTGTTTTTTCATTAACAGGTTTCAAAAAACATAAATCTGAATTCATCTTGGGTAATCAAATGTTGCTCAAATACATATATGCACTTGGTATACATATACATTACTACACAGAAAACGGTTTCTATATCTTCTATACTGTGTGGTTCTTCATCTTCCCTGACTATGCTGGCTCTAATACTTTATGCAGATTAATAGCACTTTGGTCATGTATAAGTATATTTCTGATTCGTGTGTTGCAACACACCTTTATCCCCTCATATGAATTTCGTTTATACTTTTTAAGTATTTTCCAGCTGTATTTTCTGATAAAAGCCACTCTACTAGCTCTAATGAAGTTGTTTTTATGGATCCATATAACATCAGCACTTTAATTACTCCAAATGGATAATAAACCTTTTCTCATATAAGAGAATGGGAGAGAGGGAGTGAATGTCATTAGAAACAATTGGATTTTCCCTTGATAATTTAGTAAAAAATGTAAATACTACAAGTGAATGCCTAAGGGGAAGTTTGATAACTACACAAGGAACTATAGAGCAAAACTGATTTTTCTTCCTTTTTCATGGAGATCACTCTTTTTGTTGACTAAATGCACTGAATGAAAATGATGAAGATTGCATTCATTTGCAAAAGTATCAATTAAAAAAACAGTTAATTGGAAATATTGTAATTTTTTTCTAATACAAAAATATTTTTTCTGTAATTTTATATTCTCAGTTTTCTTTGATATAATAATAATATTATTATTATTGTACCTCAGCCTGAAGACCAGGGATAGTCTGGGGATTTTGCTAGTCTAC
>MTQE01001141.1:16266380-16303006 GCA_014337955.1 Aspidoscelis marmoratus
AATTTACTAAAAGACAGAACAACTGATAAATTTGTGAGAGACTGGTCCCCGTTCACTGAATGTCTGGCAGACCAATGGGTTCAAGTGAAGACCAAGAATAAACAGGAAATGATGGAGAGATAAAGAGGCAGAGTAATAAACAATGGACACTTAATATAGAAGTCGGAAGAGCGGAGGAAGTCAAAGAAAATTTTTAAGTAATGTAATGATTGGATAAGAGAAAAGAATGTAAGAATTTCTTTTAGGTTGTTGGAAAAAACTTTTAATAAATAAAATGTTTTTTAAAAATTGTTAAAGAAATTTCTGACACCAATTCAGCTTCCAAGTAGATCTCTGTTTATTTTGATACATAGGCCATGCATGCAAGGGAAGGAGGGCTAATCTCTCCTTGCAACACAGAATAAGCTGAGAGTTTATATACTGATTACATATACTGCTTGAGAATGTCTAGAAGGAGAATTACCATTCACAGGTTTTGAGGAAGAAGGAGGGACAGAAGGACTGTTCACATCTTTACTTCCCTGGGAAACAATCCCAGGGAAGAGAAGATGGGAGATGGATCCGGTGTCCACACTTTGGGATGCTGGATCATTTCCAGTCTTACACAGTGTTTCCCTAAGCACTGGGTAAGTGCAATCATTGGGATCTCTGGGCTGTGGCAATAGTATGTGTGGCATCATTGCAATGGCAATCAGGCAACATGGCAGCAACCACAGCTGTGCTACCTAATCCTATGCCTGTTGGCCCTGAAGTGGTGCAAATGGAGCATGCTGGGCTCTACTAGCCTGAGGCTAGTATAGTCGTAGAACAATTGTTAGTGCTTTACAGCTATATGGATGGGGCATGCTCCAACACATGTGGAGCCACTTCTAGAATAGCTGACTTCTGGTGATATTTCCAGGTTCTACTCATAGCACAGCTCTGAAGTAAATGTGTCTGCCTACCATGCTATTCATGCCAGTGGTGCCTCTGCAGCTGCCAGTGTGAATACAGCCTAAGAAGCCATCAGACCACTATGTTGCCTTTGTGCATTTTTGACACTACTTGCAACCAGCTTTTTTGTTTGACCCTGTGATTCTTCCATTGAAATATGTTATGCACTGTCCTGAATGTATATAGTTACCATCTGTGCTGGAAGAGGACTCCTACATTCCCTGTTACTTGGGTCTGGAACTGAAAAATAATCTCGTAAACCAAACTGTCTTTAAAATTGGGAAAAGTAGATGCAAATTTGTAGCAACATTAAATTATATGGGGGTAAATAAACCTGCTGCAAGCATCAGTGAATGGAACACTTGATCTTCTTACTTGTTTAATCACATAATCATCATCTCTTGGATTGTGAATTAACAGAGCAAATAATGCATTTTACCCAGTGGGAGTCATAATGCTGTAGCTCATAGCATCAAGACTTTCTTGAAATCATCACAGCTCTGAAGGCACATGGAATAAACTCATCTGTGTTTTCACACTGGTATTCTGTGAGAGGGGCTCTTTCCCAGGAGGAAAAGCCTGGGAGATAATCTAAGATTGTGTATATTGGTCTCCTTGATTTTTCAGGGTATGTTGCATTTTTGTATGTATTTTTCATTGCAGTTTTGTGTTGTCAGGATTCTGTGAATATGGTACCAGCTATACATTTATCAGAAAAAGGTTTAATGAACCCAAAATGTAAGCACGACAGTGTGTAAATATTTATAAATGTATTGTTTAATGAGCGTTCAAACTAATGTTATTCATCAAATTTCGCAGGCATTTCAAAATTCGGTGGTCTTAAAGAGACAGTACTTAGGTATACTATTGTGTCTTTTGTGGCTGCTTAGGAGCAAACTAATGCACATCTCTTTAAAACTCTGCTAACTCTTAGGATGTTCATCTTTCTCTGGGGCTGAGGGTTCAGGGACAGGTGCATAATGGTGTCATCACAAAAAAAGCCTGTGAATTTTCACCCTCCTTAGGTTTCCTGAGTCCTGCACCAGTCCCCTAAAGGTTAGATAACACTTTCTTTCTGCATCAATTTCTATTTTGGAGGGTGATTGGGTCAAGGGAAACCCCAATGGGCCAGCAAATATACTATGTTTTGTAATGATGGCATTATGTTGTGTACTGATTTGGGGCCATGCCTGCTCAGTGTGGCACCCATTCCCCAGCCAGGCTGGATTTAAAATCTTTTGGATTCTCCAGTCCTTGTAGTTTTATTTTTATTAAGTAATGTTAAATAAGCCATGTCTGCCGTGCTCCTTCCCAGCCCTGCGCTGTGAAGCACACCACTTTCTCTCCTTCCCTAACAACAAGCCGTGAAGAGATGCCTGTTCTGGCCTGTTCTGCTCTCCTCACTTTCTCTCACTTAAAGCTACAGGAACCTTTTCTCTAATGTTCCCCTTCTGTAACCGCTTGAAATAAATACTGTTGAACCAGCTCTTTCAAAACAAGAAAATTGTTCTTTATTGTTTACACTTCAGTTGCCAAAAATAATAATAAAGGAAGGAACAAAATGATTTAACACTTCAGCCAGCCAAGCCCTATGATAACATTAAGGATCCTCTCTGCCTACTTTCCCTAGCTCAGAGAACCTGGATCTATCTCTGTTACTCTTCACTCACAAGTGCTACTAGCACTTTTCTATTTGGCATCACTTTTTATACCTCCTATTTGGTGCGTGCCACTTTCTATTGGCTGTTCCTGTGGGTTACTCCCCCCCCCATCTTCGGTACTCTGGGTGAGCCCCGCCCACTGCTTACCTGTTTCTCCCTTCTTGTCTGCACTTCAATACATTTTATACATTGCATGAATACTTTTCCATAAATATCCTAAATCCAATAAATCCAATACTTACAATAAATACTTTAATTAAACATGAGGCATCACACTCAGGTCTGGAGAAGGCTGAAAAACATAAGGAGAAGCAGAAGAGACATAATGGGAGTAGGAATCACTGAGAAGTCATGAATTCCCCTTTTCTACCTTTGGTCAGAGATGGTACTAGAATGAAGGGAACCATGAAGAACCTATGATAGTCTGGGGTTGACTTTTCCCCCTTCTATTTTTACCTAAATGCATGTTTCAAAGTTAGAGCAGCACTAATATACAGCTCTTGCTCACCATATGAAAGATCATGGAAAGCCTAAATAACCGCCTAAAAAGAGCAGGGAAACCTGCAATTCTTGAGAGTCTTCACCAGACATACTATACACACATTTCTTTAAAAAGAGTAGTATCCCTCCAGACAAGTATTTATGAGGAAGCTAACAATACCAGTTGTTCTCCCTGAGGCAATGTAGGTTGCCTCAAAATACGAGATGGGTCAGGATCCACATGGTCGCTTTGGACTGTGTCAGGATGATGCTGGGTTCATAGTCACCACATGTCACTCCATGGGAACACTCCTTTATAGTGGGAAAGCTTCTCAATTGAAGGCAGCATGGACCTGACTCAAATCCAGTATCTGCCACATAGATGCTAGACCAACTTACCTGAGCAGGCTCAAAATGTATCCTTTCCAGAAGCAACCACTTCTGGGGCCATTTTCAGTGCTTCATGTCATTTACCCAGATAGAAACTTTGATGCTAGGAAACTTTTATTTTCTAGCCTCAAAGTGTTCTGATCAGGGCTTCCCTGATTGGGATTACACTCTATCCAGCATGGATGGAACATACCAGCTGAGGGTGACGCCTCACAGATCTTCACTAAAGTCCAGATTGATCAAACCCAGAAGTGGACTTTGCAGCCCCTTATTACAGATTAATGATGAGGATAGAAAGACCCCAGCTTCATCCTGGCTAATTGCTTCCAGTTTCTAGCTATCTTTAGGCTGGCCTGGTTTCTCTCTTTCTCTCTGTGAAATCGACACGTGAGGCTGCCGTTTCTCATAATATTTTTCAATGAGGAAGCTAAGAATATTTGGGAGGATTCACAGCAGATTTCAGTAATAGTACTTCTAACACATTATTGTGCTTTTAATCAAGAGGTGTATAATTGGCATCAATAATATTCACAGTTTATCCACTTTTTATATGGGGCTTATTTACCATCGCGTGCAGCTATGCATGGAGCAGTACATCGCCCTGTCTGACCCCGCGACTACTACATTGGGCCAGAGGGTCTGAAAAGGTAAGTCATTGTGCATGGGCCTGGTTGGTGGCATGGGCCCCTGGGTGGGTGGGTGGTGCCCAGGGTGCTGAAGACACCAGCCCAGTCTCACCCTGCCCTCAAAAGGGGTGAAGGGAGACCAAAATGAGGCTGTCTTAGTGTCCTGCTTACTGCTGTAGTCACAATTGGGCTGCACCAGCCGGCAGTGAACCCCTAGGTGCCCACTTGCAACCAGGGGTTTGTGCCGCCACCCCCAAACCCACGTGATCTCTTACCTCATCGGGCCTTGGGTCCAATGTTCATGCAGCCTGGCAGAGCGATCTGCTGCTCTGTGTGCAGGCATGTGGTCCGGTAGCTCGCTCCCACACTGACCTGACGGGATGAGCGTCAGGTCAGAGTGGGGTTGGTCTACCGTTGTGTGACCCTGCACACCGAGTGGCAGATCACTCTGCCAGGCTGCATGAGGAGGACCCTGGCCAGGCAAGGTAAGTTGACTGTGAGGGCCTGCCAGCAGTTGGGCCAAAATCGGGGGGCGGGGCTCATAGCTGTCTGGGAGGGAGAGTGCGAATGCTCTCCCTTACAGCTGTGGCACGGCCAGGAACAGCCTGGGTCAGGTGTAGAGTGCGATTTCGTGCTGTACACCCAGTACCCAATTAGCATACCTCTGGGATAGGCTGGGACAGTTCCAAAGGGAACCGGCCTCCAGCCAATGTGTATGCTCTGTCCCAGAGCTGCCCTAGCTATGCTACAGAGGCCCTAGTGCAAATAGGCCTCTGAAAACTGGTTGGATCTAACAAAAATTGGTTCATTTGTCTTGTGTTTTCCAGTGCAATTGCAAAACAAGAATTCACACAACCAGTGATTTTTCTGCATTTTGCCCCATAATTTGCATGCACTACACTCTCAAATGGAGCATCTGCACTTCCAACTCAGAAACGGACACATCTGTGCTGGAGAGTACTGCATGCAAACTATGTTTGGAGCACAAGCATACTGGTGTGTTATGTGACGTGCTAGCATCACTGCGCATGCATGGTGTGTCACCATCATCTCAGTGATGGTGCCAGCACTTGCACAGTGACACCAGCGTCACGAACCAAGATGGTAGTGCCCAGATCATGTGTCTGCACCAGGTAAGTGTCTGGAGGGGAAGGGGTGGGTGGGTTGCTGTGTACTAGCATTCATGAGTGTGAATGCTGTAGAAGTTCACCATTCTCATCCCCCAGATGGGATGGGAAGTGCAAACTTCTCCCTGGCTTAAGTGCATATGGAAAAGCCTATTCAAATGAAAGCCAACACATCAGATCCTTAATCAATTTGCAATTGGAAATTTGATTCTTGACTAATCTCTAATTCAGACTCTGGCACTACAGTCTTTCTTTTTTTGTTTAACCTGTGCTTTATATAAGCCTGTTTGATACAAGGTTTTCTCCTAACCATACCTCCGCCTCCCCTCCACTAAAAACTGGTTTGCAGTTCACATTGGGAAGAGTTAAAGAGAGTGGAAAGAACTCTTTCTCAAATATCTTTCCTTATAAAATTAATTGGCATTACTCTATAAACTGTCCTCATAAAATATACACAATTATTGATTCCTGTCACTTCAAACACTCATGATTTCTCCAAGGAGTCATACCATAAATACTTCCTGCCACTTAAATCACCTCCATCATTCTGGGCCTTCCATATAAAAGTGAATTGGTGGTCCATTTTTCTCAAATCCTGTCTCACTAAAGAACTACTTCTTGCTTTGAAGAATATAGCTGCACAAGGCAAGCATAGCTGGAGACCAGAAACATGTGGCATGACTTGTGTTCACATGCAGTTTTTTTTAAAAGAAAGCATTCTTGGGGGGTCTTAGAAGTGTTTTGAAAGTGAGATCAACCACACACTAGTCTGTCCCTTCCCCCATTAACATTTTAGGCTAGAAAAGACAGATTAGTGATAGGATAAGAACATGAGTGCCACAGGATACCATCTCTAGGATGCTTTTGAAGCAGACATGGCGTCAGGCTGTAAGGGACAGCAGATCTAGTTCTAGAACCTTGGCGTGAAACTTTTAAGGATGCTCAAATGGCCAGCCAAATTTTATTAATTACAGTGACATGGCTATATCCAATTCTTTGGCACATAAACATACGGTGGGTAGGTGCTAGCCAGTGAGACGCACATAAAACAAAGATGCTTCCCTACAGTGTATCTTCAGTCAACCAAATTTTCCTACCCCTGAAAAAGGATTTGCAGGTCAGAAAGGAAAAGGTCGACAATTAATATTTTATTTTTACTTTTTAAAAATGTTCTGTGTTTTGTTGTATATGGTTGCTTTTTGTATTGTACACCACCCTGAATCTGCTGTATTGGACAGTACAAATATAAACAAACAAACAAATAAATCTATTTTTTTAAATGGTCAGTCTAGCAGACATGTCATTGCAATTAAAATGCTCGTCATTCCAGGCTGTGAGGAGGTGGCAAGAGAGTTTTGCAGTTTTATTAATGGCAGCATCATTAAGTAGATAGGTCTCTCAATATTAAATGCTCCTAGCCAATTTTTGGTGATACAACTGCACACAGTGGAAGGTGCTAGTGAACAGAAAACTAAATAAAACTGTATTCTACTATTGAGTCTTATGTAGAGAATAAATAATTTAATGGCATTCAGATATGAGCTGTATACTGGGCACAATCTTTATCGCACAGGACTAGAATGAAAGGCCACTGTATGGGCATATCTGCACTTACCATTCAGTGAATCAGCTACAGCAGTCCATAAGAAAGATGGATCCATGTGGAACAATGTCATCTGCATTTGTATGGCTATTCCAAGAGTGTAGCTGCACTGAAACCAAAGCTCACATGAGCTTCAGAGACAACCTCTCACATTTCTAATATTCAGGAACAAACATTCATGGCCCCAGAGCCCCCAGGGACCCATTTCAGTGGTGCTTTTCTTCGGGGTGACTGCACAGGATCATTGGTAAATTCAGAAGAATTCAATGAAGCTGATGGGCTGGATAGTTACAACCATCCAGGGGAAGGACTTTTGGATAGTTAGGGATGGACTGTCCACACAACAAGTACTTATAGTAAAGCTGTAGATGGCACTGGTGCTCATGATGCAGATGCAAGCCATTGTGCCTTAACTTAACTTAACTTAACTTAACTTAACTTAACTTAACTTAACTTAACTTAACTTAACTTAACTTAACTTAACTTAACTTAACTTAACTTAACTTAACTTAACTTAACTTAACTTAACTTGTGTTGGAGTGATATACTTTATCCACATGCCACATTCACAAGCTACCACCTGTAAACCACTTTGAACTATTTTTTAAAAATGTTTCATGTGCACCCTTCTTAGTATGCAATTATTTGGCTTCTTAGTATGCAGCCTACAAAGGCCCCCTGTCTGCCCAGATTTTAACTAATTGCATGCTAGCTGTCATGAGATCACGAACCACAAGCAACTCAATCATCCCCAATCCCAACCAAAAAGCTTGCCTCTAGTGTCCACATGGTGACCATTTGCACTATTTCTGGTGCAAGGGGCCATCTGAGGTGCCACACATGCACACTGGCACCTGACATGACCTCTGATACAACTGTGCATGCACAAAGCATCATTGTCACTGTGGCACCAGTGGTGTCACTCAGGATGCCACAGATAAAATGGTGGCACCCTGTGGAGGATTGGATGTGCAGTTGGACCCAGGTGAGTGTGTCCGGGCATGCAAGGGTTAGGTTATCGTGTATTAGTGTTCCCTAGTACAAATGCTAGTACATGTTAGTTTGTTCTGCACCTTTCTCATCCAGCAGATGGGAATGCAAGAGCAGAAACACCCCTAGTTAGAGCTATAGCTGTATTTGCACTGGGGGCAGATAGACTGGTCCAAAATAAGCTGGTCCAGTATCCCATCCCTTGGTATGCTGATGGACCTAAAAAAAAGACTAGGCTGTACCAGGACACCAATTTGGCCATCCTAGTCTAATCTATGCTCTGCCCTGGGCAGAGGTACATACTAGGTTCTAAACACAGGCCAAAGAGGCCTGGAAGTGGACCGTGGTCCAGTCCTATTGGCAAGCAAACAAATTACCTATAATCTATACAAACATTTTAGTATTATTAATAAACTTATATAGCTGTTGGATCACCATAACACAATCTGTGCAGTTACTCTGTGCAGTTTAGACATTTCAGCTCGTACAGAATTCTATGCTTCGACTGGTAATGTGGAGGCATCAGTCTATGCATTATATTGCTGTGATTCTGTCTCTCCTGCATTAATAGCAAACTGAAAACAAAGCAGAGAGTGACCGAATGAGCTTCATTAATACAATATCAGGGAACACCCTATTCTAGGTTAAAATGAAACAGGAAATTAATTTTCAATATACATGAATGCACATCAATAAGCATGGGTGAATTTGTTTTCTCTTCATTGTAAGTCAAGGATAGTAGCAGCATTTTTAAATTCTTTTTTTTTAACAAGAATCTTACAAAGGCAATGTGTTGAAAGCCTTGAAATTGAATATTTTTCTTGCTGGAACCAGGTTGCCAAACAAATGGCAACGTACAAATCTTTCTAATAGTCTAGATCTAGCATAGTCACTCAGCCCCTTTCTTGTGGCTGATGACATTCTTCTTAGGTGCCATTGTGTTGACTACTGGTCTCTAGGTGGGCTGTTTGCAAAGGAACATGTATCTATGGACTCCGTGGACTCTGAACTGTGCAGCTATATGGGTATTCTGACCATGGCGTACCATTAAAGGCACCTATAGGTAAGAGTTAGTTAATCCAATTCTCTTTAAACTCACGGTTTTCCTTCAGTTTCTGACTGAGTTCAAGTTTAATTTACATTTTACCAGTAAACATCACACAGATTTGGCTCTCTGGTTTCCCCTCCCCTCGTTCTACAGCAACCAGTAGATTTAGACTTAGAGTTTGACAGATTTTAAGCTATCTCTCTAGCAATGAAATTCTTCTAATCTTTTATCCAAGTCAGGGATAAAACGAACTCAGGGAAGCTGGAAGTGCATTGCAGTGATGCTCTTTAAAATCCCATGCTAAATTGTAGCATTGTGGCTTAAAATTGTCTTTTCACTGTCTTTATTCTCATCTATTGCAGCTGCTGTGTAAATTGCCTTTTTCTTTTTTTAAATAAAAAAAAATGTTGTTTTGAATCTCTTTGCCTTGGAACTCCTTCCTTTCCGCCCTTTCCCTTGGGTAACACACACCAGCCAAGTGCAATCTGCATCAGAGCAGTTCGTTAAGCCAACCTAAAAGTGCCAAGATCCTGCAGGAATAACTGGGATGCATAATTCCCGCTAAAAATCCAGGTTCCCTGTTTTCTAACAACACTTTGTTTGTCATCTTCTGCATAATACAATAAGAAATGTATAAAACCACAAAATGATTAGAAAGAGAAAACTAGTTTTGTACTGTTGAAAACTAGAACTAGAGGGATGGCATAATGAAAGCAACACGTAACAAGGTTCAGATCACCAAAATAATGTCTTTTGTGTGTAGTGGAGTGAATTTCAGTACTGAGTAGGGTGTGGTAAAATGATTAACAGTATATCAGAATTTTTAATATTTTAAAAAACTTTTTTTATTAGAAGTTTGGCTTTGGAGTTTTAGCTTCATGTTTCAGATTAGGTATGAGAAACTTCTTTTATATTCTATGCATGCTGGTACCTTTGCTAACACTGGGTTGTTTTTTTCAGGCACAAGGCTGGTTTGAGAAATTCATGACCTACGTGTGAAAAAGAAGGAGGAAGGAGAAAGGCTGATCCCTGTTTATAATACAACAATAAAGCCATGGTCACACCTTCACTTTAGATCACATCTTTTTAGTCCTGTCTGCTTTATTCATGGACTTTCCTCTCTTCTGTTGTACTTTCTTGAGTCCTGAGTTTTACAGATCTCAAGCAGTTATATAGAGTGTTGATCTGTTTTCATTTTTTGGATGTGATTGGGTGGATACTGCGTGAATTTCCCTTCCTTTTCACCCAATGTGTGATGACACACTCTTGAGTCACAGAACTCTTATCCTATCAGAGTGCAGGGGGTGCTGCAACAGTGGAGACGGGTGGAAATATAAAAGATCCTGATAAAGGAGTCTTAGGACAGAAACCACTGTAGTTAATTCTTGCTTTTTGCAACTTATAACATATGGTCCTTTTAAAACCTGAACAATACACTGCGATCCTTACTAATTATGGGCCTCACAGGGTTGTTTAGATTTGGTGAGTAAAAGCATGGGAAGGCTGCTGAAACAAGTTTTATATATTACAAAAAGAAAGCAGTAAATGACTTGTTTTTGTAGATGAAATCAGAATCACAGAGCAATGAAGATAGTGTTGACTGGGCTAAGACCAATACTGTCTTTTTTTTGTTGTGTTTTCTGGATTTAGCAATGCTACTTTCATAGGATGTGCACACTGCCCTGAGGCATTCTTCTTTAAAGATCCATGTAGAATAACGTCTACCTCCTGCACCAAATTAAACCGCCTTTCCCCCCTGCCTACAGGACCATATTTGCTTTAATGCAAATGGTCCCTTGGAGAGATTTAATGCTTGCTACATCTGCTAATAAATATGCAAAACATAAAGATAAGAAATCAGCCTTGATTGCAACATAGTATATAGTATGGAATAGATTATGAGAGGTGATTACCAGTACCAAACAGAATAGGAAACTGCTGTTTTCCTAATAAGTATACAATTAGCTCACAGTGTGTCTTGTTTTTTTCTTGTTCACAGAAAGCTAAGGATGAACTCTACTTTCAACTCCTTTGTTACACAAAAATAGTATGACCTTATTTCTTCTTAATTTATAATGGTACAGTATTATCTCTCACTGCACAAACTATAAACTCACTTAACCCAATGATTATCAGAGCCACCAGAAGATACACCATCTAAGCCAAATGGTATGTGACTAAATCAGAAACCAGATACTTCAACTGAACACAAGACCCAACAAAGGGAGTGTGGTCTATATTTACTGACATGCAACAAAAAAGCCCTTGCGTGGCAGCTAAAAGGTGGGTTGGAGGCAGTGTGCAAGTGGAATAGTTCACAAACCAGTATGCCCCTACCATTGTTATGAACCTTCTAGGCTACCAACTCTGAGGTCCTTTTGAGTCTTTTTTTTTTTTTTGCTGTGTGTGGATGCAGCCTTATTTAGATGTACAGCATTCAGTAAGAAACAAGCATACATACCTTCCAGAGAGATGTCATCTGTTACATGTGCCTGCTATCTGTGCTGCGATCAGGCAGCCTTTTAAAAATGTGTGCCCTTGTGACACATATGTCATATGGTTGCAGGCATCTGTGCTCCCTCACAGAGATATGGAACGTTATCAGAGGGAAGGTTGTTGGGATTTCACTCTGTCTAAGCACTTTCTGAAGTGTTCTGTTCCTTCTGCACTAGTTCAACCATCAATAGGTCACCTTTTGTTAGCACAATGACAGAGCAATTGGGCATAAGCGTGGCCATAAAAGCACAGCACAGGGATCTAAAATGGTAGGTGACATAGTCCAGTGACAGAGCAGTGAAGAATCAGGGTAAAAAATCCCAGGGCCTCCAACTCATCACGGCCCAGGTTGTACTTACTAGAAACGTGCAAAGTTTGGTTTATATTTAAAATTCACATTGAACCAAACACAAGCTTGTCTGAATATCTAAAAATTTGATAAAAACTTATCAGTCCTCTGCTTGAACATTTGATTGAACAGTTTATATTTGTTGTGTTTGTCCTTAAAAATTTTGAGTAGAAGAAAATGATATTTTTTGTTCTTAAGCAAGTTTGAAATTGAACATGGACCACCAAATGGTTCATTGTCAAACTGAACAAGTGGGTATTTGGTCTGATTTTGAGTCAAACTTGCAATATTCATATGTGCACATCTCTAGCACACAGCGTTAGGCATTTGTGTGCTTCGTGAATTAACAGTTTCCCCATTTCTAAGTCTCGTGTATTTGTGAATTGGGAAGTGAAACCCTTTGCTGTGATTAGAAGGGCCAGCAGAAGTGGTGGTGACTCACTGCTAAAGTGGCAAGCCACTCAAGCTCACTTGAGTGTGTTGCATGGCAATTTATGCCTGCCGTGGCATGCTTAACAGCCACAAATATGGCTCCATTGCTGTGGTAGCAAAGAATATTCTACAGATACTTCAACTGGCACAAAAGGGAAAGAGTGCTGCAGAAACGCTTGGATAGCCAAATGATGCACATATGAAGTAAGAATATGCCTACTGTGTTAAGAAGGTCATCTCATTATGGTGAGTTCCACATCATTTGAGAAGAGAGAGTTTGGGGGTGGGTGGGTATTTGAGCTCTCACAAGGATTTTTTCTCTCTCACACAGAGATTTCCAAGAACAGAATCATCTCAAATGTCAAGAGGTTAATATACGTGGGTGTGTAGTTAAAAGCAGAAAACAGAGCCTTTTCACACTTAGCTTACTGGGTAAAGAGCAGGGGAATTCCTGCATGGTGCATCCACACTGAATGGAACTGCTTCTTTACTAGAAATGGCTCTGCACTTGTTGGAGTTCCTCCTGCACATATAGGTGTGTAGCAGTTAAAATTTTCCACACTGATAAATTTGCAAGATACTGGTCCCCATTTATTGAATATCTGGCAGAGCTCGAATTAACGACAGATGGGTTCAAGTGAAGATAAAGAATAAACAGGAAACCAAGGAGAGACAAAGATGCAGAGCAACAAATGATGGATACAGAATATAGATACGGAATATAAGTGCGGACGCCCAAAGCATTCCAGAACTTTGCCTCCTCGGACAGACTTGTTTTAATACATGGAGTTATACCATATCGTCGTCATCATCATCATCATCATCATCATCATCATCATCATCATCATCATCATCATCATCATCATCATCATTGTCAATTTATTTTTATACTACCTGTCCTAAGAAAAAAGTGTTTGTGGTGTTCTATAGCAAAAGCAATACAACACAAGCAATACAAAATAATACACTGCAAACTCAGATAAGGTAAAGGTGCAAAAAAATCTATAAGGTATAATTTCTCATAGTTTTCTTTCATTATACGATATGAGATGCAGGTAGGCATGCTATTTTTCAAAGGTCTTGGCACACAAATACAAAGCTGTAATGCCAGTATTTTCTGTGTGCTTGTCCTTGACCATATTAAATAGAGTCATTCAGCTGACTAATGGTGAACTTTAAAGGAGCAGAGTTTGTTGGATAAGTTGGAATTCAAAGAACCAGTGACCTTGCCACAATGATGCATGTACATTACTAAATTACATTCAGATCCCTTACATACGTATTAAAAAATCAAATCCAATACAATTCGGACAACTCAGATGCGATTTGTCAGGGCTTGTCTGTCACGGAGAGTACAAATGTTAGAGAAGAATGGAGCCATGCTTTTACGTAGGGTACAATGTTGTACTCTGTTTGAGCAAGGGAAGGGAGTTTCCATAACGTTTCATAATTCACCTTGAATGTATGGCATGTTCCACACAATGGAACAGGCCTCTTTGCAGTGCATTGGGAACAATGTCATGAGCATAGTGCTCCTCTTAATGTGATTGCATGCTCTTCGCATGTCACTGTCACCTAAAGCCACACAAACTTCTACCAATACAGTGTTTCTGGGTGGGGCAGCGGACCCCTGCCAGGATTTCTGTGACACAGCAGTATTATTGAGTATTATTATCAGTGAGAGCAGCATGGCAACAGGGAAGGAATAAATGTTGCCACAGCACTTACTTCAACCCTATCTTTACATCACACGTGGGAGTGCTTATGACAGGATGAAAGCTAGATAACTTTGGGGTTTTGTGGACCCTGCACTTTTTCAATGCACCTATTGATTGTGCACAGATGAGAGGACCCTGGATTCCCATGGCATGCTCATAGTAACACAATAGGGTCTTATAGATCCTGGTGATACTTAACTACTGAGTGGATTATTAACATCACAGCTTTTGGGGAAGACTAGGAGTAGGAGGCATATTGCTTGATTTAGGTATGGGATTGGTTGTTTTAATGGCTGGATTTGCATTTGAAATTTTATCTCTTCTGGGTGTGTCCCCATGCACGTTTTGATCCAAATCAAAATTGGGTTTGGCAAGGGTCATCCCCATGCACTTTTGATTTCCATGGACCAAATTGCCCAAACCCATACCAAACCCGTACTAAACCCATACCAGATTTGGTATTGGAAAAAAAAAAACAAGTCTTATTTGGTGTCCCGGCACACCTTGCTTTGTGAACCGAGCCTGCACTTGGGACAGTCCCAGGCTATTTGGGGAGATTGGTGCTCATGTCATTGGGAGGTGGAGTTTCATGTGCTGTGCTTGCCGTTCCTGCATTGTGCATTGGAGATCTCAACCGCTGAGATTTTTGGGGAGCAAATGGTGTTAAAGCCAAAACAATGAGTGGATTGAATGGCCTTCACTGCCCCACAAGACTCTTTCATACAAGTATTCCACCCCCCATTCCCTAATTGTCAAGGCGGGCATGATAATGGCTTGATTTTTCACTTGCCAGGTGTTCTCGCGATTCCCTGGAAGAGCAGAGGTGTGCAAAACTGCTCAACCATTTAACTACCGCCAAACTTCGTAGCGGCTTTGGTTTTTATTATTATTATTTTCCATTTGGTCCTGGCTTCTGTGCCACTAAGGAGGGGGCTTGTGGCATTTGCAGTGGGCGGCACAGGGGTAGGGTGACATCAATCCTGCTTCCAATGAGGAGAGAGGGGGTGGTGAGGAGATGGCGCTGCTCCCCCGTGGCGGGGTTTAGTGTGGTTTGCATGGGGACAGCTGTATCTGCACCCAGCCCACATTCCAGGGAATGGCATAGGGACAGGCAACATCTAATCTCGGTCCTGCACCTGGTCACATGAGTGCCCAATCAGAGCCAAATAGCTTGCATGGGGATATGGCCTCTCTCTCACTCTAGTGCACTGAGTGTGTCTGTGATATTTCCAGCACTCTTTAACACTAGAGGTACCATTCTAAGGTTCTTAATGGCGATCACAACACTTGAACAAAAACATCAACAACAATATAATGTTTATTTCTAGCAACCGTTCCACCAAACGGCAGTACAAAATCCAGGTCTTGAAATGCCCGTAGTCTAGAGGAAGCAGTCCATGTCACAGGGACAACCATTAGAGCTGTACTGTTGACCGCAAATTCATAGTCGGCATATACCAAGACAAGCTGGATGCCAGGTAATTTGGGGTATTTACTCTGAGGGTCTTGAAGGCCACTACGAAGATTTTAAATTGGGCTTTAGCTCAAATTGGCAGCCAATGAAGGGATCTGTGGTGGACAGAGATGTGTGCATATTTCAGTAGGTTAAGAACTGCCCGAACAGCTGTATTTTGCAGTAATAAATATTAATATATTAAGCATTATAAATAAGCATCACTTTGGGCACAGGAAAAGCAGCAAATACATTGATAATGAGAATGGGGAGGAATCTGTTAAAAAGAAAAATCATCAGCATTTTCTCTGGCATGAAGTTTTTGGTTTTACAGCTGTTCCCCTTGAGTCCCAATAAGTTTGAGCTGGAACTGGATGAGTGCTCTGCTCTGCTCTGACAGAAGTGTGAGCGAGCAACAGGCTGGAACTCCCACTAGTGGGCTTGGACGGAAGCAGTAACTTGTCAGGCTTATCTGACAGCTTCTCTTTACCTTGTAAATCACAGATACAGCTAATGGCAGGCTCAGGGAACACACATCTTCCTTGACTGCAGCCTGATTCACTGCCACAGTATCTACTCACTGCATCAATCTATTCAAAGATGACCCTGTATTTCTGTAAAGAGAATTCTTGGCTTACGGCTGCTTGCCTTGGATTCCTGCACTTATATTCTATCTTGCCCTCTCAATCTTGATTTATTCCTCATCCACCAGTCTGACTTTAGTTTGCACATCTAGGTGTGTTCCCATTCAAGACTTAAAGAGCTTTCAGAGTGTTTTGAGTGCTTACCATTCCCAAAGTTTAAAAAGAACCCCTCAGTTTCTGAGGATTAAAAGTCCCCAAACATGGATTATCTATATTAGGATCAAAAGAGGTCTCTCTGCTAGATTTAGAAATACTCCACTTTATTTAGCAAATGGTAAAGCAAGAAGGTTTTTGTGGGGAGGGAACCATGCTTTAGGGGCATTCTCCTCAGTTTCCCCTGACCCAATGAGAAACTGTGGTTTCCCTTGCCCTCCTCCCCTCCTCCCGGGCTGTCTGCCATTACGTGCTAAGGAAATCACCCTAGCTGAAAGGGAAGTGAAGAATGAAGAGCCTGCAGTAGCTAACAAGAGATACATTCATCGGGAGTGAGATGTAACAATGTATAGGGGATTGAAATGTCTGATTTTACAAAGAGATCCATAATCGTGAAAGACGCAAAGCTGCCAGCTCGTGTGTAAAAGCCTGCCTGCTTCCACTTTTGCCTCACTACTGCCATTTCGCACTGCTCTGATCTATTGATCTCGCACAAAATATAAGAAGGGGAAGTGATCTTTAATCTTCTACTGCCTTGTTAACATGAGAAAGAAGCTGTGCTACAGTGGAGGGAGAAGTGGTGAACAAAAACTGCTGCCAAAGACTCCATGATCTCCGGGAGCAGGTTTATACAGAGGGTGGGATTTGAATTGCCTGTCTTGATGAAGTCAGTATATGACAGTATCCAATTGCTAACTGCATGGGGAAGGGGTTCTACTGAGGGAAGGAGAGAGGGAAGAGGTTCCTCCCCTGCCAGGCACTGAAGAATGGAGAGTGAGTCCGCACTACAAGCTTACCATAGTTTCACAGTATAAACATTAAATACAATAAACACTTTTAAACACATTTGCAAACATTCCACTTTAAACACATTAAATAGACATGAGGCATCACAAAATCCAATACAGTCCTGGGAGAATCATGAGCTTTAACCTGCACACCTGGAAGCACACTTCATTTTCTCATATATATACTATGCTTAGATTTGCTGTCCCCATTATGTCATTTGTTGTATCTATGTGCTAGATTAATATGTTCCAGAAACCCTTCCACACATTAAAAAAACCCCCAATAGTTCCTAAATAGAAGCTGTATTTTATTTTTTATTGTGGTGAATACTTTCTGCAAATTTCCCTGTTGTTGCAATATAAATATAACAATCATTGTAAGTGATTGTTCAGCAAAATCTAGTGGTTTTGCTTAATGAGGAGCAAAGACAAGCATGGTCCCTGGCTTGTGGCAACTTGTTATTTTCACAGTTGGTAGGCTGTGAGGCAGGTGCCATGGTCTTAATGAGGGTTAATTTGTCTCATATTTTAATTTGGCAGAATCTGGCAATGTTGTATTTTTTAGTCTTCAGAGGTTATCTGCATCTCTGACAGACAACCTAAAGCGAATATATTGTAATTAGGTATAAACCAAAGCTATTATTTGGATGTTTGTCATAGGTCAGAAGAACAGGAAATTTAGATGTGGCATATTGAAACCTGGTATATTCAAATACCCAATGAAACAGAAGTATTCAGAACTTAAAAAAAAAGATCAGGGTAAATTACTTCGGCTCTTACATTGAGAGGTGCTAAATGGTCTTGTCTAGGTGAGGTTGATTCAGCATGATGATGGGATCATTACTTGGTGCATTTTCACGGCACATGTGACATGATGTTCACACACCTGCTGCTACTCCTGGCAATGGGGAAATCAAACTGGGAAACTTTCATTGCCTAGTTCAATGTTTCCACCCAGCGCTTCTTGCAGAGCACAGGAAATGGCCACAGATATTGGCTATTTTCCTGAGCTTTGCAAAATACATAGCTCTGTGAGAGGCTCGGCCTAGATAGTGTGGGCAAAGATAGCAATGGGGAGTGTTGTCAGAGCTGTTCCCACTGCTCTGAGGTTTTAAACTTTGATGGACACAGACTGAAACAGTGAGTGCTCCCCAGGGACATCTGTAATATAACTGCTGTTTTGCTGCCAAGAAATAGGAATTGAGCCTTACTTTACTTAAATAAAATATAAATTTCATTCTCTCACACGCCCATTCATTATATATTGCTGAGCCTTGTGCTCCACTGACTTGGCACCACTGTAGCATTGCAGCTCTACCAGCCATCAGTTGCTTTGCAATATGTATCCCAAAAAACACAAAATCTGTACATCAGTTTACATAATGCTCCATGATATTCAATTTTATTGATCTAGAATATTAAAAAAGAAAAAGGAGAAAAGGAAGATCTTTAAGACTGGCACAGTAGATGACCATCTAGTTTGTTTGCATTGCTGATTCCCAAAAAGAGAGCATAAGAGAGGAGGAGGAGGAGGAGGGGTGGAGAAGAAGAAGAAGAAGAAGAAGAAGAAGAAGAAGAAGAAGAAGAAGAAGAAGAAGAAGAAGAAGAAAAGTTGGCTTGGTTGGGGCTGTGAGAGCTCAGAAGAGAGCTGTGATTAGCCCAAGGTCACCCAGGTAGCTACATGGAGGAGGGTGAAATCAAACCTGGTATTGCCAGGTAAGAGTCCAACTCCCTAACCACTAGATTGAACTGGTTCTAGTGGGACATGGAGTTGTGCGGAAAAAAGTTAAAATCCAGCTAAAATGTTACTACTAGTGGATTATGAACTAGAATACATTTAGACAAATATAATGCAAATATCCCAATTAAGGAAGAGTATTAAATAAAGCAGAAATGGACAATGACACAAGTACAAATAAATAAAAAATAGGAAGGGAGCAAGTTGGCTTGGTGAAAGGCAAGGTAAAATCTGTCTGGTCAAGGAAGAGCTGTTTGCCCTAGAACCTTGCAGGGTTTGTTTTAAAATGTAGTATTCCGTAGCTCTTGTTTTAGGAAGAGGGAGGTATTATTGACACAGCAGAACAAGAGTTAGAAAGATTTCAGATGGTTCAAATCTCTTTTTCTATGCTGGGTCTTTACAGGCTAGCCAGCCAGCTATCCCATGTGCAATACAAGTCAGGACATATATAAAAACAAATCAAAGATTACTACTAGTGTTCAGTTTAAAGAGGAATAATTTGAGTCTACAAATACAAAAGGAATAAAATGGCTGATCTCAAGAGAAGAGTGGAAAAATAGGCCTTGAACACAAATTTTCCGCAGCTTCTCCCTCATTGTCATGGGGGATTTATTCACTATTAGTCTACTGTATTCTTCACAGCCTATGAAATCTGATATTGCCTTTCATGTTGACTTTCCCCCATTAAATATCTGCTCTTATGAATGCAACACACGGCTACACAGGCTTGGAAATCAATTCCATCATCCTAAAATATTACCTCCATGTGGAAGACTTCTGCTGCAGGGAATCTAGTTCAATATCTTACCTTTTGCTTGTATAGATTGCCTCTTTACTTTCCTAATATCCTGAACATGCAATAAGGGGATCTTTTCTCCCCACCTCACTGATGGAAAGTAAATAATGCCAAAGGTGTTTATAGAAGGTCGGAGGGGGGGGGCGGTGAATGCACATCGTCTCAGCCAGTTGGTTAAGGTAACTGAAGTTCTTTACTCTGTCCTTGGAAACATATGGTAATCAAAGAGCAAAATGCATTGTAACCACCAAACTTCTTCTTGGCAGTCAGGAAATTAACTGATCATTTCGGTTCCTTCTCTTTCTTTTTCTTTCAGCAAGATGGAATGATTAGTAACGTTAAATAACCAAATCCAGATGAGAGATCCAGTAATTGACTTGAGCAAATGCTTGGCATGAACCTGATATGCCATTAAACAACATAAATGAAGTTTGTAGGAGGAAAGCCTGCTCTGCAGACAGCATGCATTGTGCAGCTGGAGACTGCCTCGGTCGGAATGGTTCAATAGCTTTGAACCCCAATTCAGCTCCTTGCTTAGCCGATACCCAAACCTGTAAAAAACCAAAACAAAACCATCCAACCTTGCCTTCAGGCACAACACTCATTCAGCAATCCTAGATATACTTATTTGGAAGAGTAGACCACAAGCAAGATATTTCTCAGAGACAGCTTGTCAAATGCAAAGAACAATTTATTAATAAACAGCCGTAAAAAGAAATTGCAAAATTGCAAGATTAGAGCACTACACAGAGCACTGCAAAAGAATACAAAATACAAGCAAAAGGAGATCCCTGTGGTGTAGGCACAAGGCTTTTTACCAGATAAAGAGCATGATCTAGACTCCAGAAAAATAACAGTGGTGGGCAATTTAAAAGGCACAGTTTGGCAATTTAGAGCGAAAGGAGGAAAAAGAAGGTAAGAAAACCTTTGCTAATTTAGCCTAATTCTAGTGACTGGCCAAGGGGATGAATCTCACCGTCCACGATGCGGAGAGAACTTGAGAGCAATGATAAGGAGGACTGGAGCAACAGAGAAGCTTTCCAATGAAGCCAAGGGAGAAAGGTTTCATGCTAAAGCCAAGCTGTGTTAGATCAAGTGAGCTATCTAAAGGCAGAGGCAGTGAGCTAGCAAGAGCAATTGAGTTCAGCAAGGCAATCAGAAGCGGATCATCAAGGTCGAAGTGGCAGATCCTATTCTGCTGGTGGAAAGGACCATACCTGTTAGGTCTTCAGGACATCCTTTTATCCTCTGCTAATCTTGGTGGGCAGGGAGAGAAAGGGACCAATGAGATTTTTGGGCGGCAGCTTAGAACCAAGAGGTTCCAGCCCACAAGGAGGAGATTCAAGGGGGTGGAGAGCTGAGGTGCTAAGTGTAGATTTGACTGGGGATGAATTTTGGCGAATATAGGACCCAGCTCATTGCTAATAACAATCCAAATCAGGCATCACATTAAGTGTGACTGGAACTTCACTCCATTTATTAGTGTTCCTAAGTGCTAAATCTCTAGTGATTACAGTAGGAGTCCCCAACCTTTTTTGCACCAGGGACTGGCTTCCTTTTCCATGGCAGGGTGGGGCATGGCACTGGTCCGCAGACAGGTGGCTGGGGACCCCTGGATTAGAGTAAACAAATGTAGGTCTTAGTGCAAATGTCCTTATTTCCATCTATTGATATTTTGGATAAGAATCTGTATGCAAATGACAAAGCAATTGATGGGTTGTTTTGCCCCACTTAGTCAAGACTTAACACTGACTTAACTTGCTGTCTGTTTTGCTATCCTGTTAGGCAGAGGAGAAATCTGTCTCTCCAAAGAGAGATTTTTCCTCTTGAAGCATTCAATATATTTTGTAGATTATATATATTTTCTCATATCTTTTGCAGACCTAACATGAAATGTGGCAACAACTCTTTGCATCCAGTCTATGCCAATTATAAAATGCCAATAATAACTTTCATATATATGGCAGAACCTCTTGTGTAGACTTGACATAACTGAGAAATGAGGGATTCTGGGAGCTACAATGTTTTCCTTCTGACAGTTCCACCTAGATCACCTACAACCTTTCCTTTCCTTTTTGGTCTTCCTAATTTGTAAAAAGATCAGATGCGTCTCAGTAAATTATCAGAATATTATCCGTAATCAGACACCTGTTCATGCCATTTGCAACTGTCAGTTGTCACATATGGCAAGGACAAGTTTTGACACTAACCAAAAACATATAGGCCTAGATGTGCATACAGACCCTTCAGCTGCATTCACACTATGGCTGCATAAGTGCTTCAAAGCTAAAATGTATGCTCCCACCCTACGGGGCGTGGAATACATCATGCTCTTTGGCAAGCACTTTATGACACTGAAAATGGAAATGTGACACCTGAATCCATTTCTGGAGACTCAGGCTGTCTCTCCATGTGGAATTATAAAGACAAAGAGT
This sequence comes from Aspidoscelis marmoratus, assembly GCA_014337955.1. Classification (NCBI taxonomy): domain Eukaryota; kingdom Metazoa; phylum Chordata; class Lepidosauria; order Squamata; family Teiidae; genus Aspidoscelis; species Aspidoscelis marmoratus. The sequence continues at coordinate 16,288,241 of MTQE01001141.1, forward strand.
ATTCAGGATTCTGTAGAACTGTAACATTGATTTAAATGAAGTTAGGTAAAAATCATGTATGGTATAGAAAAGGTGGATGGAGAAGAATTATTTTCTCTGTTGCAAGACACTAGGACCAGGGGCAGGGGCAACGAACGGAAGTATTTTTTTCACACAGAGGATCTATGGAATTTGCTGCCAGAAGAGGTGGTGACAGCCTGGATAGTTTTTAGAAAAGGTCAGATAAATTCATGGAAGATAGATGTATCAGTGGCCAAGAAGTGATGCTTATTGCCAAGATACTTCATCTAGACTGAGGAGACAGGCAAGATGTATCTCAGGTCCATTTGTAAGGAGTTGAGAGCAGGTGGAATTTTTGCCCCTGTCTTCTGCTTGAGATGCCCATAAGCAATTGGTGGGCCACTGTGTGATACAGGGTGATGGACTAGATAGGCTGTGGCCCAGTCCATCAGGGCTCCTCTTAGGTTCTTAGCTTCTTAATATTGTACTAGCCCTTGGCCTGAGAAAGTCATTGCTGAGCTGCGTTGCAGAACAGGCATAAAGTGAAGCAATCAAATCATTATTTTTTCCAGTGTTTTTTCAGAATCATGTGTCATGCACACTTTTAAACTCAGAGCAGGCTAAATGGGAATAGAGCTTCTGAAATGATCCAACTCACTATATAAGTTTTTCTTTTCGTGTTCATATGTACCTCTTTTGCTAATTAAAGATACAGTTGGTGGCAACTGCTTGTATGCCTAAGGTAAGATCATGTAAAAGAAATGGCTTATAGAACTTGGCATTAAATGGGAGAAGAATTTGCTCAGGTTGTTTTGGTTCTTTGAGAGAGGAACTAAGTAATATCTTCATTCTCTTCTCACCTTCCTGCCTAGCTGGTCTTGATTTTTATAGCATCAATAATTTTAATCTTCTTCTAAAGGTTACATCTGGGACAACTGAATGGATGCAGAGGGACAGTCTCAGCAGGGGGATGGAAGTTGAAAACAGGATTTTGCTTTATTAATACCAACTTTTAAAGGAAGGAATGGAGTTAAATCTTCTGCCATAATCTAATCGATCTTTTCCCATGTGTACTTTGACAGGTATCCTTGAAGTGAGAACCTTTTCAAACATCCTTTTGAAAATGAGTTCAGAAGCCAACTGGGAGCCTAGAAGCACCTTAAAATGATTACGTTTTCCTGCCTTCTAAATCAAATATCCATCACTTAAATCCTACACTGTCAATCCAATAAATGTAAGATAGAGGAACACCTTACTTCTTTGGCATTGTGACCAAAATGGCTTCGGTTCTCCATGCTACTAGAGTCAATGGAATAGTTAAATTCCAGAATGTTTTAGGCTTTGTAAAAGCAGTAGATGGAAAGGCCCTGTGTCAAAGGAGACATGAAAGGTGGTGTCTCCGTGCAAGCATGGAGTGATCCTGGAGGTGGCTTGTGATGTCTGATGATAAGGAAATCAAGGGATTATTCTATGGAGCACAAAATCACACCCATCATGCAAGGATACTTTGGACTGGGATTGCTCCTTTCACTGGGTTGCCATGCTTCTTGTGCTACCACAAATGGTGACATGGGCCATCTCCAGATTGTGCCTAAATATTCTGGAAGAAAATTCTGGAATAAAGTGAAAGAATTTACTAGGTCTGGACCCTTGCTCCCATAATGCTGCAATAAGAACATCTGGTATTAAATACCCCAAAGTACATGTTCATTGCCCTGTGCACATATGTGACTGTCACTTCCATTCTGGTTTGGCCCTGTACATGCCTGGTGGCCATTTCCAAAACAGATCCCAGGAGCAAGCATCAAGACCAGACAATTCCTGCTTCAAGAGAAAAGGAATGAGTGTGAAGGTGAAGCACACCTTCCTTTCCTCATCTCTTTTTCTCTGTTTTTTTTTTTTACCGAATATAAATCCTATTTCATATTAAGCTGAAGTTCTTTTACCAGTGACAAACGATCACTGTAGTAACCTTTGCATTTCCATATTGTGAAGCAGAATCCACCATATAAGTCAGGCCCATTGTGATCCTGCTGGCACCAGCCTTTGATATGATATACGAGTGGGGAACAAGCTTTGATTCAACCTAAGTATGGGAATTTGGGCACTATGTGTCCTGGATCATGTAGTGTAGGCCAAAGCTTCTAGGTGGGATTGCTTACACACAATTCTGCTCCTCCTCCATCTTCTGAACATTCTGTATTAGAAAGGGTAGATTAGAGAAATTCTGGGAATACGAGAGGCACACAGTGCCTCTTCTAGACCTTTGGGTATAGGCCGAGATAGAAATACAAATAATAATCAATACATCTGAGATGCCCCTTTTGTTATGTCTGAATGCACTGTTCTAAAAGTGCAGATACAGCCTCTTGCAAAACTACAATATGCATATGAATGAAAACTCTCTTTGTTGTTTAGAATAGCCTGTTTAATGCCTTCATTGTTGGTTAACAATCAGGGAACTTGCTTTAGGCCATAACTATGTCCCAGTGAGACAATTAATACTTCTGGTGCATTTGTGATAATAATCCTTTCTTTTCTCTCTTCCTCATCTCCCCCTTGTAAAATTTAACAAACCTGAGCTACACTCTGATTGAAATGTTCTCCCCTTTCTTGCAGCTTTTAGGAGTGTAATATCCTCTGATGCTCTGCAGTTTCATGAAGTTTAAGATGACATGTTCAGCTATTACATGGCTTTACTTCATTGCATGCACTAGGTGTAACTAAAATCATAAATCTCCCAAATGACAAAACATAAAATTTACATGCAAGATCTAATCTATCCTGTTCTGACTTATAAAAAAGGGGTCACTAGTGGGTAGTAAATTAAGACTGTATAAAAGTTTTACCTGCAGGTGCTAAATCATTTGCTCATATCAGGCTTATAGGATTGTCTTTCTTAATAACTACAGTGCTAGCTGTCTGCTATTGGGTTAGTAAAGAATAGGTGAGAAGGTCAATATTTGCCAAGCTGTTCTTGCCCTAAGTAATGGCTTTCCAGATCCTTGTGGATAACTATTGTCATCTCTGTGATTACACTGTTTTTCATTAGAATGGTATCCAAACACCAGACACTGAGACAGTGTCATGCACCTTTAATATCAAGTCAATATATACCAAAGGAAAGGGAGGGGAGGGGGAAGAAACTTTGAACTAATGGAATATTGTCTGACTTTTTCCACAGACACTGGCATCAGCAAAATTAAATATTTGACAATGAATAAAACACAGACAATATTTGCATGGCACCATTTTGACCCTGAGGCCAAATTTGCATTTTGCCTCCCAGTGGTGGGAAGCAATGTGCTAGAGTGCTCTAGCCGTCCACACCTGCAGATGGCTGGGGCATTCTAAACTTACCTGAGGTACAAACGGTTGCCTGGACAGCAGCCATCTCTAAACCAGCGCACCTGCACCACAGTGTCACTGGCAGCGCAGTGCATCTTCGCGTGAACTGCCAGTCACATGCTTCTCCTGCATGTCTTTGCAGAAAAAGCATCCAGGGCTTACCAGGTGATCCATGTTTATACTGCTTGTGGGAAACTCCTAGACTGCAGAACTATTTCTGGTTAAGAAATGGCTCTGGGAAGTGCAGATGCACCATTTGGGAGGTCCCCCAACTTTGACTATGAAGTCAAATACAGAAAGGCCCTGAAAATGCAACATGTATTTATTTTATTTATTTAGTTTGTATCCTGCCCATTTTGTAATGGCTAACAAGGATCCAAATACATTTAACAAACCCCATGCCTCTCAAGACTCAGTGGATGCACCAGAAGAATACAGGGTCATGCATCTAGCAGGTGTCCTACTGTAATCACTTCCTACTGTTCTGCTACTGCTGCTTGTGTGTCTTATCTTGAGTTGGACCTTTTGGTTAAGCTTTTCTAGGCCTGTTTCTTGAAATACAGGAAATAGCTCTCTTCCACAGTCATTCCCAGATCCCCAAAAACTGTCCTGACCAAAAGCATAGTGGCTGGGGAACAAAGGTTCCTTGACTGTGATATGGCCAAGAGCAGTGGCAGGAAGGCGTGTGCATGAATGTATTTTTCGGGATTTGATTCAATTAGAATAGAGTATCTGAAAATTTGAATCGATTTGAATGTTTAAAATTTGAATGTATTCACATTCCATTTGATTTGAATACATCCGTGTGAATTTTCAATCCATATTTGCAAATACAAATGTCGACAACATCTGTATGTGACCATATGCATCCCGTATGCATCCATACACATCTGTACATATCCCGTATGCATCCCGTTTTCATCTCATATGAAACCGTACAAATGTGTACTGATGTGGGAAAGATGAGTACGGGCAAGTATGCATCGTGTATGTATCCGTACACATACGAATGTCTGAATAATTCTTATGAATGACTCAAAAATTTGAAATTTGTTTGAATGTTTAAATCCAAATTTATAGATATTTGATTCAAATTCAGATGTCCAAATTCAAACAAATTTGATCGAATTTTGAATGTTTCGAATATTCGCGCACATCCCTAATGGAAGGCATGTAAAACAGTGTGGTGCCTCTTTAACAAGAGTGCTACAGTGTTGCAGATCAGAGCAAGCACCGTATTATCCCACCTTGAGAGCAACTCTCATGGGCAGGCAGACATGCATTGCATACTCCCACCCATATCAAAAGCAATATTTAAAGCCAGATATTGTACAAAAACAGCATTCTATCTGTCTTTTTATTTTATTTCATTTTATTAGAACATCTAACATTAACATCTAATCATCCTTCTGGATTGTTGTATGCAGCTCAAATCTTCATGACCTTAAGGATAAACAGTGCCACTGTCAGGGTGATATATTTATCTGATCCCTAAGCAGTGCAGGCAGTTTCACCTCCTTTCCAAGTGGTTGGTAGTTCGCTTGGAAAGGAGTTAAATAGCAGTCCCTGATGCTGTTATATAGATAGCATCTGAGGAAGAAGTATGTAGGGGTGTGAATCCCCTCCCCATTCACTTCACATTGAAGTGAATGGGAAGGAAATTAGCATTTGTGCACATGGAGCCACTTCAAATATGCTAGGCTTTGAATTTGCTTTGAATCTTCATCATATTTGCATCAACAGCGCCATCCCCTGCCCAGTCCCTGTGGCCACCAGTTGTGCATCTGCTCTGAATCCACTCATTCGCTTTCATGAACGAAGGCACAAAAGTTTTCTCCTTTCATGCAAAGGTCAGTCTTCTAATATAACCAACATCCAATCTGAATGTGAACTTTTGAGATGTGTCAAATCTTCTGGAACAGTATTACCACGTGTACAGTGTCTTTTGTGCTAAGGGATATTCTGTATGTGGCTTTCATAAAAATTTTGTAAAGATGGTAAAGCAGAAGGAAAGCTATTTGGTTCCCTAATTGGACTTGTTGTTTAAAGGAAGCAAGATAGGGGGTGGCTCTAGCGTGTCCAAAACCTACCAAGTCATTTAGTGCTGCTATATCCAGCACACATTGATAGGTCACTCAAAAGGTATCCCAAAACGTGCCAGTTCAAGAAAAGAGCAAGATAAATTTGTGCCTCTTTGCTAACTTCTGGAATACAAAAAAGTGCACACTGGGATACAACCAGCAAGACCATCAACAAAAAACACAGATGCACATATCAAATTACAATGTATTCAGTGTCTAACTGTAAACAGTTTAAGGACCATCACTGAGTTTTGTTTATCTCTTCCATCACCTCTTGAGTACAATTGTTTCACTTATTCCAAAAGTTGTTTTATTCTCTATTTTTTAAAATCAAATGTAATATATTTTACTGTGGACAACTGAAGAGTTTTGATGTACATCTAATAGCATCCATAATTACCTTGCATATCTGTTATATCCAAATTATGGACACTCCAATTATTATTATCAGGAGAAAATCTTATTATTGTTTCATTACATTATTATCTCATTCTATTAAGTTCTCAGGGTTTAGAATGATGGTGCTTGAAGGGATCATAATGATCATCCAGTCCAAGCATTTACAAAATTCATGAAAGCAAATTAAACCATTGTTGAGAAATGGTTGTCCAGTCTCTTCCTCAAGTCCTCCAGAGACTTAGACCCCACAGCCTATTCCACTGTATTCAAGTAGCATATAAGAAGCTGCAACTTCTATTTCTATAGCCATTATTTCTATAGTTCTAGTATCTGTGGCAGTTCCTGCACGGTCCAGTAGGACTGTGCCAGCTGCATCTGGGGAACCCAAGGTTCATATTCTAGAACAGGCCACAGAAAAGCCATGCTTCCCAAGACGTGAGTTGGCCTTCACTGGACCAAACATCGGAACAGTCCTCAGTGTGAAAATTGTACTGAAGGAACTCTGGGAAAACTCCTAAATGTGTCATCCACACTTCCTGGAATAGTTATTATTCCAGAGGTGGCTGCATGTGTAGAGGAGTTCCCTAGGAGCATCTAGATATAGAGGAATTTTAATACATGGTACATCACGTGCTCCTCCAGCACCTCTTCCAATTGGAAGAGGTCTGTATGCTGCGTACAGAGCCTTACCAGGCCTGGCAATTGGGAAAGGCAGCTGCATGCATGGCGCAGTTCAACCTGCACCATGCTTAGTCCATCCAGGGACTAAGTCCATCTTTGCCTCCAAGAAGCAGAACCCTCGTGACATTGTATATTAATAACTCTAGTTCAAATGAACGCTACCTCGTTCATTTGAGACCTGTGTTTATATTTCTTCAAAGAATCACTGAATGGCACGTAAGAGCTTTAAAACCTTGGCTCAAGAAACCAGTGAAAGTTCAGTTGTGTTCTGTGCAGGCTGTTCTGTGACCAAATAAAGCTTGTTTTTATCTGCTTGTTTTTACCGGCCTCTTTTTGATCTTTTCTTCCTCTCTATTTTTAGAAAATCAGTTCTAGCTTCTAGCTGCATGAAGAAAGCATCCATGTTTCCAAGCGTGTATCCAACTATGCACACCTGCACCCAGACAGAATGCGCCAGCGGCCTCTATGTATTACCTATATATTTGTTTACTGTACATCCCTCGAGGTTAGAAGCTGAATTGAGTCATTGCTTTCTCTTTTCTTCTTGCATAGAAATCTTGACAGTGGGAGTTCCCTTCCTGCTGAGCCTCAGTGGCCTTTGTGAAAGGAAAGCAGGTGCCAAGCCTGCTGTGAAGCCAGAGGTGGTCTGCGAAGAATGGATTATGGGGTTTCATTGTGCTGAAGAGGACTTCGCCCTGTGCCTTCTTTCAGAAGTGAGGGGGGAAAACATACTTTCCCTCTGCATATCGAACAAAATTCAACATGCTCTTTTTGAAGCCTGGACATTTTCTTGAATTAAGCCACAAGGGATAACGAATACAAGCCACAAGTTGATTTAGAATATAAAGGCTGAAATAACACAGCACTTAATGGATTATTATGCAGTGTACCACAATATCGAAGGCTGTTTCAGCAGGCACAGATTTTATTTGTCCAAATGTTTTATTACATTTTATTCCCTGAGGAATATAAATGATGCACTGTAGACAGCCAATGATTCACACATTATTTTTATTTCATTTATTATTTTGTGCGTCAGTATCATTTCCACACACAAGGAACATTTGATATGAATGTAATAGAAACTGGCAGGATTTTAGGCTGTACAGTTTACAGTGCGGTCTTAAGTGTGTTTATTCAGAAGTAGATGCGATCAATGGGCATATGCTCTGTGTTTGCTTATAGCACCACTCCATAAAAACTTTATCAAAAGCAAGTGCCAGCAATGTAATGGAGTCTATGTGGGGGGCGGGGGGATAGACAAGATTGAGCGAGACAATTTTTTGCCATTGGACGCCTCTGAATCCCATCCAAATCTATTCAAAATCCACTTTGAATCCATTTTGAATCTGTTACAGATGTGACTGGGCAGCCGCTTTGTCACCTCCTCACCTTCAAGAACATAATGAAGCTTCGAACAAATGCACAATAGGATTTGCTTCACATTCAAAGGTCAGCCTTTGAATATAGTCAGTATTCCACTTGAATGCAAAAGTTCAAAGCTTAAAAGTTCGTACGAACTGTGAACCTGACGAATATTTTTCTCCCAGCCCTATTACATATCACTACATGCCAAATGAGGGCCTAGGGTGGAGTGACTGCTTGTGTCCAGTGCCCAGTCTGCTCCGAGCAGAATCCACTCCAGGCTCTATTTGCACAGCAGGACAATATGTCGCAGGCCAGGTTCGCTTCTACTACTACCATGCAGAAGGGTTGTAGCAGCAGGACCAGCCTACATCTCATGCTGGAATCCAGTGAGATTTTGTCAGGCTGAATTTCAGGACAATATCTGCAGAAATTCTGATGCTGAGGAACTTTCGTTTCCTGCCCTTGAAGTTAGTCTGGGCTGGGACTTGCCACCTGAGCAAATGGCCATTCACTCCAGTCCTGGGCTGTCAAAAGTGCTCCATCCCATGATTCTGTCCATGGTGATCTTGCACAATGTAGCTGGCCCAGGTGGATCTGGTTTGTTATCGTACTCTGTACATACTTTGGCCTCAATCTGCATCAAAAGTTTACAAGTTTACAAGTTAGTAATTCCAAAAATTCCTCTTTAATTGAATGTGCATCAGCATCTTTAAAATGCTGGGGGCTGGGGTTGAATCCTCAGCCACTACTGCAGCGCTTTTTGCTGACTTCCAGGGCAACTGCTCTGTACCAGGAGCTGATACAGAGTTAAGAGCTGTAACTACAGCATCCACCATGCCAAAGGTCCCACTCTTGGGATTATGGCTGCAGCAAAAGAAGGCCTCTCACAGCATGTTACAGTAGTGGGAGATGTAAGGGAGGGACTAGGGGGACAGTCCACTTCCCCAAGAGTCACTGGACTCAGTTTTCAGAGAAGGCAACTCCCAGGGAATTTGGAGTGCCTCAGGAGCTGGTTGGGAATGGATGCATGTAAATGAACTGCCCCAGAGGTTTCCAGATGTTTTGATGCCCTAATTCTGTCCCAGCTGGGGAACATTGTACAGCACCCATATGGCTCAAATTTACATTGCTATGTTTTGAAGATAACTTTGCTTCACTTTATGAATACATTTCGACAAACGCTATTGAAATGGAGACATCACTGAAGTATTCTCAGGCCCTCTAGGATTTGCCCTTTGATTCTGCCTTAGCCTTCTGAAGCCTCATCCTTATTTAGCAGACTGGATCTGAACAGATATGTAGATTACACTGTTGTCAGGATGTGGTTAGAGGGAGCCGGGGAGTTTCTTTTCTTTTTTCCAGTTCATAACAGCTGGAAGAATCTTTGTTCTTCTCTCTTCTGGCAACTAACCAGGCCTCCCTTGTGGGGCTTGTAGAAGAGGTTGTAAAATCCAGCCAGGCTGCTGTAAGCCTGGCAGAAACCCCATGAGCTCTATTTTGGTTTTGCTGTTGTGTTTTAAATAGACCAGTATTCATGTTTGGCTGGGCCTTTGTGCTCACTTGCACCATTAAAAGAAATGATCTGTCAACATCTCAGGGAGAGGAAAGTGTGCTAATTTCAGGCATTTACAACTTGGCAATAAAAAAGGTGCTCAAATCTGGAAAATGGAATACAAGAGCATCTTGTGGAAGCTAATATTAATGATCATTCATTTATATTATTTTTTAGTTGTCAAAACTACAGTTGGTCTCTTAGAAAATATTTCAGTTTATCTTCTTGTATAGTTTGTGAACAGAAGCAGCAAGATGTGTTGGTATTTAATTCTTGTTCCTCCCAACAGACATTATTTATGCTTGAAGTTCAAAGAAAGTGGTTGCTCTTCAAAACATGCACAGGAACCAAGATCAATTCATCCATCGCCTTCCTCCCATCTAGCCCCATCTAACAAAACACTTCTTCTGGACAGAGAATATATGTGCCGTTCCTACATTTTCAACCACTCCATCATTAGGTGTTATCAAGATAGTATTGCTTCCCTTCATACTCTCCCCTTCATACTTGATCAGGAGAGCAACTGATAACCTATCTGTGATTCCCTGAGTTAATTGTGGAAGCCAGTGTTGCTGGTCCCTTTTCCTAAGTGTGATCCCACCGGTGTTTCTGGGCGTGGGACCAGTAAGTTACAAGCCACTGTTTGCACTCACCCTTCTGGAGTAGTTCTAGATGCTTCAGGGGAAGTGCATTTACTTTCTGCAGCACAGCCACAATTTGGGAGAGTCCAATAGTAGCCCCAATAATCTGAAGCTGTGGAGAGGTAAAAACACCTCAACAGCTTCACCAGGATCTGCCAATAAGTTGCTGGTGAGCTCCTGGACACAGCATGCACACTCTCTTCTGGACTTGAAAGCTGCATGGGTGTGTGTGTGCAGCTGCACTTGCACAATTGCATTCCATGTTGCAATCATCATGGTAATGATCCAGCACATGCCAGATACTGCTGTGGCCATTGTCATGGTGATCTGACCAGCCAGGACTGACCATCTGTACTTCTAATGCTGGGACTGCTCCAACAATCAAGTACAGAGGCATCCCGATTCACCAAATCTTAACTCCAATGGTATTGTTACACCATCCTATGAAAGTTAAGTGCAAGCAGGCCCTTTCTGTCTTTTAAAGATCCTGAGTCTGTTGCTTATGTCTTATCCAGCCCCCTTCGTCCTTCTAATTTTCATAACCCTCTCCTTCCTTCTTTTTTGTATCTCTACTTCTTAGATCACTCTGACATGCCTGCAGTCACCCTGTATTGGATATTGAGAATTGTGGGAGTTTTATGCTCCCCTCTGTGTGCAGGAAATAGCCCTGGAAGTCAGCCATTTTGTGTGCTTCACAAAATACAGTTTTCTGCCCATTTTTATGCTGCAAGTGGTGAACAGACCCATCCTTCCCACTCCATGCACTACTTGCCTATGGATACCACCAGCATGAAGGGGCCTTGTCTAATTTATTTATTTACTTATATATTTATCACACTCTGTACCCAAAGGTTTTACTTACCTAGTGTGAACCCTGGAAGTGAATTGTGAGATTTTGCTCTTCTGTTCATATAGTGCACTGACCTTATTAAATTTCGCAAAGAAACAGTGTGGTGTTTAAAATGAACTCTCGTTCCTCTCAGAGCACCTTCCACCAATTTACCTCACTGGTTATATATCTCCTGACCTCCTAAACCATCCTAAAACAAACATTTTGCCCTTCCTCACATTTCCTTGGTCTCAACTTTGCAGTGTAATTACCATTTTCAAAGCAGAGTGCCACAAGAGTTGGGTAGCTTCTCATAAGAATAGACATGTAATCCTCAGTGTCCAGTATAGTGGTGGTTAACAGGGGCAAGCAGAGACTCTTGGTAGTTCTTCTGAAATCAACCTGTTATCTAACCTGAACATGTGTTTTTAGCTCATTGCCCTCCTGGTTCTGCCACCACTGTGAGCTTCACAGAAGCAAATGTGAATTATAAATAGGAGTGCTTCCAGACATGACCTATAATGCGATGTGAGGCAGTAGCCACTTCCAGTCCACCAGACTGGAGGATTGGAAGCTACAAAGGGACAGTGAAGTAGCTTCCGGTCTGCAAGAAACTTCACTGTCCCTTCACAGTGGTGTCCTGTGTGCCAGGCAGGAAGCTCCATTGCCTGCAGCAGTGGCAGAGCATTCAATGGTAATCAGCATCTTTTTACTTCACTAAGTCTGCGTCTCTATGCACTCTGTTTACTTCAAATTGGATTTGGGTTATTCCCAATACAGAGTCGAGTTCAAATTGACCAGTCCCCATGCTATTGATGAAAGCACGGTCTCAAGTTGAATAACCTGTCCCCATGCAAACTGCACTAAACCCCTGCATGGGGAAACAGCATCTTTTTCTCTCCACCCCCTCATTCCTGATAGGAGCGAGAGCAGGGAAATCCCACACAATGCCCCTTCCCCAATCACAATTGCTGGGCATTAAACAGTGATCAAACAGAAACGAGCCTCTTCTCTCTGTGATCTGATCACCAGGCAAAAGTAAAAGAACTGATCGCCCCAGTAAGATGCAGTGATGAGGGGGGTAATCTGGCCCTTGTTGTCCCACAAGCCTCTTCCTGCCACCTATAGGAAGAATAGGTGCCTATAGTTGGTTTATTTATTAAGTCAGTGCACATCTATGACAGCAGGCAAGAATAAACCTCTTCACGGAGAATACGAAAATTAAAATCATTTCAGTTTCAGTAGCTCTCAGTAAAACTGGGAACAATGTAATCCACTTCATCAGACCACACAATTCAGATTCCCAGCAACCTTTGTCCCTGCAAGACAGGATGAAATGGTAAATTTTTGACAGATGACTGAGGAGGTGGCTTACCTGAGTAGGGAGTTGAAAAAGAATGGGAAGTATATGGCTTTTCGGGATTTGTTCACTGGTAGAGCAAGTTTCTGTTTAATTCATTCCTAACATTTTCCATCAACACTTGGCAGTTTACCAACACCTCTCCCCACCTCACAAAGAGAGACCTGAAAATGCCACAATAATAGCAAATCTCTCCTGCCAAGAGGGACAAAAGAACTTTAGAAAACATTACATTAAGTGAACAGAGGTCATAATTAAAAGTAGCGCCTTAATCTTCCAAAGCTCAGCCCAACTGGGAAATATGTTTGGAACCCATCACAGGCTTCTAATTGAGAGACATGTACTGATTACTTATTCAGTAATCCCTCCTCTGACTGATGCTTGTGAGGTATGGAGCAGGAAATTGCCATGCAAATACTGACATTGCCTTAATTAGAGGCTATTATTTGTTCTGGATTAACACATCAAGGTCCATGTGGTATCCATTGGGACTGGCTTAATTTGTAGTCTAGATCTAGAATATCCTGGGAAGTGCATATCAAAATCTTTCATTGCATGATGAATTCTTATAACTAATTCTGCTTCAATGTTACATGCTAGATGTTGCTGGAATACAACTGTTATCAGCTCACATTATTGGCTATGCCAATGGCAGCTGGAGCACTAGAGAAGAAAAATCCCCCACTCACGCCATCTGCATTCATGAACAGCTTTCTTTTCAGTAGGCACACATATGTTAGTACTGTTTAGGTCTCCCATTGAGAGACGCATTCACCCTAAGGATTGCTGCATGGTTGCAAACACCCTGCAGAAAACCCATCCCTGTGTATGGACTGTATATACTGCAAGTTATTCTCCTTTGGAAAAAAAAAGAGAGAGAGAAATCACAGAGGGGAAAATAGGGATAAAGTTTTGAATGTCAAAAATTCAGCACTCTTACAAAATTTGCATGGAAGCTGGTTATTCTCAGCTTCTTCTGCTTCAGGAATCTTCCATTGACTACATGGGCCGTGGTCACACCTTCACTTTAAACCTTCTTCAGTCCATCTTCAGCTCAGACTACTCACCCACACATTTTTGTTTCTATCCATTTTATTTGTGGCTTTCCTTTCCGGAAAGTCCAAGCAGAGGGTTAAATAATAAATGAAAAATAAAATAAAAATCTTCCACTGATGAATTGATGACGTCTTCATCCCTCAAGAGCATTTTCACCATGCTTACATTTCTAAGGTGTTTAATTTTGATGGGATCATCCCTAATCTGAGAGTTACCAGTGACCTTTATTCAGCCCAAGGACCCAGTGAAGAAATGTCCCATAACCACTGCACCCCTTTTGTATTTTGTCCACTTACCTTGTTTTGCTGAAAGGAGTGCAATATGTGTGGTATTGTTTTAAGCTGAAATATTTGGTTCAAGAGAATGAAAAGGAGAGCCTGAGGTCTTTTGCCCTTCTGATTGCAGCAAATGCCAGGAAAGTTTAAAATTAATAGCAACCATTGTAAAAAAAGGGGAAAGGGAAATAAAAGAAACATTTACTGCCTCAGAAACACCCTGGCGCCTCTGACATTTCCATATCAGTGTAACATCCTTCTGCTTTTAGCACCAGGAAAGCATAAAACAGGCTCTTACTGCAAACACCATGAATTTTTCTGTCCTTTTAAACTTTAGCTTGGTAAGGTTGCATATACTATAAAAACAGAGCAAGAGGATGGAAGGACTTTTATTCTACATAAAGCAATTACCACTGCTGTCAGCCACAGTGAAATTTACTGCCAAAGGAGAAGAGTAAAGTGAAAGGAGTAAGCAAAAGAGCCAAGATAAAAGAAGGGACAAGTAGATCATGCTGGTAATGCAACATTGTTCTGAGTTCTAGATCTACATAGGCCTTCATTCATTATACTCCATTGCTGATTTCATTGTCTGTTGCCATCAGGATGGTCACTTATATATGGAAGGAAGGGAGGGAGGGAGGAAGGGAGGGAGGGAGGGTGGGTCACACCATGCCACTTCCTGCTATGCTTAGAGCAAGAGCACACACTATAGCCATAAAAATGGGAATCCCAAATGGGTCAGTCTCTCCAACTTCACTCACACCTCCAAGAGCCCTCTGAGGAAAGAGTGTTGGCAGTTACAGCAGAGGTAGCAGCCAGATTTGAAGGTAAAGGGGAGAGCCATGTGGGACGCAAGGAGTGGGGTTGGTAGATATTTACTCACCCTTGAAGTGAAGATGGTTCCATCTGTGTTTCATATTTACTTCACTGGGATGGTATAATTAAACCATTCTAGAGAGGGAAGCACAAATAGGCTCTAAATCTTCTTGAATAATATGATTTTCCACTATTCTGATACCCAGCAGGTTTCAGCCTGGCAAAAATATTATAAAACATTTAGTGAAGAAATGACCAGATTATGGGTGTTTTTCCACCGCGCTCCTTTAATATGGAACTAAGAAGATCCGGATCTAAGGAATGGCTACTTCCCTTAATCCGGATCTAGTAGATCTGGAT
>MTQE01001141.1:16316126-16331711 GCA_014337955.1 Aspidoscelis marmoratus
AAATTCATGCAGGATCCACCCACTATAGTATGGTTCAGCCTCCTTTAGTCCTCATCCCTGATCACACCCTCAAAATGAAAACAGATTAACACTCTATACCGGCCTGAGACCTGTAAAACTCAGTACTCAAGAAAGTAGGACTGAAAGGAGGAAGTCCACAAATAAAGTGGATTGGCTTAAGTAGGTGTGCGCAATGAGGTCCAGAGATGCACTAAAGAAGGATTAAAGTGAAGGTGTGACCACAGACCAATAGGATTGTTTATAGCCAAATTTTGTTTTAATAATGGAGGATTAGCTGGAGTGGCACAATGGCAAGAAAGCAATGAGATCAAATTTCTTTGGAAAATGAATCTTTACTGAATCTTTACACAACAGACTGGCTGCTGTCATTTGTAGCAAAGAAGAAAGGCAAATTACAACATGTTAGAAAGGAAAATAAAAGCAGAAAACCCAAGCATTTCCCCCTCTCTCCCCTTCTGTCTCTCTCTCCCCCTCCCTCTGTGTGTGTGTTGGGATGGGGAAAGCTAGCCGTAAAACTACCCAAGGGGAACCCTAAACCACATGGATCTCACCCTCTGGATGTGAAGCCTTTTCCCACATCAACCTGGCCAAGCCTGCAGGGGAGGCCATCCTGCTTGTACCACCACCTTCAGGAGCAAAAGGGATGGACACCTGGGATAAGACCTTCTCCCCCCTGAGGTGTGTCAGGCACCTTCACTTTACATGTTCAGGAGAGCTGTGAAGATGAACCTCTTTGCCCTGGCCTTTAGGAACAGCTTTTTCTCCCCAGTTTCAAGCACTGTTATGATTTAAATATGTTCATTTTATATTTGGCTTTTAATGTTGTAACCTGCCCTGAAACTTTGAGATGTAGGGCAGGATAAAAATTCAAGCAAACAAGCAAACAAATAAACATGCTGACATGGACTGGTTAAATGGAAAGACTTAGCAGAACCTACACAATACGTTTATGGTGCCATAGAGGAACCTGAAGTGTGCCGAGATTGCATGATTCTGCACCCAACCAGAGTATCATGCTCTGTCCTGCCAGTCCAGTCTCCTAAGCGGAGGAGAGTGCGGTTTCAAGGCCACAATGGTCTGGGCAGCAACCGGGGCACAGCAGCGCAGATGTTGAGGGTCTGGGGAAGCACACAGACAGGTCTGGGGACGAGAGCTCAGATAGTCAACCCCAAGAGCACCCCTCCCCTCTGCTGTTTCGATAGCAGAAACAGGTGAGGCGCAGATGGCAGAAGTTGGAACAGTTGGGCTGCCAAGGTCGTGGTGCTGCCTCCCCTACTTAAATGAGGAGCACACGCTGAGCTGGCATTGCAGACAAAAACTCATGCAACTCCCGTCCATGCCTTCACCTGTAATCCTGACTCTTGGACCCTGCTGTGACTGTGCCATACTTCTGAAACCCTGACTTGGACTGACCTGATTCTTGTTGTGACTTTTGCCGAACCTCTGGAACCCTGACTTTGGACTGACCTGATGCTGACTACTCTTGAGCCCCCAACGGGCTGCCATAAGCATGCTTTGTGTTTGCCTCGCTTCCCTTGCTCGCTTGAGACATGACACACACAGAGAGGTGGAAAAAGCCCTGCCCCATAGACAAATAGGTTGTACTCAGAAAGAGCCAGACATTATTTCATAATTGTACCTGATTTACCAGACATGATCATGATGCTCCAGACACGGTCCTGTAATTTACTGGGTTATTGTTATTCTGGTAAAATTAACTATTGTACTGCAATATCCTGTTGCAGCCCCACCTAGAGTATTGCACACTAAGTACAACAGGAGTTCAGTTGAGCTGTCAGGAACTGGAAAACTTCATGTTATACTGTGGGGAGGGCTAGGTCATGTAGAAAGAAAATCTCACAGCTGTAATGCCACTCTTTTGCTGTGTAAATGCTAATACTGGAGTACTGATCTAATGTATCAACAATGAATTCTAGTAGCAGATGTGTGAGTCTGATGACTTGATCCAACTCCCCCCCCCCACCCATGAACTCATATTAGCAGAGTAATGTAGTTAAAGAAGTGGCGGTCAGGCCGTACGGCCCCACTGCCTGCCAATGGGCTGTTGTCTGTACATCATTAAGGTTTCAAGTTGAAAGATGCAATTGGGAAGTAGGACCCTCACCAGAGCCAGGAGGCCACCGTCCCTGCTTCTGCTGTTGCCTAGAAAATGGTATGCCCTGGCAAGCCTCTGCTCTGGTTCTTGCCCCTCTGCCCCCCCACCTCAGCATTGAGACTCCCTCTGCCCTGCTGCCCTGCCACTGCTCCAACCCCCTCCTTCTCACCCTTGGTGAGACACTCTGCCCCATTGCTGCCACTGCCGCTGCCACTCCTGCTGCTACTACTCCAATGACAAACTTCACCCTCCCATCGTTGAGACTCCTGCCACCACTCCTGCCACTCCTGCTCTATTCCCTCTCTTCATCACCCTCAGAGACTCTCTCTGCCCTGCTGCTCCTGCTCCAATCCCCCTCCTCATCACCGAGACTTCCTCCGTCCCATCACCACTGCCCCCAACATCATTTGCCTTTGGCATGTGAACCCTCCCCAACGAGCCCCTCACCCTCCCACAACGCCATCAACCTCCTTGGCATGCAAACATGCCCATCCCTGCCCTCCTGCAAGTAGGTTGCCCACCCCATCCATAAACTCAACTCAACTCACCTCCCCCACCTTGCCCCCCTTACAAGCTGACCATTTCCCCCTCTCCCTTGCCAGCTGAATATTACCTTGTCAAGAAGGCTCAGTTTGCATACAGCTGACTTCCTGACAGATTAAAACTGTAAGGTATAACTGTGGCCTTTGAGTGTCAAAGGGAGGCCTTGTCCTTCTTGTGCCCTCATGATTCTATCTATGGACTGGTGCTGGGAAACACCCAAAATGTGAGGTAAACCTGAGGCTTAATTGTAAATTGAAAGTGTTGATGAGCTTCCCCACTTCTGTTTATAGCACAAAAATGAGCAGAAGTTCCAGTGACAATTTGTGATCTCTTCAACTTCGGTTTTGCATTTTCCAGGATTTATCTGAGGCATCTAGAGTTGACTGACAACTGGCATAATTGTTGCAAGATGCAATCCAGAGGAAAATGGGCCTTTGTTTGTTTTTCATGGCACCTATCCTCTATTCTCTGCCACAATGCATTAATCAACAGCAATAGGCACCATTGCCCTTAGCAGCACCGTCAATGTTTATAGCTTCAACTTTCACAGCAAGGACATAAATGCATACATTTCATCACACTTTTGCTGTTATTTGCTCGTCATCTACCCCACTGAGATTATCATAAGTCTTTGGTGGAAGCCATTAGGTTTTTGAGTCTGTAGCTCACATTAGTACCAGGCACACTGTGACAAGGTCATAAAAGTGGTAAACCCTCTTAGAGAGAGCTGTTGCTTGGTATTGGTCATTTTAATATTATTGGCATAATAGCAAATCTCATCTGGGTGATGGTGTATGTGCAATCTTCCAGTCTCATAATAAAAATCCACTTCTGTTCAGAGTTACAATAACATTTGGCTTTGTGAGAATAGAAAACTGCTTTGCTGATAGTGGGACTGATAGATCTATGACTTATCTGTGCATTTGACCTCTTTCAGACTGAGTGAAGAAGCCATTTGGATGATGATGGTGGTGGTGGTGGTGATGATGATATAGTAGTAATAAAATATTTCAAGGTTGACTTTGGACTGGTAGGCAAACAAGGTAGGCAAATCTATAATGGTGTAGGGAACATGAGAGAGTACTTTCTCTTTCAGTTTAATATCTTTTCAGAAAATAATAAGACAATTGAAGTCCTTTTCTTTTGAGGCATATATTTTTCACTCATCAAAATAGGCGTCATCTGACTTTCAGCTGTACTGGCACAAGAATTCTTTTGTTTTATAATGGTGCTTGCAATTAAATCTCAGCACTGATCTATTTTATGAGATTATAGTAAGATAGATGTTCTGTTTTTCTGTGGAAGTAACTTCTGGTATGTCCTTCCTTCCTTCCTCTTTTTCTCTGTATGTGAGCTGCAGTAATAGAGACAGTGAGACTATTTACACCATTGAAATCTTTGCAAGGAGCAGAGCCTACATTGTCATTACACTTCAGATATATATATATAAACAATGAATAATAACATATTAACTTTGAGGATTTTTCAAGGCCCAGCACGCCTTGCAATAAAGTAACTTTTAATGGCTGCTAAAGCAATGATTGCTTGGGGATGGAGGGATTTAAGAAAATGGACCATAGAAAGATGGTTGTAACACATACACATGAAATGATAGTATTTGATGATATAAGGGAAAATAGACTGAAAATGTTAGGCCAGGGAGATAAAAGTACTATAAAAAGTAAATGGGAAAAGGTAGGACTATGCCTTAGGGAAAATTACAGTATAGTATTATATCCTGGGGTTTAATGTAAATGTAATTATAGAATGGACATAATATAACTCCCATGTAATTAATTACTCCCCTTTTTTCCCTTCGATGTTAGGATTAGAGAAGGATTCATAGTAGAGTTTTGGTATAGGATATTTATCTATAGAGTTGAAGATAAGAGTTATGTTATTCTGTATTGAGAGAGGCATTTCAAGTTAGTACTGAAAATAATTATGGGCGAGTCCCCATGGTACTTTTTTGTTTCTTTGTTGTCCCTCTATTGCAGAAGACTTTAAAAATGCACCTTCAATTCCGAATTAAGCACCCCCATGAGGCTCAGCAGAACATGCATTTAAAACGCACCTACCGTCCCCATGGAAGCGTGTTTTGTTTGCCTGCAGCTTTTTCTCCCCACCCCCTCTCTGGTTGATAGGGTGCAGGCAGGAATGGGGAGGGACTGCGATCTGTGTGGCCACAACCAGGAAGACAACCCCCAACACGTCCAAAAGAAAAATAGCCATCGGTATTCACAAGTTCTCTGTCTGCCTCCCCTGCTTGCAAAGGCAGCCGGGCTGCACCGCAATCAAACTTCCAATTGCAGAAGCAATTCATTATGCTATTCACAAGATCTCCATCCACCGAAAGTCTCCCCTGCTGTCAAAGGCAGTGGCTGCAGCCAGCGCTCGTGCAATTGTGCGCACATTCACTCTCAACACTTTCAATTGCGGGCGGAAGCAATTCATTACAATGTATCTTACGTGATTGGAATGCCTGCTTACTGTTTTCTTGGATTTAGTATAGATCTTGAGAGAGATGATCTCTCTGGCTGGCAATCCCCGCCCCCAATACCTCTTTTGCCATGGAGCATCTACATGCTCCATGTTGCTAGGAAAACCCGCGACTACCAAAAAGTGCGCTGGTAGTCTTGTTTAAAGGAGGGGTCTTTATTCCATGGATTTTCTTCCTTTGTGGCTCTGGAAGCCCAGAGAAAAGCTCTGCATGCAAATGCTCAGAAGCAAAAGAAGTTTTTTACTGGGCTTTTTATTGCATGTAGATGGGGCCTATAATGGGTTTCTGTAGATTAAGATAGGCGTATAGTTAAGAATATGAAATGTGTATGTAAGTTGAGAATTGTATAGGAATATGTACAGTATTAAAGTATGTAAGAATAACAGTATATCAATAAAGTTTTTTTAAAAAAGACTGCCACCCTGGACCCGGCCAGGACAAGGCAAGAACAAATCTTTGCACTGAAGCAACATGTTGGTTTGTTAGTAAGAAACCATGATGTATACATGTAATTAGAAGGTTATATACTTCAACAGTCACACCTCCCCTCCTGCCTATGTCTAAAAATTCTGGTATCCACCTTCCTCGAGCTCCAGTTTACTTAATCTGCATTATTTGGCTAATCTGGAATAAAGCATGGATAATCTGGACTAAAATGTGTCTGGAAGTGCTTTACTCCAGATTATCCAAATAATGCACATTAAGTAAGTGCTTTCCAGATGAAGCGTTTACATCTCTGTACCATGAGAATCCAGGAACTATGAAGTAAGCAAGAAAACATGGCATCATGGCCTGTTCCTACAATAATAAACAGTACCTAATTTGGATAAGACAACAGTCAGTTACAAATTGATACAACCCATTGATGAGGTTGATGAGATAAAGATTTAGTCCAGCATACGCTATTACTAGCTGTGGTTTCCTGGAACAGTTCAATCCATCAGTTACATTGCTGTAGATATTGGAAATCCAGTGAAAGGAATTACTTTAAAATTTAATATATTTCATGCATCCATACATAACTATACAATTCCATAGTTCTTGGCTCTTAGAATGTGAACAATGCCTGAATGGCACCATGGGATTCACCAAGAGGTTGGTGAATCACACATCAAGGAAATGTTCCAGGCTAAGCACTATTTGCAGCACTTCAATTGCAGAATGGGAATGCTTTCTCCGACTCTTCTGCCCTGCTGTTAATCATGCAGATGTACCTTAAGACACTTTGTTCAGGTGGCATTGAGCTCAGTTGTTTGGGGAGGAACACAAAATACCCAATTTCTGGGTCCATTTTTTGTCTTTCCTAACACCATCAGAAAGGAACATTGGCTGTTTCTGCACTTACCGTGGCTAATCTAGATTAAGGAGATCCTGATCTCCAAGATCTGGTCCTTGCTCAGCCCAGTCCATCAGGTTACAGATCCATACAGAGACCCCATGCATCCAATGGGAATGGGTGCCAAAGAGGGCTGCAATGCAGATGCCTAGCACCCATCCTGAAGACCCGATTGGTCTGAGGAGGAAGTTACACCAGTGGTGTGGCACGATTGACAACGAAACTGTAAATCAAGAGTCACTTCCAGTTACAGTGGTTGTGACAGAGAGACACAGCTATGTAGTTGCTATGTAGGTTGTGGGCAGCTTGATAGACTTCTATGTATGACGTGTGGGCCTACATAGGGTGTGTGTAGAGGGGTGGAGTCAGAGCTGCCCTGCTGCAAATGGCAGCCTCCAGGCTGGCTCTGGACCCTTTGGCCCAGCATGTGTATAGAAGAGTGCTCTGAAATCCGGTGTTCATGTCATAAGACCGGATTGAAGACACAATTATCCAGTGTCTTCCAGTAATCCAGATTTAAGGGCCCAAAGACCCCATTAAATCCAGAACTCTGCAATGCTTGTGCAGATGACATGATCTCAATAGGGTCTTAATGGGTCTCTCAGTGTCGAAGGTACCTAGCAAATCTGTACCAATTGAGTACTTATTGGGTGCTTAATGGGGGTCTACAAAGCTCATGCGGAAATGGCCATTGATGAGATAGAATGGAAGTTCCCAATCTGTGACATTTCTGTGGCCAAGGGTACAGGGGCATGCACACAGCATGGTTCCCACTCTAAGGACTTAAACATTCGTAAATAAATAGACTTACAATCCTTGAACCATTGTGGTTGTGAGATTCATTTTACTCTTACTGATGGATGGAAGATGTACAGTTGTTACACTTTGGTATTTCTTGAAGGTGCTCCAACCCCAGACTTTGGATTCACGAGTTACCCACATATTTATTGCCATTGTTTTTTGTAGATTAGCATTTTTGACATTTAAGCAACCTGAGTTCTCGGCAAATGAGCACCAAGTAAGATTTCAACTCGTTCCCACAGATGCCTCACAACATGGACTCAAAATGGACTTGCTCATTTTCCATTCTTCATTCTTCCTGTGATCAACATGGAGAAAGCCAGTCAGCAATTGGCCATCAGTATATCTTTCAAATCATGACTTCATCAGGGTGGGAAATTCAAATGCAGGGAATGACAAAGGAAATCAATATTCATTGTGGTGAATGAAAGGAAACATTTGCTTTCCTTATTCATTAACAAGGGAAAAGGGACTAGGGATGTGCACAATTTTTTTTTTACATTCTATTTGAATCGAATTGAATACTTGAAAATTGGATTGATTTGAATCTATTAAATCTGATTTTAACAAGATTTGATTTGTGTTTGCTAAATTTGAATCTATCTGTTTGAATTTTTTATTCGAATATGCACATATGAATGTTGACAACATTTGTATGTGTCCGTACACATCTTCCTGACATCCATACACATCCGTATGCATCTGTACATGTCCATATGCACGCTGTAGTTATCCTGTATGCAACCCATTTTCATCCTGTACTGATTCTTACAAATGCGTACAGATGTGGAAAAGATGCGGATCTTCAAGTATGCCTTGTGTACAAACCCATACACATATGAATGTCCAGATAATTGGAACAAATAGGTCTGACATTCAAAATTCAATTTGAAAGTTTACATTCAAATTTAAGTCCATTCTATTTGAGTTCGAATGTTGAAATTTGGCAGATTGAATTGAATTTTGAATGCCTATGAATATTCGTGCACTTCCCTAAAAGGGACTATATATTGGCCTTTGACTTGCATGGATGCAGCATAAAAGGAATTGGAGGATACATTGTCCTCCTGGCAGAGTTTGGAGAGAAAAAAGAAGCAGCAGATACATTGTAACATCTTCTGTGTTTTCCCTTTTGCTCTTTTGTCCCTCCCCACTAATGGCATTCTCAGCCTCCCAAGTACAATGCTTACAATTGGATAGAATAAAATGGGGGGAATGCCCTCAAAAGTATGGTTCCATCCCAAAAAAGACAATTTCTTCATTCCCACTTTGCAAAATAAAGCGGCCAAATGCTCCGAATTGGACTGACAGCTCATTTAATCTTCATACAGTTTAGTTCTGTTTTGGGAAGTTTAGTCCACAAATGGTATGGAATCTTTAGAAACTATCGGGACATTAAAGTCTCATGACAGTTTCTAAACTCATTATTTAGTGTGTTGGAGTGAGGTCTATGTGGTATAAAGTGCCCAAATGAAAATAAAACCACTTTTTTAAAAAAATGCACATTAGAAACATGATCACACCTATAGGGGTGATTTACCTGCTGAGGAAACTTTTTCAGTTTATGGTGTATTTTGCATGTAGCTATGTGTTGATGTTTTTAAATCAATGTGTGTCCCAAGGACTGAGTCTGGATTTCTAGTGTACAGGCTACAATCGGTTTGGGCCAGCTTTTGTCAGCATGTTCACTGTTTCCTTTGCTACTCACTCACAATATCATTCAGAATTAAACCATAAAGGATACACAGTATGTCTTGGCTTTGCTATAACCCATCTGCTTTGTGAATGGGTAACCTTTGGGTGTTCAGACTGTGAGTGGCTGAGCGGAGTAGCCCAGGGATTTCTCATGAACAATGAGTTTGTTATATAGAGATAAGTGAAGGACATGACAGCTGAAATATCCTTAATTTCAATTGATTGAAACTGCAAGAAGACATAAACGGGGGGTTTCTGCTAGCAAGACCTTAAAGAATGTATGCAAGAAGAAACACATTGAATTTATTTTGGCAAGCATGAAGTACATTGATTTCAGCCTACATATATTTTGCTGAAAAGAGCATATTGCATTCTGACAAAAACCTGGAACCACAAACAGAAAAGATTACAGGGTGCTTATTCTATAGACCAATTTGTGTGCATTTGTTGAGATTAGACCTGTCCCTTTTATAGCTTTGTAAGAAAACAAATTAGGGGTGTCAGGACATATGAAGAGAGTGGCAAAAACTTCCTCATACAAGAGGGTGATGGTGGCAAAGTTAAAGATATCGATGGTTTACCCTTCCTGACAAGGACTTCCTTGGACTCTAAAAAACCTTGCTGCTAAGAATCTTTTTGGTTTTTTTTTAAGATTGTTGAGAAAATGGTGGCAAGACATTTGCGGCAAGTACTGCATGCAATTGTCTGGATGGGCTCTGGCTTGGTTTTAGAATTGTGTTTAACCCAGAGGGGACAACCACACAAGGAGGGGAAATTTGGTGTGGTTTCTCACAAATTCCTCCTCTTTTCTTTTAAATCCACATGTGGCTGCCAAAATATAGCTTAGATATACCTGCAGCACTCAGCAAAGTAACTTTACACTGCTGCTGTAATTCCCACTCTGTTTCACTGTGAAGTCCTTCGCTCCTTTTACAAACAAGTTTTTTATTTATTTTTTCTAATAATCCTTTGGTAAATGCAGCTGATCAAAGCCTCTGGGTCATGCTTTTCAAGCCTGCCATCTTTGTGTTGCAAAGCACCTTCCAGAAGGGACCACCAGCTTGCTTTTTCACCCCTGGCTTCTTCCTTTGCTGCTCCATCTGGATCTGCCTTTACTTCAGAAGAGAAAAGCTTTTCTCCTGTAAACTGCTCCTGCCACTCACAGCAGCAACTGCCAGGCTGAGCCTCTTCACCTGAGGCTTCTGACCCAAAGCCATGGCTCCTGTTAGATGTTCTGCCCGGAAGCAGCAGCTATTTCTCTTTTCTTCCCTGATCTTTAGTTAAAGACATTTCTTCTTATTTTATATTTCTTGATATCTTATCATTGCATATAGTTTAGTGCATATTGCAATTGTATTTTATTTCCTTGTCATAAACCACCTTGACTATTCTTTTGTCTGGAAAGGTAGCATGCAAATAAATGAAATAAATAAATAAATGAGGAATCGAAGCTTTGATTTGAATTTAAACCCCAGGAGTAGGCAAAATCAGCTATGGGAAAGTATACTTTTTCTGCTACATGCTGTTTCTGAAATGTCAGAAAGAAAGAAAGAAAGAAAGAAAGAAAGAAAGAAAGAAAGAAAGAAAGAAAGAAAGAAAGAAAGAAAGAAAGAAAGAAAGAAAGAAAGAAAGAGTTTTTCAGGATGCTTCATCCTGTACCAAGCACAAAGCACATTTTGGTGGACTTTTGTAGATTAGATAGTGAAACTCCCAAGCCACCGTTCTTTAACAGCTATTGCTTGCATGTGAGCATGTGTGCAGAGACTGCCGTGGTCATCCTTGTGGAAGACCTTTTTATAAGCATGTCTTGTACTTTTGCCTGCACCACCTTCTTCCTCCATCTTGATCTCCCAGTGGCTTTTGATCTCATGGGTGATGATATCTTGCTGAGTCAGTGCTGTGGATCAGAAACTGAAAGCACAGGTCTATTATACTGATAAACTTGTAATGTAGATTTGAAAGACTGCAGCTCCTTGTCAATGATGCTGCATAGTTCTATACATTTCAGCCTCGTTCCTTATGATAGGTAACATTTGCACAAAATTGATAGGATATATCCTGTGTTTTGGACAATGCTGATGATGCCTAGCTCTGTTCCTCCTTTATGTCGAAACCACTGATGCATCGGTGCTTTCAGAGAGTGATGAACTGGATGGATTGGATGAAGAGACTGAATCTGAACCTTAGCAAGATAGGATTTTTTTTTTCAGTTGAGTGTTTTGTTCTTCAGTCAGGGGACTAGCATTCATCTTGATCCTTACTGGGGTGGCACTTTCCCAATAAAATCAGTGAGGGACTTTAGGGCACTTCTGAATTCCAGATGTTGCTGGAAATTAATGTGGCTTCAGTGGCTAGAAGTAGTTTGGGGCAGGCTCAGATGGTATGTCAGTTCTGGTAATGTCTGGATAGGGATCTCTCAACCTCTGTACTGCGAGGCTAATGACCTCTTGATTAGATTAATGCAATGTTTTCTGCATGGGACTGCTCTTAAAGGCATTCTAGAGACTACAGCTGATGCAAAATGCTGTGGCCTGGATACTATGTGAGCATCGCACTGGATGCCACCTGTGTACCAGACTAGTATGAAACATACTCTGATGGTTTGTCTACAGTCCCATAAGAGAAAACCCTCCATACCAGCTCTGGTTCTTTGGAGCCAAATCTCAGCTAGTGTGAGCCAAACCCATCGCATTAATGATCTCTTCTAGAAACAGCTAAAGACTTACCTATTTATCATAGCATTTCTCAAATTTGGCTCCATTGAATGAGACTTTCAGCTAAACATGCTCTGTTATCTCTCTCTCAGTGTGCAACTACTACTATGTGGTTCTGATTTGATTTTCTTTATTACTTGCTCTCTGACAATACACATATATTAAACAATTTTTAAATTGAGTTTGCCTTAGGGGCCTTTATTCAGACTGACCATGATAACAAAGACATTCTAAGCTGACTGATTGTTTTATCAACAACACCCACCCTTCCATCAAAGGCAGCTTTCCTAACGGAGGCCATGGTATCTTTCCTCCCTACAAGTCTTGCTGTGAAACCTGGGGCCCCACTTTCCAATATGATCAAGCATTTATTTGGAAAAAAGGTCACCAAGAGTTCAACCTGACAGAGACAATCTTTTTCTTATAGTTAATGGGGCTCCCTGTTGTAAGGTCCTGCAGTGGTTCAGTACATAAAGAGGTTGAATTGTCAAAGGAGGCATTTTCAAAGTTCTTCAGCTGATTGTTCCTCTAAAAGCATGGGGAGAAACATTTTCAGGAAGACACATTTATCTCTGAATGCTGCTCACATCAGGAACTGCCTTGTCTCTATTTACCATAAGAATTAATAAACTATGGCAGTTTTGCATTATATTCAGTCAGAAGATGCATTTAGTTTTTTGGCATGCCAGAGAAAACAGTTTCATAGGGCATGCAAATTCTCTAACGTATATGCTGCAGTAAGAGGTGAGAAGCAGTGTGCATACATACAGTATTTCAAGAACTATCTTACTATACTTCCATGTGTAATATGGGGAAAAAACGACGGTCAATAAGCCAAGAACAGACTGTGGCTTCAGCTTGTGGACAATTTTGTGAGAAACAAGGCATTAGGACTAGTTGTATAAGATTTGAAGCAAATACTGCATGTGTTTCTGCTTGACACACACACACACACACACAAAATAAAAAGGAAGGAAAACGCAGGTGAGCAGAATTTGATCAGTGTGTATGAACACATTCATGATAACCAAGAGTGCCTTATAGATTGTAGCTACATCCAGCCATCACTTACAGATTCTGCATTATTTGGCTAATCTGGAATAAAGCATGGATAAATCTGCAGTAAAATGTGTCTGATGTGCTTTATTCCAGATTATGTAAATAATGCAGAATAAGTAAGTTCTGTCTGGATGAAACTTGAGTTTTACTTTGTTGTTGAGTACCATCAAGTAGGAATCCTGGCTGACTACTCGGTTGCCTCTGTATAGTTTGTGCACAGTGTGCATTGCCTACTTCCAGAGAAAGATTGGGGACCAAACCTATGACCCCCTGAGCTATAGCTGCTCTTTGAAGTTGACAACTGTGAGTCTTTCTCCATTTGCCTGGCATAAGGCTTGTTAATATGCTTTGTCCACATAGGACGAATGCTATTCTGGCCCAGAACTGTCCTTATTCTGGTTTAATGGTGGGCCTGTTTAAAAAGGTCCACGACAGTTTTAATGGCACCTGCTTCCATTCAGGCATCATCACCTCTTCATGGTCATCCTTGAAGCACGTATAAGATTTGAATATTGGTCTAAATGGAATTTCTGCAAGAATATAAAAGAGGCCCTGCTGGATCGAACCACAGTCCATCTAGTCCAGAATCCTTGTCTCACACAGTGGCCCACCAACTGCTTCTGCACATTTTCCATTGTCCCTTTGAAACCCGGATATGGAGGTGGTTTGTGACATTGAAACAACAGAGACATAGGCCTCATATAGGAAAGGGCAGATGGTACAGGCGACGTAAATACGCTTCACCTGAACCAGAACAGGAAAGGTATGTCCACATTGCTGTTGGTGTTGGACTACATCAACACTACTCCAACCCTCACAACTGGACAGCATCTGCTGGGCTTGGACCAGGACAGGCTGGTATAGATTGTTTAAACCACTCCACAGGAAGTAAGTGCAAAAAGTAAGTGAATCAGGCTAAGTTATAGTTCCACGCTAAACAGGGGGAGAAATCTTCAAAGGCAGAAAAAAAACAACCTTAGCTTTTTACAGGAAAATATATGTTTTCTATAAATGCTTTTTCAGACAGGAGGAACACCTGAAAACTCATGACTAAAATGTGGTTACAAAAATGCATGTTTATCAAGATTTGTGTGTTTTACTACCAGAGGCAAATACATGCATTCCAGGGATACATCACAGGTCTCTGTGTTCAACCTCATAACATTATTTGTGGGTAATAATTTAAATGCAACAAAACCTCTAGGTTTAGAAAGGAGAGGGAGAAAAGGAAGGTTAACATGTTTCCATCTCTGTAGATCACCTTTCTTAAAATTATGTTTATTCTTAATTAGTTTGTGTTCTACTCAGTTCCTCAGCGTGAGGACAATGCTAACAAAAATAGAATAAAACAGTTTAAACTGCTGATGGCTGCCTTTTGTGTGGCTTCCAGGCATTTGAGCAATTTTACTAACAAGTATCCTGTAACCTATTTCCAAAAGCCACTGGAAGATAATTATATTTGGTTTAATTTACATACTTTCAGTTTATAATCCTAATTAGTCCTCCAGCCTAGGGAATATCTTGGTCTGTGTTTCTCCTTTGTGATCCCTAACAGGTAAAAATCAGATTCTGCATTTGAAGCTGGAATAGATGAACAAGTTAATAGGCTAACTGGAAGATTATGATGTTAGGTCTGGTTTAAAATTTTGTTCTTTTGCTTTGCAGAGTTGTAGGGTGGTGCTTTAAAACACATGGGAACAGCAATAAGTGCGCTCAAAAACAAGTCACATAGGAGCTCAGTTATGTGGCACACACGTTATTTGATTCATTTGAGCTTTTCTAAGATGCACACTTATACCAAACTCATCTGGAACTTAGGGCCTTTTCACATTTTGTGGTAAACCAGTATAGAAAGGAGCCAGAGGCTTCCCTTCTTCAACTTGGTATGGTCCAAGGGTGGCTGTGTCCACTGCTAGTATATTTGACTCATATTTGGTGGAGCATAGACTGGGCTAGTCAGTCTAAAAGGGCTAGCCAGTCCAGTTTATTTGAGGTACTAGTACCTGGAACATGGAAAGGCACAATGAGGTGTCCAACAAGGCATGCTGGAACTGTTGTTCCTGGTTGCTGGAGTTTATAGAGGCCAGCTCCAAAACTAGAGCAAGTTTGGGGCTGGCATGGAACAGCTCCCCAAATGTGGAAGGTCATTCATGCTCACCAGCCTAAAATGATATAACAACACAATACTAATTTGGTAGAGTAGTAGTGCGGTGCAATTCACACTTCAAGTGCTGGTAAAGCCACGTACCAGGCCAGCAGCACTTAGGCCAAGTTCCAACTGGCCATATTTTAATATGGATTTTTGTTAATCAGTAGCAATATCTGTTTATGGGCATCTTGACTGCTCTTGAACTTCCGGCCTCACTGGTGATCGCTGCGGACACAGCCCTGCCACTGCTGCAGTGCCCAGCAAAGCCCACCCTTCAAAGCTTCAAGAGCGGCAAAGCAGGACGGAAGCAGGGATGAAGCAGCAGGGCAAGGGGGAGGGAGAAAGTGAGGAAGGTGCTGCAGATCAAACATTTGTGAGGAGTCAATGATGGTCCTGTCCCCTGCTGTCTCTGCTGTGTTCCTGTGGCCCCCAGGGAAGGAGGAAGAGAGGAGAAACACAAAGGGAAATCAACCCCAGCCAGCTGCCACAATCCTGTTTCCCTAAGAAGAGGAGGAAGAGGAAGAGGCGGGTCCAGAGTGGATGCGCTGCTGAGGCCAGGGGAAAGGCAAGGGAGGGAGGGAGAGAATTCCCCCAAGAGCAACCCACTGCATTCCCATTGATAAATATTTGGATTATTC
This sequence comes from Aspidoscelis marmoratus, assembly GCA_014337955.1. Lineage (NCBI taxonomy): Eukaryota > Metazoa > Chordata > Lepidosauria > Squamata > Teiidae > Aspidoscelis > Aspidoscelis marmoratus. The sequence continues at coordinate 16,331,699 of MTQE01001141.1, forward strand.
CAGGATTCAGCAG